>CM075966.1:47073613-47673613 GCA_038048745.1 Coluber constrictor foxii
GCGCCGGCTGGAGGGGTTGGGAGTGGGGGGCACCATTTTGCGGTGGTTCTCCTATCTCTCCGACCGGTCGCAGACGGTGTTGGCAGGGGGGCAGAGGTCGACCCCGAGGCGCCTCTCTTGTGGAGTGCCACAAGGGTCGGTCCTTTCGCCCCTTCTGTTCAACATCTATGTGAAGCCGCTGGGCGAGATCATCCGTGGCTTTGGGGTGAAGTTCCATCAGTACGCTGATGATACTGAGCTGTACTTCTCCACCCCAGGCCACCCCAACGATGCCGTGGAAGTGATGTCCCAATGCCTGGAGGCCATGCGGATCTGGATGGGGGGCAACAGGCTCCAACTCAACCCCTCCAAGACCGAGTGGCTGTGGCTTCCGGCGTCCCGATATGGCCAGTTGACTCCATCACTGACCATTGGGGGCGAGTCATTGGCCCCCACGGATAGGGCTCGCAACTTGGGCGTCCTCCTGGATGCACGGCTGTCTTTGGAGGAGCATGTGACGGCCGTGGCCAGGGTGGCTTTTTATCAGGCTCGCCTGATACGCCAGTTGCGTCCCTATCTAGATCGGGACTCCTTACGCACAGTCACTCAGGCACTCGTCATTTCCCGCCTGGACTACTGCAATGCTCTCTACATGGGGCTCCCCTTGAGGTGCACCCGGAGGCTCCAACTGGTGCAGAATGCGGCCGCGCGGGGGATTATGGGAGCAAGGGGGCGCTCCCATGTGACACCTCTCCTGCGTGAGCTGCATTGGCTTCCGGTGGTCTTCCGGGTGCGCTTCAAGGTGTTGGTGACCACCTTTAAAGCGCTCCATGGCATAGGGCCTGGGTACTTGCGGGACTGCCTTCTGCCACCGATAGCCTCCCACCGGCCAGTTCGCTCCCACAGAGAGGGACTCCTCAGGGTGCCGTCAGCCAGACAATGTTGGCTGGCGACACCCAGGGGGAGAGCCTTCTCTGTGGCAGCACCAGCCCTCTGGAACGATTTGCCCCCGGAGATCCATACGATACCTGATCTCCGGGCTTTCCGCCGTGCCCTAAAAACTTTTTTATTTTGTCAAGCTGGGCTGGCGTAACCCCCCCCCCTCTTTTTTAAGCTTAAAGTTTTATGGGTTTTAAATTTTAATTGCCTATTGGGTTTTTTAAATTTATTGGGCCAAAATTATTTAATTCTTTTATTAATATTTTAAATTTTGTATTGGAGTGCTTGTTATTCTTGGCTGTACACCGCCCTGAGTCCACTAGGAGAAGGGCGGTATATAAATTTAATAAAATAAATAAATAAAATAAATGTGGGCCCTTTCCCCATTACTCATTAACCCAGTAACAGTTGAATTAGATTTACCAAAGAATTTGCGACGAATTCAACCAGTGTTTCATGTTAGCTTACTGAAACTGGAACATTTGTCCCCTCTACGTCCAGCCAAAGAACCTCCTCCCGTTCCCATACTCATTGTAGGGGAACAACATTTTGAAGTTAAGGAAATTTTGGACTCTAGAAAACATCACGGTAAAGTGCAGTATCTGGTGGCCTGGAAACACTTCCCGTTATCACAAGCTGAATGGGTGAATAAACGTGATGTTTGGGCACCTAAAAAAGTGCAGTTGTTTCACACCAAATACCCTGATAAACCTTAAGTAATCATAGTTAATAATTGTTGTGATATTACCTCTTTTTCTCTCTGTTTCAGGACTAGAGGTCATCTCTTCTGAAGTGGGGCCGAATGTCAGCCTCCTCTTTTCTCTGCTTTGGCTGTCATAGTAATGGAGGGGGGGGCGGGTAGGTAGCTGGGCTATGGATGAGCCCAGGAAACGAAACCGATTCTTAAGCTGTTATCAGGCCAATGGTCACCGCATTCCTGGATGATGACACAGCCAGACGTGTGCTCCCACCTGACCTCTGGGAGACCTTTGGATTGGATGATTTACGGTGGACAATGGGAGGGGATGCTTTCTATCTGTAACTTTCGTGCTTTTTGCCTCAGAATCCTGCTTTCCATGGTTGCGTTCACTTTATATCTAGTAAAAGTACCATACTTTATTTTATAATGAAGTCTGGGTTTTCCTTTCCTGGATACTGAAGGAAGCATACCCGACAGATACAGCAATAGAGAGGGATGAAGGAAGGGAAGGGAAATTAGAGTAGGAGGGAGGGTAAGAGAGGGAGGAAGAGAAAGTAAGAAGGAAAGAAAAGAGAGAGGTGGTAGGTTTGAGGAGAAAGATTGCTGTACAATAAAAAAGATGAAAGGGAAGAAAGCCAACCCCAAACAAATATAAAGATATTAAGATAAAGAATGAATTGTTAAACTTTAAAGAATAAAAGAGAACAACTTTGAATAAATAGCAATAATTAGAAACACACATCCAAACATACAATGTATTTTCTTTGAACAGAGTATTTGGCCGGTTCACAAATTTAAACATTGTTTAGTCATTTCAATTAAATTTACAATTTCTATATTTCCTTTTTGCCATATTTATTCCTCATCTATTTTTTTTTAAAAACCAATATTACCCTTCATTCTCATCTCTAATTTTAATCAAATTCAATTTTTCCCTTCTATTCTATATTATACCCATCCTCACATTGGTTAATTATGTAATATTACAGTTGTTTAATACAAATTCAACATTTTAATATAAATCAATTAGTTATATACCTATCTTTTTTGTATATTAATCAATATGAACATGAATATTCCAATTATTTCCATGCAGTCCAATTTCTTACAAATCAATTAATTATATTTACCAATAATAACAAACCAAATAATTTCCCCATATATTCCTTCAAACCACAACTTAACCATTTCTGCTTTCAACACAATATACAATTAATAGTATCTCAATTATTACAATTCCCTAGTTAAATAGAGCTTTTTTCTTTTGTGTTTTAAAATCTTGAACTCTCCTCTTTTGCCCTAAATTTCCCATTGTTTGCAATTTTGCACCTACCTTTTTTGGTGAGGAAAAAGAAAAAGAAAAAGAAAAAGAAAAAGAAAACTCTCTCTGCCTCATTTTGTCACGTTGCAGCAAAGACCCTGCTTTACTTTCAGTTTCGCTTTTTCAGCATAGCTAGGGGGAAAAAAACCTGCTCCAGCACTGTTTGCGCCTAGCAAAAGACCCCTGCACAAAACAACTGAGAGCAAATCAGCTGAGAGTGGGAGGCCGATCTAATCAACTTGTGGTAATTAACCTATGCTGAAGCTGAAAGGGGCTGTTTTTTTATTTTTGCAGGCACCAGTCTACTCATTTGTTTTCTTTTAACACTGATCAGCTGTAGGGTGGCCCTTTGAAGCCCCGCAAGAGTTTAAACAGTTTTTTTCCCTCTAGTCATCAGCTGGGACTCAGGAGGCAGCAATAGATTGGGAGTGGGCAGGATAAGGCAATGGCGATCGGCCGGGAACCGGTTCGGGGGCATGGCCAGCCAATCTTATTACCAGTTCTCCAAACTATTAATTTTTTTTTACTACTGGTTCTTGCGATCCAGTACGAACCGGGAGCAACTCACCTCTGTGGGGGGCCTAGTGCTTCTGACTATCCAAGGCCTCCCCCAACCCACTGAGATACCCCATTCTTCCCCCCCCCATCCTTCCCCACCAGGTCACTTACCTTTCAAAGATCTTGATGATCAAGTGAGCTGTCTCCTCTCCAGCCTCTCTGCTATGGTTTCTTTGCCTGCTCCCAGTGCTCCAAAAGCAGAGTGGTGAGAGCAGAGGCAGAGAGGGAGGAGTCCACCCTGCTCAGCTTGGCTGACTCATTGAGGCTACATGCACAGGACACCTGATCTACTTTTGGAGTGCTGGGCAGCCTCAGTGAGTTTGAAGGTGCACTAGACTGCACCCTTCTCCATGCCAAAAGCTTTTGCACAGGAACAAAAGGCTTCAGGGGAGCGATCGCGCACTGCTTGAAGTCTTCTGTCTTTTTGCAAAAGCTTTTGGTGTAAAGACTGTGCCCCCAAAGTCTTCCCTTCTCTGTGCCAAAAGCTTTTGCAAAGGGATGGAAGGCTTCAGGTATTATGGAGACCTGGTCGGGCTGTGGGGGGGGGTTCCCCTCGTTGAAATGTGCCCACCAGGCTGCCGTGCATTCCATCAGCCGAGGGCTCAGGGTAGGGGTGGGGGGTGGCGGCTATTATAAAGGAAGATCTTTGTCCGAGGGAGGTCACTGTACCTCAGCTGGATGTGAGTCCCTCCTTATGAAGTGGAGTCATGTGGTCCAGATGGGCTTGCTGATTACATACCTGGCTCCCTGCCACGTAGCAGCGGCCCTGCCCGAGCTGCTCAATGTACTAGCAGGGGTGGTGGTTGAGACCCCCAGACTTATGGTCATGGTGGATTCAACCTGCCATCTGTCAGTGAAACGTCAGAGGCAGCCCGGGAGTTCATGGTTTCCATTACGGCCATGGACCAGACCCAGTTAGTTCAAGGCCCTACTCACACGGGGGGGATGCACTCTGGACTTGATTTTTGTCTCTGGTCAGTGGCTGAATGATCTAGAAATAGGGGATATAGTCATCAAGCCCTTGTCATGGTCAAATCACTCACTCCTTTGACTAGATTTTTGAGCTGCTAACCTCCGCCGCAGGGAGACGGAACCGATTAGGTGGTTCCGTCCCAGGTGCCTGATGGATCCGGATAGGTTCCTGACAGAGCTTGGGCCATTCCTTGAGGCTCTGGCTCATGACTCGACTGAAGAACTAGTGGCAGCCTGGGATAGGGCAGCCGCTGGAGCTTTAGATCGCGTCGTGCCTTTGCGGCCTCTGACCCGGTGCCGATCCCAACTGGCTCCCTGGTTTTCTAAGGAGCTGAGGGAGATGAAGTGCCAGAAAAGATGCCTGGAGAGTGATTGGAGGGCAAGCCGTTCTGAATCTGACCAAACACTGGTGAGGTCTCCTATCAAGACCTACCTAGTGACGATAAGAGCAGCAAAATCTAATTATTTTTTCAATCTTGTTGCGTCTGCAGATAACCGCCCAGCCACCCTGTTCAGGGTGACCCACTCCCTACTTCATTTGTGAGCGCAGGAGGACCCGTTGCAGGGTAGGGCTGAGGATATCACTCAGATTAGGGAAGGCTTGGTCTCCGATTGGGTAGGCTCAGATGGGGTGATGGAGGTGGGTCTTGAGAGTGTTATCTGGGAGAAGTTTGACCCTGTGGCTCCCGAGGACATGGACAGGATTCTGGGTAGACTTAGCGCTGCCACATGTTTATTGGACCCGTGTCCCTCCTGGTTGGTGCTGGCCTCCCGGGCAGTTACACAAGGCTGGTTCGCTTTGTGGCGAAGGTTGTTGAGAGTGTGGTGGCGGGCTTCCGGTGGCATCTCCGTCATTGCCGGACGGTCTTTTTATGACCGCCGGCTTCGCTCCGCGTTGGAGCCGCCTCACAGCTGTCAGGCGGCTCGGAAAACCCGCTCTTTAGGATTAAAGAGCGGGCAGAGCCGGTGGGACTGGGTAGAGCCCCTTGAGCTGCCCCCAGGTTTCTTTTCTAGTCCTGGGGAGGGCTCAGGGTGAAGGCTCCCCTTCCAGCTCACTGAAGCTCCGTGCATCGAGGGACCTCTGTTTGCAGCAGCAGAGCCAGACGACGAGAGCAACGCCACTAAAATAACAGAAATCTACAGTAAGCAAAGATTTGGTGAAATCTGGATTTTCCAAAAGGAAAAAAAAAGCAAGTATTTGTCTTTTTAATAACTTTTATAAAAGAAACTTAATGGGAGAAAGTGCTGAGAAAATGGCGACTGGCTTAAACGGAAGAAGGCAAAGTGAAAAGTGAAAGTGAGAGTTAAGCCTGCCTCGAAGCACCTAATAGAAACTTTTTAACAGGATTTTTAAAGATACAAAATTTACTTAACTCCTTTCTCTGTAAAACTGGGGAGAAAAGGTGGAACAAGTGGAAAAGGAGGGAGATTTTCTTTTTTCCAGAGGCTAAGATTGTGTAGAGGCATGGCTTCAAAACAAACTAAGTCAGGGGGGGATTCCCCCACTCATCAGACAAAGGAAAAGCCAGCTAAGCCACAAATGCAGACTCAGAGTCAAGTTCAAGAAACTGGAAATGAGGATTTGAAAGCTTTTATAGCTAAGACATTAGGAAGTGTTGTTGAAAAAATGGAAAAAAATCAAACTGAAATGAAGGAGCTGGTACAAGAAAAATATGACAAGTTGAATCAAAATTTAACCAAAGTAGTTGCTGGTCTTTCAGATGCAGTGGTGGAGGTGGAGAGAAAAGTGGATGAATTAAACATAGAAGTTGAATCTAAGATGAGAGTAACAGAAGAGAAAATTTTTAATGCTGATGTCAGAACCCAAAGAATTGAAAATGAAGTTACAATGATGCAATTCAGGGCTATGGAGTTTGCCATAAGATTGAGGGGAATAAGGGAAAATAACAGAGAAGACTTAAGAGCAGTTTGTGTAGAGGCATTAGCTGCGTTGTTAAAGATTGATCCTGAGCAAATTTTTAGTAGGATTGATAAGATCTACAGGGTGAATTCTCGTGTGGCAAGACAAAGGAATTTGCCTAGAGATGTTGTGGTTTATTTTACTGACAGAAGGTTGAGGAATGATATTCTGCAGAAATCTTTTCTTGCTAATATTCAAGTTGAAGGCAACCAGATTAGTGTCTATAAAGAGTTACCACCCAAGATGTTGAAGGACAGAAAGGATTTTGGTTTTTTGGTGAATGAGTTGAAAAGAAATCAGATTCCATTTAGATGGGATGCCCCAGCTGGCATAATTTTGAGATATGAAGATGTAAGATACTGTTTAAATACAGTTGAAAAAGCAGAGCATTTTTACTACAACATTCTTAAAAGGGCTGCCACATCTCCACGTTCATCCACGTTGTTAACCATAGAAGAAGCTGTTAAAGATAAAGATCTTGAAAGAGGAACTGAGGAATTCTCCAGGCAAGTGGAACTAGAGGCAATACAAACTCAAAGAGCAATAGAAGAATCTCAAGGAGCAGTAGGAGGTTTCTCAGATGATTTTTTTATGGATTTCCCAGAGCCTAAAATAAAGCACCCCAGAAGTACAAGAGAGGTGGAACCGGACCTTGAACTGTTGAAGCAAGATGAAAAACAAATATTATTGAGGCAGCAGAGGCCCGGTATTCCACAAGTGGAAAAGTATGATGAGGAGAAGCAACAGAAACTACAAGTTAAGGGAGGAAAGAAATTGAAAACCACTGAAACTGAACTGCAGCCGAAAATGTGTCTTTTGATGGAATCGCATGGTGAATCCTAAAGGTTTTTTCTGAATAGATGGACTCCATTACATAAAGGATTATTTGAAATAGTTTGTAAGATAACCATTGTTATACTTAATTTTTATATGATATTGGACTTCAGATTTGTTACAAAACTCATCCTGATTTGGATTTGGCATCTTGAGAAAGTTAAACAGATCACTGCAAAAGATGCAGAGGATCTGTGATTACCCTATTATAACATTATTGGAATTAATTATCTAGATGAGGAAATTGAAGATGAAAACATCTTGGAAACCCGAAGGAAGGAGGTGGAAAGGTTGGCAGGATTTGAAAGAGTTTTAAAGGAACATCAAGGAGTGCAGCTTGTATAAGCTGCATTTGTTTTTCTTTTAACGAATACATGAGGAGTCAGGTTGAATGATCTACCTAGAAGATTACAAGATATCTTTGTGGTTGGATTTTACAAATACTAAGTCACTCGGGGGGATTTATACATGAAGAGATGTTTGTTGCTGATGGGGGCAGCTCGAATAAGAATAAGAACTAGTTGACTTCCGGTGGCGCCTTCCTCATTGGCGGCAGGCTTTTCATGCCTGCCGGCTTCTCGGCGCGTTAGAGCCGCCGTGCAACAGGCAGGCGGCTCGAAAGACCTGCTCCTTAACAGGAGGAGCAGGGAGAGCTTCTGGGGGTGAGGTTGAGCCCCCCTGAGTCACCCCAGGAATTTTTCCTTTGTCCTGGGGAAGGCTCAGAGGGATGGCTCCCTCCATACCCCCGGGGTATGCTCCGCGCCGAGAGGGTCCTCCGCTAATTAGCGGAGCCAGATGCTGGGAGCAACACCACAATTGAAGTGATAATTGGAGCAAGCTGGAAAAGAAAGAAGATAAGTTAAAGCAAGTATGGATTTTTTTCCTACTGATTTTCTGGAGGAGGAAGGAGGGGAAGGGGGAAGGAGAGGAAGAGAAGTGAAAGTCCTTTAAGATGGCGACTGGCTCTGTTTGAAGAAAAGTGAGAGTGGAAATGGAAGCGGAGTCCAGTCCTGAAAGACTTTGAAAGAAATATTCTGTTACAGAAAAAGAATTTAAAGGAACAAGGCTGAGTTAAATAGATTTCTTCTGTTTTTTTTTTCCTTTTTTTTCTCTCTATTGAAGTAAGAAGGAATTTTTTTGGTCCTTTTTAAAAGCAAAGATGCCTAAACTTAAAGGAAGGGGGGGCTCCCCTTGAGTCAGATGAATAAAGTTGAAATGACTCATTTGCAGAGACTTACAGAACTGGATTTAAAAGAGTTAATTACAAGGTCCCTAGAGAGTGTGGTAGATAAGATAAAAGGATCACAGAAGGATTTTGAGGAATTGGTTTCTGGAAAATATGACCAACTAAGTCAAATTATTGCTCAAGTAGCTTCAGATCTTTCAACTGCGGTGGCTGCAATGGGGAAGAAAGTGACTGAGATTAGTAGTAAATTTGAAGCTCAGATACAAGAATTACAAACGAAACTTCTGGAAGCAGAGGCCAAAAACCACAACATTCAGAATGATGTTATTATGCTTCAAATTAAGGCTATGGAACCTGCAATTAGGCTAAGAGGTATAAAAGAAGACAACAGAGAAAACTTAAGAATAACCTGTGCAAAGGCCTTTGCAGAATTATTAAAGATACAAGATGAACTAATTTTGGGTTCTATAGAGAAAGTTTACAGAGTTAATTTGCGTTTGGCTAAACAAAGGAATCTGCCTAGAGATGTCGTTGTTTATTTTACTGATAAAAGACTGAGAGATGATATTTTACAAAAGTCTTATTCTGAGAGAGTGCAGGTAGCAGGTACACAAATCAGGATTTTTAAAGAGCTACCATCGAAGGTTTTAAAGGACAGGAAAGATTTTGATTTCTTGGTCAAGGAACTGAAGAGAAGTAATATCCCATTCAGATGGGATTTTCCAGTTGGTATAATTTTTAGATATCATGGTGTGAGACATTGTCTGAATACTATAGAGAAAGCAGAATATTTTTACCAAAATATTTTTAAGGGAGCACCGGAATATCTCAAGAATAAAACATCCAAAACAGAGTCTACAAAATGTGAACAGAAAGAAGAAAATCAAAGTGTGTTAAAAGTAAAAGGAGAATTTGGTGATTGTCCAGAGGATTCTACTATGGATTTTTCTGATGAGAAAATTGAACACCTCAGTGACCTTGGAGGGGGATCACAGGACCTTGAACTGCTGGAGGAAGATTCAAAAAATAAAGTTTTACTTCGAAATGACCAGCAGCAGAGGTCCAGTACTTTTCAAGAAAAGGGGGGTGATGCTAATCGACAGGAAGAAGTTAATGAGGAAATCCGACTGGAAACCACAGATGATAAATTTAAGGAGCATCGTGAATCGTTTGATACTGAATTAGAAAGCATTGAAAGATTTGGAAAAAATGGATTATAAAAAATCTTTTAAGACGTATAACAATTTGTTAACAGTTTACTTTGAGTTGGATTAACACTAAACTTATATATTAAAATGGATTACAAAAATTTTACTATGTAGTTTATCCTGGATTGGACATGATATCCTGAGTGTTGATAGATTGCTGCAAAATTAGCAGCGATCACTGGTTACCCAATTATATATTTTTTATGGAACTCATCTAGGAGAAGACTATGTAATTGAAAATACTTTATAACCCGAAGGACTGAATTGCAAAGGGTGGCAGGATTTGAAAGAATTTTAAAGGAACATCTGGGAATGCAGCTTCTAGTTGGTTTTTTCTTCTCTTTTTTTTTTCTTCAAGGTTTGGTTAAGGCTGCGAAAGCCTATTTTTAGGTACAGCATAAGTTAGTTTGAATGAATCTTCCTAGAGGTGTGAATACCTTCGTGGTTGGATATTATTTATATAAAGTCACTCGAGGGGTTGTGTGGAGAAATGTTTTACTTTGCTGATGGGGGCAGCGGCAAGATGAAGATTATTGAAGCAGGATTTATGTGAGGAAATATGTTTGACTTCAATCAAGTTGAAGAGAAGATTGAAAGTTGGATTATAGAGACTGAGAAATGAATTAAACAAAAGATAATTTTCTTAATGACATAATTGTATGATTATAATTATATATGCATATATATTTCTTATGTTTTATGTTTTTGGGGGTTTTTCTTTAGTTAAGGGGTGTAGTCAGGATAGAATTATAATGGTTATTAATGGTTTTTTTATTTACTACAATATTGTTTATTTTAGAAATATATTAATGTCTGTTTTCTTTTACCTTTCTTTTTCTTCCTTTCCTTCCTTCTCTTTCTCTTCCTCTTTCGAAATTTGTTTAATTTAGAATTTGAATATTTAATAATCCTTTTCTTTTTCCCTTGTTCTAAACTTTGTTTTTTTTTAAACTTGTAGCGGAAGTCAGGGGGGGGCGGGGAGGGAAGGGGTTGGAGTTGAGGGAGGATGGGAGGGGTTGGGGAGGGGGGATAGGGGAGGGGGGGTGAAAATGGAAAAAATTCTTGTATTGTAAAACTTTTTCAATAAAAAAAAAGAATAAGAACTAGTTTATAGATATTGTGTTAGAAGATAGTTGTCCAACTTTAATCAAGATCAAGATGAAGAGAAGATGATAATCTGGTTACTGAGATAGAAAATTTATTTGATAAAGTCACTCGGGGGGATTTCTATATGGAGAAATGTTTTTTGCTGATGGAGGCAGCAGGAATATGAAGCTTATTAGAACTATGTTGGATATTTAACTTCAATCAAGATCAAGAGAAGATTGAAATATGGATTATTAAGATAGAAAATTTTTGGATATAATTGTATAATTATAATTATATATGTATAATTATATATGATATTTTATTAGAATAGAGAAATGTTTTATGTTTTTGTTTATTAGTTGATGGGCCTAGCTGGGATAAAATTATTTGATATGGTATATAATTACTAATATTAATATCAATGGATTAGAGAAAGGCATGATATCTTTTAATTGGGTTTAAATATTATAAGTATGGTACTGATTGATAATCTGTTCTTTAGTTGATGGGTGTAGTTATATTTTATTATTAGGGGGATTGATTTTGGTATATAATTAGTAATGTTAATATCAATGGATTAGAGAAAGGTATGATTTCTTTTAATTGGGTTTAAATATAAGTATGGTATTGATTGATAAATGAATATTGATGGTTGATGGTTGATTAATGAGGTAAATCTTATTATTAGTCTCTTTTACTACAATATTGTTAATTTTAGGAAAATTTTATTACTTATAGGTTTATTTGTTATATTACTTTGTTACATGTACTTGGGTTTTTCCTTTTTTTGTTTTTTTTTTCAACTTGTAGTGGAAGTCAAGGGGGGGATGGGGGGAATGGGCTGGGGAAGGGGGGAGTTTGGGGGGGAAATGCAAAAATTTTGTATTGTAAAACTTTTTCAATAAAAAAAAAGTTTGAAAAAAAATTACAAAAAAAAGAAAAGAAATAAAACCATTGTATTCAGGTGAACTTTCCAAAGACAGAAAGGCTGGAGTGTCTATATTTTATCGGTAAAAAATTCCAAGGGCTCAGTAATACAAGGTTTAGTTCTATTTGATTTGATTTGATTTGATTTGATTTGATTTGATTTGATTTGATTTGATTTGATTTGATTTGATTTGTATACCACCCTACTCCCGAAGGACTCAGGGCGGTGAACAGGCAACAATAAAATACATACATACAAAATTTAAAAGCAGAAATAAAATCGAATTAAATGGTTTGGCCTGGACAAATTAAAACCCCAAGTAATTTAAAACAAATCAAATTGTAAATATTGAAGTATTAAAAGGTATTAAAAATATTAAAAAGAGGGAGAAAGTTAGGCCAGGCCCGCCTGGTGGAATAAAAAGGTCTTAAGAGCGCGGTGGAAGGTGCGCAGTTCCAGGATCCTCCGTATCTCTGGGGGGAGCTTGTTCCAGATGGTAGGTGCCCCCACAGAGAAGGCTCTCCCCCTGGGGGCCGCCAGTCGACATTGTTTGGCCGATGGCACCCGGAGGAGCCCCTCTCTATGAGAGCGTACTGGCCGGTGGGAGGCTATTGGTGGTAGGCGGTCCCGCAAGTACCCAGGTCCTAAGCCATGGAGCGCTTTAAAGGTGGTGACCAAAACCTTGAAGCTCACACGGAAGACTACCGGGAGCCAGTGCAACTCACGCAGGAGGGGTATCACATGGGAACACCATGTCGCTCCCATTACCACCCATGCGGCCGCACTCTGCAGCAGTTGGAGCCTCCAGGTGCTCCTGAAGGGGAGCCCCATGTAGAGAGCGTTACAGTAGTCCAGGCTGGAGGTGACGAGGGTGTGAGTGACCGTGTGTAAGGAGTCCCGATCCAGAAAGGGGCACAACTGTCGAATCAGGTGAACCTGATGAAAAATCCTCCCAGTCACAGCCGTCAAGTGCTCTTCTAAAGACAGCCGTGAATCCAGGAGGACGCCCTCTCCGTGGGGGCCAATGATTCACCCCCAATAGTCAGTGATGGCACCAACTGACTATATCGGGACGCCGGAAACCACAGCCACTCAGTCTTGGATGGGTTGAGCCTGAGCCTATTCCACCCCATCCAGATCCGCACGGCCTCCAGGCACTGGGACATCACTTCAAGGGCATCATTGGGGTGGTCTGGGGTGGAGATGTACAGCTGGGTGTCATCAGCATACTGGTGGTACTTCACCCCGAAACCACAGATGATCTCACCCAGCGGCTTCACATAAATGTTGAACAGGAGGGGCGAGAGGACCGACCCTTGCAGCAACCCGCATATGAGGTGCCTCGGGGTCGACCTCTGCCCCCCTGTCAACACAGACTGTGACCGGTCAGAGAGAAAGGAGGAGGACCACTGCAACACAGTGCCTCCCTCCCCTAACTCTTCCAACTGGTGCAGCATGATACCATGGTCGATGGTATCAAAAGCCGCTGAGAGGTCTAACAGGACCAGGACAGAGGAGCAACCCCTGTCCCAAGCCCTCCAGAGATCATCTACCAATGCGACCAATGCCGTTTCTGTGCTGTACCCGGGCCTGAAGCCTGACTGGAACGGATCCAGATACGTTGTTTCATCCAGGTGCTGGGGGAACTGTTGCACAACCACGCTCTCAACAACCTTCGCCACAAAGCGAAGGTTGGAGACCGGGCGATAATTTACCAACATTGCCGGGTCCAGGGAAGGCTTCTTGAGGGGAGGCCTCACCACTGCCTCTGAATGACTAAAACTACCGTAGAACATAATTTCTCAACTGAGGAATTCTGCAAGTTGAAATCCATACATCTTAAGGTTATTGAGGTTGAGAAACACTGCACTGAAGGACAACGCTTTGTAATACTTTCCTGAATTACAAACACAAGCAAAACACAAATGAAGGCAAACAGCTATTCTTACAGGGTCCCTTAGGGAGAAAAATATTCTTTCTAGAAAATCTGGTATTGTATACATTCCACCAAGAATCTCTTAATGCTGTCTCTTTTCCCATTCCTCTTATCAAGTTGCTGTCTACAAGCACACATACTGATTGTGTTTGAACTGAACTAGAACCTAGCCAAGTTCATTTTAAAACAATGTGTCACACAACTCTCCCATTTGTTAGATTATGGTAGATTGTTTGTATCAACAGAGGCATAGAATCAAAATCACGTGAAGTATTAGTACTGCTTTATAAAGCCTTAATAAGACCACAACTGGAATACTGCAACTGGTTTTTGTCACCACATTAAAAAAAAAGATGTTGAGACTTTGGAAAAAGTGCAAGGAAGAGCAACTAAGATGATTAAGGGCCTGGAGACTAAAACATATTAAGAACGTGTTGGAAGGAATATCCATCTGGTTCACTTCCAAGCTGGGAGAAAGACACTGGAAACATGGAGGCTGATTGGAAAGATGGTTTATTGATCTGTCAGAGGAAATGCCTGATGGTGTATCAGGGGTTAATCAAGTGGACACTGCTTGGCCCTCCCCCTTGACCACTCCTTACCTTAGCTCCTCCCATGCTGTATAAAGGTCAATGTCCAGGGGTCCAGGGTCATTCCAGACGTGAACCTGCAATAGAGCAACAAGTATTAATTATGTAAATAAAGAACTTGAAATAAATATCTTTGCATTGGAGTTATTTGGGCTTGATCCTCTAAAATCATATAACAAAATAGGAGCAGAGGATGGTTCCCAGCCCATTTAACTTGGGACATGCAAGAGAACCCTAACTTACCAGAGGAAAAGAAGAGACCAGTCACCCGAGCATTCGCAAAAAAAATGGCAACGCAACTACCAACTGCAGAAACTAAACCCAAAGAAACGGCGGAAGAGATCGAGCGAATCTCCAGCCCTAGCAACACAGCAACTGAGACAAATGAAAGAAACTACCTGAAAAAGAAACTACAAGACCTAATAGACTCCACGCTGAACACCGCAGACCTCATCGCGAACCTCCAAGACCTGATCGAGGACAACAGAGCAGCGACCGAGGAAGACGAAAATGAACCAACCCCCGAAGAGGAGAACATGGTAGGAAACCTATCAATAGAGCAGTTTCCCGCCGAAGAAGCCGGGGCCGGATTCGTGCCTTTTTTGCGGCGGCCATCTTGGGTAATGACATCACCCAAGATGGCCGACCAGCAACCAATCAGGCCCCAGAATTCGAATTTCTTGGTGGGAACCGAGGCCTACCCGCAAGAAATTCAAGAAAACAGTAAAAAAGAATGGGGGGACTATCCATCTAGCTTGCCTACCAAGCTAGACATCGACAAGGCCGTGCGGACACTAACCGCGGCCTACAGCACAAATATAAAACTACCGGGCCCACCTCGCAACTTCAAACTAGGCCCTGATGAAGAAACCGACTCACTATGGCCCCTAAATAAATACAAGCCGAAACGAGAAAACGCCACGGACTGCCTGTACCATCAACCACCACCCACCGGGGACCCCTACACTTTCCTTCCAGGACCCGCACCCGAACCCAGAGGGAACGACCAATACTTACCAGGTCGGTGATACTCCCCGTGGCATCAGGATGATCCAGAAGATGAAGACCTGGGCCCAGACATGACCAGCGACTTCCGCGACAACTCGGCCGATCCAGGCGTCCGGTCAGCCGCAGCAGGATTCCCGAGGCTTCTGCACGAACCGAAGGACGATCCGACAATCCCAACGGCGTTCTCAAGGAACTACAATCAACTAGGACCACCCAAGACCGAAGCCTCAAGTCGCCCAGTCGACTGGGGCCTGCACGACGGCCACAAGCTCCTTCTCCGGCGACCACTGGAAAAAAATGAATCCCGGGCATGTGCAGAATCCACCTGCAAGGAAAGAAAGAAAGAACATAAATACAAGTCAGTACAGAGAAGCACCAATCAACGCAGCGTCAAATTGCGAGAAATGGAACATAGACACACATCAGTTCAGACTCCCATCTACCATACCCATGCCATATTGCGAGTTCCCTCATGTGAAAAACCATGGACAGCGACAGAATGTAAGTAATCTTACATTAAACACAGGGACTTTACCAGCAGATTTCACAAAGCTAAAACTAGATGGGACTAACCTACTGGAGTGGAACCAGCAACTCCAGGTTGCTCTCTTGAGAGAAAATTTGTTGTTTATGATTACTGACCCCCCCAGATAGACCATGGACTCTAGAGGTGGATTGCATGCATCACAGGGCATACTACATATTGTTAGTGAGTATTGCACCAGGTATTTACCCTAGCCTCAACAACCACTCAACTGTGCCAGAAATCATGCAGAGAATATTTAATCTATTTTACAGTAAGATCTTAGCCACCATGACTAGAATATCCAGGGAGTTTCATTCAGCCAAACATAAGGCAGGCACATCAATGAGCGAACACCTGTTGAATCTAAATGCCACACGAGCAGAGCTGATCCTAAGGGGGGAGGCTATATTGGAGGGTACCATGAAAAGTGTGATTATTAACTCCCTAGACCCCAGCTGGGAGAACTTCATCACACACTTGGACAGCCTCAGTCTTGACCATATCTCATTAGAAACACTTAGCAACAAATTAATAGCAGAAGATAGCCTGAGGAAGGAACGCTATTCATGCCGCAGAGATAGTAGACCTACAAAGAGGGTAGAGTTCCTAACAGGCAATAACATCAATCCAGAATGTT
Source organism: Coluber constrictor foxii (assembly GCA_038048745.1). NCBI lineage: Eukaryota > Metazoa > Chordata > Lepidosauria > Squamata > Colubridae > Coluber > Coluber constrictor. The sequence goes on from CM075966.1 coordinate 47,089,946, forward strand.
TCCTGTGTGGTTCTAGGAACCACTACAAGAAAGACTGTCCCAGAAATTCGAGGGAAAGGGAGCAATCCTACCGAGGAAACAGACAGGACAGGTGGCCAAGGCAATCAGACAGACAGTCCCCAGACCACAGGTATAGGCGCAGAGACTCCCCCAATCCAAGAAATAGGAGAGAACGTAGGAATAGCTCTAGGGACAGTCGATCAGGGTCAACATACGGACTCGGGGATCACGATGACACTCACAAACAATCAGGGAAAGGGAGCTTCTGGCTCATTGACTCTGGAGCCACAAATCATACAACGTACAACAAAGACATACTCTCTTCATTCACTGAGGAAAACTATCACATAAAGGTAGCAAATCAAAACAAAGTCCTAGTGACAGGAAAGGGGGTCACACACATACCAGGACTAGGAAAAATAGAGGGGGTACTTCTAGTACCAGAAATCCCTCACAATATATTGGCCACACTAAAGTTAAGTAGAGACTTGGGCATTGAAACCACATTCAAGGGAGGAAAGGTCCACATGATCAAGGGCGGTAGAGATGTAGGCAGGATTATCATCAATGGAGGGCTACCCTACTTACAACCAGGAGAAGCCAACCATTCCACCATTAACACTCACCTAGACAGCGAGGAAATCGAGGCAGAAGGACACAAAGAAACAGACACTGACACAACAGATAGCAACACAGAAGAGGTACACAACCAGAAACCCATTCAGGAAGAAAAACTATCAATCGGAAGACTGATACATGATGATTGTGCCCATTTGTTGCATAGGAAACTGGGACATGCTAGCTTCCCTGTTATACAAAAGCTAATGGATTGCTCTGATGGTGTAAAAGTAAAGGGATGTAAAAACTACCTCGAGTGTTCCGTGTGCAAATGTTCGAAGCTAAAAACCAAACCCAGACCCAAAAAGGCCACACGCACCACCAACTCCCTATTCCAACTGGTACACATGGATCTAGTAGGACCAATGAGCCCTTCCATAAAATACAAGAAAAGATTCTTTTTAACTATAGTAGATGACTTCAGTCGTTATGGGTTTGTATACACCCTTAGACATAAAAATGAAGCATTTCAAAAATTCAAGGAGTTCCACAAATGAGTAGAGACACAACACAACTTAAAAATAAAACAGATCATGACAGATAGGGGGACAGAGTTCCTGTCAAGGGAATTCTCAACATGGCTTGATAGGCAAGGGATCATACGATTTACTTCTTCACCGTTCTCAGCCTTTCAGAACGGAGTAGTAGAGAGAAAACAGGGCACCTTACAAACCATGATGAGGTGTGTGTTGGAAGATGCAGGGTTAGGACAGTCATTCTGGGCAGAAGCACTCACATATTCCAATTACACCATAAACAGACTATGGTCCAGTGTAATAGGCAAAACTCCCTATGAAATAATGTATGGCAGGAAACCAAAATTAACACATCTGCACATATTTGGGGTCACAGCTGACAACTGAGACACAAAGGAGATGAGGTGTCGAGAAGACTGAGGTTCATGGGCTATGAATCTGGGACCAAGGGATATAGGTTCATTGATAAGAACAACAGATTAATAATATCTAGAACTGCAGTGTTCCATGAGAACACTAATTGGTCTAAAATACACCTGAACGAATTACCAATCAGACAAGAGAACTCACACTGTAAGAAAGTCAAAAATAAACAAAACACAATTGGGGATGAGACACACAAAGGTCACAGAACCAAACACCGAGACATGGACACCAGGGAGTGGAAAGAAGATCACCCCACAATAAAGATAGACACACTCACCAAAAAGGAGGCAAGGTACATGCACAATACAGAGACTCAGCCAAGCAGACCCGTTAGGGCCAGTAGAAACAGGATCCCAAAAAGGTTTGAAGAATATGTATTATTTGTTGATACCAACAAAATAACTCCCAACTCATATGAAGAGGTACTTAGCCTTCCACACGAAGAAAGAGTTAAATGGGAACAAGCCATGGAGAGGGAGATGGCTAATCTAAAGGAACTAAACGTGTACACCCCCATCAAAGCCCCATCAGATAAAACTCCCATAGGAACAAAAATGGATCTTTAAAATCAAAGAGTTAGAGGGCAACCAATTCTTGTATAAAGCCAGATTAGTGGCCCAGGGTTTTACACAAAAATACTGAGAGAAATATGGTTAATAAGGTCTTCTTGATTCTCACAATTGGTGCCCGAACAGGGACTTGAACGTCCATCTGGTCAGGAAACGGCCCTACAAAGCGCGCTATCCACTGTTTTGGTGGAGAGGGGGTGATTTCCTTTCCAGCCGGGATTGCTTCTGTATACCCTGGGACAGAGACGTGAAAGCGTGGACAGACGGGGGAAGCTTCTGAAGACTGCAGTGCACTGGTACCGTGTGAGTATATGTTTTTCTTTCTCTTAGTCTGGATTTGTGTATGTTTGAGATTAAGTACGGTGTATGTTTGTGTGTGTATGCCCTGTGTAATTTGTGTATACAATAGGAGATAGTATTAAGTATGGGGCTTCGCTTAGGGAAAAGAGCAGCTGTGACTGAAATACCCTCCATTCCCCCCATATCTCCCTTAGGGGAGTTGCTGACACAGTGGTCAGAGGATTGGCTGAAAGCATATACAAAGATGTTAGATAAAGTGACAATGATTAATTACTGTACAAGGGTCTGGCCGACGTTTGTGTTGATAGAGCCTAATTATAGATGGAGTAAGTTTGGGGAATCAGACCCCTATTGGATAAATGCATTGAAAAAGGTTTTGGAAAAGAAGAAGTTGACAGCTCAGTTAATGTATGTTGAACCTTGGTTTCATGTGCAGTGGTTTGATCCCTTCCCTCCGAGAAGTTCTAAAATAATGTATGGTGGGGAGGAGGAGGAGAAGGGCTGGGACCCTCTGGCATATGCAACTTGCCCGCCTCCCCCTCCTCCTTACAATCCAAATGGTGCTGGAGCTGTGGGGGCTGAAGCAGCAGAGGAAGTGTCAGCAACAAGACAATACCAACAGTTAAAAAAGGAAGTGGAAGAAATGCCTGTGTCAGAGAGACAGGGAAAATTGCATCCGCCTGCCTCTCCAGCGGTTACATGTTCAAAAACGAAGAAATTGCAATATGTTGAGTTAGAAGTTAAGTACCTGGGACATATGATAAGCCAGGGTAGTAAGAGGATAAATCCTGAAAGGATAGAAGGAATATTGACTCAGCCTTTGCCAAAAACGAAGAAGGAAGTTAGGAAACTGCTTGGATTATTAGGGTATTGTAGATTATGGATTGATGAATATACTGATAAGGTTAAATTTTTATATGATAAACTGGCTGAATCTGAATCTTGGATTGTTGTGTGGAAAGAAGGTGATGAGGCTCGGTTAGATGAGTTGAAGAGGGCTTTGAGTTAAGCTCCAGTGTTGAGTTTACCTGATCTGAAAAAAACATTTCATTTATTTGTAGCAGTGGAGGATGGTATTGCTAAGGGAGTGTTGGCCCAGGCTTGGGCTGGTAAGAAGAAACCTGTAGCTTTTTTGTCTAAGTTAATGGATCCTGTGGTGAGGGGTTGGCCTGTGTGTGTACAAACTCTGGCTGCTACTGCTATATTAGTAGAAGAAAGTAGGAAATTGACATTTGGTGGTGCATTGGTAGTGAGTAGTCCGCATCAAGTAAGGACAATTCTGATGCAGAAGGCGCACAGGTGGTTGACGAATTCGAGGCTTTTGAAATATGAAGTGATTTTATTGTCACAGGAAAATTTGGTTCTTTCTATGGATAGGAACCTATATCCAGCAGAGTTTTTGTCAGGGGAGAGGAAAGAATGGGATTCTGTGGAGCATGATTGTGTTGAAGTAATAGATCTCCAGACGAAGGTTCGAGAGGATTTAGAGGATAGTCCACTAGAGGGTGGTATTAACCTATTTATAGATGGTTCTTCTTCTTTTTTTTTTTATTGAAAAAGTTTTACAATACAAAATTTTTCCCCCCTTTTTCACCCCTCCCCCACCCCCACCCTCCCATCCCCCCCAACCTCCCCCCAACCCCACCCCTTCCCTCCCCGTCCCACCCCTGACTTCCGCTACGCATTTTTTAAAAAAAGAAAACAGCAAGAATTTATAACAACAAGAAAAGCAAAAACTATTATATATTCAATTCTAAATTGAGAGGAAGAGAAAAGAAAGAAAGAAAAGAATTAAGAAAATGAAAAAAAAGCCCATGAGCATAAATATTTATCTAAAATTAACAATATTGTAGTAAGAAAAACACCCAGAAAAAATAACCATTATAATATTTAACCCAATTTAAAAACAAAAAAAAGAAAAAGAAACATTACTAACATTACTAATCATATGCCATACTCAATCCCCCAAAAATAATATAACCTACATATTCATATCAAATAATATCAAATAGTTTGATCCCAACTACTCCCCTTAATTCAAAAACACAAACCCCCCCACCCCAAAAAAACGTAAAACATACAATATAATATAATTATGCATATATTATTATAATTTTCCATGGCTCGAGTTTCAATCTTCTCTTCATCTTGATTGAAGTTAAATCTTCTTTCTTCACATATGTCCAATTCCAATAGGCTTCATCTTCTATCTGCCCCCATCAATAAAATAAAGCATTCCACATAAACCCCCCGTGTGACTTTATATAGATAGTATCCAACCACGAAGATATTCACTCCTCTAGGTAGAATCATTCAAACTAACTTATTCTATTTCAACAAGAAGAAACCCAATGCAGCTCCACCAAGCCTTGAGAACAAAAAAATCAAAAAAAGGAGAAAATCCTAGAAACTGCATTCCCAGATGTTCTTATAAAACTGTTTCAAATCCTGCCGCCCTTTGTTGTTAGCTCCTTCTGGTTGTGAGATGTTTTCATTTCCATTCTTTTCTCTTAGATGGTAAATTCCAAGAAAAAACTATAATAGGGTAATCACAGAACACTGCTACTATTGCAGCAATCTGTTAAACTTGCTCAAGATGTTAAATCCAATTCAAAATAATAAAATTTTTATAAGTCTCCAATTCAAGATGAAGTCTTTATAATCCATAAATCCAACTCAGTATAAACTTTGAGAATTTTATAACCATTTTCCAAAATTTTCAATACTTTCTGATAACAACTGTAACTGCTGGAGGACTTCACGACACTCAATAGTATATACCACTTGAATTTCCTCATTAAGTTCTGGTTCCTGCTGTTCGACATCACCACCCTTTTCTTGAGGAGCGTTGGACCTCTGCTGCTGTTCATCTTGAATTATAATATTTTTTAGATCTTGCTCCAGCAGTTCAAGGTCCGGTGCTCCTACTCTAGGTTCACTGGTATGTTCAATTTTTCCATCTGAAAGATCCATACTAAAATCCTCTGAGGAACCGGGTTGTACTCCTTGTGCTTTTAACATTCTTTGATTCATTCTTTGAGTCTCTTCCTTCTGTTTACCTTTTGCGAACTCTCTTTCTTGTTTCTTATTCTTGACATATTCCAAGGCTCCCTTAAAGATATTTTTATAAAAATGTTCCGCTTTTCCAATAGTATTCAGACAATATCTCACACCATGATATCTAAAAGTTATGCCAGCTGGTAAATCCCATCTAAATGGGATATTACTTCTTTTCAGTTCCTTAGTCAAAAAAGCAAATTCTTTTCTATCCTTTAAAACCTTCGATGGTAACTCTTTAAAGATATTAATTTGTACGCCTTCTACTTGCACTCTGGCAGAGTAGGACTTGTGTAGGATATCATCTCTCAATCTTTTATCCGTAAAGTAAACAACAACATCTCTAGGCAAATTCCTTTGTTTGGCAACTCGTGAGTTGACTCTGTAAACTTTCTCTATGCAGCCAAGAATTATCTCATCTTCTAGCTCTAGTAATTCAGCAAAAACCTTTGCAGAAATTGCTCTTAAGTTTTCTTTCTGAATTTCTCTAACACCTCTTAATCTGATAGCTGATTCCATAGTTTTAATTTGAAGCATAATGATATCATTCTGTATTTTCTGATTCCGAACCTCAGCTTCCACAAACTTTTCTTGTATTTCTTGTATTTGAGAATCAAATTTACTGCTGATCTCAGTCACTTTCTCCTCCATTTCAACAACCACACTTGAAAGATCTGAGATTACTTTAATAATAGTTTGACTTAATTGGTCATGCTTTCCAGAAACCAGCTCCTCAAGATTCTTCTGTGAGTTTTTTATTTTGTCAACAACGCTCGGTAAAGAAGTTATTATGAGATCTTTTAAGTCCCCCTCTGCCAGTCCATACAAATGAATTTCAGCTTTATCCTTCAGCTGGGTCATGGGGGAGCCCCCCCCCTTCCTTTAATCATCTTTACTTTACTTTCAAAACACTGCTTTCGCTTTCCACTCTCATTTTTTTAAAAAAATCTATTTAGCTCAGCCTTGGTTCCTTTAAGTGCTTTTCCCATGGCAAAATATTTATTTATTTAAAATATTTATTTCAAAATTTTCCAGGACTGGATTCCATTTGCATCCGCTCTGACTTTTCTTCAAATAAAGCCAGTCGCCATCTTAAAGGACTTTCTTAAAAACTTTCACTTCTCTTCCTCTCCTTCCCCCTTCCTCTCCCTCCTCCTCCAGAAAATGAGTAAAAAATCAGTAAAAAAATCCATACTTGCTTTATCTTGTTTTCTCTCTTTTCCGGCTTGCTCAATTATTGCTTCAATCATGGTGTTGCTCCCAGCGTCTGGCTCCGCTAATTAGATAATTAGCGGAGGACTCTCTCGGCGCGGAGCATACTCTGGGGGTAGGGAGGGAGCCATCCTTCTGAGCCCTCCCCAGGACAGAGGAAAAATTCCTGGGGGGACTCAGGGGGCCCAGCCTCACCCCCAGAAGCTCTCCCTGCTCCTCCCACTGAGGAGCAGGTTTTTCGAGCCGCCTGCCAGCTGCAAGGCGGCTCTAATGCGCCAAGAAGCCGGCGGGCATGGAAGAGCCCGCCGCCAACGAGGAAGGCGCCACCGGAAGTCTATAGATGGTTCTTCTTGTGTAGTAAATGGAAAAAGGTTGAATGGTTATGCTGTTGTGAATGGAGATACTACAGAGGTATTAGAAGCTGGGAAATTGCCGTCTGAATGGTCTGCGCAGACATGTGAAGTTTTTGCATTGTTACAAGCATTGCATATATTATCAAATGAGGTGGGGAATATTTATACTGATTCTAAATATGCTTATGGGATTTTACATACGTTTGGGAAAATATGGATTGAAAGGGGATTGATCTCGAGTAAGGGGAAAGAGTTAAAACAAATTGATCTTATTACAGCTGTTTTGAAGGCAGCAGAAGGACCAGCTAAACTTGCAGTTATACATGTTGAGGCACATAAGAGGGGAACTTCTAAGTTAATTTTGGGAAATAAATTGGCAGATGAAGCAGCTAAGGAAGCAGCTTTTGGGGAAGAAGTAGTTATGGTTTTAGTGCCTGCTTTGAATTTTGATGTAAATCCTGTATTCACGGATGAAGAAGAGAAACAAATGACAGATGACGGTGTGAATAAGGTGAATGGGAAATGGATGACAAATGATGGAGTACAAATTCTAAATAAAGCTGTGATGCGGAATGTGATTGAACGAGTGCATGAAGGGACGCATTGGGGAACACAAGCTTTGGTTGATTTTGTGAAACGTACTTATATGTGTAGGGGAATGTATACTATAGCTATGCAGATAGTAAGGAAATGTATACATTGTGTGAGGATTAATAAGAAAATTATGCGGAAATTACCAGAGGGAGGTAGAGACTTGGCTGTCTGGCCTTTCCAACGAATTCAAGTGGATTATACTGAAATGCCAGCGGTTGGGACTCTTAAATATTTGTTAGTTATAGTGGATCATTAAACTGGATGGGTGGAAGCTTTTCCTTGTGCGAAAGCGAATGCTCAAATGACTGTGAAGATTATTTTAGAACAATTGATCCCAAGATATGGGTTGATTGAATCTATTGATAGTGATAGAGGTACACATTTTACTGCACAGGTGGTTAAGAAGGTTATGGAACAATTGGGAATTGATTGGCAATTACATTTGGCGTTCATGCCCACTTCGACTGGCAAGTGTGAAAGAGCTAATCAAACAATTAAATCAACTTTGAAGAAATTGATGTTGGAATTGCAGTTACCCTGGACTAAATGTATGCCTCTAGCTCTGTTGAGGATACGAACTAGTCCTAGGAAGGATTTGGGGGTGTCTCCGTATGAAATGATGTTTGGATTACCATATACGGGGAAAGTTGGGATGCCTAGGATTGAATTGAAGGATGTTTTTCTGAGAAAATATATACAAGGACTGTCCCAGTGTTTTTCTTTTTTAAGGTCTAAGGGACTATTGGCACAGACCCCACCGCTTGATTTCCAAGTGCATGATTATAAAAGTGGAGACTGGGTCCTGATTAAAGCTCTTACGGAGAAGAAGCTGCAGCCTGTGTGGGAAGGACCGTTCCAAGTCCTGTTGACTACTGAATCGGCTGTGAGGACCAAGGAGCGTGGCTGGGTGCATTATTCCAGAGTTAAAGGACCGGTGGCTCCACCTAGTGGATGGACAGTTGATACAGCGCCTACGAATCCTCTTAAACTGACTTTTCGTCGACAAACCATAGATGAGTGAGGATCCTCGGATGGAACAAGAGATTTTTATTTGGTTGGGTGTGGTGATTATTTTTGTTGTATTCTTTTTTTTTTAAATATACTTTATTGATTTTGAAAATAAAACAAAATACAAGATGTTTCATGCCACATCGGAAGTGCAGTGTTAACCGTAATTTACAGAGTTTATCACAATAATATTCTAGTTAAGAGTAAATAAAATCACTTTTCCGACTCTCAAATATTTTTCCTGTTACGCATCCAATTGTACCATCTACCCCATACATCATAATATTTAGATTTTTCACCATTATTCAGCTCATTTGTTAGATTGGACATTTCCGCACATTCTAGAATCTTATTGATTACACTTTCTTCAGAAGGAGACGCATTATCCTTCCATGTCCTTGCAAAAACTAATCTGGCTGCCGTGATTATATGAATCAAGAGTTGAGTCTTTTCTTTTGCCAATCTCTCCCTAGTTATACCTAGTAAGAAGATCTCGGGGGCTAATTCCAAATCCTCTCCTATTATTTCATTCAGCCAGGCCCGAATTTTAAGCCAAAACTTTTTGGTTATCTGACAGGACCACCACATGTGGAAAAAAGTACCAACCTCCTTACCACATTTCCAACAGGTTGGTGAGGCATTGGGAGTCATTTTAGCTATTCTAACTGGTGCTAGGTGCCATCTGTGGAACATCTTGTACTGATTTTCCCTATAGGATACCGCTTTTGTTATATAGTAATTCCTGTTCCAGGCTTCTTCCCACTCATTAAAGTTAATATTGTATCCTATATTTTTTTCCCAGACACCCAGTTGGTTCCTAGCTATGATCTCTGCCCTATCCTCATCTAGTAACACGTTGTACAGTCTAGCCAGCATTTTCTTTTCTTGTCCCAGTAAAATTTTATCTAGATTTCTATATTTGGATTCTATGCCGAATCGGTCCCTATCCTTTTGGTACCTAGAATTGATCTGGAAATAAGTCCACCAATCTATATTGAGGCCTTGGTCTCTTAATAAATCTAACGATTTTAAACTCCCTTTATCGTCTAATATCTCCTTATATGTGGGGAAATTTTGAATGTCTCGCCTGTTTGGATCAATTAGGGCCTCCAGAATGGAGAGCCAATTTGGGACTTTAGTGTAAAACCTCTGCCTGATTTCTACCCATATTTGAATAAGGGTCTCCCTTACTTTATGTCTACAAAAAAGAAGGCTTTTTTTCTCTCTCGGGTTCCACAATTGGGCATGCCAACCTTCTTGCAGGTCGTGCCCTTCCAAAGTCAAGATTCTTCTATTATGTAGTGTAATCCAGTCCCTAATCCACACCAATTTGGCTGCCTTTTGATATGTTTCCCAATCCGGGAGACCGAAGCCTCCCAAATTTCTTTTGCCTTGTAGAATCCTATATGAAATCCTGGACTTTTTCCCTTCCCATAGAAAGAGCCTAATACCTTTATTCAATTCTGAAAAAAAATTTTTGCCTAATTTCACCGGGATATTTTGGAATAGAAATATTATTTTGGGGAGGACGTTCATTTTGATTGCTGCAATTTTTCCTATAAAGGACAATTTTATCTTTTTCCATCTTTCCAGATCTAGCTGTATTTTTTTGCAATAACGGGATGTAATTATTTTTTTTTAATGATGAGTGCCGGGAGGTTAGCCAAATACCTAGATACTTAGTTTTTTTCACTATCTGGATGCCTAGCAACTCTTCTAGCTCTATTTTTTGTGTTTCTGTTACATTTTTCACTATTATTTTTGTTTTGGTTTTATTGAGTTTAAAGCCGGCCACTTTACCATAATTTTCTATCTCCTGTAGGACTTTTGGGCCTGATACGAGTGGATCTTCCACAATTAAGGCCACATCGTCTGCAAAGGCCTGTACCTTAAAAATTTTGTTCCTTATCTTGAGACCTTTAATATCTTTGTTAGCCCTGATCTTTCTGAGGAGCACTTCTAGCGCCAGAATGAAAAGTAAGGGGGATAAGGGGCATCCTTGCCTTACACCTTTTTGGATTGGAAATACTTTTGTCCTATCCCCATTTATTACACTATTTGCCTTCTGATTATGGTATATGTTTTCAATCATTTTCCTGAAATTGGTCCCAAAGCCCATTAAATTAATTTGGTTAATCATAAAACTCCAGTTCAAATTGTCAAAGGCCTTTTGAGCGTCTATGAAAACTAGCGCCAGCTGTTTATCAGAATGGTGTTCATAATATTCTATGACATTTATTACTGTTCTCAAATTATTCCTGATTTGCCTCCCAGGGAGAAACCCATTTTGGTCTTTATGGATCCAAATATTTAAGATTTTCTTCATTCTTTCCGCAATGATGGACATAAAGAGTTTATAATCGGAATTTAATAAAGAGATTGGCCTGTAATTTGCTATATGCTTAGGATCGGTACCTTCCTTCAAAATCAGTGAGAGGTACGCTTCCCTCCATGTCTCGGGAATACTTACACCTGTCAAAACCTCATTGAAAATCCCTAGTAATTCTAATTTTAGTGGTTCCTCAAATTTAGCATATATTTCCCCTGGAAGTCCATCAGGGCCTGGGGATTTGTTTTTTTTTATTTTAGTAAGGGCGGTTTCCAATTCCTCTATTGTGATCAGTCTGTTTAATATATCCTTCTCTTCCTCAGTTATTTGTGGTAGGTTAGCCTCCATTAAATATTGTTCTACTGCTTCGGCCTTGACCTCTTCTTGTTTGTACAATGCTTCATAAAAGTCTCTAGCTAGGCCTAATTTATCCTCTTCCTTTGTCAAGAGGTTGCCTTTGGAGTCCTCCAATACCAAAATTTGACTTTTTTCATTCTGTTTTTTGAGTCTATATGCGAGCCACCTACCAGACTTGTTAGCATTTTCAAAAAGATAATGTTTAGCTCTCTTTATTTTGCCCACTATCTCCTCCTGATCCAAAATATTCAGCCTATGTCTCGCTAGCCTCCAACTCTCTTTAAATATTTCATCTCCCGGCCTCCGCAATAGATTATTTTCCGCCTCATCTAATTTCTTAGTGAGGGCCTCTCTCTCCTTCCTTTTTGCCTTGTTCTTATACGCCATATAAGAGATAGTCACCCCTCTCACATATGCTTTCATAGTGTCCCACACTATTTCTCTAGCTGTTCCTTTATTTCCATTTTCAGCAAAAAAACGCTTAATTTCTTCATTTAATTTAATTACAAACTCTTTTTCATTCAATACAGATGTGTTTAATCTCCACCTCTTTTGGGTTCTCTGTCTCGCTTGAAATCAATTTATTTCCAGAAACCTATGATCTGACCATGAACTGGTATTTATTTCAACCTTCTGTATTTGCAAGCCTAGTTTCCTGGTAACCCAAACCATATCAATTCTGGACCACGAGTTATGAGGCGGTGAATAAAAGGTGTATTGACTATCTAATGGGTGGAGCGTTCGCCATATATCTATTAAGTTTAATTCGTCTACCAAATCAAAAAAGCTCTTTGGGAGGGGTAGTCTTTTGTTCTTTTTATTTTTCCCGCTTTTATAATCTATGGAAGGGTCTGTAATCCCATTAAAATCCCCTAGCATACATACTTCACTATCAGCCCATTTTCCTAGTTGCTCGTGCAATTTCCGATAGAAAAGTACCTGTTTTTTATTAGGGGCATATATCCCCACCAATATCAATTTGGAATTGCCCCTCGTTATCTCAATTATTAGGATTCTGCCTTTAGAATCTTGGTATTTTAATTCCGCCTCTATTTCTTTCTTAACATAAATTGCGATCCCCCTCTTTTTTTTTCCCGCTAAAGACACAAATACTTTACCGAATTTGGGGAATTCTAATTGTTTAGCCTCATCTTTTTTTATATGGGTTTCCTGTATACAAATTATATCCGGATTGAATTTTACCAGTTTTGACAGTATTAGCTTCCTCTTCCTATAGTCATTAACACCGTTTACATTCTGTGACAAGATTTTTAAGCCATTCATTCCTAGTGTCTGTGGTTACTTCCTAGTTCTTGTTTTTTAGTGTTACTGCTCTCACCGGTCGGGTTTTCTTTCCTGTTTCTTCCCCTTCTACCTCTCCTCTTTTTTTCCCTTCTTCTATATCCTCCCTAGTACTCTGTTCTTGGGATGACTCTTCCTCTGTGTTTACTGTTTCAACCTCCTCTTTACTGTTATATTCCTCTTCTTCTCCTCTCAGTTGGTCCAGAAATTCTTGTGCTACACTTGGATTGTCGATTCTTATCTTCCTTCCCTGCCAGGAAATTAACAAGCCCTCTGGCAGTAGCCATCTGAACACTATATTCCTTCTATTTAACTGATTTGTCAAGAATCTATAGTTCTTTCTTCCCTCTCTCACCCTTTTTGGTACTTGTTTTAGTATAATCACTTCCTTCCCTCTATACACTATTGGTTCATCTCTCGCAATTTTATAAAGGGTATCTCTCACTTTTCTCCTAGCAAACCTTACATGGACCTCTCTAGGGAGCTTATTTCTTCTGACGTAGTTCGTTTGAACCCTATATATCTCATCGAGCTCCCTAATAATTTCCAGTTTGTCTTGCTGGAGTATATCCGCTATTAACTCCGCCATTTTATCTCCTAAATCTTCATCTTTTTCTTCTGCAATATTTTGAAATCGAAGGTAAAATGAGGCCTTATCCATTTCAAGATGGACCAATGTATCTTCTGTTATCTTACCCTGGGCCGTGAGGGATTTATCTACTCTATCTAACTTCTTTTCATTCAGATCCATTCTTTCCTCGACTTTTTGGATTCTTTTTTCATTATTAGCAATTGACGCCTGAATCTCACTCATCTTTGTATCCAACGCATGCATATCTAGCTTTAATTCAGTGTGGTTATTAGTAAGTTTTTCCTGCATAGCTAGCATCGTTTCCTGTATTAGTAACAAAGAGGACTGGACTGTTTGCAGTGATGGCGTCGTTGGTAGTTTGTCTGGTTTCTGTAAGCCATCAGAGGGCTTCTGAACAGCTGGAGATGACAACGCTAAAGTGGGATTTGATGGAACTTTTTTACCAGTTTTTTGAATTGTTGTAGTCATATTTGCCATTTCTTTCAGAATAGCCTTTTGTTCTCTTATTATGAATTCTATGTTTTCCCAAATGAGCATTCAACGGGGCTGTTGCAAAATCTCCTGAGTGTTACTCCTAAAGAGTCAAATTAAGGTACCTGTTTTCCCCTTTTTAGCTGTGGAAAGTCTGAACTTTAAATATTAAATATCGGGGATATATCAATATAATGGAGAATCTATTGGTTTAAGAGTTTTCCTCTTGATTTCTGTTAATTCCTTGTCTTAAACCTTCTTTAAATAAATCAATCTATCAAGTTAATTAATTCCAGTCTATGTCAGTTAGGTAAATACAATGGATTAGGGAAGATTGATTCCACTAATAAATATTTTAAAAAATTACTTAAGCTATATTTATATTAATTAATTAAATATCAATAGAAAAGGTCCTACTCAGGCACGCTAAAGCTTGTAATTTCTTAATTACTTAGCAGGATACTAAAAATACTATAAATGGTCCACTAAAACCAATAACTTATTAAGGTAATAATTATCAAAGAAAAAAAAACAATTAATTAATTATGATAAAGGTAAATACGACAGAACTTATTCAGCTAGGCTAATACGGCCAAAGCTAACAGTAACATTAAATATAGAAAAGTATTGATATATCTAAATGTATAAATAAGAATGCCTTACAAGAGTGCTATCTAAAGATAAGTTAAATAGTAATTAATAATTAGTCATTAATAATTAATAATAGAAATTCATCGGCAATGTAATAATTAATAGTAATACAGAAGTGAGACTAGCGTAAGTAGCCACGAAGATTTTCCAATTAGGTCCAGGGAGGACAGTTTCGTGAAATAACTCAATATACAAAACTCTCTTTCACTGGGGCTAATCCCGGGAATGAGCTAAGAACTAAAGTGTAATACCCTCTAGGATACAGTCTAGGGTTCAATACTACGATTTTGGTAGAAATATCTCGCACAATCAATTCTGAGCCATCGATCCCTTCCAAATCCGGCAGGAAAAAATTAACGCTAACCCAAGTCACTCAAGCACGGAAGTCACTCTGTTAGTCTTCTAATGACTGGCAGTTTCCAGCTCTCCGTAATGGCCTCGCTTCCTGCTTCTCGGGATGGATTTTTCCAATTAAGCCTCTGAGTTGACTCTCCCTCCGCTCTCCTCCCAGCAGCAATAAAAACGCGGTTTCCTTGCACAAATCTCAGTTCAGTTCAGTTTCTCTTACTCAGGATCTTCCCCGCCGTTTCCACAAATCGAGAGTCACAATCACTCCTCTCCCTCTCCTACTCCATGCCGGCTGTCAGGTCTCGCCATATGCAAATCACTCTAGAGTTGCAGTCGCCGCTTAATGCCTCTTCAAGTTTCTCGTGACCTGCATCCACCGGCTCCTTCGTTGGTGTCCGAAACAGCAAAATAGGGGTGGTACAAGAGAGTCCCAACACCACAGCCTCCGATCTCCAATTGCTTCCTTCTTAGATTGTTGGCGGCTACGGCTTCAAGTCTGACATTAACTGTCAGGCTCACCGCGTTGGATTGACAGAGCCTTCCAGTCTAGTGGGAGCGTTTGCTCGTCGCTTTCCCACTAGACCTGTTTGCTCTTTCGTCCGTGGGATCCTCCGAATCCTCACGCCCCCGCAGGGATCCCCAAAATGCAATGATTGATAGCGTTAAGGGGCACAGTCACCCGCTCCACGCCATGCCGCTGTAGCTCACCAACCGGAAGTTGTTTGTTGTATTCTTAATTGTATTGAGAAAAGGTATTATTGATTGGGTTAAATCTATGTTTTGGTTTCCAGTGGATGTAAGCTCCCCTCGACTGATTGAAGATTTGGAGGTACAGTATTAGCCTTCTCTTCTAAAGGTATTGTATTTACCTAAAGGGTGGTTTCTCTTTTGTGGCTTGTATGCTTATGCTTATATTCCAGCACATGCTATAGGTGGTCCTTGTACTATCGGCCGTTTGACCACTGTAATGGCTGTTGCTCATTTGAAGGATATTAATCAGAAGACTAAATTTTATTATGAGATGATGAGTTCTAGTTTGTACCAAGTACTAAGAAGCTGTCTGGTGAAATGAGGGGTACTTTGGGTAGAAGGGAAGTTTCTATTATGTTGCAAGATATTCATAATTTACAGGAATAAATTGATAAAAAGGGAAAGGGGGGATTGAGAGAAATATGGTTATTATTCCTGTAAAGGTAGAACCAAAGTTACGCCATTTTAAGTGCTTTCTGTTACCTTGTTTAACCTTATTATATAACTGGGCAAAGGGGTTATAATGACCTTTTGCTGATTTCATTATTTTAGGGGAACTATGTATTATGTAGTTGTTTTGACGGAAATCAATGTTCTTAAGTGTTCTGGGAAAATGCTGATTTAAGGATGTCTTAATGAGGTTGTTTTTGAGTTTGTCTGTTCTAGGAAAAGGGAAGTGCGCATTTGCTACGTTTGGGGTATATTTTTTGGGAAGTTGGGGAGTTTCTGTTCTGGCCCCGTTCCCAGAAATAACCCCCCCTCGAACAGTCAGAGTCTAATGAACTGGCAGGCAACCAAATAAGCTGATAACAAAGTTTGTCAGCAATCCGCAGCTGCTTGCCACATCTTATTTAATAAGTCAGTCAAATACACACCACCAAAATGTTCAGACGCAAGGCCGATTCAAAACCGGGATCCATGAATCTTTGTTTTGTTCGTCACAAAGATACGGCTGCAATCCCTCTCTTATATAGTCTGGGAGGCGTGGTCCACCAGCTAATCACAACCACGCCTTTTCCTCTGCTGGGCTCTCCTGTGTCTCCGACGCTGGCGAGGATCCAACCAAAACTCACTCCCCTCATCAATGTCCTCCTGTGGCTGCGGGGACGAGCTTGGCTCTGGGCCTATCTCCTGCCCTTCGGTGTCCTCCGGAGGCATTGCCAGAGAGGAGAGTCCTGGAGAAGGAGGCCTTGCCAACTCCTCTCCCTCACTCTCAGAGTCCTCCCCTGCTGATGACGCAGGCTCAGGCAACGGAGCCACAACAGTTTCCAGGGTGGAACTTGTATTACACATATATTATATAAATCTGTAACCAATTCTCAGGGGATATTTTTATGTAATTTGATGTATTTTGATGGATGTATAAATACCACGTAAGTGGAATATGCTATCTGTCATTCTGCACCCACTTGCAGGGTGACCCTTTGCAAAGTCTATTTTTATTCTGTACACGTTTTTATATCTCTGTTTTTGCAATTTATTCAATAAAGGTTTTTTATTTCATGGATGAGGTCTTCTTGATTCTCACAAATACCCTGATGATTATACAGACACTTACTCCCCCACAGTTAGAACCAAAAGTGTCAAGAGCGCCCTGTTAATGGCATCCATACTAGGACTGGAGGTATACCAGTTCAATGTGCAAACAGCCTACCTGCATGCTGAACTGGATAAAGAGATTATTGTAAAAGCACCCCCAAGTAAAACCACTCAAAAGGGAGACACTTGGTTACTGAACAAGAGCTTGTATGGGTTGAAACAATCAGGCAAGAGGTGGTATGAGTGTCTGGCCAAGATACTCAAGGACATAGGATTCACACCCACACCCGCTGACCTATGCTTCTTCACCAGGAAAAAAGGCTCATCAATCAAGTACGTACTTGTCTACGTTGACGACATATTGTACTTTGGACAGCAAAAAACAGAGTGTGACAAGTTTGCCAATGGACTGAATAAACACTTCACACTAAAGACATTATGGAAGGTAAACAAATACCTAGGAGTCCAAATCGATAAAACCCCCAGGGGATTCAGGATATCACAAAAGGAAAAAAATCTAGAACTTCTGCGCAAGTGTAATATGATGGATGCCAAGGCCTGTGAAACACCAATGCAACCTGACTTCCCTAAGAACATGTACGATCAAAATGAACCCTTTAAGGACAATACCCTGTACAGATCTACCATAGGATCCTTGTTGTATATAGCCAACTGGACTAGGCCAGACATCATCTTGCCAGTCAACCTACTATCCTGGCATGTTAGTAGCCCAACCATCTATCATTGGGAGGGGGTCAAACGTGTCCTCAGATACTTGAAGCACAGTGCTGATGCTTTCTTAAGGTTAGAACCAAAACATTTGGATAAACCAATCCTAACTTGTTATGCCAATGCTGACTGGGCAGGGGACACGAAAAGCCGCAAAAGCACTTCAGGATATATATTCTTCATTAATGACTGCCCAGTGTACTGGTACACTGGAAAACAGAACCTGGTAGCCACATCGACAGCAGAAGTGGAGTACATCTGCCTGTCTAAAGCCGCAAACAACTTGACCTGGTTTGATGACCTGCTATCTAGTATTTGGTCCGAGCCAGAATATCCCATTATAATCCACAAAGACAATAAGGCAGCAATAGATATTTCTATGGCAGAGGCCGTGGGACAGAGATCGAGGCACATAGACATAAAACACAAGCATGTCAGGCAATTATCCAACATAGGTTTCATTAAAGCAGTACATTGCGAGACTATTGAGCAGACAGCGGACATCCTAACTAAACCTCTACCATGCAAACAACATATATACCTGACGTCCAAATTAGGAGTACTCTACCCCACACATCAACCACCAACCATCAGGCATTTAGAGGGGGATTTGTCAGAGGAAATGCCTGATGGTGTATCAGGGGTTAATCAAGTGGACACTGCTTGGCCCTCCCCCTTGACCACTCCTTACCTTAGCTCCTCCCATGCTGTATAAAGGTCAATGTCCAGGGGTCCAGGGTCATTCCAGACGTGTACCTGCAATAGAGCAACAAGTATTAATTATGTAAATAAAGAACTTGAAATAAATATCTTTGCATTGGAGTTATTTGGGCTCGATCCTCTAAAATCATATAACATGATGAAGCAGAACCACATGTGATTCTGGGCAGCTGACAAAATGGAGTTGAGAGTGGGTGGGTTTTTATACCTTCTTTGGGCTTTGTATTTGAGCTTTCTGTTCCTCTCCAAGAACATGTCCTTTAATATTCTATTGGCTGTTGTCAGATTCCAATGGGGTCATGTCACGAATAAACACCCTCCCTGCTCAGCCCACTCATCCCAGCCCAGCATCACAAGGGTTAACACAATCAACTCTACCCCCTGCCCCTTTCCCTGACCACTCCTTACCTGAAGCTCCGCCCATGGGGTACTTAAGGGTGTCCCACACTGCTCCACATGTTGTTGAAGATACCTGTAAGAATGAAACATCTGTGAATAAAGAGCAGTCTGATTGAACCACGTGGTCTCCCTGTTTGTTATTGGGCTCGATCCAGAACATCTGTAACAAAATGGTGGCAGGGGATGGTTCTGTGACCCAATAACCGAAAGATATGCCAAGAAAGCAGCTGCCAACCGAGGAGAAGAAGAAACCACACACTAGATCGGATACGAAAAGGATGGCAGCGCAACTTTCTTCACCTGAAAACTCCCCTGCGAGAACGCCAGAAAGGCCCGGTGCCATGGCAGACCCCGAATCCGCAACGGCAAACAACAGAGAGGGGATCGAAAGCCAGGGCACCCAGAAAGCCGACGAGCAAGGGAGAAACAGACTCCGACAAGATATAATGGACCTCCTAGAATCACCAAACGACGACGAAGAACTCATCGCAAGCATACGGAGCCTAATCCAGGGCCGCAGCTCAACAAGGCAAGACAATGACCCGACCCAGGAGCAAGAAGGATGCCTATCGGTGAGAGGATCGCCCCCAAGCGAGCCCCAACCCGACAATGGGAGACTCAATGCCGCTCTAGACTTTGAATGGTGGCCATCTTTAATTAACCAGCAATCCAAAATGGCCGACCACCAATCAATCAAGATAGAGAGTTCAAAAACAATGGAAAAATTTCAAACTGAAATGAAGGAGTTGGTGCAAGAAAAATATGACAAGCTGAATCAAAATATAACCAAAGTAGTTGCTGGTCTTTCAGATGCGGTGGTGGAGGTGGAGAGAAAAGTGGACGAATTAAATACAGAAGTTGAATCTAAGATGAGAGTAACAGAAGAGAAATTTTTTAATGCTGATGTCAGAACCCAAAGAATTGAAAATGAAGTTACAATGATGCAATTCAGGGCTATGGAGTTTGCCATAAGATTGAGGGGAATAAGGGAAAATAACAGAGAAGACTTAAGAGCAGTTTGTGTAGAGGCATTAGCTGCGTTGTTAAAGATCAACCCTGAGCAAATTTTTAGTAGGATTGATAAGGTCTACAGGGTGAACTCTCGTGTGGCAAGACAAAGGAATTTACCTAGAGATGTTGTGGTTTATTTTACTGACAGAAGACTGAGGAATGATATTTTGCAGAAATCCTTTCTTGCTAATATTCAAGTAGAAGGAAATCAGATTGGTGTTTATAAAGAGTTACCATCCAAGATGTTGAAAGACAGAAAGGATTTTGGCTTCTTGCTGAATGAGCTGAAAAGAAACCAGATCCCATTTAGATGGGATTCTCCAGTTGGCATCATTTTGAGATATGAAGATGTGAGATACCGTTTAAATACCGTTGAAAAAGCAGAACATTTTTACTACAACATCCTCAAAAGGGCTGCCACATCTCCACGCTCATCCACGTTGTTAACTATAGAAGAAACTGTTAAAGATAAAGAACTTGAAAGAGAGATTGAGGAACGGTCCAGGCACTTGGAACTAGAGGCAATACAAACTCAGAGAGCAATAGAAGAATCTCAAGGAGCAGTAGGTGGTTTTTTAGATGATCCTCTCATAGATTTTCCAGAGCCCAAAATAAAGCACCCCAGAAGCACAAGAGAAGTGGCAGTGGACCTTGAACAGTTGACGCAGGAACCGAAAGACAAATGTATAACTGGTGCAGCAGAGAAGCAAATGCTAGAGAAGCAAAAACAGCAGAGGTCCACTGTACCACAAGGGGAGAAGGGAGCTAATGGGAAATCACAGAAATCAGAAGCTGTGGGAGGAGCTAGACTGAAGACTACTGCTCTGCAACAGAATCTTTGGCAATTGCTCGATTCACTTCGTGAGACTTCAAATGGCAGTTAAATTTTTATCTTGGAATGTTAATGGTTTGAATTCTCCACAGAAAAAAGGAAAGTATTTCATTATTTGAGACAATTTCATAATGACGTTGTTTGTTTGCAAGAAACCTATATTAGAACTCAGGATCAAAAATATTTGATAAATTCTAAATTAGGATCACATTTTATATCTTCTAGTTCTGGGAAAAAGAATGGACTAGTGTCGTATATCTCCAAAAGATTACCAGCCAAAGTTATAGAATCAGATGATGATGGAAGATATATTGCAATTGAGATAAACCTACAGAATGATTCATTGCTTTTGATAGGAATTTATGCGCCCAATCAGCAGCAGGAAAGTTTTTATAAATTATTATATGCTAAAATACTGCAATGGAATTATAAATCAATTTTGATTATGGGAGATTGGAATGGTGTGATTGATACAACATTGGATAAAAAGACATTGGCTAAAACAGGGATTAAATTGCCACAGACTTTTTTTGCGATGAAAGAGGATTTGGAATTGAAAGATGTTTGGAGAGTTCAACATCCGAAAGAATTGGATTTTACCTTTTTTTCAGATCAACATAGATCGTTTTCTAGGATTGATTTTATGTTGGTCACATCTGATTTACTTACTAAAACGACAAAGACTAAGATATTTCCCAGGACCCTAACGGATCATAGCCCGATATGGATGGAAATTGAATTTGGGAAGAAGGAGAGAAGATCCTGGAGACTGAATGAGAATTTGTTTAGATATGAAAAGAATATATCTGAACTTAAAAAGCATCTGAAAGAATTTTTTCAAATGAATTTGAATAAGGGCACACCTATTGAAATTGTTTGGGATGCAAGCAAGGCATACATGAGAGGTGTACTGATTTATATGAACTCTAAACATAAGTCAACTCAACAAAAGAAAAGAACAGAATTGGAATTAGAAATAAAGAAAAAGGAACAATTACACATTAAGAATAGTCTGATAATAAATTACAGGAAACTATAAAACTTTTGAAAGATCAATTTCAAATGCTTATGGCTGAACAAACGGCAACTAACTTACAATTTGCAAAACATAACACCTTTTGTAACGCTAATAAACCGGGAAGATGGTTGGCTTATACCTTGAGAAAACAGCGATGTTCTCGTATAATTGATACTATTGAATATGGAGGCAAAGAAGTTTTTCAACAAAACTTAATAAAACAAGCTTTTTTAGATTATTATTCTAAATTATATCATAAAGAATGAGCTTATAGATGAATATTTGGAGGGGACTAGAATTACAAAAATTTCTAGAGAACAAAAGGAGAGAACGAATTATGGAATAACGTCTGAAGAGATTGTACTTGCAATAAAACAATTGAAAACAGCAAAAGCTCCAGGGACGGATGGTTTGACAGCAGTGTATTATAAAACTTTACAAACAGAAATGATTGAACACCTTAAAGACTTATTCTGTAGTATACAACAAGGGGGAAAAATACCCCCTTCGTGGAAGACGGCCTTTATTTCATTGATACCAAAAGAGGAAGGTTCTACAAAACCAGAAAATTTTAGACCAATATCTCTCTTGAATACGGATTACAAAATTTTTGCAAAAGTATTAGCCAACAGATTGATGCCAGTTATCCAAGAGGTGATTCATCACGACCAAGCGGGATTTATAGAGGGCAGATACATGAAGGATAATGTAAGGCAACTCATAGACTTATTGGAATATCTTGAGAAAAGTAAACAGATCCCTGCAGTGCTGGTGTTTTTGGATGCGGAAAAGGCTTTTGATTGAGTTAATTGAGATTTTCTAATAAAGACTTTGTCCAAAATGAACTTTGGGGATCAGTTTGTTCAGGCGATATCAGCAATTTATCAAGAACAGACAGCACAAATTATCATTAATGGAAGTTTAACAACTAATTTCAGTATACAAAAAGGAACAAGACAAGGTTGTCCGTTATCCCCACTGCTGTTTATTCTAACTTTAGAAGTCTTGTTGAACTCAATACGGGATTCGAATATTTTGAATGGAATAGTTATAAGGCAAAAGGATTACAGAACAAGGGCATTTGCAGACGATCTGGTGGTTACCCTAACACGACCTTTGGAATCAATCATCCAGATGAAACACATTATAGAAGAATATGGTTTGGTCTCAGGATTTAGACTAAACCAGAAAAAAACTAAGATGATAGTTAAAAATATGTTGGAACCACAAAAGAGTGAATTGGAAAGGTTGGCAGGCTTTGAAATAGTTTCAAAGGTGAAATACCTAGGAGTCCAGGTTGCAGCTTCTAATATAAAACTTTTTCAAAATAATTATGAAGTTTTGTGGCGAAAGGTTCAAAAAGATCTGGAAACTTGGAAAGAACTGCAACTATCTTTACTTGGTAGAATAGCCGCAGTTAAGATGAACGTTCTACCTAGATTTCTGTTTCTGTTTCAAATGATTCCGGTGCTTAAAAGTGATAAAAATTTGGCTGAATGGCAATCAGGAGTGAATAAATTTATCTGGAATGAGAAAAAGCCAAGAGTAAAACTGAAAATTATTCAAGATGTTCGGGAAATAGGTGGCCTTAAGGTTCCAAACCTATGGTTATATTATGAAGCAGCAGCGTTAACACAAACGAGTGATTGGTTTGGAACAACAAGGACTGAAATTTTGAATATAGAAGGTCATGATTTGGAATTTTGTTGGCATGCATACTTATTTTATGAAAATAAAGTGGACAATGTATTTAGAAGTCATATACTGAGAGACTCTTTGATGAGAGTCTGGAAGAAGCACCAGTTTAAATTGGATTACAAAATACTTTTGTGGTTGGATCTTGGGCATACCATACGGAATATAAAGTCACTCGGGGGGATTTTATATAAAGAGATGCTTTTCAATGATGGGGCTTGAAATCTTTAAAAACTCTGTTGGAAGAAGGGATTAATTTAATTTGGCTACAGTATACTCAACTTCAATCAAGATGGAGAGAAGATCAAAGAATTGGTTTAATGTTGCATGAAGAAGATTTGGTGATACAGATAAAACAGAAAGGGCCGATGCATATCAAAAGGGTTTATAATTTATTGTTAGAAAGAGATTCAGAAAGCGAATTGGTTAAAGATTGCATGATAAAGTGGGCACAAAATTTTACAGAACCAGTTATGTTGGAAACATGGGAAAAGATTTGGGTCCAGAATGTTAAATTCACTCAGGCACAGAATTTGCGGGAAAACTTTTATAAAATGTTTTACAGGTGGCACTTAGATCCCAAGAAGTTATCATGTATGTATCCAAATGTTCAACCTAAATGTTGGAGGTGTGATTGTTTGGATGCTACATACTTTCATATTCGGTGGACTTGCAGAAAAGTGAAAGCTTTTTGGATTAAACTCTGGTGGGTTATGCAGAATGTTTTGAAAAAGAAGCTTCAATTTTCTCCACAATTGTTTTTGTTGGGTATAGTTAAGGATTGCTCACCGAGTGAAACAAGATTGATTTTATACATGGTTACTGCAGCTAGGTAACTGATTGGACAATATTGGAAAAAAGATAGTATACCTACTATAGAAGAATGGACTTTGAAGATGGCTAATTTTGCGGAAATGGCAAAGATTTCTGCATATTTAAAAGATAGGACCCATGAAGTTTTTGTTCGGGACTGGAAGAAATGGGTGGACTATGTGCAGAATAAATATCTGTCGAGCACAGCCTCTGCTCGACAACGGAGCAACATTGACCACCCACGCTGCAAGCAAATGATGCCACCCGGAGACGGAGGGGGGGGACTAACTACGGGTGGTGGGGTGCACGGGTGCTGGTGGAGGGACTGGAGTCCGTATAGGCTGCGTGTATCACCGGTGGCGGGCGGTATGTCGGGGCGCGTGGGCGGTGAGGCAACAGCGGCCGGGATGGATGACGGCAGCACGAAGCGCCCGGGCGTGCGTTTTGAACTAATTACTGAGGCGGGGCGCTCCCAGGCGGGCGCTTTAAACTCATTACTGA
Source organism: Coluber constrictor foxii (assembly GCA_038048745.1). Lineage (NCBI taxonomy): Eukaryota > Metazoa > Chordata > Lepidosauria > Squamata > Colubridae > Coluber > Coluber constrictor. Next base: position 47,114,616 of record CM075966.1, read on the forward strand.
GGCGGGGCGCACCCATGATCAGGACTCCTATAAAGCGCGCCTCCCAGCCATGCCTGACAGCCGAGTCTTTGTGTTGCTAACGCATGCCGGCTTCTCACGGAAAGAGCTGTAGCACAAATAAAAGTCACGTTAATTATCTGCTTACCTGCGTGAAGGCGTGAGTTTGTAGCACAGCGCAACGGAGAGCTGAGAATATCAAACTAAGAAGTATCAGTTAGTATTTGATTGAAGATATAGGGACTAGTTGATGTTTGGGGATAGGTAATTAGGGGACGTATCAAGGGGGTTTAATTAATATGGTTAATTAATATAGATAATTAGTTTTACTATAGTTACTATATTGATATTTAGAAAAATTTTAATGTTAAAAATATTTGACATGTTATTTGGACTTTATCTTTATTTTTGTTTAATGTTGGTAGACGTATAAGAATATTTAGAAAAATTTTAATGTTAAAATATTTGAAATTATAGCATATAATTGAGAGAATAATTTTATTTTATATACATGATATATTAGAATTGTTAAATTATTAAGATAGCATACTATATTATATTACATAGGGATTAGTTAATGTTTGATGTTATCTGGATTTCACCTTTATTTCTGTTCAATGTTGGTAGACATATAAGAATAATATTTTTTGTAAGGGAAGCCAAGGGGGGAAAGGGAGGGGAGGTGGGGTTGGGGGGAAAAGGGGGGGGGGGAGAAATGATAAAATTTGTATTGTAAAACTTTTTCAATAAAAAAAAAAGATAGAGAGTTCAAAATGGCCGGTGCGAAAAGGTAGCACCCCCTTTAACAGCGGGGAAGAAGATAACTGTGAAGAGGAAGGGCCCGATCCAAACCAATTTACCCCCCCCCCCAACCGATCGGCAGGTAGAGGAAGCCATAAAGACACTCACTGCCGCCTTTGGACCTGACCTCAAAATACACAGGGGGGCCAAGGGCGAAGAGGAGAGACACCCGAACACCTACTTGGGGAATGCAGGCACCGCTGCCAGCCCACCGGCACCGCAGCGCTCCCCAAAACCGCAGAGCCACCAGCCGTACGGACCGTGTGCGCCGGAACCCGAGGAATGGTGCAGATACTCACCACCACCGCAGACACACACGAGGCGACCGGACCTTCACTTCGACGAAGATATGACCAGCCGACCACCTCCGGACCGTCGCTGGACTCACGGATCAGGAACAGAGGCCTACGCAGACGGGAGAGGCCTCTTCAGCGGAGCCGCGGCAACAGGATCCTTCCCCAACGACTTCAGAGCTGGAATGAGCCTTGCGCATGCGCAGAGACACCTAAGAAGAGAAGAAGAAAAAAAATGCTAAGAGGGACTTTTAAACTTCCGACAAGTGTTCCCGTGCCTTACTGCGGCTATCTGCATGTTCAGAACCATGGACAGCCGCCTGCTGTAAGTAGCTCAAATAATACAGGAAATTTGCCAAATGACTTTCCAAAGTTAAAAATGGATGGAAATAACCTACTGGAGTGGTACCAACAACTCCAGGTTGTGTTTTTAAGGGGAAATGTTTTATTTCTCATTACTAACCCCCCAGAAAAACCATGGACTTTTGAGTTGGACTGCCTACACCATAAGGCATTTTATTTACTAATTTCTAGCATTTCACCATCTATTTACCATAGCATTGAGCATTATCTAACAGTGTCAGAATTGATTCAAAAAATGTTTGGGTACTTCTATAGCGAAAGCGTGGCAACCACCACCAAAATATCCAAAGATTTCTATTCTACTAAGATCAAGCCAGGGGTATCCATGTGGGAACACCTATTAGAGTTAAATGCAACCACAGCAGAACTACACTTGAGGGGGGAGATTATGTCAGAACAAACGATGAAGAGTGTGATAATTAACTCTCTGGATCCCACTTGGGACACTTTTATTACACATCTAGATACACATAGCCTGAGCCACATATCCATAGACAGCCTATCCAACAAACTCATAGCAGAGGACAACCTAAGGAAAAGTCGCCACTCAGCATGCAGGGAACACAGACACCAAAAGAGAGTAGCTTTTCAAGACAGATCACAGGAACCAACCAAATGTTACAATTGCGGTTCCAGAGGGCACTATAAAAGGGATTGCCCCAGAAACTTCAGAGAAAGAGATAGGTGTGACCACAGGGACAGACACTCAGAGAGACATTTGCCAGACAATAGGTACAGGCGTCGGGACTCACCAAACCCGAGGGACAGAAGGGGGAGCAGGGACAGCTCCAGGGACAGCCGCTCTGGCTCCCTATATGGAATAGGGGAACACGCACAAACAAACAAAACAGGCAAGGGAGACACCTTGTGGCTCATTGATTCCGGAGCCACTAATCATACCACCCACAACAAGGGGCTACTCTCCTCTCTCACGAAAGAGGACTTCCTAATCAAGGTAGCCAACCAAAATGATGTCAAAGTAACAGGGAAGGGTAACGTAAATCTCCCAGGAATAGGAAAAATAGAGGGGGTACTGCTCGTACCCGAGATACCCCACAACATCCTAGCCACTTTAAAGCTTAGCAAGGAATCAGGGGTGGAAACCACATTCAGAGGGGGAAGAGTTCTCATGAGTAAAGACAAGGAGGACATTGGGGAGATCATAGTTAAAGGAGGGTTGCCCTACTTACACACTAAAGACACAGCCACACCAAGTATTAACACCAACACAGAAACCAATAAAAACAAAAACTGCCACACTGATAAGGGGGGACAGAAGAACGAAACCAACGATGCACAAAAACCAAACACGCACGACACGGGGAAAATCACCGTAGGCAAACCAATCCACGATGATTGCGCCCACATCCTACACCGCAAATTAGGACATGCCAGCTTTCCAATCATACAAAAGATGACAAGCTGTACCGAGGGCATCAAAATAAAAAATTGTGAAAACTACCTCGACTGTTCGGTGTGTAAGTGCTCGAAGCTCAAGGTCAAACCCAAGCCCAAGAAGGCAACACGCACCACCAACCGCACATTCGACCTAGTACATATGGACCTGGTAGGGCCCTTTAGGCCATCAATAAAGTACGGCAAAAGGTTTTTCCTCACCATAGTAGACGACTACAGTCGCTACGGCTTCGTCTACATGCTAAAACATAAGAGCGAAACATATCAGAAGTTCAAAGAATTCTACAAGAGAGTAGAAACCCAACATGACACTAAAATAAAGCAAATAATGACTGACAGAGGGTCAGAATTCCTATCAGGGGATTTCTCGCACTGGCTCAGGTCAAAGGGCATACGCCACTTCACTTCCTCTCTGTTCTCAGCCTTCCAGAATGGCGTTGTAGAACGAAGGAACTCCACCCTACAAACCATGGTGAGATGCGTGCTAGAGGACTCTGGGCTTAGCCAACACTTCTGGTTCGAGGCACTGATCTACTCAAATTACACACTCAACAGAGTATGGTCCAGCGCAATCGATAAGACCCCATACAAGATGATGTATAACAAGAGACCCCAAATAGTGCACTTGCACATATTCGGAGTCACCGCAGACGTACACATCCCCAAACAGCTATGTTGCAAGGGAGACAAGGTGTCCAAAAGATTGAGGTTTATGGGCTACGAGCCAGGAACCAAAGGATTTAGATTTATAGACAATAACAATAGGTTCGTCATATCCAGGACAGCAACGTTCCACAAGCAGGCAAACTGGTCCAAGATACACTTAAATGAAGTATATCATAGGCAAGAAACTAATCACAACACCCAGCACCAAGACAAGCCAAACACACAAAGCAGCACCCACAGAGAAAGAAACAAACCCAAACACCAAGAAGTTAAGATCAGTGAGTGGAAAGGAGACCACCCCAAATTGAAGGTAGATTCACTCATGCAGAAAGAGGCGAGGTATCTACACGACACCGAATCCACACCCAAGAGACCAATCAGGTCCAGCAGAAACCAGATACCAAAAAGGCTTGAGGATTACGTGATGCCTTTGCATTCCAGTCCCATCACACCAAACTCCTATGATGAGGTGACCAGACTCCCCCAGGAAGAGAGATCTAAGTGGGAATCAGCTATGGAGAAGGAGATGGACAGCCTCAAAGAACTGAACGTATACACACCCACAGAGGCACCAAAGGACAAAATCCCCATAGGGACCAGGTGGATATTCAAAATCAAAACAGAAGGCAGCAAGACACTATACAAGGAATGATTGGTAGCCCAAGGGTTTGCACAAAGATACCCGGAGGACTACACTAATACTTACTCCCCAACGGTAAGGGCCGAAAGCGTTAAAAGTGCCTTAGTCATAGCATCCATCCTAGGCCTGGAAGTGCACCAGTTCGATGTCCAAACAGCGTACCTGCATGCCAAACTCGACAAAGAGATCTACGTTAAAGCCCCCCCCCCCAGCAGAAACACACTCAAAGGCGACACATGGCTACTCAAAAAGAGCTTATATGGACTGAAACAATCCGGAAAACGATGGTACGAATGCCTGGTTAAAGTACTCGAGTCGTTGGGATTCAAGGCAACACATGCAGACAACTGTTTCTTCACCAGGAAGGGCAACAACTCTTTGGAATACGTGTTGGTCTATGTGGACAACATCCTCTACGTCGGCAAGCACAAAAGGGACTGTGACACCTTCGCAAGCAAGTTAGGTGAGCACTTCTCCCTGAAATCGTTAGGAAAAATAAACAAGTACCTGGGTGTACAAATCGACAGAACCCCCAAGGGATTCCGCTTGTCACAAAAGGAAAAGATCACCGAACTCCTGCAAAAGTGTAACATGGCTGAAGCAAAAACAAGTGACACACCCATGCAAGTGGACTTCTTGAAAAATATGTATGGTGAATCACCCGAATTCAAGGATAATACCCTCTACAGGTCCACCATAGGGTCGCTCCTATACATTGCCAATTGGACAAGGCCAGACATTGCACTGCCGGTGAACTTGTTATCCAGACACGTGGGCAAGCCCACCGTCTACCATTGGGAGGCCACCAAGAGGGTACTCAGATACCTGAAACACAGCTCAGACGCCTACTTGCAACTGGAACCTGATTCACTCAAAGAGCCCACCCTAACATGCTACGCAGATGCTGACTCGGCTGGAGACATAAAAAGCCGGAAGAGCACATCGGGATACATATTCTTCCTCAATAACAGTCCTGTACACTGGTACACGGGCAAACAAAACCTGGTAGCCACATCAATCACCGAAGCCGAATACATATGCCTGTCCAAAGCAGCCAATAATCTAACGTGGTTTGATGACCTACTCACCAATATTTGGGCCGAGCCCGTATACCCAATAAACATCTACGAGGACAAGGCCACCATCGAGATATCCATGGCAGACGCAGTGGGAAGAGGTCTAGGCATATAGATGTCAAACACAAACACGTGAGGCAGCTCTCCAAGATAGGGTTCATCAAAACCATACACTGTGACACTGAAGAACAGACAGCTGACATACTAACCAAACCATTGCAACCCAAACAGCACATTTACCTCATGGCTAAGCTAGGCATACAATCCAAAAACACCCTGCAGCTACGAACCACTCCTTCGCAGGTCAGGCATTTAGAGGGGGATTTGTCACAAATAAACGCCCTCCCTGCTCAGCCCACTCATCCCAGCCCAGCACCACAAGGGTTAACATGATCACCTCTCCCCCCTGCCCCTTTCCCTGACCACTCCTTACCTGAAGCTCCGCCCATGGGGTACTTAAGGGTGTCCCACGCTGCTCCACATGTTGTTGTTGAAGATACCTGTAAGAATGAAACATCTGTGAATAAAGTGCAGTCTGATTGAACCACGTGGTCTCCATGTTTGTTATTGGGCTCGATCCAGAACATCTGTAACAGGTCATGTAGGGGTTATGTAGGGGTCATGGCTGGCTCTATAGGCAAAAGAGGAAATGCAAATCCTAGGTGCTTGTCTAAAATAATCTGGCTTATTGTTTATCAGTTCCAAGGTTTCTGTGACTTTGAAGTTTGGCCTGCTCTGGGATGGTGCAATGAAGGGTCTTGTGTTCTGAAAGGGTGTTGGGCAATTCCTATTGTGGCTAATGCAGTAGTGAAATCCAATTTTTTTTTACTACCGGTTCTGTGGGCGTGGCTTGGTGGGCGTGGTGTGGCTTGGTGGGCATGGTTTGGTGGGCATGGCAGGAGAAGGATACTGCAAAATCTCCATTCCCACCCCACTCCAGGGGAAGGATACTGCAAAATCCCCATTCCCTCCCCAGTCCTGGGGGAAGGATATTGCAAAATCTCCATTCTCACCCCACTCTGGGGCCAGCCAGAGGTGGCATTTGGCAGTTCTCTGAACTGATCAAAATTTCCGTTACTGGTTCTCCAGAACCTGTCAGAACCTGCTGGATTTTACCCCTGGGCTAATGGCTTTTATCCTGTGTTGGAACTTGGGTGAGGGGCTGCTTCTAATCCTACCATTCTGCCTTTGTTTCAAAATATCCTGTCTTGAATGGATTACCAAATCTGTATTTCTAAAAGCTGGCTTCTTCAGTTTCTGTTTGGAGGCAGGGAGACTGGGGCTGGTTTAAGAGCATGTTTCTCCATTTCTCCCTTTGGGGAAATATACAGTCAGGTCCAGAAATATTGGGACATCGACACAATTCTAACATCTTTGGCTCTATACACCACCACAATGGAGTTGGAATGAAACAAACACCATGTGCTTTAACTGCAGTCTGTCAGCTTTAATTTGAGGGTATGTACATCCAACTCAGGTAAATGGTGTAGGACTGACAGCAGTTTGCATATGTGCCTCCCACTTGTTAAGGGACCAAAGGTAATGGGACAATTGGCTTCTCAGCTATTCCATGGCCAGGTGTGTGATATTCCCTCATTACCTCAATTTCAATGTGCAGATAAAAGGCCCAGAGTTCATTTCGAGTGTGCTATTTGCATTTGGAATCTGTTGCTGTCAACTCTCAAGATGAGATCCAAAGAGCTGTCACTATCAGTGAAGCAAGCCATCATTAGGCTGAAGAAACAAAACAAACCCATCAGAGAGATAGCTAGAACATTAGGCGTGGCCAAAACAACTGTTTGGGACATTCTCAAAAAGAAGGAATGCAGCGGTGAGCTCAGCAACACCAAAAGACCCGGGAGACCACGGAAAACAACTGTGGTGGATGACCGAAGAATTCTTTCCTTGGTGAAGAAAACACCCTTCACAACAGTTAGCCAGATCAAGAACACTCTCCAGGAGATAGGTGTATGTGTGTCAAAGTCAACAATCAAGAGAAGACTTCACCAGAGTGAATACAGAAGGTTCACCACAAGATGTAAACCATTGGTGAGCCTCAAAAACAGGAAGCCCAGATTAGAATTTGCCAAACAACACCTAACAAAGCCTTCACAGTTCTGGAACAAGATCCTATGGACAGATGAGACCAAGATCAACTTGTACCAGAGTGATGGGAAGAGAAGAGTATGGAGAAAGAAAGGAACTGCTCATGATCCTAAGCATACCACCTCACCAGTGAAGCATGGTGGTGGTAATGTCATGGCATGGGCATGTATAGCTGCCAATGGAACTGGTTCTCTTGTATTTATTGATGATGTGACTGCTGACAAAAGCAGCAGGATGAATTCTGAAGTGTTTCGGGCAATATTATCTGCTCACATTCAGCCAAATGCTGCAGAACTCATTGGACGGAGCTTCACAGTGCAGATGGACAATGACCCAAAGCATACTGCAAAAGCAACCAAAGAGTTTTTGAAGGGACAGAAGTGGAATGTTATGCAATGGCCAAGTCAATCACCTGACCTGAATCCCATTGAGCATGCATTTCACTTGCTGAAAACAAAACTGAAGGGAAAATGCTCCAAGAACATGCAGGAACTGAAGACAGTTGCAGTAGAGGCCTGGCAGAGCATCACCAGGGATGAAACCCAGCGTCTGGTGATGTCTATGCATTCCAGACTTCAGGCTGTGATTGACTGCAAAGAAATTGCAACCAAGTATTAAGAAGGGAAAGTTTGATTTATGATTATTATTCTGTCCCATTACCTTTGGTCCCTTAACAAGTGGGAGGCACATATGCAAACTGCTGTCAGTCCTACACCGTTCACCTGAGTTGGATGTACATACCCTCAAATTAAAGCTGACAGTCTGCAGTTAAAGCACATTGTGTTTGTTTCATTCCAACTCCATTGTGGTGGTGTACAGAGCCAAAGATGTTAGAATTGTGTCGATGTCCCAATATTTCTGGACCTGACTGTAATATCTTGGTTTTTTTTAAAATTCCTCAAAATATTTCATTCTTCTGGGGTGGGGCTTCCCACAAATGGTTGCAGGATTTGCATTTGGCTAGTCTAGAGAAAAGAAGGACTGGGGGGACATGATAGCAGTCTTTCAGTATTTGAGGGGCTGCCACAAAGAGGAGGGGGTCAACTTATTTTTCAAAGCACCAGAGGGCAGAACAAGAAACAATGGATGGAAACTAATCAAGGAGAGAAGCAACCTGGAATTAAGGAGAAACTTCCCAGCAGTGAGAACAATTAATCAGTGGAACAGCTTGCCTTCAGAAGTTGTGGGTGCTTCATCACTGGAGGTTTTTAAGAAAAGACTGGACAGTCACTTGTCTGAAATAGTACAGGGTCTCCTGCTTGAGCAGGAGGTTGGACTAGAAGACCTCTAGGGTCCCTTCCAGCTCTATTCTGATTGATTGATTGATTGGTTGGTTGGTTGGTTGTGCAGTTCCTAAGAGCTGGATTGAGTAAACTGGATATTAAGCAAAGATAATTGTGTTGAGGCCTAGAAGTCACAGTATCCTGGTTTCCAGGCTAGCACTTAATCACTAAACCAGAGTAGCTGCTTGGGTTTTCCTGGGTTTACTGTAAAAGAATGGGTAGATTGCTAATTTCTTTCACTTTATGTGTGCATGTGAAACTCAAAAGCATTAGCTTTGTATATGTGGAATTTGGGATCGTAGAATCACCCAGGAGCATAGAAGAGTCCAAAAGCAGATGCATGAATAAATGTCTTAAATGTATTTATTCATATAACAAAACATATTAACTATGTACAAAAGGCTGTCTTAATATTCATTATAGGATAGGGGGCACACAGCGTGTGTGGCTACCCTGATCAAAGATCATGTCTCATGGAGAACAGACGTAAAAAGAGAACATGGTGGAAAGGTTAGAGGGGGTTTTATACTCAGTGTAAGCCCCTCCTTTCCACATAGGGGTGGAGGCACTTTCTGCCTCCACTAGTGTCTGTATGACACATGTGCCAATGGCTTGCAAATACTTGACAGTATAACATCTGGAGCTTAGATTTTGTTTTTACATTATGCTGATATTTCTTAGTTCATTTTACCTGATTGCCTGAACTAAAATAAAATAAGTGCAGAGTATTTGGTGAGAATAGGACTCTCAGTCAAAAATACTGAACTCATAGTTCCAACGTGCCTTGATATTATCAAGTTGAGGAAGAGTTTCTCAACCTCAGTGACTTTAAGATGTGTGGACTTCATCTCCCAGAATTTCCTAGCTAGTTGTGTCCACACATTGTAAAGTCACTGAGGTTGAGAAACACTGGGTTGAGGGAAACTTTTATCGCGGTCTTCATCTCTCCATCTTTACATCAGGGCTGTCAAAGTCCCGGCCCATGGGCCGGATGCGTCACACCCTAGCCACACCCATGCCCAGTTTAGCGAAGGGGGGAAAAGTCCCGATACATCACATGACGCCGACGTGACAATGTGAGTTTGACACCCCTGTGCTACATCTTTATGTGTTGTAGCCCGCCAGCGGCCTGCGCGGATTGTTGCTCATCCCGACGAGGAGGAGGCTGGTGTGGTGTTGTGCCAGCAGCCTGTGCAGCTGGCGCTCGAGTCTGACAGCGAGGAGGCTAAAGAAGATGTGGTGCCAGAGGCAGAGATTCAGCCAGGGCCTTCAGAACCTCCAGAGGCTCCTTCAAATGAAGAGGATGAAGTGGAGGAGCCTCTTCTCAATGCATGAGCACGCAGAGCTGCCAAAAGGCAGGAGTGGTTACTCAGGAGGCGGTCTCCTCGAGAGTAAGGCTTGGGGCTAATTGGCCACTCTCTTAGCATATTTAAGTTTGCACACAGCTTTTAAACGTTGCAGGAAACAACGCATGTTTGCTCGCTGGTCATTGAATGTAGATTGTCTTTGCAAACCTTGCTTCTGGGCTTTCTGCCAACTCTCGTAAGACTTTATCTTATCTGTGGACTTTCTGGCAGGTTGTTAAGGACGTTTTAATTAACAGCCTGCATTTGTAGAAAACTCCGTTTGGAAGTAAATTGAGCTGTGTTCATAGTTTGTGTGTGCTACATTCCTTGGGATCCATAGCTGGGGCAGAACATCATGATTACAAATCTCCATGCAAAGAATGCATATTTTACTACTGATCTTATCCAATCCCTTTGAAACAAATTGTTCGGTAAACACATCAAATGAGTGTACTGATAGAGGGGTGTTGTGGTGTTTTGGTCTGCCAGCAGCCTACGGAGCTGGCAGCAGAGTCGGACAGCGATGAGGCTGAGGAAGAACATGGGCCAGTCCTGGAGGCTGGGAAAGGCCCAAATGAGGCCTCTGCGTCGGAGGCAGAGATGGGGCCAGGGCCATCGGGGAATCATGTGCGGACTTCGGAGCCTCAAGAGCAGGGGTGAAACGTTCCCAGTTTGGACCGGCTCAGGCAATTATATAGCGGAGATTGGGGCTAGTTTGCCAAACCGGGAGCAATGGCTGGCTGGCCATGCCCCCAAACTGGTCCACGGCCCGCAGTCTTGCCATGCTTGCCTGCCTTCCACGCTGCCGTCCCGGTGGCCAGCTTGTGAAGACAGGCAAGCGGAAGCTCAAGTGGAAGGCAAGCAAGCATGGCAGGGCTGCGGGGAAGGAGCTAGCAGTTTACTCACCCCCCAAACCCACTCAAGCAGCGGCTTCCCTGCTCAGCCCCGACAAGCTATGCATCCATAGCAATGGGGTTGTTTTGTTCTCCGTGGTGGTGCTTCGGGAAGGCAGGCAGACATATTCATTATAGCTGTCAGCTGCAGACATCTGCCTGCCCTCCCGAAGCACTACCATGGCGAACAAAACAACCCCATTGCGCCACGCCACCTCCTGCAGCCAAATGCACTCAGCCGTGCATGCCCTTTCCTCAAATGGGCTGTGCATGTGGCACTTGGAGAGAGAGCAAGCAAGAAAACTCTCCAACTTCTGCTTGTGTGTGAGGGAGAGAGGGAGGGAGGGAACGAGCAATCTGAAGCCGAGTCACCCCAAGTCTGGCAGCAGCCCTGAGTCAGCCAGGTCCACCTGACCTACTCCCTGAGTCTTGCCGTTCTCCTCGCCCCCCCCTTCAAGCACCGGCAGGCTCTGCGGGACAACAGGGCCTCTCATTTTTCCCATGGTGCGGCATACGCTTGCTACCTCTGCTTGTCTGCTTGCAAGCGATGATCTTCTCTGCTTCTTTCGGGATGCTGGTGTGGGACCATGGATGTATAGCTTGTTGGGGCTGAGCAGGGAAGCACCTATTTGAGTGGGTTGGGGGTGGGGGTGAGGAGAACAGCAAGACTCAAGGAGTAGGTCAGGTGGAGCTGACTGACTCAGGGCTGCTTAGAAGCTGCCCCCGCCACTGCCAGAAGTTTGGGTGCCTCGGCTTCAGATCGCTCCCTCCCCTCCCTCCCTCACACACACAAAAACAGAGGTTGGAGTGCTCTCTTATTCGCTCTCTCTCCAAGCGCCCCATGCACAGCCCATTTGAGGAAAGGGCACGCACGGCTGGGCATGTTTGGCTGCAGGAGGAGGTCCGGGTGGAAGGCGGCTTTTTCTGCAGCATCCCTCTCCCCTCTTCAGATCGCCTTGCAAGGCAGGGGGAGGGATGCGCGGCCCTCTGGGATGAAGAGCAGGGCAAGAGAAGGCTCCGAGGTTCGCTTGGGCAGTCAAGCCAGAGGGAAACTCAAAGCGTTGGGGGCTTCAGAAAGGCAGAATGTGCTTTTGTGCAGCTCCTGGCTTCTGTGATATTCTGTGAAAGACAGAATATGCTTCTGTGTAAGAATGTGGAGCTCCTGGCTCTAATAGTGAGTGACGTGAGTGACGTCAAGTTGGCCATGCCCACCCAGTCACTTGACCACCAAGCCACGCCCACCAAACCACACCCACAGAACCAGTAGCAAAAAAATTTACATTTCACCCCTGCTCCAGAGGCTGCCAGTAGAGAGGCAGAGGAACAGGAGGAGCCTGTTCCTAGTGCACATATGAGAAGAGCTGCCAGAAGGCAGGAGCAGATAAAACAGAGAGGAGGACTTGGGAGTAGGGTCAAGAGATGATTGGCCCCACCCATAAGGCTTAAAAGACCAGCAATGGCTCTTGGCCTCTTTGCTGGAAAACAACATTGAGAGAAGTGCTTCTTGTTTCACTGTATTCATTTCTTGTCGGAGTCTTCTACCTCTGAACTTTTGCCAAGAAAAGCCTTTGGCAGTTTGCCTAATTATCCCAACGTCTGATAAACTGAGGAATGGTGTTTTGAAGAATTCACTTAAATTTAGTTTGGACTACGCTGATAATGAGTTAATTCTCAGCTGTTCTAATAAAGTCTGTTTGTTTTCGAACTGTTTGTATTTAATACTAACTACTAACTACTTGGGGCTGGGTCACAACATGTGGTTTGTCGACTGCCAGCGGAGATGGCAGTAGAGTCAGAGGAGTCAGAGGAGATGGAGGGGGTACCTCGGTTACCTTTGGGGCCAGCAGAAGGCTCTGAGGAGCAGGAGTTCTCAGAGCCAGATGCAGAGCATGTTAGGTGTTTTGTGCCAGCCATGGCAGTTTCTTAAAAGGGCCACCAGATGGGAGCAAAGAGGGACTTTTGATCCCACTGGTGGGTCAAGGGGCTCCAGCCCCTGTAGCCCCATTGGGGAGAGTTAATGGCCCTCTGGCCCCTCACACATTGGTAAGGGAGGGGCCAGGGACCCCTATAAGAACCCCTGCACAGGGGCTGCTCTTTGGCTCTTATCCTAAGTTCCTACAGGACTGAACCATGGGCTCAATCTAGGCATGGATGCCTCCATGGCAGGGAACTCATTTTTACTCTACTTTTACTTCTAAATAAAGACTTAATTTGATTGCATCCTTGCGTGCTGATTTTTCTTGGAAGTGCCCTCAATGAACCATCAATCTTTGTGAGATCCCTTACAGAGTGGTAGCAGAGGATGGTTTGAGGCAACGCTTCCAAGCCAGCAGAAGCAAGATGCCAGGAGGTTCCAGCAAGAACCCCTCAGAGATAGATGGTAGGACTTCCCTGGTTATGACCAGGAGTCTTCAAGCAAGGTTGGCAGCCCTGCATCCAGTCCCTTAAGCTAGCTTCGATCCAGAGGAGGGTACAGATGATCTCTATGCCCCCAGAGGACCCAGCGGAACGCAAGGGACCCCTTTGCACACTTCCCTGCAGATGCAAGCCACAGAGGAAGGCATGGAAGGCCAGCAGTCCACCCTGGACTGCCAGGACACTGAGGATGTGGCCAGGGACCAGGCCACCCCCAGCATAGACCAGCTCACTGGCGAGGAATGCAGAGAGCTGCTAAGAATGCTCATAGCAGCCCGAGGGATGCCAGGAGCCAAGCCATGTGGGACATCAGTGCAGGTGTCAGGATTTCGGTTTCATCCTCTAAAATAAAGTTAATTTCCAAGCATCAAACTTTAGGAAATGTTCTCTTTATTGAGCGATGCAGCCGTGCCCGACAACCATGCAGACAGTACTGGCCCCTCTACCCAAAACCCTCCTATTCCTTTCCCATTCTCTGCTCCCCATTGGCTGTCTTCCAGATCACTCTCTTCTTATCTGTCTCTTCAGCACACAGGAATGTCACCCCTCCCATACATCTCCCAGGAGACTGAATTCACCAAAAAGCTTTTCTAGGTGAAATGTCAAACTTTTTTTCTCATTGCTTCTATGTCAGCGTTGGAACACTGACATCCGGCCCCTCTCCCTTCATTCTCTCAGCGAGGCCTGTGCAAGAGAAACAACAGGGTTAGTGCTGTCACCCCGTCCGAGGAGGTGTTCCACCCCCTCCCGCCTTGCCCGGGTGATCTGCATGGAACTTAGCTATGGGCCGGTCAGCTTGGATGTTGGTGCTCTTCACCCAGGAAGCTTCTGACAAAGGGTAACCCTTCCACTTAACTAAGTATTGGAGGCGCCCTCTACGCCACCTCGAATCAAGAATTTCCTGCACTTCATAGTGAGTCTGGCCTCCAACGATCAAGGGGTACCGGCCTTAAATTTGATCCCACCACACGCTTCAGGAGGCTACTGTGAAAAACTGGGTGTATCTTTCCTAGCAACCGAGGCAATTGCAATTGTACTGTAACCGGGTTTATTATCTTAACTATAGGAAAAGGACCTATAAATTTTGGGCTGAGTTTCCTAGTCAGGAGTCTGAGTTTTAAATACTTGGTGGAGAGGTAGACCTTCTCTCCCACTCGGAACGGTCTTTGAGGGGCTCGGTGCTTATCTGCTTGTTTCTTATAAGCCCGCGCCACCTTGTCTAACGCTTTCTTGACATTCTCCCAAGATTCTCTCAACATTGCCATCCAATCAGTCAAACTAACTGAAGAAGGAGGTTCCCTTGGGTACTCTGGCATGGGGACAAAATCCATGCCACTCACTATCTTAAATGGGGTTAGTCCTGTGCTACTGTGAACAGCATTGTTATATGTGACCTCTGCAAAAGATAAGAGGTTCGCCCAGTTTGATTGTTGGTAGTCAACGTAGCACCTCAAGTACTGCTCTATCATGGCATTCAATCTCTCCGCCCCCCCATTGGTGCTCGGGTGAAATGCTGAGCTGAGGCCTTGGGATGATCCTATGGATCGAAGGAATTCCCTCCAGAACTTCGCTGTAAATTGGACACCCCGATCGGAGATGATTCTTCTGGGTACTCCATGCAGGCGGTAGATGTGTTTCACGAACAGTTTGTCCAATTGGCGGGCAGAAGGTAATCCACTACAGGGTATGAAGTGTGCCTGTTTGGAGAATAAGTCTATTACAGTCCAGATCACCGTGTTTCCGCCGCTCCTGGGTAGCTCGACTATGAAGTCCATAGCAATCTCCTCCCATGGCCTTGACGGTTCAGCTACTGGCTGCAGCAGTCCGGGGGATCTCCCTGGTCAGGTTTTCATCGTGGCACAGATGGTACAACTTTTTACATAACTGTCTATGTCTTTTCTCATGTGGGGCCACCAAAACTGTCTCCGTGCTAAATGCAGAGTCTTTAGGAACCCAAAATGTCCCGCTGGTTTAACGTCGTGGCTCCTCTTGAGGACCAGGGTGCGTAGCGTCTCTGGGACGTAAAGTTTTGTTCCTTTCCAGGCTAGGTCATCCCTTTTTGTCAAGAGATGTTGATTGTCTCAGAACTAGGGGTGTTGAGCTTTGTTGTTAGGTCACTCGCTGGCTGGCCCTGCTGATCAAGATGCTGCCATCTGGTGGTTGCCTGTCCCGCTCCTTGGGCAGAGGGGATGATGGCATTCATCACCTGCTCTCATTCACTGTTGTATTGAGGCATTCGGGAGAGGGCGTCGGCCAGAAAGTTTTTCCCCCCTGGGATGTGCTTCAGCTCGAAGTTGAAACGATTGAAGTATTGGGCCCACCGGACCTGTCTGGGTGATAACTTCCTTGGAGTTTTGAGGGCCTCCAAGTTTTTATGGTCAGTCCAAACTTCAAACGGTGTTTGGCCTCCTTCCAGCAGATGTCACCAGGTTAACAGCGCCCACCTCACTGCAAACGCTTCCTTTTCCCACGCTGCCCATCATCTCTCTGTGTCGGTGAGTTTGCAGGATGTGTAGGCACAGGGTTGTAAGTTCCCTTGGCTGTTTTTTTGGAGTAGGACCGCCCCCACTGCCACGTCGCTGGCATCAGCTTGGATGACGAAGGGTTGTTCGGGGTTGGGGTGCTTTAAGATTGGTTCTTTTGCAAACATTTCTTTTAGTGTCTCAAATGCGTGTTAGCAGGCCGGGTCCCACTGTAGAGGTTGTCCCGGGCGGGGTTTTGTTGCCGGACTCCCTGTTTTTAAGAGGTCCGTCAGAGGTTTGGCAATTCTCGCAAAGGAGGGGATGAATTGCCTGTAGAAGTTTGTGAACCCCAGGAAGCTTTGCAGTTGTCTTTGGGTGCGAGGGGGGCGCCAGTCTAGGACTGATTGTACTTTGGCTGGGTCCATTTCTATCCCCTCATTTGACACTCGATAGCCCAAGTAATCCAACCGTGCCTGGTGGAACTCGTATTTCGATAGTTTGACATAAAGGTCCGCCTTCAGCAGTTTCTCGAGCACTTTGCGGATGAGGGGTATGTGTTCGTCTACGGTTTCTGTGTAAATGAGAATGTCATCCAGGTAGACGAGGACCCCCTTGTAAAGGTGGTCGTGAAGTACCTCATTTATAAGTTGCATGAATACTGCCGGCGCCCCCTGTAGTCCAAAAGGCATTACCTTAAATTGGAAGCTTCCTAGGGGGCAGTTGAATGCTGTCTTCCACTCGTGTCCTTCCCTGACGCGTATCCGGTAGTAGGCTTCGCGGAGGTCTAGTTTGGTGAAAACCTTTCCTTTGGCCAGGTGGGCTAAAATGTCTTTCATGAGGGGAAGGGGATATAAATTGCGTACGCAGACTCTGTTGATACCTCGAAAGTCAACCACTAAACGCATGGGGCCGTCTTTCTTCTCTCTGAAAAAGACTGGTGCCGCTATTCGGGGTTTGGCTGGCTCAATGAAACCACTTTGTAGGTTAGTGTCTATGTATTTTCACATTTCTTGCATTTCCTGGGGTGTCATAGCATACAACTGAGGTTTAGGTAGTTTCGCCCCAGGGATGATTTCGATGGCGCAATCGGTCTCACGGTGGGGTGGTAGAACATCACACTCGGTCGCGCTAAATACTTCTGCAAGGTCTTGATATTCTTTTGGGATCTGCTTTGTGTCATGGGGGCCGTCGGATGCGGCCGCCAGTTGTTTAGCTGTACTCTTGATCAGGAGCGCTTGGGTTGGGGGCGTTTTTTGTCCCCCTGGTGGGAAGGGCTGGGGCCTCTGTGTGGGAGGCATCCTCTCTGGCTGGGGAAGCAGGGGGTGAGGCCCCCTTGCTATTCTCAGTCTGCGGGTCCCCTCCTACCACCAGATAGTTGGGCCCCACTTGTCTAGCCAGGAGAGTCCCAGTATGACTGGGTTAGTCATCTTGGGGGCTATTATAAAACAAATCATCTCCCAGTGATCTGCTAGCTCCAGTTTCACTGGCTCGGTTACATGTGTGGCGCCCCCGCCACTAGGGATCCATCAACTTGCTCAAATCGGATCGGGTGGCTGAGCTTTTTTGCTCGTATTCCCAGTTTTTGGACCGTGGGCAGGTTGATCAGGCACCTCGTGCAGCCTGAATTTATTAGGGCTTGGAAAACCCCTTGGGTCCCTATTTTTGGGGCCGTTAGGTGTACGGGGAATAGGAAAGGGTGGATGGGTCCACTCACCATTGGGTCGTCTTCTCCATCGTCATCGCTGTCATACGTTTTGGGAGGTTGATTTGTATCATCTGGGTTCTCCCTTGCTTCGGTCAAGTGGGCAAAGACTTCTGACCTGGGGGGGAGCCTTCGTGGTGTGTTGGTGGCGTGCCTGGGTCCTCGTTCCGGCCGTGTCTTGCCCATTGGCTCTGGTCTCGGTCCCGGGGTTCCACACATCGCTGCCAAATGGCCAACTCCTCCACATCTGTAGCATCTCAGCAGACTCCGGGTGGCGGGTGGTCTCTGGGTGGCCCGTGGTGCTGTAGTTCCTCGTCTGGTAGACGGTTCCTGGTCCAGCTGGGCTTTCTCCTTTGCCTGTGGTTGCTTTAGCATGTTGTTGGCTCTTAGCCCTCTCTCGACTTGTGTTGCTATCCGGAACCAGTCGGTAAGTCGGTTCGGAATATCACAATAAGCGGTCACTTGGGCAATTTGTTTATCTAAGCTTGTTCTAAAGAAGTACACTAGCAGTCATTCCGGCAAAGGAGGTAAAGTCCCAACAACTTTCCTGAACTCCCGGATATGCTCTTGGATGGGCTTCCCCCTCTGCATTAGGTTTCTGAGCTCATCTTCTACATAGGGGTCCTCCCCTGTTTCTTCAAAACGGGCTCGCAGCAGTTGTAAGAAGCCATCTGCATCTTGTTGTTGGGCGACTCTGTTTTTGTACAGGGCCCCTGACCAGTTCCTTGCCTCTCCCTCTAGGCCTTCTGCGATGGCACTGACTAGGGCCCTGGGGAACGGGTAAAGGTGTGTGTAAAGCTCGATGTAAATCTCAGCTGCGTCGAGGAATTGTGCTAGCTGGTCTGGATTCCCATTGAATTTCCCTCTAAACCAGGGTGGCTCCGTCCTCGGTGGCCCCTCCTCCCATTGTGGGCCTCTCTGAGCCTGCCCATAATGTTGTTGGAATTCTTCATCATCTCTCATTCGGGGGCGGGGGGGGGTGATGTCCTACACAGACTGGTGTGCTTGCTGGGGGGAGAGGGAATCCATGGATGCACACCGGGGCTATCTCTCCTTCTGGTGTGGGAGTGGGGAGGGCTGCGCTCCTGTCTATGGTGACTCAGTTCAGTGGGCTGGGCTGGCCTCCCCCTCTCCTTGGGCCTGCAGGACGGCTCCTCCCCCAGTTGGACAGCACGGTCAAACTCTTCCTTCAACTTATCCATGGGGCTTTTGAGTGGCTGCTTTGAAGCTTTCTGCTGTCTGGCTTGCTGCCAGTCCCACATCCAATCCACCCTCGCTAATTCACTTAGAGGCTTTCCCTTACCTTTCCCGCCTGGAAAAGGGAATTCCATTTCTGCCGACTTTGGCAAAGCCCACAAAGGTTCATTTTTCTTCTTCTCGGCTGGCAGCTTTGCTGGAGGAGGGGGGGTTGAGCCCCCTTTGCATCCACGTTTGCTTCTAGTGCAGACGCTTGAAGTAAACTTTCAGTGGAGAGTTGGCTTTCAGCCATGGTTTCCGGGCTCTCTCTCCACTGTGTCCAGACTTCTGGCAAAGAACCAGAGCTCTGGAGGCTGGCCAGATTGGCTCGGAGAGGGAAAGGAAAAAAAAAAAAGAGTACTGTCTGCCTGTCAGGATTTCGGTTTCATCCTCTAAAATAAAGTTAATTTCCAAGCATCAAACTTTAGGAAATATTCTCTTTATTGAGCGATGCAGCTGTGCCCGACAACCATGCAGACAGTACTGGCCCCTCTATCCAAAACCCTCCTATTCCTTTCCCATTCTCTGCTACCCATTGGCTGTCTTCCAGATCACTCTCTTCTTATCTGTCTCTTCAGCACACAGGAATGTCACCCCTCCCACACATCTCCCAGGAGACTGAATTCACTGAAAAGGTTTTCTAGGTGAAATGTCAAACTTTTTTTTCTCATTGCTTCTATGTCAGCGCTGGAACACTGACAGCAGGGAGCCTCTGGACACCAGGTAAGTCCTTCCCCAGTGCCCAGGAGGCTCCCCAACATGGCTCCAGCCACCCTGGGGGACCCCAGGGACCTGGAGCTTTTGGCAGGAAATTTCCTGCCAAATCATGACCTGCAGCTTCCGGGGCCAACCAGAAGCAACATGGTGGCCCCCAGGCTAATTACTCTAGACAGGCTTTGTAGGCCTCAGCTAGGCCACGAGGCCCAGCAACCAATGGCAGCCAGCTGAGGCAGCATGCAAACTGCTTGCCCCCCCCACCAGCAAACCTTAAAGTCTGCCCGGCCGCTCCTGCTGCAGCGGGCATCAGAGCTGCAATCCAAGTCCTGGTCACAGCCCTGGAGGCCACGATGACCATGGCCTCAACATCGGGGGAAGCCAGCCTCCCTCACTACCCCCAGGAGACCAACGAGGGGGGGGCATCCAGTCCGGAGCCCTCCAGCCAGGACCCACACCTCCAGAGAGCCTCAGAAGAACCCCTGGGGGCTCCAGCATTCCCAACACCCTCACCAAGGCAATGGAGGACTCACCTCGATGACTTCAGGGAGCCTCCAGCTGAGCCTCCCACTTCCCAAGATGGCTGCCTCCTCCAGAGTCTTCATGACCAGTGGTGGGCCCCTCCAGGTGATCCTCATCTTTTTGGGGCCTTTCTGGCCCCATCCTGCAGCCTTTGCCCCCCAGTAAGTGTTCCAATACTGGGAGGGCTTCCAGAGGAATCTGCAGGGCCTCACAGGCTTGGGCCCAGGCCTAACCCTGCAGCACAGAGAGTGAGGCCCGCTCCTGTTGGCTCCTGGGCTGGAATGAGCTCTGAGCATGCTCAGCAGTTCGAGTATGCCCAGTTCACTCCATCTGAAAAGGAGAAAAATAATCAGAGAAAAATACCTACACTCGCCAGCAGAGTGATCCTTCTCCCATTTACTTCAATGGGACCCAGGCAAAGATACCATGGACAGCAAATGGGATCAGCATTTTCTACCTCAGCTGTGTCAATACTTCTGAATAATTTTGAAAAATTACATCTGGGGGATGAAAACTTCAATATATGGAACAAAGAGATACAGGTATGTCTCTTAAAAGAAGGGACCCTAGAAATGGTTCTAGACCCCCACCTTTCCCTTGGGGACCTCAAGAAGAGTGGTACCACAGGAGAGCAGATACCACTCTACTGAGCTCACTGGATGCTAAATTGTACCCCAGCATTCCAGATGGGCTCACAGCTGGTGAGATTTGGGGGTTGTTATATAGCCTATTTAATAGTGATAACTTGGGCTCCACCACAAGGCTTACATAGGAGTTCTATAATACCAAGCTGAAATTTGTGGTTAGCATGGCTGAACACCTAGGAAAGTTGAAGGCACTCAGGGCAGAGCTGGTGCTCAGGGACTACCCCGTGACTGAGGCCAACATGGTCGCTGTTATTCTGGCATCCCTGGACAAAAGTTGGGGCAATTTTATTGTCTCACTAGAGGGAACCAGGAAGGAAGCCATGACTCTGTCCTACCTCACAGGGAGGCTCAATGAGGAAGACAGGTGGCGTAGAGATGCTGGAGAATACACCAGGGCCACAACTCAGTGCATCAACAGGAGGCACCAGAGTTCAGAGCAGGTTAATGCTCTACCCACGTGTTTCATCTGTGGCTCTGAGGAGCATGTGAAGAAGGACTGCCCCCATTACCAGCAAGGACCTAAGCATGGTTCCAATCAAGGAAGGGGCAGGGGGCAGAGAAGGGGGCCTGGCGGGGGCAAAGGTGGTGCTAAGGGCAATTTTGTGTATACTAGTTACCTCACCCTCGCCACAACAGCTGATGGCCCTATTGGCCTCTGGTTACTGGACTCTGGGGCTTCATCCCACATTGCTAACTTGAGGCAAGGCTTTAAGAGGTTAAGGAGAATTAACTCCTCCGTCAAGGTTGCCAATGGTAACAATGCTTTGGTTGTTGGGGAGGGCACTGTCTCTGTACCAGGGCTGGGCAATGAAGGTGTATTGCATGCTCCCTCTATCTCCAATAACCTGTTAAGTATAACCAAGTTATGTGATGATGGCAGGGTGGAGGTATTGTTTCGCAAAGGGGGAGGTCATGTCACTCAAGACAAAATGGTCATTGGGAGTGTTACCATTATAAATGGTTTGCCATATTTCTCCCCGAGTACCCAGCTACAGGAGACAGCTCACAGGGTGCCACTCCAGAAGGGGCCTGTGCGCAGAGAGAGAGAGAGAGGCCCCACAGCCAGCCCCATGGCCTTCCAAAGCCAATGCGGGTGTTGTGGCCCCGTCCTCTGAGCCTATCCCATTGGAGGAAGGAAGCTCTGAGCAGGAGGAAGAGGAGCCAGCCAGATCTCCCAGCCCCCCCCCTCTGGCACCGTCTCAGGTGCCAGCTGAAAGAGAGCCAAGTAGTGGGGAAACAGGTGTCTCAGATGAGAGTGAGGGAGAGACGTCATTCCTGGACGCACGCCAAAGAAGGCGAGAGAAAAGATTACTGCAGCTGCGGCGTATGAGGAAATAGACCTGAGTCACTGATTGGAGTCACAGGATCAGTGAGTCACTGGACCACACCCAGAAGCCTATCTATATAAGACAGGACAGTGGGTCAAGAAGTTTGTGACGAACAAAGCGAAACAAACATAGCAACCTCGTAGTCTTGGAAGCTAGATGAACGGCAAAGCTACGTAGGTGATTTTCTTGTTTGTGTAAACTAATAAAGTCCTTGGCAGACGGTGTGCATATCGCTGCCAAGGTTGAGATAAGTACTGTGGAGTGTGCCAAGTGATTCTTAACCCTCGGCTGGCTGTGTTTTTGTGGGTCTCTGAAGGGGGGGGACAGATCATCGGGCAAGAAACCCGAGCCTCAGCAGGCAACTAAGGCAGATAACCCAAGAAAGGGCCTAAGGTGCCAGCACTGCCCAAGGCAACCAGAGCCAAGGGGGTGTCAGTGGGAAAGCCACTTCACACCAAATGTGCCCACCTCTTACATCGGAGGTTAGGCCATGTGAGTTTCCCCGTGGTCAAAAAGATGGGGGAATTTGCTGAGGGGATTCACCTCCAGAATTGTGAGGTGTTTCTGGACTGCACCATCTGTAAGAGGGCAAAGAGGAAGGCAGCCCCAATACCTAAGGTGTCACAGCGCAAAACCCAATACCCATATCAACTAATACATGTTGATTTGGTTGGGCCATTTACACCGTCCCTAGGGAAAAGGCAGTATTTCCTCACTGCCATCAATGACTTCTTGAGGTATGGCCATGTGTATACCCTCACGGAAAAGTCTGAAGCGTTTGATGCCATAAAATCACTGTACAACTACGTGGAAACTCAGTACAAGACCAAGATCACGCAACTGCAGAGCGACCGTGGGGCTGAGTTCATGTCCCGAAAATTCCAGGATTGGGTGAGGCATAAGGGCATACATCATTTTTGTACAGCACCTTTTACGCCTGCGTTGAACGGCATGGTAGAGAAACTTAATGGCATTCTGCAGACCATGGTGCGTAGCCTGATTGCGGATGCTGGAGTTGCGGAATTGTACTGGGCCGAGGCGGTACACTATGCCAATTACACCCTGAACCGCACCTGGAGCAGCGTTGTGGATCAGACTCCATATTTTCTGGTCCATGGTAGGAAGCCAAGTTTGGGACACTTGCATGTATTTGGCTCCTACGCTTGGGTGCACATCCCCAAGCAGCTGTGGAAGAAGGGGAGATTCGTCTCCCAGAGACTGAGGTTCTTGGGCTATGCCCCTGGCTCCAAGGCCTACCGGTTCCTGGGAGAAGGGGGCAGGACTATGACTTCCCAATCTGCCTCCTTCGAAGAAAACTCCAATTGGACCCAGATCCACTCAAATGATCTGGGCCCATACATCAACCGGCCCAGCAAGGCCGCACGAACCACGACACCGCATGAGACAACCACAGACCCTGCCACCGATGAGAGCAAGGAACAGGATGAAGAGGTCAGCCTACCTGGTCGAGATGGGTAGGCTGAATCGTCCAGTCCTGTAGGGAAAGACACGACATCTTCACCCGACTCTTCGCCTCCAGCGACGCTTCAGAGGCCCATGATGCCCAACGCCTGGGACCGAGGGCCTCCACATCCCAGTTGTGAACAGCCAGTTGGCAAGGAATCTGCAGAAGAAAAGGGTGGTGAGTGGCAGGAGGTCAGAAGGTCAAAGTGGTCCAACAAGGGGGTCCCACCTAAGAGAATTGACATTGGACACATTTCATCCATTAACAGAGTTGTGGTCACCCCAAAGACTTTCTCTGACATCCAGGAGCTGCCCATCGAAGAACAGGAGAAGTGGCAGCTCGCGATGGAACAGGAGATGGAGAGCCTGAGAAAGCTCAAGGTCTTCACCCCCAGGCAACCACCTAAGGAGAAGAAGGTCATTGGCACAAGGTGGGTTTTCAAGGCCAAACCACTTGCCAATGGGTGCTACGTGTACAAGGCCTGCTTGGTAGCGCAGGGGTTCACCCAATGCTACATGGAGGACTACATAGAGACCTATTCTCCGACTGTCTGGGCAGAAAGCGTCAAGGCCGCCCTCATAACTGCAGCTGCTCTGGGGAAGGAAGTCTACCAATTCGACATCCAGACGTCCTACCTCCACGCCAACTTGGACCGACAGATCTACGTGAGGGCCCCTCCTGGTTACCAGCAGGAGGGTGGAAACACATGGTTGCTCCAAAAAAGATTATATGGCCTCAAGCAGTTGGGGAAACTCTGGGACGACTGCCTCAAAAAGGGTTTAGAGCGAATTGGCTTCAGGGCATCTCACGCAGATGACTGCGTTTTTACACGTGACACCAAAGTTGATACAGAACGGGTGTTGGCTTACGTGGATGACCTCCTATATGTAGGGCCTGGCAAGGAAAGGTGTGACGAATTTGCCAAGGCCCTGGGGGAAAAGTTTACCCTGAAATCCTTGGGCCGGGTTGACAGGTATCTGGGTGTGCATATCTTGGCCACTAAAAAGGGATTTGCATTATCACAGAAAGAAAAAATTGAAGAGTTGTTGGACAAGTGCAAAATGGCAGAGTCTAAGCCAACGCCTAGCCCCATACAAAGTGATTACTATGGCCATGATCACAAAGACATATCAAAGATTTGATATTTTGATAAAATATAAAAAAACTTGAAAAAAAATAATGCTTTTCACAGTAGCATGGGATTAGCCCCTTTCAAAGTAATAAGTGGTGTGGACTTTGTCCCAATGGCAGAATACCCAAGGGAACCTCCCTCCTCAGTCAGTTTGACTGATTGGCTGTCAATGCTAAAAGCGGCATGGGAAAACATCAAGAAAGTGCTAGCTAAAGCGGCACAACAGGCAGACAAATATCGAACCCCACAATGGCCATTCCAGTTGGGGGAGAAGATCTACCTCTACACCAAATACTTAAGGTTAAAGCTCCCCAGCAAGAAGCTGGGACCTAAATTTATGGGGCCATTCCCCATAGTAAAGATTATCAACCCGGTCATGGTGCAATTGAAACTGCCCCGACTACTGGGGAGAATACATCTGGTATTCCACAGCAGCCTCTTAAAACCTGTGGTTGGGTCGACCCTAAGACCACCACCCCGTGAGACCCTGGATCCAGTGGTAATAGGGGGCCAAACCCATTACGAGGTGCAATGCATCCTCAACTCTAGGTGGCACAGGAGGCAACTCCAATAATTAATCAAGTGAAGGGGCTACCCTCTATCAGAGGCATCCTGGGTAAAGAGCAAAAACATCCAAGCTGATTGCCTCATAGCCAGATTCCATGAAAAAAACCCAACCAAGCCTGAGGTGGAGGGGGAATCACACCCTTAAAAGATACACCTGTAGTCAAATTATTGTTGCTTTGCACAGGCTGCCTTCCGGAAGTCAGGGAAGCCGAATGTCAACTCGCGAAGCTTTCCTGACCAAGTTGCCATAGGCAGGGGGATGGGAAATTGTGCCTTGCAGCTGCACTGAGGAATTCACACCTCAGTCAAAACAAAACACATCCTAGCCACCTGAAGTCAAGGCCATCTCCAGAGAGACCCGCAACAGCCAGAGGGAGTGACTTCTACGACCTGCAAAATTGCATCGTTGGGGAATGTGACTGGTGACACACCTTGGGGGGGAGGGGGCAACAGGGTTAGAGGCAATGTGTGAACCTGGATAGCTCAGCAGACTAAAAGCATTGTGATTAACACCAGCTGTCTGCAATTACTGTAAATTCAAATCTCACCAGGCTAAAGGTTGACACAGCCTTCCATCCTTTCTAAGGTAGGTAAACTGAGGACCCAGTTTGTGGGGGCAATAAAATGACTTTGTATAAATATACAAAAGTATGAAGGCTATTGCTTAACGCATTGTAAGCCGCCCTGAGTCTCTGGAGAAGGGCAGCATATAAATCAAATTTTTTAAAAAAACTAGGTTCATGTTGACATGGCGCTCCTAATAAACAACTGGATTTTTCTTGCCAAATAGCTTGAGGCTCCTGCTTTTATTAGGACAATGGTCGGAACCCTGACACCACTATTCTTTTGGAGGTGGGAGAGCATTCCCTTCCTCCTACTCTATAGAGTCCCACTTTTCAAAAGTGCTTTCTTGGGGAATTTAATTTCACGGTGGAAGTTAGAAGGAAAAAAGTCTCACCACATCAGATACACTGCTGCAAAATCATTATTTCCTGCTTCTTCATCCCAGTTGTCACAGCCTCGGTCTGGACATAATGGCTGTCCTCTCTTCTGCCAGTCAGAAAGGTTCCTTCAGATCAAGCGATGGGACTGCCATCCCTTCGCGATCAACAAAGGGTCCTTCCTCTCTTCGTCACCCCTCCAGGGTGACTTTGGCCTACAACAGTACTTCTGCGACGTCAACTGGAAACCCCTCCAGTATCTGGTTTTAGTTCACACCTCTGATCAGTGTTATATAACACTTGACATTTCAGGGACAAGCTGTAAAAGGAAAAGCTGATAGTGCATTATAACTCTTTTTCTGACATCCTAATCACAACTGCCTCTTCCTAGCTTTGCAAATGGACCTGAATCTAAATCTTCAGCACCTCCTGTTGGGTTTCTTGGCAGCTTTTGATGTGGTTCCTTGGTAATGGCTGATCAAGCTTGCTGGCAGCACCAGTAATCACATCCTGCCTTCTAAAAGACAATGTTATGTGGATTGCTGAACCCATCTTCTCTAATGGCTACATATTGTACATACAATCCTGGCCAAAAGTTTTGAGAATGACACAAAGATGAATTCTCACAAAGTCTGCTGCTCCAGTGTTGGAAGATCTTAGTGCAGATGTTATGATGGTATACTGACGTATACGTACAAGCATTTGCATAAGTGTCAAAGGCTTTTATTGACAATTACATTAGGTTTATGCAAAGAGTCAATATTTGCAGTGTTGACTCTTCTTTTTCAAGACCTCTGCAATTTGCCCTGGCATGCTGTCAATCAACTTCTGGGCCACGTCCTGACTGATGGCAGCCCATTCTTGTATAATCAATTGTTGGAGTTTGTCAGAATTTGTGGGCTTTTGTTAGTTCACCTGCCTCTTGAGGATTGACCACAAGTTCTCAATGGGATGAAGGTCTGGGGAATTTCCTGGCCATGGACCAAAAATCTCGATGTTTTGGTCCCCAAGCCACTTAGTTATCACTTTTGCTTTATGGCAAGGTGCTGCATCATGCTGGAAAAGGCATTGTTCATCACCAAACTGTTCTTGGATGGTTGGGAGAAGGTGCTCTTAGAGGATGTCTTTGTACCATTATTTATTCATGGCTGTGTTCCTAGGCAAAATTGTGAGTGAGCCCACTCCCTTGGCTGAGAAGCAACCCCACACATGAATGGTCTCAGGCTGCTTTACTGTTGGCATGACACAGGACTGATGGTAGCACTCACCTTTTCTTCTATGGACAAGGTTTGTTTTGGATGCCCCAAATAATCGGAAAGGGGATTCATCAGAGAAAATGACTTTACCCCAGTCCTCAGCAATCCAATCCCTGTACCTTTTGCAGAATGTCAGTGTCAGGTTCCAAATCAGGATGGGAAAGGAAACACCAGACAACAGGGTGGAGGTTGTAATAACGTTTTACCTTCCACGATTCGGCACACTCCAACAATCACCCAGTGCAGTTTCAGTGAAACATTGTCAGCTCTAACCATACCGTGCTCCCATCACTGTTTTTAAACCCAGTGCACCCCACCCTGCTACTCCACCCCGCTACTCCACCCCAAACTCTAGGTCCAATTGGAGAGTTCCAGCTGCTTCCCTGGGCCAGTAATCAGTTGCAATTAGTCCAGGGCTGTCAGGTTCAGTAAGCTGCCATTAATGCTGGCTATTGTAGCTGGCGTAGCGTCTGCGTAGGCGTGGTCCTGTCTGCCTCTCAGCTGAGGGGCAGCAACGCATCTGGCGGTGCTGGAGGAAACGGAGACTCCGGGAACAATGGTCAGAAGAGGGTCCCACCAGCCAAATTCAGGAGGAAGAAGGCGGCGTTAAGGCAAGATTTCCTGGGCTAGAATGTGGGGCAGCATGATCTGTTTGTTTCCATCCCCACCAGAATGGTAGCCTCTGTCCCCACCGGAATGACAGCCCTGGTGAAATGAGGCTGACAATCAGTCTGTCCCTGATGTTTTTCCTGGAGAGAAGTAGCTTCTTAGCTGCCCTTCTTGACAACAGGCCACCCTCCAAAAGTCTTCGCCTCACTGTGCGTGCAGATGCACTCACACCTGCCTGCTGCCATTCCTGAGCAAGCTCTGCCCTGGTGGTGCCCCGATCCTGCAGCTGAATCACCTTTAGGAGATGGTCCTAGCACTTGCTGGACTTTCTTGGGTGCCCTGAAGCCTTCTTCACAACAATTGAACCTCTCTCCTTGACGTTCTTGATGATCCAATAAATGGTTGATGTAGGTGCAATCTTGTTGTTAGTTGCAAAGTCGTGTCCGACCCATTGCGACCCCATGGAAAATGTTCCTCCAGGCCTTCCTGTCCTCTACCATCCTCTGGAGTCCATTTAAGCTCACGCCTACTGCTTCAGTGACTCCATCCAGCCACCTCGTTCTCTGCCGTCTCCTTTTTCTTTTGCCCTCAATCGTTCCCAGCATTAGGCTCTTTTGCCAGTTCTCGTGCATGTTCACAATGGAGATTGGCTACCCAGTCTGCCTCCTCCCCTGTCAGAACTGCTGTGACAGGCACCACCATAGCCCATTGAGAAGGGTAAAATTTTCCATATAAATCCAGGTGGCTGATCACCTGATTTAAGAAAAGAGCTACCCAATCTGGGCACCCGTCAAACGATGCCTGTATGGGTGGTGGTCCCCACTTTGCTTGCTGCAGCCATACACCTTGGACCCAAACTGAGCCCAAAGACCATCTTTCCGATGTTTCTGGTGTAATCAGATAGGTCATACAGCAGTGGACTGTCCTCTCCCTCCACCACAACCGACAGTGGCACGAATCCCGGCAACTAGTGGGAAGACTCCAAACTGAGCACGTGCAATGCCAGAACATTCCAGAATAGCCTTGGAGACCCTCCTCTCTGATGCCAGTATACCATTTAAGGAAGTCGGAAGCACACTGGGGTCCGGAAGACCACCAGTGGTGGTTGGAGACAGCGATGAGGGGGATACAATTGATCCAATGGTAAGTGCTCCAATACGCCCCTTTGTGGTCCAGATTACTCTCTGGAACCCTCGCACTACCATAGGGTTTAGGCAGGGTGCCTTAATTGATTCTGAATGCACCAGATGTCTAATGCATAAATCTGTGGCTGTTGAGTTAGGTTTACATGTGTTAACTCTAAAAACCCCAATCAAATTTGAACAAATGGATGGTTCGACTCTGGGTGGAATGCCTGCTACCCAAGTCACGGAGATAGTGTGACTGGAAATAAGGGAGCACTGGGAGCATATTCGATTTGTGGTGGTGGAGGTGATGATCAAACCTGTTATATTGGGGTTAAATCTTTACGAAACTAGATTTAAGAGAGGCTTATTATCGGGTCCGTATCAAACCAGGGGATGAATGGAAAACCACCTTTAATTGCCCCCTGGGTAGTTATAAATTCCAAGTTATGCCATTCGGTTTGCATGGCGCCCCGGTCGTATTCATGCAATTGATAAATGAGGTTCTGCATGAATATTTGTACCGGGGAGTATTTGTTCTGCCCCAGCTATGGATCCCAAAGAACACAGCACACACAAACTCTAAACAAAACTTAGTTTACTCAAATAATGCAGTTTTAGCAAATGCTGGCTCTTAATATGTGTTCCTAACAGCCTGCCAGAATTCCACAGATAAGATAGTCAGAGTCTTACTGGAGTTGGCAGAAAGCCCAGAAGCAAGGTTGCAGAGACATCCCAACACGATGATTAGCGAACTAAAGTTGTTTCCTGCAGCTTGTTACAAGCTGCGTACTTTCTTAAATAGGCTAAGGGCATGGCCAATTAGCCCCAAGCTTTACTCTCAAGGAGACCTCCTCCTGAGGAACCACTCCTGCCTTTTGACAGCTCTGCATGCCCGTGCATTGAGAAGAGGCTCCTCCTCTTCATCCTCTTCACTTAAAGGAGCCTCTGGAGGTTCTGAAGGCCCTGACTGAATCCCTGGCTCTGGCACCACATCTTCTTCAGCCTCCTCACTGTCCGACTCAAGCACCGGCTGCACAGGCTGCTGGCGCAGCATCACACCAGCCTCCTCGTCGTCGGGATCAGCAACAATCCGTGCAGGCCGCTGACGGGCCACAACAGTGTTGGTCTGTTTGGATGATATACTAATTTATACCAATATGATGGAAGAACATAGCCAATTGCTTCACAATGTACTGGAGAAACTGCTGGCAGGCAGATTATTTGTTAAGGTTTCCAAATGCGAATTTCATCAAACCAAATTGGATTACTCGGGTTATAGAATATCACAGGAGGGGTTAAGGATGGATCCCAAGAAAGTTAAAGCGGTAATGGAGTGGCGAGCCCCAGGGACAAGGAAGCAGTTGCAGAGTTTCCTTGGCTTCGCCAACTTTTATAGGCAGTTCATTCCATCCTTTGCTAAAACCGCATTACCCCTAACCAATCTGTTATTTTACACAGGGTGTGGACATAAAACCAAGGTTGGGACAGCTAATAAGGTGGACCCCTAAATGTCAGAAAGCCTTTGAGGAATTAAAAGCCTTGTTTGCCAAAGAGCCCATATTACGACATCCTGACCAGAATAAGCCCTTTGTCATACAGGCTGATGCGAATGATGTGGCAGTAGGGGCAATCCTACTACAGAAAAATGAGCATGGTCATTTACAGCCCTGTGCACACACCTCTAGAAAACTCACTCCCACAGAGAGAGGATGGGCAATCTGGGAAAAGGAGGTGGGCACTCCTTACTTGGCGACATTTACTAGAAGGTGCACGAGAGCAGTTCGAAGTGTGGACCGACCACAAAAATCTAATAGCATTGCAAACCCCTAGGAAACTGTCGCCAAAACAGGTGCACTGGGCACAATATTTTCTTTCTTTTTTTTTTTATTGAAAAATTTTAAGAAATTTTACACATATTTACCCCTCCTTCCACCTCCCTTCTGTTCCAACCCCCCTGCCCCGGACTTCCCAGAGCAAATACAGGGTATAGCATTTAACAGACATAAAAAAAAAAACATATGCAAACTATCTATAGATTTATCTCCTTCTTTCACTTTAACTCCCCTTGTTCATATCTAAATATAATTATTTAAACCAATTCTTGCTTGAAAGTAATCCAATTTCGTTCTTGTCCATTCTTCAATAATAAGCAAGTCTTCTTTCTTCCAGTATTACACAATCAGAACCCAATTACAATTAACCATTACATCTCCAACCCTTACATATATTAACACATTAACAAAATATTTCAACCAATCTCAAATAAAATGTATTGTAAAAACCTTATTTTACTTTTTACCCCATAAACTTATATTGATTCCTGGAAACATTCCTTACTTAATAGCTTTACATAAACTTATTCATCTTATTTTCTACAAATCCACTACGTATAATCAAATACCATCTTCACTATTTAATTTCTATAAAAAATATTGTAAAAACCTTCCCTCAACCCTTGCACCAATTATATTTTCCTTATAACCCACAAATTTATATTTATTCTTCAACAAAACATTCTTTAATATAACATTAATGTAATTTAAAACAAAGTATAAAAGTTTAAGTAATATCCTTCTTCCAACCCATAAACTTATATTAAATGATCTACACTGTCCATAACATTTCCATCCACAATATTTTTCTTTTTTTAACCCATCAGCTTATATAAATTCTTCAACAAAGCATTATTTAAAATATACTTCAAGACAAAAATGAAAGTTTAGTCAGTAGCCCATAACAATTCAAACATAACATTACTTAATATAACTTTTTTTCCATCTCCATTTTTTCCTGACTTTTTTGCGAACCTTCTTCTTCAGTCTTATTCCTTTGCCTTCTTTTATTTTTACAAATTCTTGAATTTTTAGCTGAGGTTGCTGTACCCTACAATCTTGTTCTCTTCGCAAAGTAATTCCTTTCAGTAAGCACACCTCTTTAACTGCGATTGAGAGTTCCCTTTTGTAAAAAAATTGTAAAGTTCCACTTTGAATCCTCCTTCTTATATTAGAAATCCCAACGCCTCCTGACCGTTTTCCAGTTGACTGTATCAAAACCTCTGGAGAAATCTCTCTCAGTATTTCCTGGTTACGCTCCTTCAAACCTCTCAGCCTTTCCTTCTTAATTTGAAAAACATCCATTCCATTTTCCAAAGGCACATTGAACTGGATTGTTTCTCCCACCTCTTCATTCAGCAACTCACTATTATTTGGCATCTGAAATACCGATACAGTATCTTCCCTTGTATCTTTGTTGCAAATTTGAGTAAAATCCTTCTTGAAAAACCCTTTCATTCTTTCCACTAATGCGGAGGTAAATGATTCTAAAATTTCTTTAAAGATATCCACAGTCAGTATTTGTGTATTTACTGATGTACATAATGGTAAGCCTTCGTCACTTTAAAAAAAGCCAGCCATTTTTTTCCCTCCCAATAAAACTTTCACTTTATACTTTTCCAGCAACTAAATCAATTATTCCAATCCTTAAGTATACTTTTTTTTAAAAAAATTGATTTATATGCCGCCCTTCTCCGGAGACTCAGGGCGGCTTACAATGCATTAAGCAATATTTTTAAAATAATTTTTAAATCCTTCTCCTTTTAAGATATCCTCTTCTTTTAAACAGGGGCTTTCAACACAACATAATACTTCACCCATAGGGATGGGTTAGCATGGAAAGGAGATAAGTTATATATGCCCAAAGAACTGCGTAAAGCAGTATTACAAAGGTGCCATGATGTAAAGGCTTCTGGTCATTTTGGCTTTATCAAAACCTTACATCTCACATGGCACCAATTTTGGTAGCCACATATGCACATGGACATAGAACATTATGTAAGAGGGTGTCCAGTTTGTGCTGTGACCAAACAATGACCTGGAAAACCTCTTGGATTGTTACAATCGGTAGCTGATCCTAATAGACCATGGGATGAAATCGCTATGGATTTCATTGTAGACCTCCCGGAGAGTAACGGCAACACAGTAATATAGACCGTAATAGACCTATTTTCCAAACAGGCACATTTTATACCATGTAGTGGGCTGCCCTCAGCTAGACGATTAGCAAAAATGTTCATTCAACATATCTATCGTCTACATGGAGTACCTCGGCGAATTATATCAGACAGAGGGGTACAGTTTACGGCTAGGTTTTGGTGCAACTTTATGCAAGCCATAGGAGCGACACAGGGATTAATTTCAGCTTTTCACCCTAGCACCAGTGGGGCAGCTGAGAGAGCTAATGCTATAGTGGAACGCTACCTAAAATGTTAAGTCTTCTACCAACAATCGGACTGGTCTCCCCTCTTACCATTTGCTGGGGTAGCGTATAACAACATGGTACATCGCAGTACAGGGCTTACCCCTTTCCAGGTTGTTAGAGGAAGGGAATTCCTTGCTATCCCAGAACTGGAACAGTCACACAATGAAGGAACATTACCAAGTGAGTGGGCTGACCAGATAAAGACACTATGGCCATGGGTCAAGATAGCATTAGAGAAAGCATCTAGGGAATATAAACAGCAAGCAGATAAAAAAAAGGGCAGAACATAAACCGTTCCAGGTGGGGGATCAAGTATACCTATCCATGAAGTATATCAAACTGAGGATGCCAAATAAAAAATTAGGTCCTAAATATTTAGGTCCATTTAAAATAATCAGAGTGATTAACCCAGTAACAGTAGCTCTGAAGCTCCCACCCCCTACTGGGTAAGATCCACCCAGCATTTCATAGCAGTCTATTAAAGCCGGTGGACGCCTCCAGAGACCCCTCAGAATACCCTGGACCCTTAAAAGTTTCATCTTCAGGATCTGGCCTTCTAAAGAGCAGTCAGGATTGATCTCCTCTAGGACTGACCAGTTTGATCGCCTTGCAGTCCAAGGGACTCACAGGAGCCTTCTCCAGCACCATAGTTCAAAGGCCTCAATTCTTTGATGCTCAGCCTTCCTTATGGTCCAACTTTCACAACCATACATTGCAACTGGAAAAACCATAGCCTTGACTATAGCCTTGGCAGGGTGATGTCTCTGTTTTTTAGTATGCTGTCTAACTTTGCCATAGCTTTCCTCCCCAGGAGCAAGCGTCTTTTAATTTCTTGGCTATAGTCCCCATGTGTGGTGATCTTGGAGCCCAGGAAAATAAAATCTGTCACTACCTCCATTTCTTCCCCATCTATTTGGCAGGAATTGAGAGGGCCTGGGGCCATGATCTTAGTTTTCTTAATGTTGAGTTTCAAGCCAACTTTTGCACTCTCCTCCTTCACCTGTATCAGAAGGCTTTTTAGTTCCTCTTCACTTTCTGCCATTAGAGTGGTATCATCTGCATATCTGAGGTTGTTGATATTTCTCCCGGCAATCTTAATTCCAACTTTTGATTCATCTAGCCCCGCCTTTCTCATGTTGTGCTCAGCATATAAATTAAATAGGCAGGGCAACAGTATACAACCTTGCCGGACTTCTTTCTCAATTTTGAACCAATCAGTGGTTCCGTGTCCAGTTTGTCATGGTTCCAAGGAACACCCCCAACAAAATAAAGCTCTGAGGCCTGAGGTTCCTCAAAGTTCCAATTTATTAGAGATGTCATGTTGGCACATCTGGGAAAACCTGAATCTGAAGCTTCCAGGTTTTCCCTACCCAGCTAAGGGTTCACAGCCCTGCCCCACACCCACAAGTTCATCACATTGTCCAATCAACTCTTCACACTCCACCGGCTACAATCTTCAGGCAGTCTCCATCAGACGCAGGCAAAAGTCCTTGAATATGGAATGCTGTTATGACTAACTTTCTACCACTCCAACAACAGCCCCCTCCCAACTTCCCCAGCTAAAATATGTGGCAGTTTAGAAGCAAAAAGAAAATTGTCTTCCAAAACTGACACAGTTCTCACTGTTGCTTCTTGACCCACATATAGGTTCCTCAAAAGACAAATAAGATGGTCTGGTACTCCCATCTTTTTAAGAACTTTAAGAAAAAGGGCCTGGTGGCTCAGCAGACTAAAAGCATTGTGATTAACACCAACTGTTTGCAATTACTGTAAGTTCGAATCTCACCAGGCTCAAGGTTGACTCAGCCTTCCAACCTTTCTAAGGTAGGTAAAATGAGGACCCAGTTTGTGGGGGCAATAAGCTGACTTTGTATAAATATACAAAAGTATGAAGGCTATTGCTTAACGCATTGTAAGCTGCCCTGAGTCTCCGGAGAAGGGCGGCATATAAATCAAATTAAAAAAAAAACTTGCCACAATTTGTTGTGATCCACACAATCAAAGGCTTTAGCATAGTCAATGAAGCAGAAGTAGATGTTTTTCTGGAACTCCCTAGCTTTCTCCATGATGCAGTGTATATTGGCAATTTGATCTCTAGTTCCTCTGCCTCTTCGAAACCCTGCCTGCACTTCTGGTAGTTCTTGGTCCACATACTGCTGGAGCCTGGCTTGTAGGATTTTAAGCATAACCTTACTAGCATGTGAAATGAGTGCAATGGTGAGATAGTTTGAACATTCTTTGGCATTGCCTTTCTTTGGAATTGGAATGTAAACTGACCTTTTCCAATCCTGTGACCACTGTTGAGTTTTCCAAATTTGCTGGCAAATTGAGTGTAGCACTTTTACTGCATTGTCTTTTAAGATTTTGAATAGCTCAGCTGGAATGCTGTCACCTCCACTAGCTTTGTTGTTGCTCAGATTTCTTAAGGCCCATTTGACTTCATATTCTAGGATGTCTGGCTCGCGGTCAGTGACTACCCCATTGTGGTTATCAGAGATGTTAACCTTGTTCTTGTATAGTTTTTCTGTGTAATTTTGCTACCTCTTCTTAATCTCTTCTGCCTCTGTTAGGTCCCTGTCATTTTGGTCCTTTATCATGCTCATCTTTGCATGAAACCTTCCCTTCATATCTCCAATTTTCTTGAAGAGATCTCTGGTCCTCCCTATTCTATTGTTTTCTTCTATTTGCACTGTACATTTAAGAAGGCCTTTTTATCTCTTCTAGCTATTCTCTGGAATTCTGCATTCAATTGGGTGTATCTTTCTCTTTCTCCCTTGCCTTTCACTTCCCTTCTTTCCTCAGCTATTTGCAAAGCTTCCTCAGACAACCATTTTGCTTTCTTGCCTTCCTTTTTTGGGGGGGATGGTTTTAGTTGCTACCTCTTGTACAATGTTGCGAACCTCTGTCCATAGTTCTCTATGAGAACTATGCACTCTATGAGATCTAATTCCTTAAATCTATTTGTCACCTCTACTGCATATTCATCAGGGATATGATTTAGTTCATACCAGTTCATACCAGAGTGGCCTAGTGCTTTTCCCTACTTTCGTCAATCTAAGCCTAAATTTTGCCACAAGAAGCTCATAATCTGAGCCACAGTGAGCTCCTGGTCTTGTTTTTACTGACTGTATAGAGCAGTGATGACTAATCTTTTTGCTGTCTCATGCCAAAAGCAGGGGAGCGTGGGGTGTGTGTTTGTGTCATACACATACGTGCCCACACCCATAATTCAATGCACCCCTGCCCCACCCCCTTGCGCATGTGCGCGCAACCCCCCGCACTCCCTCCGCTTTTGACACACGATGGCAGGTCCATTTTTTGCCCTCCCCAGGCTCCAGAGGCTTTCTTGGAGCCTGGGGAGGGTGAAAACTACCTCCCCCACCCCCCGAAGCCTCCCGGAGGCCGGAAACAGCCCATTTCCTGACTTCCGGTGGGCCCAGAAGGCCCGAAAATCAGCTGGTCAATGCATGCTTGAGCTAAGCTAGGGCAACATTTGCGTGCCCACAGATATGGCTCCGCGTGCCACCTGTGGCATGCGTGCCATAGGTTCGCCATCATGGGTATAGAACTTCTCCATCTTTGGCTGCAGAGCACATAGTCAATCTGATTTCTGTGTTGACCGTCTGGTGATGTCCATGTGTAGAGTCGTCTCTTGGGTTGTTGGAAAAGAGTGTTTGCTATGACCATCGTATTCTCTTGACAAAATTTTATCAGCCCGTGCCCTGCTTCATTTTGTACTCCAAGGCCAAACTTGCCTGTTATTCTGGTTATCTTTTGGCTTCCTACTTTAGCATTCCAATCCCCCATGATGATAAGGATTCTATAAGGTGCTGTAGGGCTTCATAAAACCAGTCAATTTCATCCTCTTCAGCACCAGTGGTTGGGGCATAGACTTGGACTACTGAGATATTGAATGGTTTGCCTTGGATTCGAACTGAGATCATTCTGTCATTTTGGGGATTGTATCCCAGTATTGCTTTTCCTACTCTTTTATTGACTATGAAGGCTACTCCATTTCTTCTGAGGGATTCTTGCCCGCAGTAGTATACCTGATGGTCATCTGAATTAAATTCACACATTCTTGTTCATTTTAGTTCACTGATTCCTAAGATGTCGATGTTCAGTCTTGTCATTTCTTGTTTGACCACGTCCAGCTTGCCTTGATTCATGGATCTTACATTCCAGGTTCCTATGGAGAATAGATCTTTACAGCATCGGACTTTCCTTTCACCACCCACATCCACAGCTGAGTGTCCTTTCTGCTTTGGCCCAGTCACTTCACTATCTCTGGCGCTACTAGTACTAGCCCTCTGCTCTTCCCCAGTAGCATATTGGACACCTTCTGACCAGTGGTAAAATCCAACTTTTTTTACTACCGGTTCTGTAGGCGTGGCTTGGTGGGCGTGGTGTGGTGTGGTGTGGTGTGGCTCGGTGGGCGTGGCTCGGTGGGCATTGCAGGGGAAGGATATTGCAAAATCTCCATTCCCATCCCACTCCAGGGGAAGGATACTGCAAAACCCCCATTCCCTGCCCACTCCTGGGGGAAGGATATTGCAAAATTTCCATTCCCACCCCACTCTGGGGCCAGCCAAAGGTGGTATTTGCCGGTTCTCTGAACTACTCAAAATTTCCGCTACCAGTTCTCCAAACTACTCAAAATTTCCACTACCGGTTCTCCAGAACCTGTCAGAACCTGCTGGATTTCACCCCTGCTTCCGACCTGAGGGGCTCATCTTCCAGCGTCATATCTTTTTGCCTTTTGAAACTGTCCATGGGGTTTTCATGGCAAAGATACTGGAGTGGGTTGCCATTTCCTTCTCCAGTGGACGTTTTTTGCAATCATAGTAGCAGCAATATCCTTGCCTGTGAATCCCTTTTTGTGCAAAGCAATGATGACTGTACATGTTTCCTTGCAGGTAACCATGGTGAACAGAGGAAGAACAATGATTTCAAGCACCACCCTCCTTTTAAAACTTCCAGTCTGTTATTCTAACACAATTAACATGACAGAGTGGTCTCCAACCTTGTCCTGGTCAACACTGACACCTGTGTTAATAAGGGCATCACTGACATGATGTCAGCTGCTCCTATTGTGGCAGGGCTGAAATGCAGTGGAAATGTTTTTTGGGGATTAAGTTTATTTTCATGGCACAGAGGGACTTTGCAATTAATTGCAATTGATCTTATCACTCTTCATAACATCCTGGAGTGTACAGGTAGTCCTCAAATTACGAAT
Source organism: Coluber constrictor foxii (assembly GCA_038048745.1). Taxonomy (NCBI): domain Eukaryota; kingdom Metazoa; phylum Chordata; class Lepidosauria; order Squamata; family Colubridae; genus Coluber; species Coluber constrictor. Next base: position 47,153,112 of record CM075966.1, read on the forward strand.
GTAATGGAGCCTGCCCATTCCAATCGTAACCCAAGGATTAACAGATTAACAGAGTTGGAAGGGACCTTATAGATCATCTAGTCTAACCCCCCGCTCAAGCAGGAGACCCTACACCATTTCTGACAAATGGCAGTCCAATCTCTTCTTGAAAGTCTCAAGTGATGAAGCTCCCACAACTTCCAAAGGCAAGCTGTTCCATTGGTTGATTGTTCTCACTGTCAGAAAGTTCCTCCTCATTTCTAGGTTGAAGCTCTCCTTGGTTAGTTTCCATCCATTATTCCTTGTCTGGCCTTCAGGTGCTTTGGAAAATAGCTTGACCCCCTCCTCTCTCCTTCTCTTCACTAGACTAGCCATGCCCAGTTCCTGTAACCGTTCTTTATATGTTTTAGTCTCCAGTCCCCTAATCATCCTGGTTGCTCTCCTCTGTACTTTTTCTAGAGTCTCAACATCTTTTTTATAGTATGGTGACCAAAACTGGATGCAGTACTCTAGGTATGGTCTTACTAGGACTTTATAGAGTGGCATTAGTACTTCACTTGATCTTGATTGTGTGAGATATAAGACCCAAATATTTTAATCCTCACAATTCATAAACAAGTCTGGTTCACAAAATCAAAAGTTTATTGGAGATAAAATGAAGAAAAATAAAAAGTGGTTGCAAGCGCGGCTTCTTAGACCCTTTCCAAATGGATTGAGTTCAAAGAACACAAAAAGCAGTTTTCAAGCTACACATTTTATACTCCTACACAATGCACACCATGCCTAAGAAGCCCTCCCAACTCCTCTTTATTCTCCTAAGTCATTCTCCAAGTTGTTTTACACTTTAAAGGGTCATCTTGACATTTCCTGCCTAACAACAACTATCTTATCATGTTTACTGTTGGGTTGGGTGATTGAGGAGGCAGAGACAAGGTAGTGATAACAGTGCTTTAATGTAGAGTGAGATTTCAGCAAAGGTTACAGGCAAATAGCCCTCCTTTTATACTTTGCTGGCCAGGGCACTGACCAATCACAACTGACCCATTGTAGTTTGAATCTCCCACCAAAACATATATACATAACACCCTTCCCCTCCCAGAAGACACTTAGTCAATGCATTTGCATACAAAATCACGCAGGTGACCAGGGCGTGTCCTAGTTGACCTGCGCAGTTCAGTCTGAGGCGTGGTGTCGAGCCGGTTGGAGGGACCTTTTGTTTCTCCTGGCTCCGCCAATGGAACCTCCTGGATTTCTTCAGGGGCGTTGATGTCCTCGGCTGGGAGTGGCGTCTCGCTGGGGCGGCGCTGGATCCCGGAGTTTGCAGCTAAGTCTTCCGACCTCTTTGGGCTTGAGTTAGCTGTTGTGGGAAAACCTTGATAGTCAGGGCCTGGCATTTCTGGGTACATTTCTGGCTGTCCGGCCAACCTCTTTCTAAGTTGATCAATGTGTCTGCACCAGATCCTTCCGTCTCCCATGTCTACTGTGTAAAATTTTGGGCCCTTGATGTCAGATATCCTCCCGGCCACCCATAGGGGACCCTTTGAGTAGTTCCTCGCGAACACTGGTGTCCCTATCTGGAACTCCCATAACTTCTGGTCAGTTCCTTTTATTTATTATTTATTATTTATTTATTAATTAGATTTATATACTGCCCTTCTCCTTACGGACTCAGGGCGGTGAACAGCCGAATAAAAAAATCAGTACATAAGAGTTAAAAAATTTTAAAACACATATACGTTTGGCTGAGAATTAAAACAAAATAAATATTAAAATGCAGCAACCCTACAAACATTAAATTTTTTTAAAAATTTTAAAAATTCAACAGGGATCAGGCTAAACCGGCAAGTTGAAAAAGATGAGTTTTTAGGGCCCGACGAAACGTCCGGAGGTCGGAGATTATTCTCAGTTCTGGAGGAAGATCATTCCAGACGGTAGGGGCTGCCACAGAGAAGGCTCTCCCCCTGGGGGTCGCCAGCCGGCATTGTCTGGCTGACGGCACCCTGAGGAGGCCCTCTCTGTGGGAGCGAACCGGCCGGTGGGAGGCAATTGGCGGCAGAAGGCGGTCCCGTAAGTACCCTGGTCCTAAGCCATGGAGCACTTTAAAGGTGATTACCAACACCTTGAAATGCACCCGGAAGTCCACCGGCAACCAATGCAGCTCGCGCAGGAGAGGTGTCACGTGGGAGCGCCCCGACGCTCCCATAATCCCCCGCGCGGCCGCATTCTGTACCAGTTGGAGCCTCCGGGTGCACCCCAAGGGGAGCCCCATGTAGAGAGCATTGCAGTAGTCCAGGCGAGAGGTGACGAGTGCCTGAGTGACTGTGCGTAAGGAGTCCCGATCTAGAAAGGGCCGCAACTGGCGTATCAGGCGAACCTGATAGAAAGCCCCCCTGGCCACAGCTGTCGTGTGATCCTCTAAGGACAGCCGTGGGTCCAGGAGGACGCCCAAGTTGCGCACCCTTTCTGTGGGGGCCAGTGATTCGCCCCCAATGACCAGCGATGGTGTCAGCTGGCTATATCTGGACGCCGGCAGCCACAGCCACTCGGTCTTGGAGGGGTTGAGTCGAAGCCTGTTTCTCCCCATCCAGACCCACACGGCTTCAAGGCACTGGGACATCACTTCCACGGCATCGTTGGGGTGGTCTGGGGTGGAGATGTACAGCTGAGTATCGTCAGCGTACTGGTGGAACTCCACCCCAAAACCACGGATGATCTCACCCAGCGGCTTTACATAAATGTTGAACAGGAGGGGCGAGAGGACCGACCCTTGTGGCACCCCACACACTAGGCGCCTCGGGGTCGACCGCTGCCCCCCTGTCAACACAGATTGCGACTGGTCGGAGAGGTAGGAGGAGAACCACCATAGAACGGTGCCCCCCACCCCCAGTCCCTCCAACCGGCGCAACATGATACCATGGTCGATGGTATCAAAAGCCGCTGAGAGGTCCAACAGCACCAGGATAGAGGAGTACCCCCTACCCCGGGCCCTCCAGAGATCATCCACCAATGCGACCAATGCCGTTTCGGTGCTGTATCCAGACCTGAAGCCGGACTGGAGCGGGTCTAAATAGACAGCTTCATCCAGGTACCAGGGGAGCTGCCACGCAACCACACTCTCAACAACCTTCGCTAAAAAGGGAAGGTTGGAGACTGGACGATAATTAGCCAAAATAGCTGGGTCCAGGGAGGGCTTCTTGAGGAGGGGCCTCACCACCGCCTCCTTCAAGGCGGGCGGTAGGGCACCCTCACTCAAAGAAGCGTTTATAATCTCCTGGAGCCAGCCTCGTGTAACCTCCCGGGAGGCCAGCACCAACCAGGAGGGACACGGGTCCAATAAACATGTGGTTGCGTTCAGTCTTCCCAGAGTCCTGTCCACGTCCTCGGGAGTCACAGGATCGAACTCAGCCCAGATAGCACTCTCAAGACCTGCCTCAGTCACCTCGCCTGAACTAACCCAGTCAGCGGCCAAATCATCCCGAATCTGAGTTATTTTATCATCCAGATATTGAACAAAGTCCTCAGCACGACCCTGCAAGGGATCCTCCTGTGCTCCCAGATGAAGAAGGGAGCGGGTCACCCTAAACAGGGCGGCTGGGCGATTATCTTAAACCCGTCTGGGGAATAGTTGGGGTGTAATCGGTCCAAGGTACACCTGAACTTCCTACCCATGAGGAGTTCGGCTGGACTGCGCCCTGTGGCTGTACAAGGGGTGGTGTGTTGGACTGCTAGGAATTTGTCCACTCGGGCCTGCCAGTCTCCCGTGTCCAGCTGGCCTAGGGCCTCCTTGGCTGTTCTCACAAATCTTTCGGCTAGTCAATTACTGGCCGGATGAAACAGAGCAGAGAGTGCGTGCTGAATGCCTAACTCTGCCAGGTACCTGTTCTGGCCCCGTGCCCAGAAAGAACCCCCCCTCAGACACCCAGAGGCTAAGGAACTGGCAGACAACCAAGGGAGCTGATAACAAAATGACGGCAGCACTCCGCAGTTGCTTGCCAACCTGTTTATTACACAGTCCGTCACATACACACCACAGCTAAGACGCCGGGCCGATTCAACACCGGGATCCACGTATCTTTGTTTTTGTTCGTCACAAAGATATGCCTACGATCGCTTACTTATATAGTCTAATAAGAGGCGTGGTCCACCAGCTAATCACGACCACGCCTTTTCCTCTGCTGGGCTCTCCTGTCTCTCCGACGCTGGCGAGGATCCAACCAAAACTCGCTGCCCTCGTCAATGTCCTCCTGTGGCTGCGGGGACGAGCTTGGCTCTGGGCCTATCTCCTGCCCTTCGGTGTCCTCCGGAGGCATTGCCAGAGAGGAGAGTCCTGGAGAAGGAGGCCTTGCCAACTCCTCTCCCTCACTCTCAGAGTCCTCCCCTGCTGATGACGCAGGCTCAGGCAACGGAGCCACAACAGTACCCCTCAAACTGGGTGGCAGCGAATTGGGGCCTGTTATCCGATACTAAGGTATCAGGTAATCCATGGGTGGCAAAGAGTTTTCATAGTGCCTTAATGACTGCTTTGGCAGTCGTGGATTGCATGAGGATGATCTTGAGCCACTTCGAAAAGGTGTTGACGATCACCATGAAGGTTTGGCCATGGAATGGCCCTGCAAAATCTACATGTATCCGTGCCCAGGGGCCTTGGGGACGCTCCCATTCCCTGACTGGTGCTGTGGGGGGATCTGGCCTGGATTCCTGACAAGGGTTACACTTCCCCACCCACTTGGTGATGTCATTATCCATCTGGGGCCACCACACATAGCTCCTAGCTAGGCCCTTCATTTGTACAATTCCCAGGTGCCCTTCATGCAACATCTTTAACACTTTTTCCCTTAAGCATAAGGGTACAATGACACAATCACCCCATAACAAACAACCCCCTTGCATGGACAGTTCGTTTTTCTTTGTGAAAAATGCTTTAAATTCCCCACCCTCAGTCTTTGCTGGCCAACTCCTCATGACCCAACTCATGACAGTTCTCAGCACATGGTCTTTAGTTGAGGCTCTCGCTACTTCCGTTGAAGTGAGAGGCCCCAAGTCCAAAACATCGCTAAGGAGAACTGGTGCTTCCGGGGTCAGGTCTTCTAGCAGGTCCGGTAGTGGGCAACAGCTGAGGGCGTCAGCATGGCCCAAACTCAGTCCTGGTCAGTGGACAAGTTGGTAGGAATAAGCCACCAGGAAGATAGTCCACCATGTCATGCGTGGAGACAAGGCAGCAGGGGTGGGGCGATCCCCAGTCAGGAGGCCCAAAAGTGGCCGATGGTCTGTAACCAATTCAAAATGTCGGCCGAATAGATACTCGTGAAATTTCTTGACCCCTGACACGGCTGCGAGGTCTTCTCTGTCCAGCCGGCTGTAATTCCGTTCTGCACTGGACAGGGTTTGTGAGTAGTAGGCGATGGGCGCCTCTAGGCCATTCAGCAGTCTATGGCTCAAGATGGTTCCCATGCCAAAAGGGGACACGTCGCAGCCAAGTACAAGCAGTAGTGTCGCATTGTACTGAATTAGGAAACTATCCGCTGATAGAAGTTTTTCACTGTGTTGAATGTGGCAGCTTCAGCCTTCCCCCAGACCCAAGGTGCATTTTTGGCCAGTAACCAGTGTAGTGGCTCAGCAACCGTTGCCTTGTCTCGGAGACATATGGCGTAAAAGTTGAGTACACCCAAGAAAGCCTGTAGCTCTGATTTGTTTTTTGGTGTGGGCGTGCTCTGGATGGCCCTTATCTTGCTCTCGGTGGGGTGTATTCCTGACCCGTCCACCTGGTACACCAGAAATTCCACAGAGGGAATGGCAATCATGCACTTATTCTGTTTTACGCTAAGTCCAGCCTCTCTGAATTTGGCCAAAACCCGCCTAAGCCTGACCCCTAGTTGTTTTTCGTCTGTTGCGCTAATGAGGACATCATCAAAGTAGGGCACCACCCCAGGTAGACCCTGTAACAGACCCTCCATGGTACTTTGAAAAAGTCTAGGGGCTATGCTGACTCCGAATTGAAGACTGGTGCACTGAAATGCAGCTCTGTGGGTGACTATAGTCTGTGCTTCCACGGTAGTGCCATCTACCAGTTGTTGCTGGTATGCCTGTGCAAGGTCGAGTTTAGTGAAGATCTTGCCAGGGCCCAGCGAATAGAATAAGTGGTGCACAATTGGGACAGGGTAAGCGCTTTGCTGAAGAGCCTTATTTAAGGTACATTTGTAGTCCGTGCATATGCGTACAGACCCGTCTGATTTGACCGGGGTCACTATTGGGGTCTCCCACTTGACGTGATCCACTAGGACTAACATCCCTTGCTTGATGAGTTTATCTAGCTCCAGGTCGATCTTGGGTTTGAGTGCAAATGGCACTCGCCTAGCCTTCAGTCTGATTGGAGCTACATTAGGGTCTAAGTTAAAGGAGATAGGGGTCCCCACGTACTTGCCCAGACAGTCGTCGAAGACGTCCTGGAACTCCTGCATGAGGTCCTCCTTCAGGGTGCTGCCGCTGGCACTGTGGACTCCAGTGAATCCCATTCCTAGAACCTTGAGCCAGTCCAGCCCTAGGAGGCTCGGAAGTGTCTCACTGACCACGGTGAGGGGTACCTCCTTCGGGTACTCTCCGTAGGTGACCTGGAATGTGCCAACTCCTATGACAGGAATGCTGTTTCCCTGGTAGTCTTGAAGCCGGATTCGTTGAATCTGGAGCCGGCTTTTCTTGAGGTTGGGGAGGGCGGCCTTCAGGGTCGCCCAGGACATGATGGACAGGGATGACTCAGTGTCGATTTCCATTTCGCAGGGTTGTTCTTTGATCTCAACCATTGTGTGGACCTTCTTCTCAATGGTTGCGCTTGCCTGGCCGATCCTGGTGCTACAGGCCTCGTGGCTTTGAAATTCGCACCATTTTCTCTGGTCGCCATCTTGATTTGTCCGCTTGTGCCACGCCAGCTCTGATTGGCTGAAGTTGTTCCGGGGCTTGTGGCTGACTGGTAGGCTTGCCCTGCAGACTCTTGCCAAATGCCCTTTCTTCTTGCAACGCCGGCAGATGGCATCCCTGAACTTACAGGTCTGCCTCTGGTGTGTTCCTCCACAACTTGAGCAGCTTCCACATCGCTCTTTCTGCTCTCGAGTGTGTCTCTCCGTTTGGAAGACATCCTCTTCTGACTCTTCCTCACTGCTGGTCTGGGTGGCTTCTCTGTGTACCGGCACCAACCTCAGGGTTTCTTTTGGGTTAGCTGGTCATTGTAGCATCTCCGCAGCCTTGGTAGACGACTTGTGAACCCTGGCCTCATCGAGGGCAATGGGTAGGGTCAGATTCTGCCTTGTGAGCAACCTTCTCTGTAAGCGTATATCTCTTACACCACAGATTAGTTGCTCTAGGAGTGCATCATCAAGGTCTCGGTATTCGCAGTGCGTCACAGCCTTATGCAGGGCGGCCATGTATGTGCTGATCGGCTCTCCTTCCCGCTGTACTCATTGCCGGAGCGAGTAGCGCTGCACAAACTTCGATGGTACCGTGGCGTAGTGTGCCTTGACCATGGCTTGTAGCACTTCCTACGAGATGGACTGGACCGGGGTCGGTTCTGAGAGTGATTCAGCCATGTCAAAGACCTCCGGCCTGCAGTGGCTCAGGAACAGGGCTCTCTTTCGGTTCCCGGGGAGGCCCTGCATGTCGCTGGCTTCCAAGGCTCACTCGAACCGGATCATGTATGACCCCCACTTCTCTCTGGCTGGGTCGAAAGGCTTTGGCGGTACGAACGCAGACATCATGGTCATTCTACTGTGTACAGCTCGTCAGCCAGGCTGAATCCGCTGTAGGTAGCTCTTTTTTCGGCTTGCTCTCCGTGCCTCAATCCCACCTTCATCGCCAATGTTGGGTTGGGCGATTGAGGAGGCAGAGACAAGGTAGTGATAACAGCTCTTTAATGTAGAGTGAGATTTCAGCAAAGGTTACAGGCAAATAGCCCTCCTTTTATACTCTGCTGGCCAGGGCACTGACCAATCACAACTGACCCATTGTAGTTTGAATCTCCCACCAAAACTTATATACATAACATTTACTTTTACTGATAGTGGTCTTGCCCAAGGTGAAGGTTCCTGTCTCCAAGGGAGCTTTTAGCAAGTCATAACACATTGTCTCTACTAATTACAATTTGTGGTCAGTTTACAACAGTAAGAACATCATAGCTTTTTAATACATTAAACACTTTTATAAAAGAGTAACTTATTATTCATTTCCTTCAATCCTCCCTTTTTCTTTTCTACCTGACTTGCTCTTTTATACTTACAACAATTCATAATTTCATACTTTCCCTGTAGGTTTTTGTGGAAGTATACAGTTAGTCCCAGCAGTTGTTTCTGTTCAATGGGGAGGAGGAAAAAGCTTGGTTTTATTATTCCTAATATGCAAGATCCATACCACCCCTTGAGTAGATATCCATAGGTATACTTTCCATATATTCAATACATACCTTCTGGAGCTACCCAGCCCAGGGTGTCACTTTCAGGATTCGGTAAATAAGCCACCTCAGTTATTTTGCTTAATGCCTCTTCCTTTGAGGTTCCACTTCCTCCCCACCAACTGCTTTTGTTCCATACAGTCTGTTGTGGCCCGCCAGCAGCCTGTGCAGCTGGCACCCGAGTCAGACAATGAGAAGGCTGGAGAAGATTTGGTGTCAGAGGCGGGGATTCGGCCAGGGCCTTCAGAACCTCCAGAAGCTCCCATAAGTGAAGAGGAAGAAGAGAAGGAGCCTCTTCTCAATGCATGGGCACGCAGAGCTGCCAAAAGGCAGGAATGGCTCCTCAGGAGGAGGTCTCCTCGAGAGTAAGGCTTGGGGCTAATTGGCCATTCCCTTAGCCTATTTAAGAAATGATGACGACTGAGGCAATTTGCAGAAAACAACTTCGTTCATATTCCTTCATGTATTGACTCCAGAAACGTCTGATCAGCTCTTGCTTCTCTCTTGTCATTTTACCTGCAAATTGCTTCTGGGCATTCTGCCAACCACAGTAAGCTTATGGTTATCTGAAAGACTGTGCCTCAGAATTGAGTTATTATTCCTTGGACTATTGTCGGCTGTTAATGAAGTTAAATTAACAGCCTTTGTTCAGAAAAGACTGATTTAAACTGTACTTGTGTTTGAACAACTACTAAGAAAGCTCATTAGTAGTCCTTAATTAGAAAATTAAGGTTTGTACAGACTTTGTGTGTGCTGTGTTCTTTGTGGTCCGTAGCTGGGGCAGAACACAGTCAAACAAATCATATTTCCACTGCTATCCTTCTAGTACCCTTCTTTTTCATCTTTCTCTCACATCACACTTCCCTTACCAAATTCGTTGTCAGGGCCCATGTCCCTTCCTTTCCTTTTGTGAATTTTAGAATTTTATTTTTTTCACATATCAACTACTATACTGTGACTTAATTCCTGGCTTCCCAAGGCCATTGTTCTCCCATATTTGTTCCCACACACACAAAATAGTTCTTTACTGTAAGGGTCTTGGCAATTTCTTCAGCCAATTGCATGAACATGTTTACTGCTTTCTTAGGGAATTCAGGGAATTCTAATTTTTAAAACTCTATCTTACACCCAATACAAATTACACAATCAATGCAATGAGAACAACATCCACAAGCACAATTACAAAACCAACACATCTGGGAGGATGCACAATGGAATCTGCTCAATTGTAGTCCTCTTCAGTTGGGGAAACAGCATAGGCAATCATTCAGTCCTAAAAAGGAAAAATACAAAAATAGTCCAGATAATGAAGAAAGCTATTCCCACTGGTAATGTTACTGCCCACCAGTCCATTGGGTTCTTCGGATTGTCAACTTCAGTGGATCTCCTTGGTGAGATTCCACCTTCCACTCCTTTGGGGCTGGCACAGGTCCTTTCACTCGGGAGTAATGAGTCCAACCTTTTTCAGCGGTCCAAATTGAAGTCTCAGTGGTCAACAAGATGATGAAAGGTCCTTCCCAAATTGGAGTCAGTTTCTCGTCCTTCCAGGCCTTTATCAGTACCCACTGTCCTGCTTTATATTGGTGTACAACAAAGTCCAAAGGTGGTGTTTGTGAAGGAATGCCTTTCTGTCACAAAAGAGAAAGACATCTGGACAGTTCCTGTACATATTTTCTAACCATTTTGTCCTTTAATTCAATTCTTGGTAAATCTTCCCTCCCCATATTGTAATTTCTAACCCATCTCTGTAACAATTCCTAAAAGGGCAACAACTTGTGCTGCTAATAAACAAACAATGCCATAGGATGGGGCATCTTGACTCCTAAGCACACAGACATTGAGACATGGAAAAATGGAGGTAAGAAGAACAGCTTCAAGAATAAAACAAACAATCTAAATAAGATATTTTTGGTCAATGCTCTGAAATATATATTGGGTTAAACTTTAGTGTCAATTCTCTGATTTTAGTAGAATCTGAGTCTGATTCAGATTCCATTCAGATGGAAGCAAATTCTCTGTTGCTTATTTCCGAGGATCTGGCCCAATAACTCCAACACAGGAATAATTTGAATCAGTAAATATTTATTTACAACATGTTTATCTCTTACAGGTGTTCAGCTGGAATGACCTCTGGACCTTGGAACAGCAGCTTATATACCTGAGAGGCGGGGTCAAGGTAAGGTGGGGTTAAGGGGAAGGTCAAGTGGGGGTGGTTTGTATTAACACTTACTTAGCCAGTGGGCAATACATTAGGCATTTACATGTGACAAAACCCCCTCTAAATGCCTAACCGGTAATGATAGGTGTTAGTTACATGCGGACACACAATTTTGAGGTTAGATAAGCATGTTGTTTGTTCTGCAGGGGTTTGATGAGAATGTCTGTGGTTTATTCTTCAGTCTCGCAATGTATGGCCTTGATGAAACCAATGTTTGAGAGCTGTCTGACATGTTTGTGTTTTATATCAATGTGCCTCGACCTTTGACCCACAGCATCTGCCTTGGATACATCGATGGCCGCTTTATTGTCCTCATGTATGATGATTGGATACCTTGGTTCAGCCCAGATGTTGGAGAGTAAGTCATCGAACCAAGTTAAGTTGTTAGCCGCCTTAGACAGGCATATGTATTCTGCTTCAGTGGTGGATGTGGCCACTAAGTTTTGCTTCCCGGTATACCAATGCACTGGACAGTTATTGATGAAAAATATATACCCAGATGTACTCTTCCTGCTCTTTATGTCCCCTGCCCAGTCAGCGTCTGCGTAACAAGTTAGGATTGGTTCCATAGATTTTTCTGGTTCCAAATATAGGCAAGCATCTAAACTGTATTTCAGGTATCTGAGTAATCGTTTAATGGCCTCCCAGTGGTATGTGTTTGGTTTGCTGACATGTCTGAATAGGAGGTTGACAGGCAGGATAATGTCCGGCCTAGTCCAGTTTGCAATATACAGTAGAGACCCAATGATAGACTGGTAGAGTGTGTTGTCCTTGAATGGGTCGAATTCATCATACATATTCTTTAAAAAGTCCGGTTGCATGGGTGTTTCACAAGGCCTTGCATCCATCATACTGCATTTATGTAATAACTCTAGGATCTTCTCCTTCTGTGAAAGATGGAACCCATTTTCAGTTTTGTTGATTTGAACTCCCAGGTATTTGTTTACCTTTCCTAATGTCTTTAAAGTGAAGTGCTTACTTAGTTCATTAGCAAACTCATCACATTTGTGTTTATGGTGACCAACATATAGTATATCGTCCACGTAGACAAGTACATATTCAATGGAACTACCTTCTTTCCTGATGAAGAAACAGAGATCTGCTGATGTGGCTGTGAAGCCCATTGTCCTGAGGATTTTAGCTAGACACTCGTACCATCTTTTCCCTGATTGCTTTAGTCCATATAAGCTTTTGTTTAATAACCATGTATCCCCCTTTTGCGTGTTTTTCCCTGGTGGATCTTTGACAAAAATTTCTTTGTCAAGTTCTGCGTGAAGGTAGGTGGTCTGTACATTAAATTGATATACCTCGAGGCCCAAAATGGATGCTATCACTAATGGGCTTTTAATGCTTTCAACTCTAACTGTGGGAGAGTATGTATCTGTGTAGTCATCAGGATACTTTAGTGCGAAACCTTGTGCCACCAATCTGGTTTTATACAATGTCTTTGATCTGTCCCCCTCTACAGACACCCACAAAAACACAGCCAGTCGAGGGTTAAAGAAGCACTTGGCACACACCAAAGTTCTTATCTCTAACTTGGCAGCAATATGCACACCGTCTGCCAAGTGCTTTAATAGTTCACAGAAAGAAAATCACATACGTAGCTTTGCCAAAATCCGTTCTTTTAGCTCCAATGACTACCAGATTGAGTTATTGTTCGTCACAGGGATCATTAACCACCACCCTGTCTTTTATAGTCTCTGGGTGTGGTCCAGTGACTCATTGGTCCTGTGACTCAAGTCCAGTGACTCAGGTCTATTCCCTCGTACGTCTCCTCAGCTGCTGCAAGCGCTTATCTCGCCTTCGTTGACGTGCGTCCAGGAATGACGTCTCTCCCTCACTCTCATCTGAGACACCTGTTTCCCCACTACTTTGCTCTCTTTCAGCTGGCACCTGAGATGGTGCCAGAGGGGGGGGGGGGCTGGGAGATCTGGCTGGCTCCTCTTCCTCATGCTCAGAGCTTCCTTCCTCCAATGGGATAGGCTCAGAGGACGGGGCCACAACACTATCCCCCACTGCAGGGCCCTTCCCCCGGGTCTGACGGTCGGGATGGGGTCGGGACGGGAACTGTTCGTGGAAAGCCCGCACCAGGTCAGGGGCCTGAACGGCAGACGCGTCCACCCAGGTGAACTCCTCGGCCCCGTACCCTTTCCAAGCGATGAGGTATTGGAAGCGCCCCTTCAGCCAACGGGAGTCCCGAATACTGTCCACCTCATACGTCGAGGCGTCGTCCTCGTCGGCTGCGGCTGGGGGGGCAGGCGGCGGCGGGCGGCGGAGAAGGCTCGCGGGAGTCTCAGGGACCAGGAGGGACCGATGAAAAACGGGGTGGAGCCGCATGGAGCGGGGTAGAGTCAACCGATAGTCCACCGGGTTGATGACCGCCTCGATAGGGAAGGGACCGATAAAGCGGTGGGCCAGTTTCCTCACCGGCCGGTCCGTGGGGAGGTGTTTCGTGGACAGCCACACCCGATCTCCAACTTCCAGCGGTGGTGTCGCCCGGCGGGCACGATCGGCGAACCGTTTATAATCCTCTTTCGCCCGGATCAGCTGCCGCCGCACCAGTTGCTGCACCGCCTGCAGCTCTGAGAGGAAGTCCCGGGTTTCAAGAACAGGGGAGTCCATGATGGTCAACGGAAAAAACCGTGGATGGTACCCGACGTTGGCATGGAACGGTGTCATTTGGGTGGAGGTATGTTGGGAGTTGTTAAAAGCGAACTCCGCCAGGGGAAGGTACTCGGCCCAGTTGTCCTGCTGCTGGTTGACAAAACAGCGGAGGTACTGCTCCAGTATGCCAATGACCTTCTCTGTGTCCCTGTCAGTCTCTGGATGGTGCGACGACGACAGGCACACCTGCACCTCCAGCGCAGCCATCAGGCTTTTCCAGAAGCGGGCCGTGAACTGGGCCCTGCGGTCCGAAACCACCTGGTCCAGCAGGCCGTGGAGGCGGAAGATGTGTTGCAGGAACAGGCGAGCCGTGGTATGAGCCGAGGGCAGGCCGTGGCACAGGATGAAATGTGCCATCTTCGTGAGCGCATCCACCACCACGAGGACGGTTGTGAACGTAGCGGACAGGGGCAGGTCAGTCAGGAAGTCCATGGAGATGGCACCCCACGGTCTCTCCGGTGTCGGCAGCGGCTGAAGGAGTCCAGGAGGGGGGCCGGACATGGCTTTGGCCTGTCAGCACGGCACACAGGACGTCACGTAGGCGTGCACGTCGTGCCGTACCCGAGGCCACCAAAAAGTCCGTGTCACTAGGTTCAAGGTCTTAAAGAAGCCGAAGTGCCCCGCCGCGGGGTTGTCATGGCACTGGTTCATGACGAGGGCTCGGAGCGGACTTGTGGGCACGTACAGCCGACCCCGGTGCCTGAGCAAGCCCTCCTCCATGGTCCATGGGGACGCAGGGCCGACGTCCGCTCTCCGCTGCTGCGACCAGTCGTCCCGTCGCTGCGCTTCCAGCACCTGAGTCCGCAGGTCCACCGGTTCCTGGACTGCGGCCAAGGAGTCCGCTGGCAGCACCGTCCGGGGGGAAAGGGAGTCCTTGGGGCAAAAGTATTCCGGCTTACGGGATAGCGCGTCCGCCCTCTGGTTGAGGTGGCTCGGAATGTATGTGACGTGGAAGTTGAACCGGGCGAAAAACAACGACCACCGGATCTGCCGCTGGTTCAAATTCCTGGCCGTGGTGAGGTGCTCCAGGTTCCGATGGTCCGTCCGCACCTCCACCTGGTGTCGGGCCCCCTCGAGGTGATGTCGCCAAGCCTCGAACGCGGCCTTGATAGCCAGCAACTCCTTTTCCCAGATGGTGTAGTTGCGCTCGGAAGGAGTGAGTTTCCGGGAGTAGTAAGCGCAGGGAAAAAGAGTGCCGCCATCCACCGGAGCCTGTAGCAGCACCGCCCCAATCGCCACGTTGGACGCGTCTGTCTCAACCACGAATGGACGGTGTGGATCGGGGTGCCTCAGGACCGGCTCTGTGACAAAGGCCTGCTTGAGAACCTCGAAGGCCTGCTGCTGCGGGGGCCCCCACTGGAACAGGAACTTCTTCCGAAGGAGCTGGGTCAACGGCAAGGTCAGGGTGGCAAAGCCCGGGATGAAGGTCCTATAGTAGTTGGCGAATCCCAACAGACGCTGGACGTCCTTCACCCGACGCGGGGGTTCCCAACTGTGCAAGGCCTCCACCTTGTGTGGGTCCATCGCGATGCCCTTGGGGGTGATGATGTGCCCGAGGAACTCTATGGAAGTCTGGAAGAAGTAACATTTCTCCAACTTCGCATAGAGCTGGTGCTCCCGCAGGCGCTGCAGGACCTGGCAGACATGCTGGAGGTGACTTTCCGGGGTCCGGGAATAGATCAAAATGTCATCCAGGTAGATCACCATGAACCGATCCAGCATGTCCCGGAACACGTCGTTCATCAAGTGCTGGAAGACCGCGGGGGCGTTGGTCAACCCGAACGGCATGACGGTATACTCAAAGTGTCCGTACCGAGTGCCAAACGCTGTCTTCCACTCGTCCCCCTCTCGCATCCGCACCAGGTTGTAGGCTCCCTGGAGGTCGAGCTTGGTGAAAATCGAGGCCTCCCGCAACCTCTCCATCAGCTCCGGGATCAGCGGCAGGGGATAGCGATTCCGTACCATGATGGCATTCAAGCGCCGGTAGTCGCAACACAGGCGCAAGTCCCCCGTCTTCTTTTTCACGAAGAGGACTGGGGCCGAGACCGGGGAGGTCGAAGGCCGGATGAACCCACGGGCCAGGTTCTTTTCCAGAAAGTCCCGTAAGGCGGCCAGCTCGGGCTCCGACATGGGGTACAGGCGTCCCGAGGGCAGGGGCGCGTTGGGCATCAAGTCCACCGTGCAGTCGTAGGGTCGGTGCGGGGGCAAGCGATCCGCCTCCTTCTCGCTGAACACGTCGGCAAAGGATGTCAGCTCCGGAGGCAAGGAGACGTTCGGGGCGGAGACGTCCTGGCCGGCACAGGTGTGGCGAAGGTGGTCGACACACTGCAGGCTTGGGAACGAGATGGCATTTCTCGACCACGCCACCTGAGGGTCGTGTGCCCGAAGCCAGGCCATCCCCAGGACCAAGGGGAAGTGCAGGTCCGCCGTCACATAAAACTGGATCGCCTCCTCATGGTTCCCAATGGCAAGGCGCAAGGGCTGGGTAGCAAAGTTGATGGGCCCCGCCACAAGTTCCCGCCCATCAATAGTTTCGACCCTCAACGGAGGGTCCACTGGAACCAAGGGAACCTTATAATGGGCCATGAAGGCCTGGTCCATAAAGTTCATGGTGGCCCCCTAGTCCACCAGCGCGTGCACCTGGAGCCCCTCCGACCGGTTAGCCAACAACACCCGGGTGTTCAAAATCAGGTGCCGAGGGAGCTCACAGTCCACAGCCGCCGACTCCGGCGAGGCATGGTCACCTGCCTGACCCAGAGTTTCCCCTAAGCCAGGCCTGACCCGTTTCCCGGCTGGTCACGCCGAGGCTCCGGAACAGGCTTGAGCGGTCCACTCTGCTTCCGGGGACACGAGGCGGCAAAATGTCCAGCCTCGCCGCAATAGAGGCACAACCCCCCTTGGCGTCTCCGCATCCGCTCCTGGGCCATCAGTTGAGGTCTGGCTGCTCCGAGCTCCATGGGCTCCTCAGCCATCACCACCAAACGCGGTACGGTCCGGGGCGCTGTTGGTACGAAACGCGGGGGTGCCGGCGCTGTCGGTGGTTCCGGAAGAGCCCTACGGGGCCGTCGCCGTTGTAGGCGGGCATCGATGCACAGGCAGTGGGTCACCAGCGCGTCCAGGGTCTGTGGCGCCTCCACCCGGACTAGCTCGTCCTGCATCTCATCGCAGAGGCCGTCCTGGAAGGCATCCATCAGCGCCGCCTCATTCCACGCCGAATCCTGGCCTAGCAATCGGAACTCCGCAATATAGTCCTGCAGGGGGCGCTTGCCTTGGCGGAGGTCCTTGATGCGCCTCGCTGCCGTCTGCACCCGGAGGGGGTCCTCAAACATGGTGCGCAGGTGTTGCAAAAAGCCCTGATAGTCCAGAAGCAAGGGGCTGTCTTGCAGCAACAGGGGCGTGGCCCATCGGGCGGCAGTGCCAGAGAGGGAGCTGATAATAAAGGCCACCCGAACCCGGTCATCCAGAAAATCCTCCGGCCGCATTGCCATGTACAGCTGGCACTGTCCCAAGAAGGCCGGGAACATTTCCTACTGCCCAGAAAACTTATCTGGCATGTTCACTGGGCATCTTGGACGGGGAAGGGGAGCAGGTGGAGCTGCTACAGGAGCATTTCCCAAAGCAAGTTGTGCAGTTAGCTGTGCTACTTGCTGTTGCAGAAGTTGATTGGCCTCCAGCATCTGCTGTACCTGCTGCTGCAGCTGTTGGTCCATCGTGGGTTAACGATGGAGTTGGGGTGACGAACAAGATGATCTGTCCCCCTCTACAGACACCCACAAAAACACAGCCAGTCAAGGGTTAAAGAAGCACTTGGCACACACCACAGTTCTTATCTCTAACTTGGCAGCAATATGCACACCGTCTGCCAAGTGCTTTAATAGTTCACAGAAAGAAAATCACATACGTAGCTTTGCCAAAATCCGTTCTTTTAGCTCCAATGACTACCAGATTGAGTTATTGTTCATCACAGGGATCATTAACCACCACCCTGTCTTTTATTGTCTCTGGGTGTGGTCCAGTGACTCATTGGTCCTGTGACTCAAGTCCAGTGACTCAGGTCTATTCCCTCGTACGTCTCCTCAGCTGCTGCAAGCGCTTATCTCGCCTTCGTTGACGTGCGTCCAGGAATGACGTCTCTCCCTCACTCTCATCTGAGACACCTGTTTCCCCACTACTTTGCTCTCTTTCAGCTGGCACCTGAGACGGTGCCGGGGGGGGGGGGCTGGGAGATCTGGCTGGCTCCTCTTCCTCATGCTCAGAGCTTCCTTCCTCCAATGGGATAGGCTCAGAGGACGGGGCCACAACAGTCTTATTATCTTCTAACTCCTTGATTTTAAAGACCCATTTTGTCCCAATTGGGGTTTTGTCATTTGGGACCTTGGAGGGGGTGTATACGTTTAGTTCCCTAAGGCTGGCCATTTCCCTCTCCATGGCTTGCTCCCATTTGACTCTCTCTTCATGTGGCAGTTTGAGTACCTCTTCATAAGTGTCTTGTTAGTCTGTATGGACAGGATATATTCCTCAAATCTTTTCAGGGTTTTATTCCTGTTTGATCTAATGGGTCTGTCTGGTTGCATCTCTGTGTCATGCAAGTACCTGGCTTCCTTTTTTGTGAGTGTGTCTAACTTTATGATAGGGTGGTCTTCCTTCCATTCCCTGGTGTTTATTTCTTGGTGTTTGGGTTTGTGTTTTCTTCGCTCCTTGTTCCCTGCCACGCTTTGTTTTGTCTCATCCCTTTTGTCGTCTGTGTGTACCTGATTGGGGTATACTTCATTTAGGTGTATCTTCGACCAGTTGGTATGCTCGTGGAATACTGCTGTCCTGGATATTATAAAGCTATTGTGTTTGTCAATGAACCTGAATTCCTTCGTCCCAGGTTTGTACCCCATAAACCTCAGCCTTCTTTTTTTTTATTGAAAAAGTTTTACAAATACAAATTTCCCCCCCCCCTTTCCCCCCCCTTCCCCTCCCCAACCCACCCTAATCCATCCCTCCCCACCCTAGGCTTCCCTTATAATCATAAAAATTACTATACATTTTTATCTCTCTCAGATATTAAAAAGGTGAAATTCAAGTCATATCATATAATACCATACAGTTCCCTCAGCTATTCTACCCCCTGTCAGTACTAAAAATTTCTAAATAACATTCAGATAATAGCTATCTGATACTTCATTAATTTATAATTAATCTACACATAATATATCCCAAATGTTACAAAGTAAAATCCAGATCATAATTCCCCCCAAATACACCCTATATACTATAACTTTCAACACAACATAACATTTTCTATATAACATTCTGCATCTATATAACAGTTTATACTTAACATTCAGCTAAAAGCTATCTGATACTTCTTAGTTTGATATTTATTCTGCACATAGTCTATCCATTTCTTCCATTCCCACACAAAAGTTTCTTGGGTCCTGTCTTTTAGATATGCTGATATCTTTGCCATTTCTGCAAAACTGGCCACCTTCAAGGTCCATTCTTCAATAGTGGGTAAAATATCCTTCTTCCAATATTGGCCAATCAATAACCTAGCTGCTGTAATCATATATAATATCAATTTTGTTTCACTCAATGAGAAATCCTTAACTATACCCAATAGAAATAACTGTGGAGAAAATGGAAGTTTCTTCCTCAAAACGTTTTGCATAACCCACCAAACTTTAATCCAAAAAGCCTTCACTTTTCTGCACGTCCACCATATATGGAAATATGTAGCATCTAGACAATCACATCTCCAGCATTTTGGCTGAACATTAGAATACATACATGACAATTTCTTAGGATCTAAATGCCACCTATAAAACATTTTGTAAAAGTTTTCCCTCAAGTTCTGTGACTGAGTAAATTTAACATTCTGAACCCATATTTTTTCCCATGTTTCCATCATAACTGGTTCTGCAAAATTTTGTGCCCATTTTATCATAGTCTTTAACCAATTCATTTTCAGAGTACCTTTCCAACAAAATATTATAAACCCTCTTAATATGCATTGGACCTTTTTCTTTTATCTGTCTCACCAATTCCTCTTCATACGTCATTAAACCAATTTTTTGATCTTCCCTCCATCTTGATTGAAGTTGAGTATACTGTAGCCAAGTTAAATTAATCCCTTCTTCCAACAGAGTATTAAATGTCTTTAGATTCCATCTGCCCCCATCTTCAAAAAGTATCTCATTATATAAAATCCCCCCGAGTGACTTTATATTTCATATAATGTGACCAAGATCCAACCACAAAGGTATTTTGTAATCCAATTTAAGCTGGTGCTTCTTCCATACTCTCATCAGAGAATTTCTAAGTATGTGGCTTTTAAATACTGTATCAACTTTATTTTCATAAAATAAATATGCATGCCAACCAAATTCCAAGTCATGGCCTTCTATATTCAGTATCTCAGTCCTTGTCATTCCAAACCAATCACTCGCTTGTGTCAACGCTGCTGCTTCATAATATAGTCGCAAGTTTGGAACTTTCAGGCCACCTCTTTCACGAACATCTTGCATAATTTTCAGTTTAACTCTTGGCTTTTTCTCATTCCAAATAAATTTGTTCACTCCTTTTTGTCAGTCTATCAAGTTTTTATCACTTTTAAGCACCGGAATCATTTGAAACAAAAATAAAAATCTAGGTAGAACCTTCGTCTTAACTGCTGCTATTCTCCCAAGTAAGGATAGTTGCAGCTTTTTCCAAGTTTCCATATCGTTTTGCACCTTTCGCCACAACACTTCATAATTATTTTGAAAAAGTTTTATATTTGAGGCTGCAACTTGCACTCCTAGATATTTCACCTTTGCAACTATTTCAAAGCCTGCCAACCTTTCAAGATCCTTCTTTTGACCTTCTGACATGTTTCTAACTATCATCTTGGTTTTTTTTCTGATTCACTCTAAATCCTGATACCGAACCATATTCTTCTATAATGTCTTTCATCTGGATTATTGATTCCAATGGCCGTGTTAGGGTAACAACCAGATCGTCTGCAAATGCCCTCGTTTTGTAATCTTTTTGCCTTATAGCTATTCCGTTCAGAGTACTTGAGTCCCGTATTGAATTCAACAAGACTTCTAAAGTCAAAATAAACAACAGTGGAGATAACGGACAACCTTGTCTTGTTCCTTTTTGTATATTAAAAGTTGTTGTTAAACTTCCATTAATAATAATTTGTGCTGTTTGCTCTTGATAAATTGCAGAAACCGCCTGGACAAACTGATCCCCAAAGTTCATTTTTGTTAAAGTCTTTAATAAAAAGTTCCAATTGACATGATCAAAGGCCTTTTCCGCATCCAAAAACACCAGCACTGCAGGGATCTGTTTACTTTTCTCAAGATGTTCCAATAAATCTATGATTTGCCTCACATTATCCTTCATGTATCTTCCTTCTATAAATCCAGCTTGATCATGATGAATCACCTCTTGCATAACTGGCATTAATCTGTTGGCTAATACTTTTGCAAAAATTTTATAATCCGTATTCAGGAGAGATATTGGTCTGAAATTTTCCGGTTTTGTAGAACTTTCCTCTTTTGGTATCAATGAAATAAAAGCTGTCTTCCAAGAAGGGGGTATTTCCCCCCCTTTTTGTATGTTACAAAATAAGTCTTTAAGGTGTTCAATCATCTCTGTTTGTAGGGTTTTATAATACACTGCTGTTAGACCATCCGTCCCTGGAGCTTTAGCTGCTTTCAGTTGTTTGATTGCAAAAATAATCTCCTCAGCTGTTATTAATTGATTCATTCTTTCCTTTTGCTCTCTAGAGATTTTTGTAAGTCTACTTTCTTCTAAATATTTATCTATAAGCTCATTCTTTATACGGTCTTTAGTTCTTGTCTTGTGGTGGGATAGACCTCTGCTGCTGTTGCTTGTCTAAAATTTTCTTATGGGTTGCTCGAGTTATGTGCTTCTCTTTAGGTTCCTGCAACAGTAGTTCAAGGTCCAATGCCACTTCTCTTGTGTTTCTGGGTAGCCCTTTTTTGGCCTCTGAAAACTCCAACAATGGTTCTTCCAAAGAGCCGCCTGTTGCTCCTTGACTTTCCTCCAATGCTCGCTGAGTCTCCATTGCCTCCATCTCCATCTGCTTCAACTGTTCCTCAGTCTCTTGTTCAAATTCCTTCTCTTTGTCACCCTCCTCTATAGCTAGCACTGAAGATGAACATGGAGATGCTGCACCAGTTTTAAAGACACTGAAATAAAAATGTTCCACTTTTTCAACAGTATTTAGACGATATCTCTCACCTTGATATCTCAGTATTATTCCAACTGGGGCATCCCACCTGAATGGGATCTGATGTTTCTTTAATTCAGTCACCAGAAATCCAAAATCCTTTCTATCTCTTAGCATCTTAGGCGGCAATTCTTTGAAGATACCAACCTCTTTTCCATCCACTTGAATAGTAGTAAGAAAGGACCTCTGAAGGATATCATTTCTCATTCTTCTATCAGTAAAGTAAATCACCACATCTCTAGGCAAGTTCCTTTGCCTCACCACCCGAGAGTTCATTCTGTAGACCTTGTCTATCTTACTAAAAATGTCTTCAGGATTTACCTTTAATACCACAGCAAGTGCATCAGCACAAACCACTCTTAGATCTTCACTATTATTTTCCTTTATTCCTCTCAATCTTAAAGCAAACTCCATAAATCTGAATTGCATCATTGTCACTTCATTTTCAATTCTTTGAGTCTTGATGTCCACATTAAAAATTTTATCATCAGTTGCCTTCATTTTAGATTCAAATTCTGAACTAAGTTCACCCACTTTTTTTCCAATCTCAACCACAGCTTGTGAAAGACCAGTAACTACTGTAAGTATATCTTGCTTCATCTTATCATATTTTTCTTGAACCACCTCCTTAATTTCCTGTTTAGATTTTTCCATAGCTTCAGATTGGTTCCCTAGAGCCACAGCTATACATTCTTTCAAATCTTTAAATTCTGTTTCCTGTGCTTGGCTCTGTGTCTGAGTCTCTGGCTGTTCTTTTGTTTGGTGAGTAGGGGAGCCCCCCCCCCTGCTGCTTTAGGAGCTAGCTTAGTCTGTTTTGAAGCCATGCCTCTGCAGAAACTTATTCTTTCTAAAAAGGAGGTCTTTCTCCCGTTTCCACCACCAAAACCTTTTAGAAATTTCCCCAGCTTTGTAAAAGAGAAAAAATAGATAAAAAAACACTCTGAAAGGAGTTTTCTCTTTTCTTTTAACAAGCGCTGTTACTTTAAGTACTTTGGATACTTTAGAGTGCGTTAGAATACACAGGCATTTCTACTTTCGTTTGCAGCTTTTTTTTTCTCCGCTCAAGCCGATCGCCATTTTGATTTAGTTTCACAACTTTCACTCCTTCCTCCTTCTTAAAATTATTGACAGGGCTAGCACAAATACTCGTGTTTTTAAAGTCCTGGTTTCACCCTGCTTAATCTGAAGGCTTCTACTGATTTTCACTGCTGGCGTTAATCACGTCGTCTGGCTCTGCTTATGCAGAGTTGTCCCCGTAGTCCGGAGCCTCGGCGAGCTGACTAGGGAGCCTCACCCTGCTTCCCCCCCAGAAGCAAAAAAGACAATCTGGGGGTTTCGCAGGGGGCTCTACTTTGTCTCGCCGGCTCTACTCACGTTCCTGTAAAGAAGACGGAGTTTTCCAAGCCGCCTCTCAGCTGTTGAGGCAGCTCTAACGGGCGGCGGGGCTGGCGGTCTTAGAGAGACCGTCTTGCGACGACGGAAGCACCAACCGGAAGCCAAACCTCAGCCTTCTCGATACCTTGTTACCCTTGTGCCGTAGTTGTTTTGGAATGTGTACGTCTGCTGTGACCCCGAATATGTGTAAGTGTGCTATTTGCGGTTTTCTGTTATACATTACTTCATAAGGGGTCTTGTCTATCATACTAGACCATAGCCTATTCAGAGTGTAGTTAGAATACATGAGTGCTTCAGTCCAGAAGGACTGGCCTAACCCTGCGTCTTCTAAGATGCACCTCATCATAGTTTGTAGGGTGCTGTTTTTACGTTCCACAACCCCGTTTTGAAAGGCGGAAAAAGGTGAGGAAGTGAAGTGCAATATCCCATGCATCTTTAGCCAATTTGAAAAGTCCCTTGATAGGAACTCAGATCCCCGGTCTGTCGTTATCTGCTTAATTTTGGTGTTGTGCTGTATTTCCACTCTCTTATAGAATTCCCTAAACTTCTGGTACACCTCGTTTTTGTGGTTGAGAGTATACACAAATCCATAATGGCTAAAGTCATCCACAATGGTCAAAAAGAATCTTTTTTTGTATTTTATGGAGGGTTTCAGGGGGCCTACTAAGTCCATATGGACTAACTGAAAAATGGAGTTGGTGGTGCGTGTTGCCTTTTTTGGTCTGGGTTTGGTTTTAAGTTTAGAACATTAACACACTGAACACTCAAGATAGTTTTTGCAACCCTTTACTTTTAAGCCATTAGAACAATCAATCATTTTCTGTATATCAGGAAAGCTAATATGACCCAGCTTCCTATGTAGGAGGTGTGCACATTCGTTATGTATGGGCTTGCCTATCGATAGCTTCTCCCTATTTGGTGAGTTGTAAGTGTGTTTGTCATTAATGGTGCTTTCTGGTTTATCTTCCTCTATTTCCTCATTGTCACCCACTTTGCCTTTGGTAGTTGCTGGGCCCTCCTTGGCGTCTAGGTTGGCATTTACACTTGGGTGGCAATCTTCTTCAGGGTTAAGGTACGGTAGCCCTCCGCTGACTATGACTCTGCCTATGCTTTTCTTGTTCCTAGTCATGTATGCCTTTCCCTCCTTGAATGTGGTCTCAATGCCTGTGTCCTTACTTAACTTCAAAGTGGCAAGTATGTTGTGGGGAATCTCAGGTATAAGTAATACCCCCTCTATTTTGCCTACTCCTGGTATGTGTATGTTTCCCTTTCTGGTTACTAAGACCTTGTTCTGGTTAGCTACTTTAATTAGGTAGTTTTCTTTCATGAATGATGAGAGTAATTCTCTGTTGTAAGTGGTGTGGTTAGTGGCCCCTGAGTCTATAAGCCAGGTGTTTTCCTTCCTTATTTGGTTGGATGTGTGTTCCTGATCCCCAAGACTGTACAGTGATCCTGACTGACTCTCTCTAGAGCTGTCTCTGTGTCCTCTTCTGTCTCTTGGGTTGGGGGAGTCTCTGCGCCTGTGCCTGCTTTCTGGGGAATGTCTGTCTGGGAACCTTGGTCTTCAGTCTAGTCTGTCCCTGCGATAGGCGTGTTCCCTATCTCTTGCGTTTCTGGGACAGTCCCTCTTATAATGATTTCTGGAACCGCACAGGAAGCATTCAGGTGTATTGTGGTTTCTGACTTGGAAATCTACTCTTTTGGTTGGTTTATGTTCTCTGCGACATAGGGAGCGGTCCTTTCTTAGGTTGTCTTCAGCTATCAATTTATTGGTTAGTGTTTCTAATGTGAGGTGTTCCAAGCTAAGGCTGTCCAGCTGAGTAATGAAGTTGTCCCAACTGGAGTCTAGGGAATTAATAATAATACTTTTCATGCTACCCTCTGTTATGACCTCCCCCCTCTGTATTAGTTCTGCCCTAGTGGCGTTTAATGTTAGTAGGTGCTCGCTCATGGAGGTCCCTGCCTTATGCGTGGCTGAGTGGAAGTCTCTGGAAATTCTGGTGGTGGTGGCCATGCTCTTGCTGTAGAACAGACTGAACATTTTTGTATTATTTCTGGAACAGTCAGGTGATGATTGATGCTGGGATATATACTGGGTGAATTACTAGCTATTTGATATATTAATTTGATTAATAATAAATAAATAAATAAACATGTAATATGCTCTATGATGCAGACAGTCTAATTCAAATGTCCATGGCCTTTCAGGAGGGTCAGTGATCATAAATAGCAAGTTTTCCCTTAAGAAGATAACCTGGAGTTGTTGGTTCCACTCCAGGAGAATTGTCCCATCTAATCTTAACTTAGGAAAATCAATTGGCAGTGTCCCTGTGCTGTGCTGTGAGTGAGGTTACTAACAGGTTGTTGCTGTCCATGGTTTTGTATATGAGGGAACTCACAATATGGCACTGGAATGCTTGCTGTTAGTCTGTACTGAACTGATGAGGGAACTCACAATATGGCACTGGAATGCTTGTTGTTAGTCTGTACTGAACTGTCTCTATGTTTCTTTCTTTGCTCTTTGTAGGCGGATTCTGCGCATGCTCCGGATTCATTTTCATCCAGGATTCGCTGGGGAAGGAGCTTATGGCCGTAGCTCCTGGATGGAGGCCCCATTCGGCTGGATGGGTCCCTGGCTCGGCCTTGATCGGTCCCTCAAAACGTCATCTGGATTGTCGGGGTGAGATTCCTAGTGGGTTGCGGTTGTAGCGGTGGCCTTGTTCTTGTAGTTGCGTCCCCTGGCTAGTCATCGTCGATGGTCCCTTGCATGTCGGTTGCCTTTCAAGGCCCCTCCGGAGTGTCTGGGTGTGGGCCCGGTAGTTTTATTTGTGGGCCGAAGGCCGCGGTTAATACCCGTATGGCCTTATCTATGTCGAGCTCGGTAGGCGAGCTTACTTTGTTAGTTCCTCGCCCATCCCCTTCTTCGAGGTTGTTTTCCATACTTTCTCCTGAGTAGGCCCTGCTCCTGCCATGTATTTTGAATCTCAGGATCCTATTGGTGGTTGGTCAGCCATCTTTGATGACATCACCATCCAAGATAGCCACCACAAAAAAGGCATGAATTCGGCTTCATCTTTTTCGGTGGGGGTATGGTAAGGAAGCATATCTCTTACCATGTCGGTGTTCGTGCGAATTGGTCTGGCTTCGTCCTCTCCAATCGCTGCTCTGCAGTCCTCGATCAGGCCTCAGAGGTTCACAATTAGATCTTGGATGGTTGGGGCTGATTCTATCAGTTCCAGCAGTTTTTTTCTGAGGTCATTTTCCTTGCTTGTGGTTGCTTCGGATTCGTTTCCTTTTTCATTTACTTCTCCCTCGATTTTGGCTGAGGTGCCTGGGCTGGAGAGCTGTTTGCTCGTGTTTGGCGTCTCCCTTGGTATGGCTCCCACTGGTGATAGCTGTGCTGCCATTTTCTTTGCAAATGCTCGGGTATTCGGTCTTCCCTTTTCTTCAGGCAGTTTGGGGGTTCCCGGCATATCTAGAGTAATTGGGCTAGCAAACCATCCTCTCCTACCATATTGTTGCTTATTTCTGAGGATCTGGCCCAATAACTCCAACACAGGAATAATTTGAATCAGTAAATATTTATTTACAACATGTTCATCTCTTACAGGTGTTCAGCTGGAATGACCTCTGGACCTTGGAACAGCAGCTTATATACCTGAGAGGCGGGGTCAAGGTAAGGTGGGGTTAAGGGGAAGGTCAAGTGGGGGTGGTTTGTATTAACTCTTATTTAGCCAGTGGGCAATACATTAGGCATTTACATGTGACATTCTCATTGAGTAGGTTAAAACATTTACAAATATAAGCAAAGTCTTTCAAACTAATTTCTTTTATATAGGTTTAATTAAACATAAAGCATAATTAACGAAGCTTCCAAAAATTTCCAGAAAAAATAAAATCAAAATTGTATTCAGAGCAGAAAAGAAAATATATCTGCATAGCTTTTATATGCAGATGAAAAAGACCAAAACAGTGAAAGGCAAAGCTGCACAAGCAGGTCACCCATTTGCCCTGCCTTTCTCAGACAGGCTTAGCAGAAAGAGGGGTGGGTGGGTGGGTGGGTGGGGGTAAGAGAAAGGGAAAAACTGGTTAAAACGAGCAGAAAAGCTTCACTCCCCCTGCCCCATCTGCTGCTGTTGCTTTTCCAAGGCAAAAAGTCCTTGAGTTAACAACCAGCGAGGACAAGGGGAAAAATTTTAAAGACTACACAGAAATCTCACCCCTTTTCTCTACTCAGAATTCCCTCAACAAAATAATTTTCTCCGTTTCTCCCCCTCTCTCTAGCTTTGGTAAATCACACACATTTCCCACATTCTCTATGGGAACTTTCTTATTTCTTTTCCTTGCAACTTACTATTTCTTTATATGAAAGGGAATCAAAGTACATTCACACCAACTTTTACCCTCAACATACTCACATTTGCACTGCAATCAAACTGCTTTTGTACACCAATTTCACATGCAAAAATCCTATTTCATGCAAACCAATCATTACAATTATTTCAGGGAGCTTTTTCGCAAGCCAATGAGCTCCATTTTCTAAATAACTTTGTGTACTATTATTGGAGGGTTTCATCCTCCATCCAGGTCTGGAAATGATTACACATAGACAAGTACACACACATATACCATTAAACAACATTTCCAGACCTGTGGAGGGTGTTTTTAAATCTCCACTTTTTCTTTCCTTGGTCAATCTATAGCTCATTCTTCAAGCAGTAAGAAAACTCAGGAAGTAGTTTTAATTAAAAAATGTGATTTTGGGCCCTAACCACTGCCTATTTCCCACAGCTCTAAGCCCAAGATTACTTACTGTAATTTGCCAGCCGGCCAAACATATCACAATCAATTCAATCCCATTCAATTCTACACACTATTACAGATGCACATCAGGGGTGGGTTCTAATTTTTTTTACTACTGGTTCTGTGGGCGTGGCTTATTTTGTGGGCGTGACTTGGAGGTCATGTGACCAGGTGGGCATGGCTAGCTGGTCATGTGACCGGGTGGGCATGGCTATGTGTATAGGGACTACTCAGAGGGCTGAAAAAAGTCATTTCTGACAGGTCCTCGCACTTTTGACTGGTCCTCACACTTATGACCATCCTCACATTTATGCCTGTGCAGCATTCTTAACAACCATGTCACTCATTTCATAACTGCTTCTCTTCACCATGGTGATAAGATAGGGCAAAAAACGTAAAATGTGAGGACAGTCGTAAATTCGAGGACTGGTCAAAAGTGCGAGGACCAGTCAAAAATAACTTTTTCAGCCCTCTGAGTAGTCCATATGCATAAAAGGATACAGCAATAGAGAGGGATGAAGGAAGGAAAGGGAAATTAGAGTAGGAGTGAGGGTAAGAGAGGGAGGAAGAGAGGAGGAGAAGGAGAAAGGAAGAATAAGTAGGGAAGAGAAGAAGAGGGGGGGAAGAGAAAGTAAGAAGGAAAGAAAAGAGAGAGGTGGTAGGTTTGAGGAGAAAGATTGCTGTACAATAAAAAAGATGAAAGGGAAGAAAGCCAACCCCAAACAAATATAAAGATATTAAGATAAAGAATGAATTGTTAAACTTTAAAGAATAAAAGAGAACAAATATGAATAAATAGCAATAATTAGCAATAATTAGAAACACACATACAAACATACAATGTATTTTCTTTGAACAGAGTATTTGGCCGGTTCACAAATTTAAACAGTGTTTAGTCATTTCAATTAAATTTACAATTTCTATATTTCCTTTTTGCCATATTTATTCCTTGCGGGACCGCCTTCTGCCACCGATAGCCTCCCACCGGCCAGTACGCTCCCACAGAGAGGGACTCCTCAGGGTGCCGTCAGCCAGACAATGTCGGCTGGTGACACCCAGGGGGAGAGCTTTCTCTGTGGCAGCACCAGCCCTCTGGAACGATTTGCCCCCGGAGATCCGTATGATACCTGATCTCCGGGCTTTTTGCCATGCCCTAAAAACTTTTTTATTTTGTCAAGCTGGGCTGGCGTAACACCCCCCCCCCCCCCGTCTTTTTAAATTTAAAGTTTTTATGGGTTTTAAATTTTGATTGCCTATCGGTTTTTTAAATTTATTGGGCCAAAATTATTTAATTCTTTTATTAATATTTTAAATTTTGTATTGGAGTGCTTTTTATTCTTGGCTGTACACCGCCCTGAGTCCACTAGGAGAAGGGCGGTATATAAATTTAATAAATAATAATAATAATAATCTATTTTTTTTTATTGAAAAAGTTTTACAAATACAAATTTTCCCCCTTTTCCCGCCCTTCCCCTCCCTAACCCTCCCTGACCCATCCCTCCCCACCCCTGACTTCCCTTATAACCTTAAAATTACAATTCATTTTTAACTCCCCAAATATTAAAAGGTGAAATCCAAATCATATCATATCGTACAATTCCCCCCAACTATTCTACCCCGTCAATACTAAAAATTTCTACATAACATTCAAGTAAAAGCTATCTAATACTTCCTTAATTGATACTTATTCTGCACATACTCTATCCCAAATATTAAAAAGTGAAATCCAAATCATATCATAATTCCCCCCAACTACTCTATGCCCTGTATATACTATAAATTTCTACATAGCATTCAGCTAAACGCAATCTGGTACTTCTTTGTTTGATATTTATTCTGCACATAGTCTATCCATTTCTTCCATTCCCACACAAAAGTTTCTTGAGTCCGGTCTTTTAAATATGCTGATATCTTTGCCATTTCAGCAAAACTGGCCACCTTCAAAGTCCATTCTTCAATAGTAGGTAAAACGTCTTTTTTCCAATATTGACCAATCAATAACCTAGCTGCTGTAACCATATATAATATCAGTTTTGTTTCATTCGGTGAGAAATCCTTAACTATACCCAGTAAAAACAATTGAGGAGAAAATTGGAGTTTTTTCTTCAAAACATTTTGCATTACCCACCAAATTTTGATCCAAAAAGCCTTCACTTTCTTGCAAGTCCACCATATATGGTAATATGTAGCATCTAAGCAATCACACCTCCAACATTTTGGCTAAACATTAGAATACATACATGACAATTTCTTAGGGTCTAAATGCCACCTATAAAACATTTTATAATTTTATAAAGCAGGGTCGTGCTGAGGATTTTGTTCAGTTTCTGCACGATAAAATCACTCAGATTTGGGATGGTCTGGTCTCCAACTGGGTATATACGGGTGGGATGACGGAGGCCGGTCTTGAGGATGTCATCTGGGAGGAGTTCGATCCTGTTGCTCCCGAGGACGTGGACAGAATACTGAGGCGGCTGAACGCGACCACATGTTTATTGGACCCGTGTCCCTCCTGGTTGGTGCTGGCCTCCCAGGAGGTTACACGAGGCTGGCTCCAGAGGATTATTAACGCTTCTTTGAGTGAGGGTGTCTTGCCAGTTGCCTTGAAAGAGGCGGTGGTGAGGCCTCTCCTCAAGAAGCCTTCTCTGGACCCAGCTATTTTGGCTAATTATCGTCCAGTCTCCAACCTTCCCTTCTTGGCGAAGGTTGTTGAGAGTGTGGTGGCGCATCAACTTCCTGGGTATCTGGATGAAGCTGTCTATCTGGATCCGCTCCAGTCCGGCTTCAGGCCCGGGTACAGCATGGAAACGGCATTGGTCGCGTTGGTGGATGATCTCTGGAGGGCTCGGGATAGGGGTTGCTCCTCTATCCTGGTCCTGTTAGATCTCTCAGCGGCTTTTGATACCATCGACCATGGTATCATGCTGCGCCGGCTGGAGGGGTTGGGAGTGGGGGGCACCGTTTTGCGGTGGTTCTCCTCCTATCTCTCTGACCGGTCGCAGACGGTGTTGGCAGGGGGGCAGAGGTCGACCCTGAGGCGCCTCTCTTGTGGAGTGCCGCAAGGGTCGGTCCTTTCGCCCCTTCTGTTCAACATCTATGTGAAGCCGCTGGGCGAGATCATCCGTGGCTTTGGGGTGAAGTTCCATCAGTACGCTGATGATACTGAGCTGTACTTCTCCACCCCAGGCCACCCCAACGATGCCGTGGAAGTGATGTCCCGATGCCTGGAGGCCGTGTGGATCTGGATGGGGGGCAACAGGCTCCAACTCAACCCCTCCAAGACCGAGTGGCTGTGGCTTCCGGCGTCCCGATATAGCCAACTGACTCCATCACTGACCATTGGGGGCGAGTCATTGGCCCCCATGGATAGGGCTCGCAACTTGGGCGTCCTCCTGGATGCACGGCTGTCTTTGGAGGAGCATGTGACGGCCGTGGCCAGGGGGGCTTTTTATCAGGCTCGCCTGATACGCCAGTTGCGTCCCTATCTAGATCGGGACTCCTTACGCACAGTCACTCAGGCACTCGTCATTTCCCGCCTGGACTACTGCAATGCTCTCTACATGGGGCTCCCCTTGAGGTGCACCCGGAGGCTCCAACTGGTGCAGAATGCGGCCGCGCGGGGGATTATGGGAGCAAGGGGGCGCTCCCATGTGACACCTCTCCTGCGTGAGCTGCATTGGCTTCCGGTGGTCTTCCGGGTGCGCTTCAAGGTGTTGGTGACCACCTTTAAAGCGCTCCATGGCATAGGGCCTGGGTACTTGCGGGACCGCCTTCTGCTACCGATAGCCTCCCACCGGCCAGTTCGCTCCCACAGAGAGGGACTCCTCAGGGTGCCATCAGCCAGACAATGTCGGCTGGCGACACCCAGGGGGAGAGCCTTCTCTGTGGCAGCACCAGCCCTCTGGAACGATTTGCCCCCGGAGATCCGTACGATACCTGATCTCCGGGCTTTCCGTCGTGCCCTAAAAACTTTTTTATTTTGTCAAGCTGGGCTGGCGTAACCCCCCCCCCTCTTTTTTTTAAGCTTAAAGTTTTATGGGTTTTAAATTTTAATTGCCTATTGGGTTTTTTAAATTTATTGGGCCAAAATTATTTAATTCTTTTATTAATATTTTAAATTTTATATTGGAGTGCTTTTTTATTCTTGGCTGTACACCGCCCTGAGTCCACTAGGAGAAGGGCGGTATATAAATTTAATAAAATAAATAAATAAATAAATATAAAAATTTTCCCTCAAATTCTTTGACTGTGTGAATTTAACATTCTGGACCCATATTTTTTCCCATGTTTCCATCATAACTGGTTCTGCAAAGTTTTGTGCCCATTTTATCATACAGTCTTTAACCAGTTCATTTTCAGAGTCTCTTTCTAACAAAATATTATAAATCCTCTTAATATGCATTGGACCTTTCTCTTTTATCTGTCTTACCAATTCCTCTTCATACAACATCAAACCAGTTTTTTGATCTTCCCTCCATCTCAATTGAAGTTGATTATACTGTAGCCAAGTTAGATTAATCCCTTCTTCCAACAGAGTGTTTAATGTCTTTAATTGCCATCTACCCCATCATTAAAAAGTACCTCTTTATATAAAATCCCCCCAAGTGACTTAATATTTATATTCCATGTAATATGACCAAGATCCAACCACAAAGGTATTTTGTAATCCAATTTAAGATCGTGCTTCTTCCATACTCTCATCAAAGAGAGTGACTCTTGAATACTTTATCAACTTTATTTTCATAGAATAAATATGCATGCCAACCAAATTCCAAATCGTGGCCTTCTATATGCAATGTTTCAGACCTTGTCATTCCAAACCAATCACTCGCTTGTGTTAACGCTGCTGCTTCATAATACAATCGTAGATTTGGAAGTTTAAGGCCACCCCTTTCACGAACATCTTGCATAATTTTCAGTTTGACTCTTGGCTTTTTATCATTCCAAACAAACTTATTCACTCCTTTTTGCCATTCCATCAGATGTTTATCACTTTTAAGCACCGGAATCATTTGAAACAAAAATAAAAATCTAGGTAGAACATTCATCTTAACTGCTGCTATTCTTCCAAGTAAAGATAGCTGCAGCTTTTTCCAGGTTTCCATATCTTTTTGCACCTTTCGCCACAACACTTCATAGTTATTTTGAAAAAGTTTTATATTTGAAGCTGCAACTTGAACTCCTAGATATTTCTCCTTTGATACTATTTCAAATCCTGCCATCCTTTCAAGTTCCTTCTTTTAACCTTCTGACATGTTTTTAACTATCATCTTGGTTTTTTTCTGATTCAGTATAAATCCTGATACCATACCGTATTCTTCTATAATGTCTTTCATCTGGATTATTGATTCCATCGGCCGTGTTAGGGTAACAACCAGATCATCTGCAAATGCCCTTGTTCTGTAGTCCTCTTGCCTTATAGCTATTCCATTTAAAGTACTCGAATCCCATATTGTATTCAACAAGACTTCTAAAGTTAAAATAAACAACAATGGGGATAAGGGACAACCTTGTCTTGTTCCTTTTTCAATACAAAAGTTTGTAGTTAAACTTCCATTAATAATAATTTGTGCTGTTTGCTCCTGATAAATTGCTGAAACCGCCTGGACAAACTGGTCCCTAAAGTCCATTTTTATTAAAGTCTTTAATAGAAAATTCCAATTGACTCGATCAAAGGCCTTTTCCGCATCCAAAAACACCAGCACTGCAGGGATCTGTTTACTCTTCTCAAGATGTTCCAATAAGTCTATGATTTGCCTGACATTATCCTTCGTATATCTGCCTTCTATAAATCCAGCTTGATCATGATGAATCACCTCTTGTATGACTGGAATTAATCTGTTGGCTAATACTTTTGCAAAAATTTTATAATCTGTATTCAGGAGAGATATTGGTCTGAAATTTTCCGGTTTTGTAGAACCTTCTTCTTTTGCTTCATATAAATCAGTACCCCTCGCATGTACGCCTTACTCGCATCCCAAACAATTTCAATAGGGGTACCCTTATTCAAGTTCATTTCAAAAAATTCTTTCATTTGTTTTTTGAGTTCAATTACATTCTTTTCATATCTGAACAGATTTTCATTTACTCTCCACGATCTTCTCTCGTTCTTTCCCATTTCCATTTCTATCCATACCGGGCTATGATCAGTTATAGTCCTCGGGAATATCTTTGTTTTCTTTGTTTTGGAAAGTAGATCAGCTGTAACTAAAATGAAATCAATCCTGGAGAAGGATCTATATCGATCTGAAAAAAAAGTAAAATCCAATTCTTTTGGCTTCTGCTCTCTCCATACATCTTTCAATTCAAAGTCTTCTTTCATATCGAAGAAAGTCTGTGGTAATTTAACACATGATTTTGCCAAACTCTTCTTATCTTTTTTAATATCTATTACTCCATTCCAGTTGACCATAAGTAAAATAGATCTATAATCCCATTGCAATATTTTAGAATGTAATAATTTATAAAAATTTTCTTGTTGCTGGTTAGGAGCATAAATTCCAATCACCAAAAGTGGGCCATTCTGTGTATGTAATTCGATTGCTATATATCTTCCACAATCATCTGCTTCTATAATTTTGGCTAATAATCTTTTATTTATGTAAATCACGACACCATTCTTTTTCTCTGAGTTTGAGGTTATGAAGGAGGCGGTGGTGAGGCCCCTCCTCAAGAAGCCTTCTCTGGATCCAGCTGTTTTAGCTAACTATCGTCCAGTCTCCAACCTTCGCTTTTTTGCGAAGGTTGCTGAGAGTGTGGTGGCGGGGCAGCTCCCCCGGTACCTGGATGAAGCTGTCTATTTAGACCCACTCCAGTCCAGTTTCAGGTCTGGATACAGCACCGAAACGGCATTGGTCGCGTTGGTGGATGATCTCTGGAGGGCTCGGGGTAGGGGGTACTCCTCTATCCTGGGCCTGTTAGATCTCTCAGCAGCTTTTGATACCATCGACCATGGTATCATGTTGCGCCGGTTGGAGGGACTGGGGGTGGGGGGCACCGTTTTGCGGTGGTTCTCCTCCTACCTCTCCGACTGGTCACAATCTGTGTTGACAGGGGGGCAGCGGTCGACCCCGAGGTGCCTAGTGTGTGGGGTGCCACAAGGGTCGGTCCTCTCGCCTCTCCTGTTCAACATTTATGTAAAGCCGCCGGGTGAGATCATCGGTGGTTTTGGGGTGGAGTTCCATCAGTACGCTGATGATACTCAGCTGTACATTTCCACCCCAGACCACCCCAACAATGCCGTGGAAGTAATGTCCCAGTGCCTTGAAGCTGTGCGGGTCTGGATGGGGAGAAACAGGCTTCGACTCAACCCCTCCAAGACCGAGTGGCTGTGGCTGCCGGCATCCCGATATAGCCAGCTGACTCCATCGCTGGTCATTGGGGGCGAATCATTGGCCCCCACGGAAAGGGTACGCAACTTGGGCGTCCTTCTGGATCCATGGCTGTCTTTAGAGGAACATACTACGGCCATGGCCAGGGGGGCTTTTCATCAGGTTTGCCTGATACGCCAGTTGCAACCCTTTCTAGATTGGGACTCCTTATGCAGTCACTCAAGCGCTCGTCATTTCTCGCCTGGACTATTGTAATGCTCTCTACATGGGTCTCCCCTTGGGGTGCACCCGGAGGCTCCAACTGGTACAGAATGCGGCCGCGCGGGGGATTATGGGAGCGACAGGGCGCTCCCATGTGACACCTCTCCTGCGGGAGCTGCATTGGTTGCCGGTGGACTTCCGGGTGCGTTTCAAGGTGTTGGTTATCACCTTTAAAGCGCTCCATGGCTTAGGACCTGGGTACTTACGGGACTGCCTACTGCCACCAATTGCCTCCCACCGGCCAGTTCGCTCCCACAGAGAGGGCCTCCTTAGGGTGCCGTCAGCCAGACTATGTCGGCTGGCGACCTCCAGGGGGAGAGCCTTCTCTGTGGTAGCTCCCACCCTCTGGAACGATCTTCCTCCAGAGTTGCGAAGGATCTCCGACCTCCGGACTTTTCGTCGGGCCTTAAAAACACACTTTTTTCAGCTAGCCGGCCTGGCCTGATCCCATGGGAAAACCTTTTAGAGTTTTATTACGAATTTTAATTAAATCGTTTTACTAGATGGCCAAATTTATATTTAGTTACTTTTAATAACTTTTAACTTTTGTAATGATTTGTTTTATTTTTGGCTGTGCAGCGCCCTGAGTCCGCAAGGAGTAGGGCGGTATATAAATTCAATAAATAAATAAATAAATAAATAAATAAATAAATAAATAAATAAATAAAGCACCTAATTTAGAGTTCATCAAATATTTTTGATCCTGTATTCTAATATGAGTTTCTTGCAAACAGATGACATCATTGTTAAATTGTCTCAAATAATGAAATATCTTCCTTCTTTTCTGTGGAGAGTTCAATCCGTTCACGTTCCAAGATAGAAATTTAATTGTCATTTGAAGTCTCACGAAGCGTTAAAAGCATTTGCCAAAGTTTCTGTTCGAGTGTGGTAGTCTTCGGCCTGGCTCCTCCCATGGCTTCAGTTTTCTGTGGTTTACCATTGGCACCCTTCTTATCTTGTGGTGGGATAGACCTCTGCTGCTGTTGCTTGTCTAAGATTTGCTTGTGGGCTGCTCGAGTTATACGCTGATCTTTAGGTTCTTGCAACAACAAGTCAAGATCCAATGCCACCTCTCTTGTACTTTTAGGTGGCCCTTTTCTAGGCTCAGAAAAATCCAGCAATGGTTCATCCAAAGAGCCCCCTATTGCTCCTTGAATTTCCGCTATTGCTCTTTGAGTTTCCATTGCCTCCAACTCCATCTGTTTCCGCTGCTCCTCAGACTCTTGTTCAAATTCCTTCTCTGTGACACCCTCCTCTATAGCTAACACTGAAGATGTACGTGGAGATGCTGGGCCACTTTTAAGAACTCTAAAATAAAATTCTTCCGCTTTTTCAACAGTATTTAATCGGTATCTCTCTCCTTGGTATCTCAGTATTATACCAATTGGGGCATCCCATCTAAATGGAATCTGTTGTTTCTTCAGCTCAGTCACCAAAAATCCAAAATCTTTTCTATCTCTTAACATCTTAGGCGGCAATTCTTTATAAATCCCAATTTCCTTTCCATCCACTTGAACAACAGAAACAAAAGACTTTTGCAAGATATCATTTCTCATTCTTCTATCTGTAAAGTAGATCACCACATCTCTAGGCAAATTTCTTTGTCTTGCCACCCGAGAATTCACTCTGTAGACCTTGTCAATCTTGCTCAGAACATCTTCAGGATTAACCTTTAGCATCACAGCAAGGGCATCAGCACAAACCATTCTCAAATCCTCTCTGTTATTTTCTTTTATTTCTCTCAGACTTAAAGCAAATTCCATAAATCTGAATTGCATCATAGTTACTTCATTTTCAATTCTTTGAGTTTTATTGTCCACATTAGCAATTTTATTGTCAGCTTCCCTCATTTTAGATTCAAATTCTGAACTGAGTTCAACCACTTTTTTATCAATCTCAACAACTGCTTCTGACAAACCAGTAACAACTGTCAATATATCTCTTTTCATCTTATCATACTTTTCTTGAACCACCTCTTTAATTTCCTGCTGGGACTTTTCAAATTTCTGCTGGGACTTTTCAAATTTTTGATCCATTACTTCAGTTTGGTTCATCAAAGCCCCAGCAATAAATTCCTTCAAATCCTTAAATCCAGTCTCCTTTTCTTGACTCTGAGTCTTTGTCTCTGACTGCTCTTTTGTTTGGTGAGTAGGGGAGCCCTCCCTGCAGCTTTAGGAGCTGGTTTGGTCTGCTTTGAAGCCATATTTCTACACAGTCTTATTCTTTCTAGAAAAGAGGTCTTCCCCCCTTTTCCACCACAGAATCCTTTTAAAAACTTCCCCAGCTTCAATCAGATTTGTAAAGGAGATAGAACAAATTGAAATCACTTAAAAAAAACTTTTCTCTTTTCTTCTAACAAGCGCTGTTGCTTTAAATACTTTAACACACGTTGAAACACACAGGCATTTCCACTTTCGCTTTCAGCTTTTTTCCTCCGCTGAAGCCGGACGCCATTTTAATTAACTTTCACTCTTTCACCATTCTTAAGTTTATTGACAGGGTGTTAGGATATGATTTGGGCCTAACAGATTGTCCAGGCAATATATGTGTTCTGTGACTTTAAGTTTTAATGCTGCATCATGCTGTAATGCTGAGTCATGCTATAATTAGTTGTAATTCAACAACGTATTTAAGAAAGGTACTGTAATGTATTCAGTTGATGATAAGCTGCCATTGTGCTATCATCGTGTGCGTGTGTGGGTGGATCTGCTACCATCCAGGGTTTGTGAACCAGAGTGAACCAACTACTGTTTGTTTGGTAAGAAGCTTTTTGGATTTAACCGGTAAAGACTTGGACTGTTTAGAAGACTACGAGATTGTTTATTTTCCACTATAAAGAAAACTTTTGATAACACCAGTTTGCACGTATCTTTATCTCATTGCTCTCAGCAACGTTTCTCTGTGCACTTTACTCTGCTAGTTGTAAACACAAC
This sequence comes from Coluber constrictor foxii, assembly GCA_038048745.1. Lineage (NCBI taxonomy): Eukaryota > Metazoa > Chordata > Lepidosauria > Squamata > Colubridae > Coluber > Coluber constrictor. The sequence continues at coordinate 47,191,366 of CM075966.1, forward strand.
AACAATATCCTGAACACAGGGCTAGCATGAATACTTGCATTTTTAGTTAAACGTCCCGGTTTCACCCTGCTTGATTTAAAAGATCCAGTTATTTTCCTCTGCTGAGGTTGGTCGCGTCCTCTTGCTCTGCTGGAAGCAGAGTTGTCCCCGGAGTCCGGAGCCTCGGTGAGCTGAATAGGGAGCCTCACCCTGCTTCCTCCCCAGAAGCAAAAAAGACAGTCTGGGGGCTTCGCAGGGGGCTCTGCCTGGTCTAGCCGGCTCTCCTCACGTTTCCTCAGGAACACAGAGTTTTTCAAGCCGCCTCTCAGCTGTAGAGGCGGCTCTTTACGGGCGACGGGGCTGGCGGTCCCAAAGAGACAGCCAGCGACGACAGAGGCGCCAACAGGAAGTGCTCATCTATTTTTTTAAAAAACCAATATTACCCTTCATCCTCATCTCTAATCTTAATCAAATTCAATTTTTCCCTTCTATTCTATATTATACCTCTTCGCATTGTCATCTGTTTTTATATCCATCCTCACATTGGTTAATTATGTAATATTACAGTTGTTTAATACAAATTCAACATTTTAATATAAATCAATTAGTTATAGTGGCATGTGAAAAAACGGGGACTGAGGGGTTTTTTAAGAACTTTTTTAACGGGTGTTTTAAGGGGTTCTGGGGTGGGGGAGTGTGTGGGTTTGGGGGGAAATTTAGGGGGGAAAGGGACAGGCCAGGTAGTCTTAGATGCCACTGGGGGTCTAGTTTCTGGAGGTAAGAGGGCTCTTACTGAGCCCTCTGCAGAGGGTTGTGTGATAAATACGCTATGTGGGAGGGGCAGATATGGCGAGAGCAGGGGACCATATCGTGTGGCGGGGGCACGCACTCGCTGCCTTCGAGCGATTGCTTGCCCCGGTCCCCAGAGCTATTCCTGTTCCCCGGGTTGTCTAGAGTCTCAGGACCCGGGGCTCCGGCTGCTGTTGTGCAATGCCAGGTCCATTGTAAATAAAGCCCCTCTCATATGTGACCTTCTTAAAGAGGGGGGTGCGGACCTGGCTGGTATCACCGAGACCTGGTTGGGCCACGAGGGGGGGGTTCCCCTCGTGGAGATGTGCCCACCAGGTTTTCTTGCATTCCACCAGCCGAGAGCCCAGGGCAGGGGTGGGGGAGTAGCGGTTGTTATTAAAGAGGGTCTGGGTCCGAGGGAGGCCACTGTACCTCAGATAGCCGGGTGTGAGTCCATCTTTGTGAGGTGGGGCCCTGGTGGGCAGATGGGTCTGTTAGTCACGTACCTGGCTCCCTGCCACGTGGCAACGACCCTGCCCGAGTTTCTCAATGTGATAGCCGAGGTGGCGGTTGGTACCCCCAGGCTTATAGTCATGGGGGATTTCAACTTGCCATCCGTCGGGGAAGCATCTGAGATGGCTCGGGAGTTCATGGCTTCCATGACGGCCATGGACCTGACCCAGGTAATTCAGGGCCCGACTCACATTGGTGGACACACCCTGGATCTAGTTTTTGTCTCTGGTCAGTGGTTGAGTGGTCTTGATATTGGGGATATAGTTATAGAACCCTTGTCATGGACTGACCACTCGCTCCTTCGACTCGACTTTCTGACCGCTGCACCCCACCGCAGGGAGGCGGAACCAACTAGGTGGTTCCGCCCCAGGCGCCTGATGGATCCTGATAGGTTCCAGACGGAGCTTGGGCCATTTCCTGAGACACTGACACGCGACTCGGCCGAGGACCTGGTGGCTGCCTGGAATAGGGCAGCCGGTGGGGCCTTGGACCGCGTCGTGCCTTTGCGGCCTCTGACCCGGCGCCGAACTCACTTATCTCCTTGGTTCACCGAGGAGCTGAGGGAGATGAAGCGCCGGAAAAGACGCCTAGAGAGCGGTTGGAGGGCCAGTCGCTCCGATTCTGACTTGACACTAGTAAGAGCTTATATTAAGACTTACTTAGTGGCAATAAAAGCGGCGAAATCTAATTATTTCGCCGCCCTTATTGTGTCATCAGATAATCGCCCAGCCGCCCTGTTTAGGGTGACCCGCTCCCTCCTTCATCTGGGAGCGCGGGAGGATCCCTTGCAGGGACGTGCTGAGGATTTTGTGCAATATCTGGATGATAAAATAACTCAGATTCGGGACGAGTTGGCCGCCGACTGGGTTGGTTCGGGCGAGGTGACTGAGCCCGGTCTTGTGAGTGTTATCTGGGCTGAGTTCGATCCTGTGGCTCCCGAGGACGTGGACAGGATCCTGGGGAGATTGAACGCCACCACATGTTTATTGGACCCGTGTCCCTCCTGGTTGGTGCTGGCCTCCCGGGAGGTTACACGAGGCTGGCTCCAGGAGATTATAAATGCTTCTCTGAGTGAGGGTGCCCTACCGACCGCCTTGAAGGAGGCGGTGGTGAGGCCCCTCCTCAAGAAGCCCTCCTTGGACCCAGCTGCTTTGGTAAATTATCGTCCAGTCTCCAACCTTCCCTTTCTAGCGAAGGTTGTTGAGAGTGTGGTGGCATGGCAGCTCCCCCGGTGCCTGGATGAAGCTGTCTATTTAGACCCGCTCCAGTCCGGCTTCAGGTCTGGTTACAGCACCGAAACGGCATTGGTCGCGTTGGTGGATGATCTCTGGAGGGCCCGGGGTAGGGGGTACTCCTCTATCCTGGTGCTGTTAGACCTCTCAGCGGCTTTTGATACCATCGACCATGGTATCATGTTGCGCCGGTTGGAGGGATTGGGGGTGGGGGGCACCGTCCTTCGGTGGTTCTCCTCCTACCTCTCCGACCGGTCGCAATCTGTGTTGACAGGGGGGCAGCGGTCGACCCCGAGGCGCCTAGTGTGTGGGGTGCCACAAGGGTCGGTCCTCTCGCCCCTTCTGTTCAACATTTATGTAAAGCCGCTGAGTGAGATCATCCGTGGTTTTGGGGTGGAATTCCATCAGTACGCTGATGACACTCAGCTGTACATTTCCACCCCAGACCACCCCAATGATGCCGTGGAGGTGATGTCCCAGTGCCTTGAAGCTGTGCGGGTCTGGATGGGGAGAAACAGGCTTCGACTCAACCCCTCCAAGACCGAGTGGCTGTGGCTACCGGCGTCCCGATATAGCCAACTGACTCCATCGTTGGTTATTGGGGGCGAATCATTGGCCCCCACGGAAAGGGTGCGCAACTTGGGCGTCCTCCTGGACTCACGGCTGTCTTTAGAGGATCATACGACAGCCGTGGCCAGGGGGGCTTTTTATCAGGTTCGCCTGATACGCCAGTTGCGGCCCTTTCTAGATCGGGACTCCCTACGCACAGTCACTCAGGCGCTCGTCACGTCTCGCCTGGACTACTGTAATGCTCTCTACATGGGGCTCCCCTTGGGATGCACCCGGAGGCTTCAGCTGGTGCAGAATGCGGCCGCGCGGGGGATTATGGGAGCGACAGGGCGCTCCCACGTGACACCCCTCCTGCGTGAGCTGCATTGGCTGCCGGTTGATTTCCGGGTGCGTTTCAAGGTGTTGGTAATGACCTTTAAAGCGCTCCATGGCTTAGGACCAGGGTACTTACGGGACCGCCTGCTGCCACCAATTGCCTCCCACCGACCGGTTCGCTCCCACAGAGAGGGCCTCCTCAGGGTGCCGTCAGCCAGACAATGCCGGCTGGCGACCCCCAGGGGGAGAGCGTTCTCTGTGGTAGCCCCCACCCTCTGGAACGATCTGCCTCCTGAACTGAGGACTATTGCGGACCTCCGGACTTTTCGTCGGGCTCTAAAGACGCACTTTTTTCAACTCGCCGGACTTGCCTGATCCCTTCTTTTTAAATATTTTATATTTTATATTTATATTTATATATTTTTATATATTTTTAAATTTTAAATTTTTTAGAGCCTTAACTTTCAGCCATAACTTATATTGATTTTAGGATGGTTTTAAATTGTTTATGTACTGGTTTTAATTGGCTGTACACCGCCCTGGGTCCGCCAGGAGAAGGGCGGTATAGAAATTTAATAAATAAATAAATAAATAAATAAATAAATATAACTATCTTTTTTGTATATTAATCAATATGAACATAAATATTCCAATTATTTCCATGCAATCCAATTTCTTACAAATCAATTAATTATATTTACCAATAATAACAAACCAAATAATTTCCCCCATATATTCCTCCAAACCACAACTTAACCATTTCTGCTTTCAACACAATATACAATGAATAGTATCTCAATTATTACAATTCCCTAGTTAAATAGAGCTTTTTTTCTTTTGTGTTTTAAAATCTTGAACTCTCCTCTTTTGCCCTAAATTTCCCATTGTTTGCAGTTTTGCACCTACCTTTTTTGGTGAGGAAAAAGAAAAAGAAAACTCTCTCTGCCTCATTTTGTCACGTTACAGCAAAGACCCTGCTTTACTTTCAGTTTCGCTTTTTCAGCATAGGTAGGGGGAAAAAAACCTGCTCCAGCACTGTTTGCGCCTAGCAAAAGACCCCTGAACAAAACAGCTGAGAGCAAATCAGCTGAGAGTGGGAGGCTGATCTAATCAACTTGTGGTAATTAACCTATGCTGAAGCTGAAAGGGGCTGTTTTTTCTATTTTTGCAGGCATCGGTCTACTCATTTGTTTTCTTTTAACACTGATCAGCTCTAGGGCGGCCCTTTGAAGCCCCGCAAGAGTTTAAACAGTTTTTTTCCCTCTAGCCATCAGCTGGGACTCAGGAGGCAGCAATAGATTGGGAGTGGGCGGGGTAAGGGAACGGCGACCGGCCGGGAACCAGTTCGGGGGCGTGGCAAGCCAATATTATTACCGGTTCTCCGAACTATTAATTTTTTTTTACTACGGGTAAACGAACCGGGAGCAACCCACCACTGATGCACATCTAAGAATTTTTAACAGAAATCGCATCAAATTGATCAAGTCAAATTATCTGAGTCTTCCCATTTGGACAGGCTTTAACTTTTTATTACCTGCTAAACCCCAGGTAGGAAGAACAATCCTGGTTTTACTGGTTTCAACATTTTGCCTGGTTTTACACTGGTTTCAACATTAAATGCTTAAAAGGAAAATACTTTTATAGCAGCATAATATATATATTACAATATAACAAATGTAGAATAATAAGTTTCCATTCCTTTATTACTATTCCATTCTTTACTATTTTAGTTTTGAATTCCCTTATTTCTTACAATCTTCAGGACCTGGCCTTCTAAAGAGCAGTCAGGGTTGATCTCCTCTAGGACTGACCTAGAGGGACTCTCAGGAGTCTTCTCCAGCACCATAGTTCAAAGGTCACAATTCTTTGGTGCTCAGCCTTTCTTATGGTCCAACTTTCACAGCCATACATTGCAACTGGGAAAACCATACCCTTGACTATATGCACTTTTGCTGGCAGGGTGATGTCTCTGCTTTTTAGTATGCTGTCTAGATTTGCCATACCTTTGCAACAGTTAAAGAAGATAATTACATAAAATTAATGCAACAAATTAAGCAGGATTTGGAGAAATGGAAGAACCTGCAACTATCAATGTTAGGAAGAATAGCTAGTATAAAAATGAATATCTTGCCAAAATTACTTTTTTTGTTTCAAACAATTCCTATAAAACTAGACAAAAAGTATTTTTTTTTTTTTATTGAAAAAGTTTTACAATAAAAAATTTTTCCCCCTTTTTTCACCCCTACCCCTACCCCCAGCCCCCCTCCCCTCCCCTCCAACCTCCCCCCAACCCCAACCTCTCCCTCCCTATCCCACCCCTGACTTCCGCTACACATTTCTTAACAAAAAATTTTAACAACAACAAGAAAAACAAATACTATTATATACTCAATTCTATTCTAAATTGAGAGGAAGAGAAAAGAGAGAAAGAAAAGAATTAAAAAAAGGATGAAAAGAGTAAAATGAAGTAATACAAAAAGAAACCCATAAACATAAATATCTGTCTAAAATTAACAATATTGTAATAAAAGAAGGCACCAGAAAAAATAGCCATTATGATATTTAAGCCAATTTAGAAACAGAACGAAAAAGAAAAAAAAAAAAAAAAGTAAGATAAAATAAGAAAAAAAAACCTTACTAACATTACTAATCCTATACCTTACTTATTAATATTAGATAATGCCAACTAGTTTAATCCAAACTACTCCCCCTAAATCAAGAACACAAAAATCCCCCCTTCAGGGAAAAAAACATGCAATATAATATAATCATGCATATATTGTTATAATTTTCCATAACTCGAATTACAGTCTTCTCTTCTTCCTGATTGAAGTTAATTCTTCTTTCTTCACCTATATCCAATTACGATACTCTTCATCTTCTGTCTACCCCCATCAGTAGAACAAAACATTCCATATAAACCCCCCGTGTGACTTTATATGAGTAACATCCAACCAAGAGAATGTTCACTCCTGTAGGTAGAATCATTCAAACTAACGTGATCTATTTCAGCAAAAAAAGACTCAATGCAGCTCCACCAAGCCTTAACAAAAGAATAAGAAAAAAAAAGGGAAATAGAAATCCTTGAGACTGCATCCAGATGTTCTTATAAAAACTGTTTCAAATCCTGCCACCCTTTGTAATCCACTCTTGGTTGTAAGACGTTTTCATTTCCATTCTTTCCTCTTAGATAATAATTTCCAAAAAAAAAACCATAATAGGGTAATCACAAAACACTGCTACTATATAGATAACGTCCAACCACGAAGATATTCACTCCTCCAGGTAGAAACATTCAAACTAGCGTATTCTATTACAGCATAAAAAAAAAAAAAAAAAAAAAAAACCCAATGCAGCTCCGCCAAGCCTTAATGACAAAAAAATCAAAAAGAAAAAAAAGTCCTAGCAGCTGCATTCCCAGATGTTCTTATAACAACTGTTTCAAATCCTGCCACCCTTTATTATACACTCCTTCTGGTTGTAAGATATTTTCATTTCCATTCCTTGCTCTTAGATTATAAGTTCCAAAAAAAACTATGATAGGATAATCACAGAACACTGCAAGTTCCAAAAAAAAACCTATGATCGGATAATCACAGAACGCTGCTACCATTGCAGCCCTCTGTTAAACTTGCTCAAGATGTTAAATCCAATTCAGAATAAAAAAAAAGGAAACTCCAAATCAGGATGAAGACTTTATAATCCATAAATCCAGATCCATATAAACTTTAGGAATTTTATAACCGGTATCCAAGATTGTCCAAGCTTTCTGAAAACAACTGCATCTGATGAAGGACTTTACGACACTCATTAGTTACCTCTCGAATTTCCTCATTAAAATCTGGTTCCTGCTGTTCGGTATCACCATCCTTTTCTTGCGGAGCATTGGACCTCTGCTGCTGATCATCTTGAATAATAGTATTTCTTGAATCTTGCTCCAGCAGTTCAAGGTCCGGTGCTCCTAAACTAGATTCACAGATGTGGTCTGTTTTCCCATCTGAGAAGTCCATGGTAAAATCCTCCAAGAAACCAGATTGCTCTCCTTGTTCTTTTAACATTCTTTGATTCATTCTTTGAGTCTCATCCTTCTGTTTACCTTTTACAAGCTCTCTTTCTTGTTTCTTATTCTTAAGGTCTTTCGAAGCTCCCTTAAAAATATTTTTATAAAAATGTTCCGCTTTTTCAATAGTATTCAAGGAATATCTCACTCCGTGATATCTAAAAATTATACCGGCTGGTAAGTCCCATCTAAATGGGATATTACTTTTCTTCAATTCTTTAGTTAAAAAAGCAAATTCTTTCCTTTTCTTTAAAACCTTCGATGGTAATTCTTTAAAAATATTAATTTGTTCACCTTCTACTTGCACTCTGGCAGAGTAGGACCTTTGTAAGATGTCATCTCTCAACCTTTTATCAGTAAAGTAGACAACAACATCTCTGGATAAGTTCCTTTGTTTGGCTACTCGTGAGTTGACTCTGTAAACTTTCTCTATACAACCAAGAATTATCTCATCCTCAAGCTCTAGTAGTTCAGCAAGAACCTTTGCAATAGTTGCTTTTAGATCTCTCTGGTTTTCTTTAATACCTCTTACTCTGATAGCAGAGGCCATAGTTTTAATTTGAAGCATAATAATGTCATTCTGTATAGTCTGATTACTAATCTCAGCTTTCACAAACCTTTCTTGTATTTCTTGGATCTGGGAGCCAATTTCACTGCTAATTTCAGTTACTTTCTCCTCCATTTCAATCACCACATTTGAAAGGTCTGAAATTACTTTAACAACAGTTTGACTTAATTTGTCATGCTTTCCAGCAATCAAATCCATAAGATTCTTCTGTGAGTTTTTAATTTTGTCAACTACACTCAGTAAAGGAGTTGTTATAAGTTCTTTTAAGTCCCCTTCTGCCAATCCAGACAATTGCATCATCTCAGCTTTATTCTTTAACTGGCTCAAGGGGGAGCCCCCCCCTTCCTTTAGTCATCTTTATTTTACTTTAAATGGCTTTAGTATACTACTTCACTTTGCCATACTTTACTTTAAAAAAGATATCCAAAAAGAAAAAAAAAGGGAAGAGAAAAAAAAATTCTTCTTACTTTAAGTGACTCTCCCATAACAAGGCATTCATTTCAAAGCTTCCGTTTTCAATCGCTCTGGCATTCTTTCAATTAAGACCAGTCGCCATTTTAAAAAAAAAAACTTTCTTAGGAACTTTCACTTCTCTTCCTCTCCTTCCCCCCTCCTCTCGTTGCTCTTCCAAAAAGTCAGTAAAAAAATCAATTTTAAAAATCCATACTTGCTTCATCTTTGCTTCTTCTTATTCAGCTTGCTCCATTGACGCTGTGGTGTTGCTTCCAGCGTCTGGCTCCGCTAATTGCTTAGCGGAGGACGGTCCCGTCGCGGAGCTTCTCTGGAGGTATGGAGGGGGCCATCCTTCTGAGCCCTCCCCAGGACAAGCGGAACGATCCTGGGGCGACTCAGGGGGCCCTGCCTCACCCCCAGAAGCTCTGCCTGCTCCTCCCGCTGAGGAGCAGGTTGTTCGAGCCGCCTGCCAGCTGTGAGGCGGCTCTAACGCGGCGGGATGCCGGCGGGCATGGAGGAGCCCGCCGCCGACGAGGAAGGCGCCACCGGAAGTCGACAAAAAGTATTTTGAGGAACTGAACAAATTAATGTTAAAATATATTTGGCAAGGGAAAAGATCAAGAATAAGATTGAAAATGTTGCAAGAATCTAAAAATAACGGGGGTTTTGGGTTGCCAGATTGGGAGCTTTACTATCAGGCATCTGTACTTACCTGGGTGAAAGTGTGGGTAAATTTGAGGCATAGAAGACTATTACTATTGGAGGGACATGATCTTCAATTGGGGTGGCATGCCTTTTTGTGGTATGACAAGAATAAAGTACATAGATATTTCCAAAGACATTATGTAAGAAACACACTACTTTTAGTATGGGAAAAAGTCAAAACAAAAAACTATATGAAAATACCAGTCTGGCTTTCTATGAGGGAAGCACTGATACATCCAAATGTTATTAATTTGGAAAGAATTGTAACATATAAAGACATCTTAAATGAAGACAGGGAACTTAAAATGACACAGGAATTGCAGAATCAAGGGGTAGATTTGTATGATTTGTATGGTGGCCGTGCTTGCAAATACGATCAAGATATGTGAAAGATGCAAAGACATATGGATTTTACAAAGAGCCAACAGCCCATGATCAGATACTTTTAGGGACGGATGAAAAACTAATAAAGAAAATATATAATGATCTGTTAAGTATTAAAATTGAAGACAAACAGGTGAAAGAAACGATGATAGTTTGGGCAAAATTTTTTGGATATACCATAGAATTAGATAAGTGGCAAAAACTCTGTGATAGAAATTACAATTGACAATGACAACTACTTATAAGGAAAACCTGTATAAAATGTTCTATAGGTGGCATTTGCCACCGGCAAGACTAGCAAAGATGTTTAAAAATATGTCCACTAAATGTTGGAAATATAATCAGATACCTGGTTCTTATTATCATATGTGGTGGACATGTTCAAAGGCAAAAAGAATTTGGATGACAATACATGCATGGTTAGAGAAAATGATAAAGCAACACATAGACTTAAAACCAGAAATATTTTTGTTAGGTATATTACCAGAAAATTATAATAAAGAGATTACATATTTAATAATACATGTGCTGACAGCAGCGAGAATTGTATTTGCACAATATTGGAAAAATGAGGATACAGCTACAGATGAAAGTGTAATTAGAAAAATATTAGACTGTATGGAGATGGATAGAGTGACATTAATAATAAAAGATAAGGAAGAAACAGAATATTTTTTAACATGGGATTTGTTTTTTCACTGGTTAGATAAAAGAGGTAGAAATTAGAGGATGAAAGATTACTGATATGTATAAGTAAATGAGGCAAGAATTTCATTATATACTGTATAAGCAAATATTAATATTACTTGTAATACTTTGTATAAGCAAATTGATCCAGACAATACATTGTTTATTAAGCATTTATGTATTTCAAAGAAAAAAATGTATAAATAAAAATAAATAAAAACAGAGTGGAATCCAGCTAGGTGAAAGCCATTCTGAACTGAGGTTTAGGGCAGGTGTGACTTTACTTGTTGTTGCTGCTGCTGCAATGAATGAGTTTTTGTGTTTTTTCTCCAGCCCAAGAGTAGCACTGAGGGTGGGACCGTGGTTTATGAGATATTCTTGATTTTTAAAGCAGTTCTAGAGCTTAGAACAATGTTTCCCAAACCTGGCAACTTCTAGTTGTGGTGGATTTTGGCTCCTGGTATTCTCATCAGTGGCCATGCCTGGGATTTCTGGGATTTGAAGTCTACACATACAGTATCTGGAAATTGCTAAAGTTGGGGAACAGTGGCTTAGAATAATAAAATAGTTCTTAAAATGGCAGCCAACCATATTGTGTCTCCTAGTATTTCAACTACAGGTAGTCCTTGATGTCAGTGTTCCAGTGTTCTAGAGAATGAAACCAAAATCCTGACACTTGACTTACAACAGTTCATTTAGTGACTGTTCAAAGTTACAGCGGCACAGAAAAAAGTGACTTATGACTGTTTTTCATACTTATGACCATTGTACCCTTCCCAATGGTCACATGATCAAAATTCAGATACTTGGTAACTGGTTCATATTTATGACAATTGCAATGTTCTGGGGTCATGTGATTTACCATACCAAGCTAAACGTTGTGCAATTGCAAAAATAACAGCAGATTTGAATTCTTGGTTTAGAAACAATATTTTTTAGAACCCCTCACTGAAAAAAATTGCAAAAATTAATTTTCACCCCATTAACTGACATGCCCTACATGCTCCATATCTACGTACTGCAAATTCCTTGTACCTCTGTGGAGAGGCTAGCATTCTTTCTGAAAAAAACAAGCTTAGCCCCTGATCATATACCAAGACATATCACAAACTGAACAAGAGTGACTGAACAGAGCTAAATGGCTTTTCTGTCTCCAGTCATTTTTAAATTGGGCATTAGCTGGAATGTATTTTATTAGCCTGACCTTCCCTGACAGTCAAAAAGCACTTTACACTATTTATCCTCCCGTCAGGAATTAAGACCATCTGAATAAGTGGCACTCTCTGGTTTTAGCCTCACTCTCTTGATTGCAGATGTGAAAAGCATCTCCCAGGTAATTTTTCAGGTCCTCTAGATATCTGATGCCAAAGAGGTTTTACAGGGTTTATTACTTCCCTGTGTTTTCAGCTGTAACACTCCAGTACACTTTTCATTCAAAGACATGTCAGTAAAATAGTCTTTCTACCTTGCCCCCGCCCCCCACCCCGATTCTTCCAAAAGCTCAATAATATATTTGAGAGCAGAGATTGGACATTGGTTGATAAATGTTCCTGTATGAAACTGAAATAAATTGGAAGACAAGAAAAATGATTAAATTGCCTAAGATAATGTACAATAAAATGTGTGTAGCTCAACCGAAATTCATCATCACCAAATTATTTAACTGAAGACTAAACACATTCAGATATCCTCCATCATCCCCAAATTTAATGAGAGAATTTTGGTATCTTGAAGACGAAGATCACAATGCATTTTTTTTTACAACTTCTGGAGGCAAGTTGTTCCACTGATTAATTGTTCTGTCAGGAAATTTCTCCTTAGTTCTAGGTTGCTTCTCTTCTTGATTAGTTTCCACCCATTCCTTCTTGTCCTACCCTCAGGTGCTCTGGAGAATAGCTTGACTCCCTCTTCTTTGTGGCAGACCCTGAGATATCGGAACACTGCTATCATGTCACCCCTAGTCCTTTTCATCAAACTAGACATACCCAGTTCCAGCAACTGTTCTCTATATGTTTTAGCCTCCAGTCCCCTAATCATCTTGGTTGCTCTTCTCTTCACTCTTTCTAGAGTCTCAACATCTTTTTTACATCATGGCGACCAAAACTGGATGCAGTATTCCAAATGTGGCCTTACCAAGCAGAGGTGGTATTCAGCCGGTTCACACCAGTTTGCACGAGCCGTTGACAGAAATTTGGCCAAGGTCGCTGAACCTGTAGTGATGGCCGGCTGGCCACACCCCTGAACCGGTCCCCCAGTCACTGCTCGCTCGCCCCGCCCACCATGTTTGTCGCCCGTGTGTTTCCCCAAGCCATCCTGGCCTGCGAGGGAAGTACGTGGGAGATCACTGGCTGGACTAGTGAGGTGGAAAGGGGGTGGGTGGGCAGCCCTTGGGAGAGCGCTGCATTGGGGTGCTGTGTGCTCTTGGGCCTCCCGCCCATCTCTGCTTCCGCAAGGCAGAAAGAAAGCCATAAAAGTCTTCACCCACACCCTCCTTGGGCCCTGGTCTTGGCGCCAATTTGAGCACGTCCTCCATGGACCACTAAGAGCTCAAAGCTGGTGGCACCAAGGCAGCCCACGCCTCCTGCTGCTTTGGGCTCAGAGCTGTAAGTATGGATGAGAACGAACATTGTGTTGTAGCCAGTGGTAGAACAGCCCACTGCAAACTCCATCTCTGCTCACCAATCACTGAATTGCCTTGACTCCCAGTGATGGGATGGGGTCCTTCAGGCACTTAGTTTGGCCATCTGTTTAGTAGCTCCAGCCAGTGGCTACAGCAGAAATGTTCATTCCCTGCTGTATTTGAGATTCATAGCTGCAGTTTACTTGTGAGCACCATTGGCCAGGAGAGGCAGGGAGAAAGACCAATGGTGCTCATGAGTAAACTGCTGTTTAAAGGCAGCTGGCAGATTGCTGGCTTGCTTGCTTGGCTGCTTGCCGCCCATAGCTCGCAGGCAGAGAACGAAACCTGTGTCGTGACTGCCACCCAGAGGTGAAATGTAAAATGTGTTACTACCAGTTCTGTGGGTGTGGCTTGGTGGGGGGGGGGGGTAATGTGACTGGGTGGGTGTGGCCAACTTTTTTTTTTAACTTTTCAAAGCATTTTTTCTAATGCTTTGAAAAGCCTCTGGCGATCAGGCAACTCAGCTGGGATCGTCAGAGAGGCTTTTTAAAAAATGCCTCTCTGGCGATCAGGCAACTCAGCTGGGATCGTCAGAGACTTTTCAAAGCATTTTTTTTACCACCTCTTCGGCCAAGAGAAAAAAATGCAGAAAAAAATGCTTTGAAAAGCCTCTGAGGATCCCAGCTGAGAAGCGTGATCATCAGAGGCTTTTTTTTAAAACTTTTAAAAGCATTTTTTCATTGGAAGAGGTTGTAGAAAAAATGCTTTTAAAAGTAAAAAAAAGCCTCTGATGATCGCGTGACTCAGCTGAGCATGGTGAGGAGGCACAGGGATTTTTTCTACCAGTTCTCCGAACCACCCACCATCGCTACCGGATCAGGCGATCCGGTCTGAACCGGGAGCATTTCACCCCTGCTGCCTCCTCCTGTCTCCACGCATCGAGGACACCGAGCAGCAGTGGGAAGAGCACAGACGTCCTGAACCACAGGAACCGGCTGCCAGCGATGCCCTCAGGTGAAGATGTGAGCAGGGAGGCTCAACCCCCCTTAGGAGCCATGAAACGCTCACCACTCCTCTGACACCCACTAAGCCTCCTCCCACCGTGCTTCTCTTCCTCCTAACCAGAAGCACAAGCGACAAGAGATGTGTTATTTTTGTGGGATTGCCCCCATCTGGTCTTCAGTACATAGCTCGTTGGCCTCCAGATGTCAGATTCCCACCACCCAGCACCAGTTAAAAGGTTCCTCCCCCACCCCCCGGGGACAGAGAGAGGGAGGGAGGGAGGGAGGGAGGGAAAAAGAGAGAGATAAGAGACACAGAGAGAGGGGGGAAAGAGACAAGAGACACAGAGAGAAGGGGAGGGAAAGAGACAAGAGACACAGAGGGAGAAAGAGATGAGAGAGGGAGAGAGGGAGGAAAGAGGGGCTTATTTTAGCACATGGGCTCAAAAGCCCAATTGGGCTTATTATCAGGGGATGCCTTATTTTAGGAGAAATAGGGTATCTATGTATCTATCTATCATCTATCTTCTATCTATATCTATCAATCTATCAGTGTACCTATCATCCATCCAGCTATTTATCCATGCATCCATCCATCCACCCACCCACCCACCTATCATATATCTACCCATCCATCTACATACCTACCTACTTATCATCCATCTACCTATCTACCTATATCTATCAATCTAACAATGTACCTATCATCCATCCAGCTATCCATCCATTTTCGTATTGAAAATGATGTATCTCTGATTCTCTCATCTATCATATCTACCTATCTACCTATAATCTACCTATCTCTATCATCTATTGATCGATCATCTATCTTATCATTTATCTATATTTCTACCATCTGTCTGTCTGTCTTTCTCTCTCTCATCTCTGCCCATCTATCTCTCCATCCATCCACCTATCAATCATCTATCTCTATCAATGTCTATCTATCATCTATCCATCCATCCATCATCTATCAATGTCTATCGTATCTATCTATCCATCCATCCATCCATCCATCCCTTTTTTAAAAAAAGTTTATTTTTTAAAACAAAAAAACATTTAATACATCAGTTATTTCTTCCGTGTGACATCTCGGTGTTGTCTCCAATCGTTCTTCTTTTTGTTATTTCTTCTGTCTTTGTTCTCATCGAATCAATTATAACAATTCATCACTAACAAAATGTTCTGATTATGGCATTTTTATACATAACTATTAATTTACTTATTTGTATCTCTTTTCTAACCAATAGTAAAACTGATTCCATATCTTAACGTATTCTGAATCTTCTCTTTCTTTAATCATCAGTCAATCTATTCATTTCTGCACAATCTAATTTTTTTTAATTACTTCTCCTTCCAAAGATATTCTCTCTGCTTTCCAGTGTTGTGCATAAACAATCCTTGCAGCCGTTATTACATGTATAATCAAATAGATATTTTCTTTGCTATTTTTTTCTGGCAAGATACCCAGTAGGAACAGTTCTGGTTTTAAATCAATACGTTGTATCATTTCTTCCAGCCATATCTTAATTGTATTCCAATAATTTTTTGCTTCTGGACATGTTCACCACATATGGTAATAAGAACCTGGTAACTGGTGACATTTCCAACATTTAGCTAACTTATCTTTAAACATTTTTGCCAGTTTCTCAGGGGGCATATGCCATCTATAAAACATTTTATATTGATTTTCCTTATATGCAGTGGACATTGTTAATTTATAATTCCTTTTCCATAGCTTTTGCCATTTATCTAGATCTATTGAATGTCCAAATAATTTATAATTTTTATTGAATGACCATATAATTTAGCATCTTTTTCATATCTTGTTTGCATCTGCATGTACATATACCAATCCATCTCATTCCCCTGTTCTTCCAGCTCTCGTTTCCCTTTCAAATCCCCCTTATCTGTTAGTAAGTCCTTATATCTAACAATATTTCCAACATTAAAAACCTTTGGGTGTATCAAAGCTTCCATTGTTGATAACCATATTGGTATTTTCAGATATTTATCTCTGACCTTCTCCCATACCAATAGCAATGCATTCCTTATATAATGTCTATGAAAGTACGCATGTATCTTATTTCTACCATACCATAAAAATGCATGCCATCCCAATTGTAAATCATGACCTTCCAGTGTTAATAGTCTTGTATTTCTTAATTCAACCCATTCCTTCATCCAAGTCAAAGCTGCTGCCTGGTAATACAATTCCCAGTTCAGTAACCCAAATCCTCCACGTAGTCTCGTGTCCTGAAGCATTTTAATGCTTATTCTTGCTTTTTTCCCTTTCCATATTAATTTCCTTATTATCTTATTAAGCTGTTGAAAATAAGTATTTTCAATTTTTATCAGTACTGTCTGAAATATGAATAATCTTGGTAATATATTCATCTTTATTATTGCAATCCTTCGCATTAGTGACAATTGAAGGTTCTTCCACTTCTCCAAGTCTTTCTCAATTTGTTGTTTTAATCTATAATAATTATCCTCTTTTATCCTTACACATCTTGAAGTTAGATATACTCCTAGGTATTTAACTTTTTTCACCACTTGTATATCTAAATTCTCTTCTATCTCTCTTTTGTGTTTTTCTGTAATATTTTTCATCAGAATTTTCATTTTATCTTTATTTATTTTTAGACCAGACACCTTTCCATAATTCTCTATTTGTTCTAGTAATTTGGGACCTGTTGTTTGTGGTTCCTCTAAGATGAATACTAAGTCATCCGCAATAGCTTGCAATTTATACTCTTCTTTTTTTGATTTTCATCCCTTTTATCTCTTCATTTTACCTAATATTTCTATTTAAAACTTCTAAGGTCAAAATAAACAGCAATGGTGATAGAGGACATCCTTGTCTAGTGCCCTTCATAATACTAATATTTTCTGTTATTTCTCCATTCATCATTATCTTAGCAGATTGTCTATCATAAATAGTTTTTATAGTGTTTATAAATTTATCCCCAAAGTCCATTCTCTGCAGTTGTTCTGTCATAAACTGCCAGTTCACATTGTCAAAAGCTTTTTGGGCGTCTAGAAACATCATCGCCATTTGTTTTTCTGAATGTGTCTCATAATATTTCAAAGTATTCAAAATTATCCTCATAGTGTCTCTAATTTGCCTTTTAGGTAAAAATCCATTTTGGTCCATGTGAATAAATTCATTTAACAGTTTTTAAAATCTATTTGCCATTATTGAGGCAAAAATCTTATAATCCACATTTAGCAACAAAATTGGTCTATAGTTTTTTATCAATTGTAGGTCTGTATCCTCTTTAGGTATAAGTGTTACATAAGCCTCCCTTCATGAGTCTGGCATTTTTGCCTTCATTACTAATTCATTAAATAGTTCCAACATTACATTACTCATCCCTTCTTGTAGTGTTTTATATAATTCAGCTGGTAACCCATCCAGTCCTGGTGCTTTCCCATTTTTTTGTCATTTTATCGCTTCTGTTAATTCCATCATTGCTAGTCTGTCTTCTAATATTCCCTTATATTGTTCTGGTATTTTAGGTAAATCTAATTTTTCAAAATATTTTATTATCGCTTCCTCTGTGATCTTTTCTTGGGAATAAAGCTTTCCATAGTATTTTTGAATTACGATCTTCTTTTCTTCATTTCAATAATGTAATTTCCCCACTTCATCTTGTAAATATTTTATTATTTTCTTCTCCTTCTCTTTTTTTTAATTTATATGCTAACCACCTTCCTGGTTTGTTTGCATTTTCAAAAAATTCTGTTTAGATGCTCTTAATTTGTTTGCTAATGACTCCTGTTCATTTAAATTTATTTCATGTTTTTTCAGTTCCATAAACTTCTTAATTTTTTTGTTTTGGATATCTTTTTGGAATTCTTTCTCTAGGTTCTTAGACTCCTCTTCCAATCTTAACTGATTTTGCCTTTTCTTTTTATTCTTTCTTCCCAAATACGTTATTGCCAAACCTCTAATATAGGCTTTCATCATATCCCATACGTTCTGAAGTGATGTATCTTCTTTCTTATTTATTTTAAAGAAAAAGTCTAATTCTTTTTCCATAAATTGCTGAAAGTCCTTTTCATTTAATACTGTTGCATTCGAAGCCCATCTTGTCTTTTTCTTCTTTCCTTTCCACATTATTGTCATTGGGCTATGGTCCGCCCAAATATTTGAACCAATATTTACTTCTTGTATATTATCTATAAGTTCTGTTGACATCCGTATCATGTCTATCCTTGACCACAATAAATGTCTATTTGACTAAAAGGTATATTGGTTTTCTTTCAGGTGTTTTTGTCTCCAAATATCTTGAATACTCAACTCTTCTATCATTGTAAAAAAAGATTTTGGCAATATTCTTCTGGATTTTTTATTTGTCTTCATTGTTTTATAGTCCAGATCCACATTTGTTACAGCATTAAAATCATCCATTATACATACATATTCATAATCCAATTCTAAAATTTTTCTGTGTAGTTTCCAATAAAATTCTTTTTGTTTTTCATTTGGTGCATATATTGCTATCAAAAATATTTGTTTAAAGTTCATTTTTATTTCCACCATCAGAATCCTGCCCTCTTCATCCTCAAAAAGTAATTTAGGTTCTAATTTTTCTTTAATATACAACACCACTCCTCTTTTGCTTTGTTGTATCAATGATGTAAATAGAAATCCTAACTTTGGATATTGTAATAATTTTAAATGTTGTTTTCTAATATGTACTTCTTGTAGGCATATAATGTCCATCTTCAAGTTATTTAATTTAGATAAAGTTCTGTTTCTTTTTATCGCCGCATTCAATCTGTTTACATTTAAAGATATTGCTTTAATTTCTTCTTCCATGTTTTACTTGTTACTAGATTTTGACTTCATCGCTCTTGTCTCTCTCTTTGTTCCATTGGATCTTTAGATCTCGCTCCTTCTTTTAGGGCTCTTTCTTCCTTTGCTTTTTCATCTTTATCTTTCTCTTCATCTTTTTGCTTTGTCTCTCCTATTGCTCCCAAGTCTTCTAGTGGTCCACAAAATTGTTGATAAAATAGTTTTGCTTTTTCAATGGAGTCAAGTCTATGTCTTTGTTCTTGCCATGTCACCAAAATTCCTTCTGGTATTAACCATCTAAAATTCACTCCTTTGGATATTAGGAACTTCGTTAGAAACTGATATTCTCTCCTCAGTTCTCTAACTCTTCTAGGTATTTGTCTTAATACCACAATTTCTCTATCTTTGTGTTTTGGTGCTGTATTTCTTGCTGCTTGTAATATCTCTGTTTTCACTGCCTTCTTCGTAAATCGTACACGTACTTCTCTTGGTAGTTTGTTCCTCATTGCATATCTTGTGTATACTCTGAAGGCTTCATCAATCTCGTTTAAGATCTTTTCCTTGGATTGTTTCAAAATTTCTGATAATATCTCAGCAATCATCTCAGGTAAATTTTCTCCTTTTACTTCCTCTATATTTTGGAATCTTAAGTAAAACTCAGAACGCTCCATCTCCAACAGGATAATTGACTTTTCAGTTGGTGCCAATTTTTCTTCTAATTTCTCAACTTTCTTTTCTGTCATTTCCGCTTTTTCTTCTGCTTTCTGGATTCTCTCTTCATTTTTTCCCAGTCATGGCTTTCATTTCTTTTATTTCCTGCTTTAAGTCATCATGAAGCAATTCTATAAAATTTCTTAATTCCATCATCTCTGAAGTCTTCTGTGTTTCTGTCGATGAGGGACTTGCTGTTGGGTGTGGGTATGATATAAATTCCTTCATATTTATAATCCAGGTGCCTAATCCTCCCCAATGGTTGGATTAGGTAAAAAGAATAATAATAATAATAAAAATGAAAGATACAAAAATTAAAAAACAAAAATTCCAATCAACCACCTCCCTCAGAAATCAAATTTCCAAATACTCCAAGAGAGAGGGAAAAAAAGATAGTGAAAAAATTCAACTGCCAAAAGTAAAAGATAAAAATACAAATCCAAACAACCAAAAAGGAAAAATTTTCTTCTGACTCTTCCAGTCTTAATCCAATTTCTTGTCAATCTAAAAAGGCATTTAAAAAAAGGTCCCCCCCAAAAAAGTAAAAATAAAAGACACAAAACACAAAATAGAGTGCCTTTCATCCACCAGCAAAAATCAAAACACAGAACTTCAAAGCAATCATCAGTCAGTGAATAATAATAATAAAAGATTAAAAGCCAAAAGGAAGGTTCAAAATCCAGACTTCTCTCTTGTACATCTGTTTTCTTTATCAGTCTACTGAAATATCAAGGTCAACTATAGTCAGTTTCTTCCAAGTCAAAATCTTTTCCCTTCTGCCACTAGATGGCACTGCAGACTAGCTTTCAAGAACACAGCAAACTTTTTAAAGCAATCTTCAGTTTCGTTTTCTCAGTTATCATCATTCCACCATTTCAATAGAAATGGGATTCAATCATTAATTCATTTAGTCCCAATTTTTATTTTTAAGAAATTACTTTTCTTTTCTCAATCACAAAGAAAAATATAAGAAAAAAAGAGAGGCTTTTTTCTCTTCTCCACAGCCAAATTCCTGGATGTGAAAGCGGATACACACCCGCTCTCACTCCTCACTCTCAGCCCATCTATTCTTATTTAAATTCCAGTTGGATTAAAAGGGAAAAGTCTTTTGTAAAAATCAGTCTCTCTCACCTGGATGTCTCACGTTGCTTTCCTGTCATCTTCTTTCATTACTGGTGCCACAGCTTCCTAGCGACTTCTAAGGCCACTTTCTGAGCAGTCCGGTTTGAGGAGCTTCTTCTGGTTCAGCCAGCGAGTTTGCAATCCCCCTATGCTGACCAGTCTGTGCTCCCCTTGTTTACTATCCCTTCAGGATGACTTAGTCCACTTCAGACCCCTGGACTGCAGAGATATTGATGGGTCTTCAAGAGATCTTAAAGAACCCGACTTGCCACTGCGTCATTGGCCACGCCTCCTCTCCTTTCTCGCACTGATGATTTTACCTAGCATGGTAATGTGATGTCGGCAAGAAAACCACCAAGCTCAGAAAGCATAAAAGAACCCCAAAATTTTTAAGAGGAGACTGGACAGATCTGTCTGAAATGGTATAGGGTCTTCTTGAGCAGGGGGTTGGACTAGATGACCTCTAAGTTTCAACTGTTATTCTGTAAGCATCTCCTGCTCAAGCATGGGGTTGGACTAGATGACCTCCGAGGTCACTTCCGACTGAGATTCTGTCATTCTGTAAGGGTCTCCTGCTTGAGCAGTGGGTTTGACTAGAAAACCTCTGAAGTCCTTTTCCCCTGTTATTCTTCCATTTGTTATTGATCTGTCCCCCCCTACAGAGACCCACAAAAACACAGCCAGTCGAGAGTTAAGAAGCACTTGGCACACTCCACAGTTCTTATCTCAAACTTGGCAGCGATATGCACACCGTCTGCCAAGGGCTTTAATAGTTCACAAAAAGAAAATCACCTACGTAGCTTTGCCAAAATCCGTTGTTTTAGCTCCAAAGACTACTAGATTGCGTTTTTGTTCGTCACAGCGATCATGAACCACCCTCCTGTCTTATATAGGCTCTGGGTGTGGTCCAGTGACTCATTGATCCTGTGACTCCAGTCCAGTGACTCAGGTCTATTCCCTCATGCGTCTCCGCAGCTGCTGTAAGCGTTTATCTCGCCTTCTTTGGCGTGCGTCCAGGAATGACGTCTCTCCCTCACTCTCATCTGAGACACCTGTTTCCCCACTACTTGGCTCTCTTTCAGCTGGCACCTGAGACGGTGCCAGAGGGGGGGGGGCTGGGAGATCTGGCTGGCTCCTCTTCCTCCTGCTCAGAGCTTCCTTCCTCCAATGGGATAGACTCAGAGGACGGGGCCACAACAGTTATGGCTGTGTCTGCTCCCTGCAAAGGGGCAGGCTGGACCCTTTTCTTGCACCCCAGTTTTCGAGAACGACATCTGACACCCCTTTGAAAGTGGATCTGGGATCAACCAGCCTCAGGGAATGCACCATGCAATTCTCCCAGGCAGCCATCAACAGATTTGGGCGCTTGACTTGTCCTTTCGTTTCAAGGTGCATCTTATCTTTCTTTCTTCTTCCTCCTCCTCCTGTTTGCAAACACCCCCCCCCCCACTCCCTTCTAGCATTGATGTTCCCTAGTTGGGTCATGAAAGGTCTTCAAGAATACTACCAAGCTCAGAGAGCACCGATGACCCCACAGTTGTCATCATGGTCCTCCTCCTTGTTTGCAAACCCCACTATCTTCTAGCACTGATGACATTACCTAGTTGGGTCACAAAACATCTACAAGAAAACTACCCAGCTGAGAGAGCACCAGGGACCCCACAATCCTCTGTTGTGACCCAGGCCCAAGTAAGTAGTAGGAAAATAAGTCAGTGAAAAAACAAACTTTATTCGAACAGCTGAGACTTACTTCATTCCCAGTGTCGTTCAACTAAATTAAAGCAAATTCCTCCTAACACAAATTCCTCAGTCCTATTGCAAACATTAGTCCAATTAGGCAAACTGCCAAAGGCCTTTCTTGGCAAACGTTCAGAAGTCACAGATACAAAAATAAATACAAGACGTAGACAAAGAAGATGACGAAGCTACCAATGTTGTTTTCCGGCAAAGCCCAAATGCCATTGCTGGTCTGTTTTAAGCCTTATGGGAGGGACCAATCATCTCTTGGCCCTACTCCCAAGTTGTCCTCTTTGCTTGAGTTGCTCTTGCCTTCTGGCAGCTCTTCTCATGTGTGCATTAGGAACAAGCTCCCCCTGTTCTTCTGACTCAGTCCTATCAGTCTCTGGAGGCTCTGGAGTCTGCACCTCACTCCTCAATGGCCCTGGCCCCATCTCTGCCTCTGACACAGAGCCCTCATCCAGGCCTTCCCCAGCCTCCAGGACTGGCCATGTTCTTCCTCAGCCTCATCGCTGTCCAACTCCACTGACAGCTCCGCAGGCTACTGGCAGACCACAACACTCTCCTCCTCCTCCTTCTCCATATTCTGGTTTATTGCAGCGGATTCGAAATTATTAAATTTGCGGATGAGACAACAGTGGTGGGGCTCATTAATAAGAACAATGAGTCTGCTTACGGGAAGGAAGTACAAGGGCTGACATTGTTGTGTAATGAAAATAATCTCACACTTAACACCACAAAAACGAAAGAACTTATAATTGACTTCAGGAGGAAGAGAGATGTACATCTACCACTGTACATAAATGGTGAGGAGGTGGAGAGGGTGGGTAGTTTTAAATTTCTGGGCACTTATATCTCGGAGGACCTCTCATGGACTATGAATGCTAACATGCTTGTGAAGAAGGCATAGAAGAGGCTGTACTTCCTGAGAATGCTCAGGAAGATCTCAGCATCTACTTCTGTCCTACTATCACAGCACCATTGAGAGTGTCCTGACATACGGCATTCTTGCATGGTATGGGAGCAGCTCTGTAGCTGACAAAAAAGCTCTACAGAGAATCTTTAAAACTGGCCAGAATATTATCAGACTTCAGCTACCAGCCCTGGACAACATCTTCGAATCTCGCTGTTTGAGGAAGTTGCATAACATTCTCAGAGACTCTTCCCATCCTGCTTACAATCTTTTTGAACTGTTGCCTTGTGGCAGAAGATACAGAACAATTAAAACTCGGAGCACATGTTTTCTGAATAGTTTTTATCCCAGAACTATAATTGCACTCAACAATGAACTAAAGGGCCACCATCAGTGAGCTGTTGGACAGTATTACTTGGTCTGTTGTGTGGATGTTTGGGTGGTTTAGTGGTGGGGAATTGTGGTGGGTGGGACTGTGTTGTGTGTGGGACCTGGTCTTTGGGTGTCAAGTAAATTTCGTTGTATGTGTATACTGTGTATACATATACAATGATAATAAAGTTTATTTATTTATTTATTTTTATTTTAAATGTTGTTCTTTGGTCAGAATCCAGCCTGCTGGACCCAGAAGAAGCCTACACCCCAACATGCAAGTTCCTGTATCGGGGTAAATTTGCGGCAATTTTTCACGAAGCAAAAGTCTCAGCGTCCCAAAAGCCTTCCAGGGTGCGAGGAACGGCGAAGCTACATCAGAGGGCATTTGCAGGAATAAGGGACCCTTTGGCATACAGGTAGTTCTCGACTTATGACCACAATGGAGCCTCGAATTTCTGTTGTTAAGTGAAATATTGGTTAAGTGTGTGCGACAACCTTTCTTGCCACCATTATTAACTGAATCACTGTGGCTGTTTAGTTAATAACATGATTGTTAAGTGAATCTGGCTTCACCCTTGACTTTGCGGGTCAGGCCACAAAAAGGGATCATGTGACCTTGGGACACAGCAACAGTTATAAATATGAAGCCGTTGTCAAGAGTCTGAATTTTGATCACGTGAACCTGGGGTTGTAAGTGTGACAAATGTGCCTACATCCCATTTTACAGTGCCGTTGTAACTTTGAACAGTCACGAAACCAACTGTTGTATGCCGAGGATTACCTGTATTTAGGGATAAACACCACTCGGATGGCCATTAAATGTTTCACAGATTGAGTGGGAAAATGTTCCCCTTTGGATTTAGGGGTCTTTCGGGCTAAGCGTTATGCCCTTCTGAAGGCTCAAGAAACTATGATCGCCCATTCCAGGCTTGTCTTGATAGTCCTGGTTGCTCAGATGACACACACACACACACAGGGCTGAAACCCACAGAAGTGTCCGTCTGCTCTCAAGACCCCAAAGGGCAGGAGTAAAAGCTGGAGGATTTCAGTCCTAGAGAAGGGGTGGGGCTTACTTTCTGAGCAGTGCTGCAACTGAAACAGTTTCGCTGTCTGCAATAAAGAGACTTTTCTCACAGTGTAGCTGAGTCTACACAGTTCTGGTCCCAAACTGGCACCTCCTCCATAGTGACTGCCATGCAAAAGGTTTTTCTCAGGCAATTCCTGTGCTGCGCACTATCTGAGGGTCTTTGCCAAAGATGAGATTCCAACGGGAAGTGGCATCTCCTCACCTGTGGCTCCTCTGATGCAGTGTCAGGTACTTTTGCATGAACCGCCTCCCACAGTCGGTGCAGCTAATGGGAACCATCTTCGATGAGACGGACATCATCCCCGAGGTGAGCCCCGCATCCTTTCTTTTCCTCCCTGCCCCTTGGCCTGCCCTGGGGGCCTTTCTATCTGCCACAACTGGATTCCACTTTCTCTGTAGTGGGGTGCTTTGCGGCAACGGTTCCTCTTTGTGGGTCTTCTGGTGTACCAGCATGATCTTCTTGTTCCGGAAGCACTTCTGACACTGCGGACACTCATATGGCTTCTCCTTGGCGTGGGCCCTTTGCAAGGTGACCCCGGTGGTGTCCCCCGGGGGCAGCTTCTCCATGCGGTGGATCTTCAGGTGACTGTTGAGGTGTTGCTTCTGCTGGCAGGTCTTGCTGCAGAATGGGCAACGGTACGGCCGCTCGCCGGTGTGCATGCGGTAGTGGATGTTCAGCGTGGTCTTGTCTCGGAAGGTCTTCCTGCACTCGGGGCAGCTGTAGGGCTGCTCGCCAGTGTGGAAGCGCAGGTGCTTGAGCAAGTGCTGCTTGTAGCCGAAGCGCTTCCCACATGCCATGCACAGGAAGGGTTTCTCGCCGGTGTGCACCCTCTGGTGGCTGCGCACGTTGCGTTCCTGGGCAAAGCACTTCCCGCACTGATCGCAGGCCAAGGTGCGCTCCTTGATGTGTGAGGCCACGTGTGCCACAAGGATCTGCTTGAGCCGGAAGCTGTGCCCGCACTCCAGGCAGGTGAAGAGCCGTTCCATGGAGCGTGTCCCCTGGTGCTTGCGCAGGCTCTGTTTCTTGTTGAAGCTCTTCCCGCACTGCACGCAGTTGTACAGTTTCTTTGGATCCGGCGGGCAGCGCAGATGACACTGCAGCTGCATGGCTCCTTTTTCAAGGAGCTGCTGCGGGCCGTCACTGGCAGGGGTGGCTTCTTGCACAGGTGAGTTTTGATGTGCCTCTTGAGATCCCCCTAGGAGGGGAAGGCTTTGGGGCAGAGGTGACATTTGAATGGGCATTCCCCAGTGTGCATCCGGATGTGGATGGTCATGGCCACGTTGCTGAGGAAGCTTTTACCGCACTCAGGACACTTTGGTGGGTTCATCTTCAGCGTCACCCGGGGGGGGGGAGCTTTGCTTTCGGGTTTGGGGCCTGGGTTGGCAGTCTGGGGGCGGCCTTTCTTCCTCTTCACAGTGGGTATCGCAGGGGGGCCGGTCTCCCCTCTGCCCTCGCCGCCCTCCACCATCCGGATGCCATCTTCTGCTGGAGGAAAGAGAACACCTCATCACCGAGGGCCTGGCAGAGAATCATAATTAGATTTCTCCCCCATTTCTTCTCAACACCTCCTCCCCACCCAAAAATGTTTACCTACCAACCTACTCCCAATCTCAGCTCAGGGACGGTGGCGTCGATACCACAACCTCCTTTCTGCTTGCCTCTCTTTTAGTAGCATCCACAGGGTGTCGGCGACCATCACAAATCAAAATGGCTTCCGCACCACGAAAGCCCCTTTGCATGTACATCGGGCACCTGCGGGCGCCATCTTCTTGGATCGCCTCTCGCCTGTCTCCAAACGAAACATTGTCACTGGGATCTCATTCTCAGCAGACCATCTGTGATTCCAGAGAATTTTTTGTGAGATTCCAAGCAGGCTTGGGGCCTCAATTCGTGACGGACCACCAATGACACCCATGTCAAAATTGACGTGTTTTGAGTCATACGCCAGTGTTCACGAATCCATGACAGCAATTATTCTCAAAAGCACCACTCCAAAATTGAGTTTGTTTCACAATTTTTGTTATTGTCGCATTTCGTTCTATAAGACCCAGCCTCACATATGATTGGACCACATTTTTAAAAAAAAAAATCAATTCAGGTAGTCCTCGATTTACGACTGCAATTGAGCCAATCATTTTATTTAATAAATTAATAATTAATCAATTAGTAATTTAAGAGCCACGGCAGCATGGTGGTTAGAATGCAGAATTGCAGACTAATTCAGCAGACTGCAGACTGCCAGCCGTTCAACGGTTCGAGTCTCAAGGTTGACTCGGCCTGCCGTCCCTGAGGAGCCAGATTGTTGGGTGAAATAGGCTGACTCTGTGAACCACTTAGAGAGGGCTGTAAAGCACTGTGAAGCTTTATATAACTCTAAGTGCTATTACTAATAATTTCTGTTGCTAAGTGAGACATTCATTAAGTGAGTGTTGCCCCATTTTACGACCCTTCTTGCCACTGTGGTTAAGTGAATCACTTTCTGTTCAGTGAGGAACATGGCTGTGAAATGACTCTGGCTTCCCTGTTGATTTGGCTTGTCAGAAGGTTGCAAAAAGGAATCACAGGACAGTGGGACATGGCAAACCATCATAAATGTGAACCAGTCGAACTTCTGGTGGCGCCTCTGTCGTTGTCGGCGGTCTCTTCATGACCGCCGACCTCCCGGCGCGTTAAGAGCCACCGCACAGCAGGCAGGCGGCTCGGAAAACCCGCTCCTTAATTGAAGGAGCGGGAAGAGCTTCTGGGGGTGAGGTTGAGCCCCCTGAGCCGCCCCAGGATTCCTTTTTCTGTCCTGGGGAAGGCTCAGGGCGATGGCTCCCTATCCACCCCCAGAGTATGCTCCGCGCCGAGAGGGATCTCCGCTAATTAGCTAATTAGCGGAGCCAGACGTCGTGAGCAACACCACGACTGATTGACAACTTAAACAAGCTAAACAAGGAAGAATTCAAGTAGAATGCAAGTATGAGGTTTTTTTTTTATTGATTTTTTGGAGGAGGAGGGAAAGAAAAGGGAAGGAGAGGATGAAGAGTGAAAGTGCTTTTAAGATGGTGACCGGCTCTGCTTGAAGAAAAAATGAGAGCAGAAAGTGAAAGCAGAGCTTAGTGTCGAGAGAGTTTAAAAGAAACATTTTGATACTGAAAAGAATTAAAGAAACAAAGGCTGATTTAAACAGATTTTTCCTGCTATTTTTTATTGAAGTAAGAAGAATTACTTTGATCTTTTTGAAAAGTAAATAATAAGTCAGAAGCATGACTCCTAAACTTAAAGGAAGGGGGGGGGGCTCCCCCATGAGTCAGTTGAAGGATAAAGCTGTAATGACTTATCTGCAAGGATTTGCTGAGCTGGACTTAAAAGATTTTATAACAAGCTCTTTAGTGAGTCTTGTTGACAAGATAAAAAGTTCACAGAAGAATCTTGAGGAGTTGGTCTCTGGGAAATATGACCAATTAAGTCAAACTATAACTAAAATAGTCTTGGATCTTTCAAGTGTTGTGGTTGAAATGGGGAAGAAAGTGACTGAGATTGGCAGTAAGTTTGACTCCCAGATGCAAGAAATACAAGAAAAATTTGTGGAAGCTGAGGTTCAAAATCAGAACATACAGAATGATGTTATTATGCTTCAAATTAAAACTATGGAATCAGCAATTAGATTAAGAGGTATAAGAGAAAACAAGAGAGAAAATTTAAGAACGATTTGTGCAAAGGCTTTTGCAGAATTATTAAAGCTAGAAGATGAGCTAATTCTTGGCTGTATAGAGAAAGTCTACAGAGTCAACTCACGTGTAGCTAAACAAAGGAATTTGCCCAGAGACGTTGTTGTTTATCTTACTGATAGAAGATTGAGAGATGATATCTTACAAAAGTCCTACTCTGCCAGAGTGCAAGTAGAAGGTATACAAATTAGTATTTTTAAAGAGCTACCACCGAAGGTCCTAAAGGAGAGAAAAGATTTTGCTTTTTTGGTTAAGGAATTGAAGAGAAGTAATATCCCATTTAGATGGGATTTACCAGTTGGTATAATTTTTAGATACCATGGTGTGAGACATTGTTTGAATACTATTGAAAAAGCGGAATATTTTTATAAAAATATCTTTAAGGGAGCCCCGGAACAGGTTAAGAATAAAAAACAAGAAAGAGAGTCAGCAAAAGGTAAACAGAAGGAAGAGATTGAAAGAGTATTAAAAGAAAAAGGAGTACAAGGTGGTTGTCCAGAGGTTCCTATTATGGATTTTTCAGATGAAAAAATTGAGCATCCTAGTGACCCTAGAGGAGGGGTACCGGACCTTGAACTGCTGGAGCAAGATCTAAAAAATAATATTACAATCCGAGATGAACAGCAGCAGAGGCCCAGCGCTCCTCAAGAAATGGGGGGGTGATGCTAAACAACAAGAACTAGAAGTTAATGAGGAAACTCGACTGGAAACCGCTGATGACAAATTTAAGGAGTATCGTGAACTGTTTCAGATTATAACAGAAAGCATTGAAAGATGTGGAAATAGGTTATAAAACTTTTAAAGCTTATATTGAGTTGGATTTATGGATTATAAAAATTTTCTACGAAGTTTATTCTGAGGACTTGAGCTATTGTAGATAGCTGTTAAAATTTTTGAGATGTATAACAATTTTTTTTTTAAAAAAAGTTCATCCTGAGTTGGACTGATATTAGACTTATAAAAATTTTACTGCAAAGTTTATCCTGAATTGGACTTAACATCCTGAGAAAGGTTAACAGATTGCTGCAATAGTAGCAGCGATCTGTGGTTACCCTATTATAGGTTCTTTTTTGGAATTTATCATCTAGGAGAAGAGAATGGAATTGAAAACATCTTACAACCAGAAGGAATGAACTGTAAAGGGCGACAGGATTTGAAAGAGCTTTAAAGGAACATCTGGGAATGCAGTTTCTAGTGTTTTTTTTTCTCTCAAGGTTTGATTTTTAGGAGGAGCTGCATTGGTTTTTTCTTTCTTTTAGGTGGTATAGTATAAGCTAGTTTGAATGATTCTACCTAGAGGAGTGAATACCTTCATGGTTGGATATTATCTATAAAAAGTCACTCATGGGGTGTGTGTGGAGACATGCTTTATTTTGCTGATGGGGGCAGATGGAAGACGAAGCTTATTGGAATTGGATTCATGTTGGAGAAAGAATATTTAACTTCAATCAAGACGAAGAGAAGATTGAAATTTGGATCATGGAGATAGAAAAATTTCTTTTTGGATACAATTGTATGATTATAATAACATATGCATAATTATATATATTATACTGCATGTTCTATGTTTAGGTTTCTGTTTTTTAGTTAAGGGGTGTAGCTGGGATCAAAATATTTGATATGGATATGCAGGTTATATTATATTTTATTATAAGGGGGTTGAGTTTGGTATATGATTAGTAATGTTAATACTAATGGAATACAGAAAGGTATAATAATTTTTAAATTAGTTTGAATATTATATTGGTTATTATTACTGGGTTTTTTTTTATTATAACATTGTTAACTTTAGATAAATATTAATATTTATAGGTCTATTGTTATACTTGTTGGTTACAAGTATTGTGTTTCTTTAGTTTGTTCTTTTTTCTTCTTTCTTTCTTTCTTCTTCTTTCGATTTTTTTTTTAATTTAGAATTTGAATACATAATAATTTTTGCTTTTCTTGTTATAAATTTTTCTGTTCTTTAAAAATTTGTAGCGGAAGTCAGGGGAGGGATGGGGAGGGAAGGGGTGGGGGTAGAAGGAGGTAGGGGGAGGGGTTGGGAGGTGGGGGTTGGGGTGGGGGGGAAAAATGAAAAAAAAATTGTATTGTAAAACTTTTTCAATAAAAAAATAAAATAAATAAATAAATAAATAAATGTGAGCCAGTTGCCAAGTGTCCAAAATATTGATCTCATGACCACGGGGATGCAGCAACAGCCCTAAGGGTGAAAAATGGTTCCTAAGTCACATTTTTTCAGTGTGGTTGTAACTTGGAATGGTCACTAAATGAAGCATTGTAAGTTGAGGACTACCTGAACTCTACGAATGACGAGTTTTTCTTATAGGTAAAAAAATGGTAAGAAATTCTGACCCAGCCATTGGCCTTGGGCATCTGTCCATTTGCACGGTTTACACAATTCTCCCGTGACAATGGCCTCCTCCTGTTCAATTTGGTTGATAATCCGTGGCTTGATGGGCAGGGGTCCTGTTGGAAACAGAGAAAAGCAAAGGGGTCTCAACCCGTTTCATGTCTATTTTGGTCCCCAGAGCCCAGAGGGAGGGGAAGTACTGACCTTGCTGCTCTCTGAGTTTGGTGGTTTTCTGGTAGAAGTTTCATTACCAAATTAGGTAATGTCATCAGTGCTAGAAGGGAATGGGATCTGTTCTTTAACCTCACTCCCTTCTAGTACTGATGTTACATAATTGGGCTATGAAACATCTGCAAGAAAATGATCAAGCTCAGAGAGCACCAAGGACCCCACAGCCCTTTCTCCTTCTCCTCCTTCCCCTCCTCCTTTCCACAACCCCCCTTCTCTTCTAGCATTGATTATGTTTCCTAGTTGGGTCATGAAATGTCTGCAAGAAAACCCCCAAGCTCAGGGAGCACCAAGGACTCCTCATTCCTCCTCCTCCTCTTCTCTCCTCCTCCACTCCACAAGCCCCACTCCCCCCTTCTAGCCCTGATGATGTTCCCTAGTTGGGTCACAAGACGTCTGCGAGAAAACCCCCAAGCTCAGAGAGCACCAAGGACCACCACAGTTCACCCCTGAGCTAAAAATATTCTCTTTTATTCATGGACTTCATAGAGAGGCTCTGAATGAACGTCACACAAAACGTCCTTACCAAATGCCACCAGTGATGAGCTAGTTGTCCCCGGAGGTATTTAAGCAGAGGCTGGCCTGCCATCTTGATGGATATTTTTTTTATCTGCTTCCCTGGCTTTGAGATTAGAGGACCTTCGCAGCCCTTTCCAAAGGCTCTTAACCCACCCTTCATTTCAGAGTGGTTGGACTAAGAATCGCATCATCCAAAACCCGGGGTGGGATTTGGAAGACAGGCTTGATCTCACGAGGAACCCCCCGTGAGGTGGGGGCGTCTGTCAACCAAATGTTCTCCAGCCAGGAGACTTCTAGCTTCCAGCATGGATGGTACCAAAGAGGCTGTGGAGATCATCACCACGGCCTTGGCTAGGGCAATGGAAGCTCCACCGTCGAAGACTCTGTCAGAGTATGAATATTCATAGACTGGAATAGGCATAGCAACAGGTCAGCCAATGGGGACTGTTTGGATAGACATGGTAACAGGTCAGCCAACGGGGACTGTTTGGAAACTGAAACATAGTATTTATTTGTATGGGGCCATAAGAGACAATTTGGAGTCTGGGCGTGGCTTAAACTTGCTGAACTGTATATAAGAGTTGGTTTGGCCTGAGATAACATCTACTTACCTTCCTTACCAGTTTGGAAGTGCATGCGCCATGCACATGCATCATGTGCACGCACGGACCCTCTGTGCATGCGCAAGCACTTCTGCGTATGCAGAGGGTAAAAAACGGGTTACGAGCCTCGCGCTGCCGTCACTACCGGTTCTCCGAACCACTAGCAGCCATCGCTACCGGTTCGGTCGAACCAGTAGCATTTCACCCCTGGTTTGGCCTCTGTAAATGATGCCTCTGTACAATATACAGTTGCAAGAAAAAGTATGTGAACCCCTTGGGATTATGTGGAGTTTTGCATGAATTGGTCATAAAACTATCACCCCATCCGATAGGGTTCGCAATCTGGGTGTCCTCCTGGATTCTCGGCTATCCCTGAATGACCATCTGACGGCCGTAACCAGGGGGGCCTTCGCGCAGGTACGTCTTGTACGCCAGTTGCGCCCTTTTTTGGACCGAGATGCCCTCACCACGGTCACCCATGCCCTGGTTACTTCTCGGTTGGATTACTGTAATGCCCTCTACATGGGGCTGCCCTTGGGACATATCCGGAGACTCCAGTTAGTCCAGAATGCGGCTGTGCGGGTAGTTACGGGGGCTTCTCGTTACTCCCGTGTTACACCTCTCCTGCGCGGGCTGCACTGGCTACCGGTTGTTCTCCGGGTTCGTTTCAAGGTGCTGGTTTTAACCTATAAAGCCCTACATGGCATAGGCCCGGGGTACTTACAGGACCACCTCCTGCCTTCCTCCCACCGTCCAGTGGGCCTCCTCCGGGTGCCGTCAGCCAAGCAATGTCGGCTGGCGGCCCCCAAGGGGAGGGCTTTCTCTGTCGGAGCTCCGACCCTCTGGAATAGTCTTCCCACCGACCTCAGGATGGCCCCCGACCTCCTCTCCTTTCGCCGGGGATTAAAGACATGGCTGTTTAAAGAATATTACGATCGTGGGGTTATATAGTTTTTAGAATGATTTTATGGATTTTAATGCATTTTAATGTGTTTATTGTGATTTGTATTATGATTGTTTTTGTAAGCCACCCTGAGTCCTCGGGGAGAATGGCGGCATATAAATCACATAAATAAAATAAATAAATAAAATGTGCTCTGAACTTCATCTAAGTCACAACAATAGAAAAACACAGTCTGCTTAAAATAATACTACACAAACATTAGATGTTGCCATGGTTTAATTGAACATAACATGTAAATATTCACAGTGCAAGGAGGAAAAAGTATGGGAACCTTTGGACTGTCCCCTCAGTTGGACAGAACGCAGAGACTCCTAGCCGCTACAGTGAGAGGGTAGTGGCGTTTCTCCTGTCTGACTTGGTTCTGCCTTGGAACATCTTCTATGGACCTTAGCCATGTCTTACCATCTTCTTTGCCCATGTTTTGTATTGGATGTATTCTAGATCTACGCTTCTTGCCCTGCGAGATTCCCCCCTCTCGCGGGCATGGCCCTCTATGTTATCGAGGGCCTACCTTAATGATGGGTTTTGGGACCCCGAGAGGCAGCATGTTGCAAAACGGGGTTTGAGGGTTTTTTAAAGTTCTTTTTTAATGAGAGTTTTAGGGGGCTCCGGGGTGGGGGAGGGTGCGGGTTTGGGGGGGAACCGGGAGGGGAGAGGGACAGGCCCGGCTGTTTGTGGTGCCACAGGGGGTTTAGTTTCTGGAGGCAAGAGGGCTCTTTCAGAGCCCTCTGTTGAGGGCTGTGCTATAAATACGCTGTGTGGGAGGGGCAGATATGGCGTGAGCAGGGGACCATATCATGTGGCGGGGGCACGCACTCGCTGCCTTCGAGCGATTGCGTGCCCCGGTCCCCCGAGCTATTCCCGTTCCCCGGGTTGTTTAGAGTCTCAGGACCCGAGGCTCCGGCTGTTGTTATGCAATGCAAGGTCCATTGTTAATAAGGCCCCCCTCATATGTGATCTTCTTCAAGAGGGGGGTGCGGACCTGGCCGGTATTACCGAGACCTGGTTGGGCCACGAGGGGGGGGGTTCCCCTCATGGAGATGTGCCCACCAGGTTTCCTTGCATTCCACCAGCTGAGAGCTCAGAGTAGGGGTGGGGGAGTAGCGGTCATTATTAAGGAAGGTCTGGATCCGAGGGAGACCACTGTACCTCAGATAGCCGGGTGTGAGTCCATCTTTGTGAGGTGGGGTCGTGGTGGGCAGATGGGTCTGTTAGTCACGTACCTGGCTCCCTGCCACGTGGCAACGACCCTGCCCGAGCTTCTCAATGTTGTAGCCGAGTTGGCGGTTGATACCCCCAGGCTTATGGTCATGGGGGATTTCAATCTGCCATCCATTGGTGAAACATCTGAGATAGCCCGGGAGTTCATGGCTTCCATGACGGCCATGGACCTGACCCAGGTAATTCAAGGCCCGACTCACATCGGTGGACACACCCTGGATCTAGTTTTTGTTTCTGGTCAGTGGCTGAGTGGTCTTGACATCGGGGATATAGGTGTGGAACCCTTGTCATGGACTGACCACTCGCTCCTTCGACTCGACTTTCTGACCGCTGCACCTCACCGCAGGGAGGCGGAACTGACCAGGTGGTTCCGCCCCAGGCGCCTGATGGATCCTGATAGGTTCCAGATGGAGCTTGGGCCATTTCCTGAGACACTGACACGCGACTCGGCTGAGGACCTGGTGGCGGCCTGGGATAGGGTGGCCAGTGGGGCCTTGGACCGCGTCGTGCCTTTGCGGCCTCTGACCCGGCGCCGAACTCACTTATCTCCTTGGTTTACCGAGGAGCTGAGGGAGATGAAACGCCGGAAAAGACGCCTGGAGAGCGGTTGGAGGGCCAGTTGCTCTGAATCTGACTTGACACTAGTAAGAGCTCATATTAAGACTTAGTGGCGATAAAAGCCGCGAAATCTAACTATTTTGCCGCTCTTATCGCGTCATCAGATAATCGCCCAGCCGCCCTGTTTAGGGTGACCCGCTCCCTCCTCCATCTGGGAGCGCGGGAGGATCCCTTGCAGGGTCATGTTGAGGACTTTGTTCAATATCTGGATGATAAAATAACTCAGATTCGGGATGATCTGGCCACTGACTGGGTTAGTTCAGGCGGGGTGACTGACGCAGGTCTTGAGAGTGTTATCTGGGCTGAGTTCGATCCTGTGGCTCCCGAGGACGTGGACAGGACTCTGGGAAGACTGAACGCAACCACATGTTTATTGGACCCGTGTCCCTCCTGGTTGGTGCTGGCCTCCCGGGAGGCTACACGAGGCTGGCTCCAGGAGATTATAAACGCTTCTTTGAGTGAGGGTGCCCTACCGGCTGCCTTGAAGGAGGCGGTGGTGAGGCTCCTCCTCAAGAAGCCCTCCCTGGACCCAGCTATTTTGGCTAATTATCGTCCAGTCTCCAACCTTCCCTTTTTAGCGAAGGTTGTTGAGAGTGTGGTTGTGTGGCAGCTCCCCCGGTACCTGGATGAAGCTGTCTATTTAGACCCGCTCCAGTCCGGCTTCAGGTCTGGATACAGCACCGAAATGGCATTGGTCGCGTTGGTGGATGATCTCTGGAAGGCCCGGGGTAGGGGGTACTCCTCTATCCTGGTGTTGTTAGACCTCTCAGCGGCTTTTGATACCATCGACCATGGTATCATGTTGCGTCGGTTGGAGGGACTGGGGGTGGGGGGCACCATTTTACGGTGGTTCTCCTCCTACCTCTCCGACCGGTCGCAATCTGTGTTGACCGGGGGGCAGCGGTCGACCCTGAGGCGCCTAGTGTGTGGGGTGCCACAAGGGTCGGTCCTCTCGCCCCTCCTGTTCAACATTTATGTAAAGCCGCTGGGTGAGATCATCCGTGGTTTTGGGGTGGAGTTCCATCAGTACACTGACGATACTCAGCTGTACATCTCCACCCCAGACCACCCCAATGATGCCGTGGAAGTGATGTCCCAGTGCCTTGAAGCCGTGCGGGTCTGGATGGGGAGAAACAGGCTTCGACTCGACCCCTCCAAGACCGAGTGGCTGTGGCTGCCGGCGTCCCGATATAGCCAGCTGACACCATCGCTGGTTATTGGGGGCGAATCATTGGCCCCCACGGAAAGGGTGCGCAACTTGGGCGTCCTCCTGGACCCACGGCTGTCCTTAGAGGATCACACGACAGCTGTGGCCAGGGGGGCTTTCTGTCAGGTTCGCCTGATATGCCAGTTACGGCCCTTTCTAGATCGGGACTCCCTACGCACAGTCACTCAGGCACTCGTCACCTCTCGCCTGGACTACTGCAATGCTCTCTACATGGGGCTCCCCTTGGGGTGCACCCGGAGGCTCCAACTGGTACAGAATGCGGCCGCGCAGGGGATTATGGGAGCGACGGGGCGCTCCCACGTGACACCTCTCCTGCGCGAGCTGCATTGGTTGCCGGTGGACTTCTGGGTGCGTTTCAAGGTGTTGGTAATCACCTTTAAAGCGCTCCATGGCTTAGGACCAGGGTACTTACAGGACCACCTTCTGCCGCCAATTGCCTCCCACCGGCCGGTTCGCTCCCACAGAGAGGGCCTCCTCAGGGTGCCGTCAGCCAGACAATGCCGGCTGGCGACCCCCAGGGGGAGAGCCTTCTCTGTGGCAGCCTCCACCCTCTGATCCCTGTTGAATTTTTAAAATTTTTTGAGTTTGTAGAGTTGTTGCATTTTAATATTTACTTGTTTTAATTCTCAGCCAAATTTATATGTGTTTTATAATTTTTTAACTTTTATATACTGATTTTTATTCGGCTGTTCACCGCCCTGAGTCCGTAAGGAGAAGGGCGGTATATAAATCTAATTAATAATAATTAATTAATTAATTAATAAATAAATAACTGGTTGACCCTCCTTTGGCAGCAATAACCTCAACCAAACATTTCCTGTAGTTGTAGATCAGACCTGCACAACGATCTGGAGTAATTTTGGACCACTCCTCTTCACAAAACTGTTTCAGTGTAGCAATATTCTTGGGATGTCTGGTGTGAATCGCTCTCTTAAAGTCATGCTACAGCATTTCAATCGGGTTGAGGTCAGGACTCTGACTGGGACACTCCAGAAGGCATATTCTGTGCTTTTGAAGCCATTTTTTTGTTGAATTACTTGTATGCTTTGGGTCATTGTCCTGTTGCATCACCCATCCTCTATGGAGCTTCAGTTGGTGGACAGATGGTCGTACAGTTGGTGGACAGATGGTTGTACGTTTTCCTGCAAAATGTCTTGATAAACTCTGGAATTCATTTTCCCATCAATGACAACAATCCGTCCAGGCCCTGAGGCAGCAAAGCAGCCCCAAATCATGATGCTCCCTCCGCCATGTTTTACAGTGGGGATGAGGTTTTGATGTTGGTATGCTGTGCCTTTTTTTCTCCACACATAGTGTTGTGTGTTCTTCCCAAACAACTCAATTTTGGTTTCATCTGTCCACAGTATATTTTGCCAGTAGTGCTGTGGAACATCCAGGTGCTCTTTTGCAAACTTCAAACGTGCTGCAATATTTTTTTTGGACAGCAATGGCTTCCTCTGTGGTGTCCTCCCATGTACTCCATTCTTGTTTAATGTTTTCCTTATTGTAGATGTGTCAACAAAAATGTTAGCATGTGCCAGAGATTTCTGTAGGTCTTTAGCTGACACTCTAGGATTCTTCTTTACCTCATGAAGCATTCTCCGCTGTGCTCTTGCAGTCATTTTTACAGGACGACCACACCTAGGGAGAGTAGCAACAGTGCTAAACTTTCTCCATTTGTAGACAGTCTTTGTTACCGTGGACACATGAACATCAAGGCTTTTGGAGATACTTTTATAATCCTTTCCAGCTTCATGCAAGTCAGCAATTCTTGATCGTAGGACTTCTGAGAGCTCCTTTCTGAGAGGCATGGTTCACATCAGACAGTGCTTCTTGAAACCAGTACACCCAAAACAGGTGTGTGTTTTTAAAGGGCAGGACAGCTGTCAGCAACACATCCAATATCATCACACTGATTGGAGTCAAGGTTGGCTCACTCCTGGCTCCAATTAGCTCTTGGAGAAGTCATTAAGCTAGGGGCTCACATACTTTTTCCTCCCTGCACTGTGAATGTGTACATGTTATGTTCAATTAAACCATGGCAACATCTAATGTTTGTGTAGTATTATTTTAAGCAGACTGTGTTTTTCTATTGTTGTGACTTAGATGAAATTCAGAGCACATTTTATGACCAATTCATGCAAAACTCCACGTAATCCCAAGGGGTTCACATACTTTTTCTTGCAACTGTATTAGCCTCTGTATCTCTCTACTCTGTAACTACTCGCTTCTATGAATATTGCTTCTGTGTTCCTGATATTGTATGCTGATTTCTGCTGTATGGTATTGTATATAAAGAAGTTTCTTATATATAATTGAAATCCTGCTGAAGTTCATTTACTTGTGTGCTGGTCGGACGTGCTGCAACAAACTGACAGAGACTGAGTGGTCTGCAGCCTTCAGATCTTGCTGCTTGAAGCTTTCCCCCACCCCGAAGCATCCAGCTGACCACTGTTGGAGACACAAAGCTGGGGCCAAGGAGGACCCTGGGAAGTCACTCTCTTCCCTCCAGGATCTGAGCAATTAAGTCATTCTTGCCCAAGGACAGAACCGCCTCGTAATTCTCCGTCATCACCGCTTGGTAGAGCTCCCGTTGTCATTCACTTAACTCTTCCCATTCTTCCCGGGAGAAATAGACTGCCACGTCCTCAAAGGTCACCTGCGCCAGCAAAGAAATCCAGGCCCGAAGGATCCCTCTTATCCCTATGGATACTCAAGAACTTTGGGCTCTGGTACCTGGCTCCATAGTAGTAACTTGCGAGATGGGATAGAGAGAGACAGAGATGATAGATGATAGAGATAGATGATAGAGATAGATGATAGATAGATAGATAGAGATCGATAAAGAGAGAGAGAAAGCTAGCTAGCTAGCTAGAGAAAGAAGAAAAAAGAAAGAGAGAAAGGGAAAGAAAGAAAGAGAGAGAGAGAGAGAGAGAAAGAGAGAGAGAGAGAGAGAGAGAGAGAAAGAAAGAAAGAAAGAAAGAAAGAAAGAAAGAAAGAAAGAAAGAAAGAGAGTGAGAAAGATAGATAGATAGACAGACAGACAGACAGACAGACAGATAGATAGATACCGGTAGATAGATAGAAAAAAAGAGAGTCAGAAAAGAAAGAGAAGAAAAGAAAAGAGAAAAGAAAAGAAAAAAAAGAAAAGAAAAGAAAAGAAAAGAAAAGAAAAGAAAAGAAAAGAAAAGAAAAGAAGAAAAGAAAATGTATGTGGAGTCTTGGAGTAGGTTGGTTAATTTGGTTTGGTAGCAGGGCTGTGGAGTCGGGAGAATTGGGACATTTAAACTTGCTTTTTTAAAAATTCCAATCTAAATTTAGTAGGAGTCGGAGTCAGTGCATTGTTTGCCGACTCCGACTCCGACTCCAGGTACCCAAAATTTCCTCCGACTCCGACTCCTCGACTCCGACTCCAACTCCAACTCCAACTCCAACTCCAACTCCAACTCCAACTCCAACTCCAACTCCAACTCCAACTCCAACTCCAACTCCACAGCCCTGTTTCGTAGTCAGATGTGTTCATAACCACCGTGGCGTTGCCCTTGTCTGCTGGTAGGATTATTATGCGGGTGTCTTCTTTCAGGTTAAGTAGTGCTGTCTGTTCCTCTTTGGGTGGCTTGCTCGTGCAGAGGATGTTGGTGATTTCCACATACAAACCCCTAAACACAGACCCCATCACCTACCTGGAAAAAACCACTAGATCCAAAATAAAAGCCTCCCCCATCAGCGAAGAGATCCAGCAAAGAATCATTCCCAGAGAGAAATCATCCAGATGCCCTAAGCTCTATGGTTTCCCCAAGATACACAAAGAAAGAACCCCACTTAGACCCATAGTCAGCTCCATAGGCTCACCTCTACAAAACCTAACCAAATTTCTCGCCAAACAACTACAGCCCTATGCATAATCCATCTCCTCACATGTAAAAAACTCATTCCAGTTCATAGAGATCATAAAGAAACAAAACTTACAGCTCAGCGACTTATCTCTCTTCACCCAAGTGCCAATCAAAGAAGCCTTGACAGCTATCCAAAACAAATATAACCCTCCCCCCCCCAAGCACATCCTAGATCTGACCAACCACTGCCTATCCAACACATACTTAATCTATAACGGACAAAAATACAAACAAATAGAAGGAGCACCCATGGGATCACCCCTCTCACCTGTCATTGCAAACTTCTACATGGAACACTTTGAAACCCAAGCTCTAGAAAAATCTGATCACAAACCCAAACTCTGGCTCAGATACGTAGACGACACCTTCATAATCTGGCCACACGGGAAAGAAAAACTGGACAACTTCCTCACACACGTCAACAGCCTACACCCCAAAATACAGTTCACCATGGAAACAGAAGCGAACAACCAACTTCCCTTCCTGGATGTCTTAGTCTACAGGAAATCCAATGGCTCCCTAGGACACACCATCTACCAGAAGAAAACACACACAAACTGCTATCTGCACACACTCTCACACCACCACCCAGCACAAATCAACTCCGTAGCCAAGACACTCATCTCCAGAACAAAACGCTTAGCTGACGAACAACACCTAAAAACCGAACTACACACTCTCACTAACGTACTAACATCCAATGGATTCCAAAGAAATAAGATTACCAACCTAATCCAAAAAGAAACCCCCACTAAAATTCAAGACAGAGAACAAGAAAACGGCAAAGCCCTCCTCCCATACATAAAAGGCACCACAGACAGAATCAGCAAGATCCTCCACAAACACAACATCAAGACAGCATTCTGCACAAACCGAAAAATATCCACCATCCTAAGAAACCCCAAAGACAAAATTGAGTTAGAAAATCAAGGAGTATATGAAATCCCATGCACCGCCTGCCCCACCACATACATCAAACAAACCAACAGAAGAATAAGTGCATGCGTTGAAGAACACAAGAACTCAGTCAGAAAAGAGGAACCAACTTCTTCCCTGGTCCAACACCTTAAAGCCAGAGGACATGAAATTGACTTTAAAAAGACCAGAACTATCGCCAAAACTGAACACTTTAACAAAAGAATAATCAGAGAAGCCATTGAGATAGAAAAACGTCCACACAGCATGAATAAACGAGACGATACCTCCCGCCTACCAGCCATTTGGAAACCTGCCCTTATTGACAAATGAGTCCCTAACACGAGGAATGACACCAGACCCACACTCACGAGGGCCACACAGGATGTCACCACCACACATCCACGCAGAAAGCAGACTCAAACCCACACCGATGATGAGGCACGACCATGGACCAGAAGCCAGACTGCAGCTGCATCATTAGCCACTTTAAACCCCTCCAATCCATACATGAAGCAGACTGACACCCATCATGAAGATGTGGCACAACCATGAACGCGAAGTCAAACAGCAACGCAGCTCACCAGCTCAAATCCCCCTGCAACTCAGACTAAGCTGAGCACAACCAAGCCCCCACCCAAACAGAACACACCTCCACCCAATCAGAACACAGCCAAGCTCCCACCCAATCAGTTCACAACCCCACTAGCAGTTAAAAGGAAGAAACAGCTGAGATCACACATTGCTCCTAGAAGCATGAAGCTGAAAACACCAGCCTGAAGATGACGAATGAGACTTCGTCGAAACGTCACCAAGACACTTCCAATTTTACGTGGGAGAAAACCCGAATAACCAAAGACCTATATATAAATGGATAGATGATAGATGATAAATTATTGAAATGAAAGATATGATACAGATAGAGACAGAAAGAAAGAAAGAGAAAGAAAAAGAAAGAAAAAGATAGCTTGATACCTGGAGAAAGAAAGAGATAGCTAGCTAGCTAGCTAAAGAAAGAAAAAGAAAGAGCTAGATAGCTAAAGAGAGAGAGAGAGAGAGAGAGAGAGAGAGAGAGAGAGAGAGAGAGAGAGAGAGAGAGAGAGAGAGAGAGAGAGAGAGAGAGAGAGATGCTTTTGATAGTTACGTAATTTGCCTGTTCTTTTCTACTATAAGACTAGCTTTTGGGTCATATGAGGATGGGGTCTTGGGGACGGGGCGGGACATTAACCAAAATAATGTCAACCCCCCCCCCAAAGGAAAATTTCACAGCTTATTTGCAGCAGCGATTGCCCCCCACCCCACCTCAAACTACCCCCCAAAATCTCTGCAACAGCATCAAAGGGAAATCAATAACATTTGAAAGCGACTTCAAAGCGAAAGACACCCCCCTGCCCCATGCAATGTATCACCCACTGCCCCCCTTTCTTTGAAGCCTGAACCACGTCTCTCCCTCCCCCCCCCCCATTGAGGGGGTGTGGGGAGGGCCCTCTAGGGCAGAGCGTGGCTCTCAGGGTCGGGAGGTGGCCATTTTGACTTTTGAAGGGGACCCCCCCCTCCTCTCTCCTGCCCACACCTGGGAATAAACCCCCCATCCCACCTCCCGGGGCGGTGTAGAAATCGCGAAGCAGTGAAAGAAAGGATGTGTAGCCGCAATCTTTCTTTCTTCCCAGGCCGGCCAATAGGGCGGAGGGACCTGAAGACCCCTGGGGGCTTTTCAATGGGGGGGGAACCCTTGATATACCCACCCACCCCCACCAAAATGGGCGTGTGGGGGGGAGGGGTTAAAAAATCGCTAAGATAAAAAAATCTTCCTTTCTTCCCAGGCGGCCAGGAGGGGTGGGGGTGGAAGCCCAGCGGGGGACAGAGACCCCCGAAGCTCTTCTGGGGAGGGAAGGAAAGACCCCCTTGATATACCCCACCAAGGCCGGGAGGGGAGCGGCTTGGAAATGGCGAAGTACCACTTTCACTGATGCAGCCGTGTAAATAGGGAGGAGGGACCACCCCCCACCACCGGCCTGGAGACCCCGCCCCAGGACTGTTTGGGGGGGAGGAAAGACCCCCTTGATGTACCCACCCAGCCCCACCCGGACCAAGGCCGATGGGGGCCACTTGGATAGGAGCAAAGAGCTTGGGTTTTTTTCCCGGCTGGGGGTGGGGAGTGGGAGTGTGGGGGAGTCTCTTTACCTGCCCGGGCCGGGGTCGTGGCGCCTCCATGACTGGGGTGGCAGCGCCTCTCGATGAGAAGAAAGGCGGGGGTTTGGGGGAAAGAGGTTGGGGGGCGGGGGGAGCCCCGGCTCCGCCCGCTGGAAGGAGGGTCAGAGAGGAGGAGCAGAGGTCGGGGCTGCGGAGCATGGGACTTGCGGGAAGAGAGGCTGCT
Source organism: Coluber constrictor foxii (assembly GCA_038048745.1). Lineage (NCBI taxonomy): Eukaryota > Metazoa > Chordata > Lepidosauria > Squamata > Colubridae > Coluber > Coluber constrictor. The sequence continues at coordinate 47,234,626 of CM075966.1, forward strand.
CTGTCTGTCTGCCTATCATTTTTCATCAATCACTCTCTCTCTCTCTCTCTTTCTTTCTGTCTATATCATTTTTCATCAATCTCTTTCTTTTTCTTTCTCTCTCTGTCTATATCTATCTATCATTTTTCATCTCTCTTTCTTTCTCTCTCTCTATCATTTATCATCTATCGCTCTCTTTCTCACTCTATCTCTGTCTATCTATCTTTATCTTTCTATCTCTCTATAGCTATCTCTTTATATCTATGTATCATTTATCATCTCTTTCTTTCTCTGTCTCTCTCTCATTTATCATCTCTTTATTTCTCTCTCTCTCATTTATCATCTCTCTCTCTCATCAATTATTTTATATGTTTTTCTCTCTGTCTCCCTCGCTCTTTCTCATTCTCTCATTTTTCATACTGCAGCATCAAAACCAAACCATGGTTTAATGCGACACAACGAACTTGTCATAACTTGAAGACCAGCCATATTTGGCTTCTTTGTGGAAAAGTTCTCTCAGGGACAAAGGCAAAGAGGCAAATAAACAGATTGGGAGCCGAGAAATACGTCGGTTTTATTTAATGGCAGAAAATCCAGAACTCACCGCTTTCATTGGGAATTCCAGATACAATTTGTCCCCCCAAAACTGAAGAGAAATATGAATGGAGCGGCCATCTTGATTCTTGATGCTCTGAGGATATGACGAGGAAGGATTTAACACCCTGTTTCTCAACCTTGGTCATTTTAAAAGGGCTGGATTTCAGCTCCCAGAATTCTTCAGCCAGCATGCAGGCTCTGAAGTCCATCCTTCTTAAAGCATGCGGGCTGGGGGATTCTGGGAGTTGAAGTCCTGCCCTCTTAAAGCAAACTGGCTGAAGGATTCTGGGACTCAAAATCTACTAAATCATGCCGCTTGGGGAATTCTGGGAATTGAAGTCCGTCTCTCTTAAAGTGATCAAACACTGATTTAATAAAATATTTCCACCATGGAGGAAATCTCCCATCATGCTGTGCATTGAAAAGTCCGGCGGATTCCCCAAAAAATCCACCTTTGGTGGACAGAGACCCCCAAACCCAGCAGGCAAACAAACCCACTCCCACAATTATGTTGCGGGGTCTTCCACTCAATTCTCTCTTCTTAACTCTGGAACAGAGAAGATTCCAGAGGCTGTCGGAAAAAAGAAGTCAAAATAACACAGTCAGGCTATGTAGCGATCCCCAAATTTTGGTTGCTAAACTTGCAGCTATGATGATCCACAGGGAGTCCTCGGCCTTACAACCGCAATCAAGTCCACAATTTATGTCACTAAGCGAGATGGTTGTTAAGTGAGTTTTGCCCTGTTTTACAACCTATCTCACCACCGTCATTAAGCAAATCACTGCAGTTATTAAAGTTAAGCACATGGTCGTTAAGTGAATCTGGCTTCCCTGTTGACTTTGCTCATCGGAAGGTGGCAAAACGGGATTATGTGACCCCAGGACACTGCAACTGTCATAAATGCAAGTCGGTTGCCAAGCATCTCAGTGTTGATCACGTGGCCACGGGGAAGCTGCAATGGTCATAAGAGTGAAAAACTGTCATAAGTCACTTTTTTCAGGGCCGTTGTAACTTTGAACAGTCACTAAGCTGAGTCCCTCAGGAGAAGGGTGGTATATAAATCTAATAAATCAAATCAAATCAATTGTAAGTCAAGGACTGCCTGTATGAGGATCACAGGTAGTCCTTCACTTATGACCACAATCGAGCCCAAAATTTCTGTCACTAAACCTGCAGCTGTGAGGATCACAGGCAGTCCTTGACTTACAACCACAATCGACCCACAATTTCTGTGGCTAAGTGAGATGGTTGTTAAGTGAGTTTTGCCCCGTTTTATGACCTTTCTCGCAATGGTTTAATGCAACACCAGTGCTCGGCCAAGATTAAGCCCAGCATTACTGATTCATTTAGTGACCGTCCAAAGTTACAACGGCCTTGAAAAAAGGGACTTAGGACCAATTTTCACACTTATGATCATTGCAGCAGTGAAAGCAAACCATGATTTAAGGCGACACGAGAGCTCGGCCAAAATTAACCCCTGCGTTGATTGACAGTTGGTCCTCAACTTATAACAGTTCATTTAGTGACCATTAGAACTTGCAACGGCACTGAAAAAAGTCTCTTATGACCATTTTTCACACAAGCGTTGCGAAAATCCCCCCTTGTCAGGTGATCAAAATTTGGACTCTTGCCAACCGACTCATATTTATGATGGTTGCAGGATTCCCAGGGGAACGTGATCCCCTTTGGCGACCATCCAATGAGCAAAGTCCACGGGGAAGCCTGATTCGCTTAACAATGGTGCAGCTGATTTAACCACGGTGGTGGTTCACTTAACAGTCGTCCAGTGGGACCAAAGTCACTTCACAAATGTCTCGCTTAGCAACAGGAATTTTGGGTTTGATTGTGGTCATAAGTTGAGGACTAGCTGTATATATATGTGCCCTTGCGCCCCGTCTCAAAATACCACCTCGCTTCTGACCAGAAGCTCCGAAAACTCTCATCTCTTTGCCCACTATGGAGTGGGGCACCAAAGTCCCAGAATGCACCAGGAAGGGGTGGGGGTCCATTGGCACCAGCTTCTCTCACCTGGCAGGGGGTGCCTTCTTCTATCTTCTCCGGCAGAGGACTCTGGGAGGACCAAAGGAAGCGGGAGGAGATGCTCACAGGGTCCTACCAGGATTTGAGAGCTGTAGAGCCACCATTCCCAAACCACACTGAGAGGACCCAGGTGCAGGTATATGAAAATAAGAGCAAACCCCTCACCCTTCTAGCATTGAGGAGGTTAGCTAGTTGGGTCATGAGACGTCTGTAGGAAAACCAAGCTCAGAGAGCACCAATGAGCCCACAGTCCTCCTTGTCTCCTTCCCCCTCCTCCTCCTCCTCCTCCTCTTCCTCCTCCTTGCATCTCCTTCTCCTCTCCACAAACCTCCATCCCTCCTAGCACTGATGACGTTACCTAGTTTGGTCATGAGATGTCTGCAAGAAAGCCACCAAGAACCCAACAGTCCTTCCCTCCTTCTCTTCCTCCCCCTGCCCCTCCTTGCCGCAAACCTCCATCCCTCCTAGCACTGATGATGACACCTAGTTGGGTCATGAGATGTCTGCAGGATAACTACCAAGCTCAGAGAGCCCCAACGACCCCACAGTCCTTCCTCCTCCTCCTCACGAACCTCCATGCATCCTAACCCTGATGCTGTTCCCTAGTTGGGTCATGAAATGTCTGCAAGAAAACCACCCAGCTCAGAGAGCACCGAGGACCCCTCCAGTCCAAGACCTGCCAACTTTGGAGTCCAGCTATCCAGCTCTGATGCCCCCTCCCACCCCAAAAACCATGCCCTGCCGTGCCGAAGACCAGTTCCCTGGGTCGCCACCCTCTCAAGCCCCCCCAAAGCCCAGCCCCACTCACCGTGGTCTTCATCAGCCCTCGGCTCAGAGCCGAGAAGCTGCCTAACCGGTAAGGTCTCCATAGTTTCCATTGGTACTGGGTAGTCCGGATTATCTGGATGGTTGCCATGCTCCCCTCGCCGTGGCCACCCTGTGGGATGGAGAGGTCATAGAGAAGACCTGACAGTTTTACAACAGCCCCCTCCCCTCTCACCTCCCCCCCCCCCCACCCGGGGTCAAATTCCCTTTGACTCTCCCTATCTGGCCCACTTGAGAAAAATCAATGTTGTATGGCAGGCACAGGATACACTTCAAGCTGGAAGGCACCTCAGAGGTCTTCTAGTCCAACCCCTTACTCGAGCAGGAGACCCTTACTGAATCACAGCATGACAGAGTTGGAAGGAACCTTGGAGGTCTTCTAGTCCAACCCTTGCTCAAAAAGGAGACCCTTTCAGAATTACAGATTTGGAAGGGACCTTGGAGGTCTTCTAGTCCAACCCTCTGCTCAAACAGGAGACCTTATACCATCTCAGATAAATGGTTTCTCAGTCTCTTCTTGAAAATCTCCAGTGATGGAGCACCCACAACCTCCGGTGGCAAGCAGTTCCACTGGTGAATTGTCCTCCCTGTCCAGAAATTCCTCCTTAATTCCAGGTTGCTTCTCTCCTTGATGAGTTTCAATCCATTGCTTCTTGTCCTGCCTGATGCCTGAGAAGTCCACCAACCAACTGAGATAAGGCCTACATTCCTACCCCCAGATTATACCAACCTGTGTCTCCCCAGGTTCCTCTGCTCCCTCTTCTCCATCCAACAGGTCAGTGAAAATCACAACAATGAAGGTGGCAACCAAGACTCACAACAGCCGGGAATCCATTCTGGAGAACCACCAGAAGATCTCTCCCAGATCTTCTCTCCAGTCTGGACATCTCCTGGGAAAAACAGAGAGGAGGCCGGGTGCCTTGGACAACTGTTAAAGATTAACTGATGTCCTACAAGAAGGATTAACTTGGATGGAAGAGGAATTCAGGGGTGGGACCATGGAAATTTTCCATTTGACCTCCAGAAGTGAAAGGCCACTCACTGGAAAAAATGTGGCCTTTGGAGCAGGAGATAATGAAGGAGGTGAACCAAGGAAGTCTGAACTTCAGAAGGAGAAAGGAAGAAGCTGACTCAGATGTTGGGCACCTGTTCTCTTTGAATGGTGACTGGCCAATTCATTGTCTGAAGAAGAGAAAGATTGGGGTGACATGGTAGCCGGTCTTCCAATCTTTGAGGGTCTCCTACAAAGACCAGGGGAGGTCACCTGTTCTCCAGAGCCCCTGAAAGCAGCACAAGAAGCAACAGATGGAAACTCATCAAGGAGAGAACCTGGAATTAGAGAAACTTCCTGACAGGACAATTAACCAGTGGAACATCTCCAGAAGTTCTGGGTGCTCCATCACTGGAGTTTTCTAAGAAAAGACTGGGCAAGCATTTGTCAAGGATGCTATGGTTTCCATCAGAAGATCTCCAAGGTCCCTTCCTACCTTATGATTCTATGTTATTCTATGTTAATGGTCTAGAGAAGAACGGGCAAAGGGCCATCTCTGGATATCAAGATGGCCAGGAAAGACCACCTGGAGCTCACTGCTCAGTGGGATCAGGAGAAATGGAGGAAGCTCCCATCACAATCTCCATCTTGCCTGCTTCCACTTGTCCACCCATCTCAGGGGCTCTAGTGGTGGACTTCCAAAGGGAAGATGAGTGGTGGACCTCAAAAGACCAGAGAGATGTTCTCCTTCAAAAAAGAGAATGTAGCCAATGGCCCGAGCAGAGCAGCCATGATACCTGTCCTACCTCAGCTGGCCTAAGACTCCATAATACTTGGATGAGACCTCACCAGAAGATCCCAGAGCTGGAGGCGAGACTGGGAGTTTGAAGGAACATCCTTGAAGGTAACAAGAGATAATCCTGGATGGAAACTAACCAAGGAGAGAAGCAACCTTCTCTTAATTAAGGAGAAACTTCCTAACAGTGGGGACAATTAACCAGTGGAACTGCTTGCCACCAGAAGTTGTGGGTGCTCCATCCCTGGAGGTTTTTAAGAAGAGACTGGACAGTCACTTGTCTCAAATGGTATAGGACCTCCTGTAGCTCTATTCTGCTTCTGCTTCTGTTTCTCTTATGTCCTGCTAGAGAAAGCTAGCTGGAGACATCAACATAGGGACCAAGAGTTGAGGTGGACTTGAGAGTGACCTTGCTACAGCATTAGAAGGACAAACACCGTGAGTGGACAATAGAGTTGCATTTTTTTTAAAAAAAATGATGGTGCCCCTGGACTATCAGTACTCCAGAAGACCTTTGGTCTCATCTTTCTGAACATAGATGGATGACATGATAGAAAGGACCTTCGAAGTCTTCTAGTCCAACCCTATTAGCAGGAGACCCTATACCAGTCCGACAAATCTTCCTGTCCAATCTTTTTCTTGAAGACCTCCAGTGATGGAGCACCCACAACTTCTGAAGATGTTTCACTGATTAATTGTCCTCACCGTCTGGAAATTTCTCCTTATCCCAAGTGGCTTTTCTCCTTGATCTGTGGCTTCTTGTTCTACCTTCTGGCACTTTGGAGAATGACCCCCTCTTCTCTATGGCAGCCCCTCAAGTATGGGAAGATGCTACCCCATCACCCCAAATATGGTCAACAGGATTGCTCATATCTGGAAAGCTGGTTTGGTTTCTTTATGTGGTTTTATCTCCAGACCTAAAGTGGACCATTTCAGATTCCAAATGTGGAGAAACCCTCAACCTACTCAGAAGGAATTATGGGGAGACAGAGGGGGAGAAGGGGGAGACCAGACCAGGGTTTCTACAGGTTCTTCTGGAAGATCTTCAAGTAAGGAAGTCAGGAAGTAAATTGAAACCATGTTTGTAAAAGATACGAGCAAAAGGGTGAAAATTCAGAATTTAAACTCTTTATTTGTGAAATCAGTCAGTTGAGTATTGTTTGATTGATTTGAGATGTGGATTCTTTTTTGTCCTCATGCTTGTATCTGGAAGAGGAGACTCAGCCATATGGCTAGTCCTCGACTTATGACCACAGTTGAGCCCCATGTGGGTGTTGCTAAGTGAGAAACAGGTTCAGTGAATTTCGTCCCCTTTCCCAACTTTTTCTCGCCGTGAATCCCAGCAGTGGTTAAGAGAGTCACCCACTTGTTAAGTGAATCTGGATTTCCTGTCGACTTTGTTGGTCGGAAGGTCACAAAAGGGGGGATTGCATGACCCCGGAATATAACGACCATCATAAATGTGAGTCGGCTGTCCAAGTGTCCCAATGTAAATTGCATGAGTACGGTCGTAAGAGTGAAAAAGGGTCATAAATCCCTTCATTCAGGGCTGTGGTCACTTTGAACGGTTGTTAATCAAACTTCCATACAGGAAGTTGAGGACTGCCTGTATGGGGAATGAGCTCAGATTATTGGAAGAAAATTCTGGAAGCAGAGTTCAATTCTTGGTCCTGATCTCCAAGCTCAGAGCCTGCAGGAGAAGGAAGAAAAGGATGGAAGATAGTGGGGCAAAAAAGTATTTAGTCAGCCACCAATTGTGCAAGTTCTCCCACTTAAAAAGATGAGAGAGGCCTGTAACTGACATCATAGGTAGACCTCAACTATGAGAGACAAAATGAGAAAACAAGTCCAGACAATCACATTGTCTGATTTGGAAAGAATTTATTTGCAAATTATGGTGGAAAATAAGTATTTGGTCACCTACAAACAAGCAAGATTTCTGGCTCTCACAGACCTGTAACTTCTTCTTTACACACTACGCCGCCAGGGACTCAGATCCTGCAGTGCCAGACGTGTCCCCCTGCTTAAGTCAGTACATGTCCGGGCCCATCTGAAGTTTGCTAGAGAGCATTTGGATGATCCAGAAGAGGATTGGGAGAACGTCATATGGTCAGATGAAACCAAAGTAGAACTGTTTGGTAGAAACACAACTCGTCGTGTTTGGAGGAGAGAGAATGCTGAGTTGCATCCAAAGAACACCATACCTACTGTGAAGCATGGGAGTGGCAACATCATGCTTTGGGGCTGTTTCTCTGCAAAGGGACCAGGACGACCGATCCGTGTACAGGAAAGAATTAATGGGGCCATGTATCGTGAGATTTTGACTGCAAACCTCCTTCCATCAGCAAGGGCATTGAAGATGAAACGTGGCTGGGTCTTTCAGCATGGCAATGATCCCAAACACACCACCTGGGCAATGAAGGAGTGGCTTCGTAAGAAGCATTTCAAGGTCCTGGAGCAGCCTAGCCAGTCTCCAGATCTCAACCCCATAGAAAACCTTTGGAGGGAGTTGAAAGTCTGTGTTGCCCAGCGACAGCCCCAAAACATCACTGCTCTAGAGGAGATCTGCATGGAGGAATGGGCCAACATACCAGCAACAGTGTGTGCCAACCTTGTGAAGACTTAGAGAAAACGTTTGACCTCTGTCATTGGCAACAAAGGATATATAATAAAGTATTGAGATGAACTTTTGATATTGACCGAATACTTATTTTCCACCATAATTTGCAAATAAATTCTTTCCAAATCAGACAATGTGATTGTCTGGATTTGTTTTCTCATTTTGTCTCTCAAAGTTGAGGTCTACCTATGATGTCAATTACAGGCCTCTCTCATCTTTTTAAGTGGGAGAACTTGCACAATTGGTGGCTGACTAAATACTTTTTTGCCCCACTGTACTAGTCAAGATCTGGAGAAACAAAATCCTGAAAGCATCCAGATCCAGGCATAGTCTATCTGTTTGGGGGTTCTTCCTCATCCAGACCACTCACAACCCACAACCTGTCGCTTCCTTAAAGGATCTAGGTTTAGTGCCTGACTGTTTTTATGATTAGTCGTTCACACAGTCGTGGTTACTGTGGTCTGTAGAGCACATGAGAAAGAGACTGGACAGCCACTGTGGCTTGTTTTGGCCAGCAGAGGCATCCTTTGATATTTGCAGGTCAGGCCCACAAGCCAGATTTAAGCACCCCATGGGCCATGGTCTAGGGCAGTGACGGCTAACCTTTTCAGCACCAAGTGCCAAAACTGGAGCGTGCGCTGGAGCACCAGAACCCGGAAGAGAACAGCTGGCCAGTATGCATGCGTGCAGTGGCCAGCTGATCTTTCAGGTTCCATCATGCACATATACACCGGACAGCTGGTCTTCACGTGAAAACCAGATGGCCAGTGCACATGCACGCGATGGAACCTGGAAGAGCAGCTGGCAACAGCACGTATGCCCACAGAGAGGGCTCTGCGTGCCACCTCTGCCACATGTGCCATAGTTTCACTATCATGGGTCTAGGGTCGCCTACTTGAGCAGGGGGTTGAACTAGATGGCATCCGAGGTCCCTTCCAACTCTGTTATTCTGTAAAATTACACTTTTGCTATAATCTATACACAAAAATATCTAGATGATAGATAGATAGATAGATAGATAGATAGATAGATAGATAGATAGATAGATAGATAGATAGATGAAGGTAGGTAGGTAGGTAGATGATAGACAGATGGCTGGATGGCTGGATGGCTGGATGGCTGGATGGCTGGATGGCTGGATGGCTGGATGGCTGGATGGCTGGATGGCTGGATGGCTGGATGGAGATAGAGATAGATAGATAGATAGATAGATAGATAGATAGATAGATAGATAGATAGATAGATAGATAGATAGATAGATAGATGATAGATAGATAGATAGATAGATAGATAGATAGATAGATAGATAGATAGATAGATAATAGATAGATAGATAGATAGATGATAGATAGATAGATGCTACTGTGAACTGCATTATTATATGCGACCTCAGCAAAAGACAGGAGGTCTGCCCAATTGGACTGCTGATAGTTCACGTAGCACCTCAGGTACTGCTCTACCATGGCATTCAGTCTCTCTGCCCCCAGTTGGTGCTCAGATGAAAGGCTGAGCTAAGGCCCTGGGATGACCCAATGGACCGTAGGAACTCCCTCCAGAACTTAGCCGTGAACTGGACCCCTCTGTCAGAGATAATTCTTCTTGGTACTCCATGGAGGCGGTAGATGTGTTTCAGGAACAGTTTGGCCAACTGGTGCGCTGAGGGGAGTCTGCTGCAGGGTAAAAGTGTGCCTGTTTGGAAAATAAATCTATTACAATGCAGATCACCGTGTTTCCCCCACTTTTCAGCAACTCCACTATAAAATCCATTGCAATCTCCTCCCATGGTCTTGTAGGCTCTGCTACTGATTGTAGCAGTCTGGGGGGGGGGGGCGGGGGGGGGGTTCCTGGTCGCTTCTTCATCATGGCTCAGATGGTGCAACTTTTCACGTAACTGTCCATGTCTTTCTTTATGCTGGGCCACCAGAACTGCCTCCGTGCTAAGTGTAAAGTCTTTAGGAATCCGAAGTGGCCTGCCGGTTTATCATCATGGCTCCTCTGGAGGATCAGGGTGTGTAGGGATTCTGTGACATAGAGCTTTGTCCCCTTCCATGCAAGGTCATCCCTTTTTGTCAGAATGTGTTGGTTGTCAGAACCAGGGGTCTGCCAGCAGTTCAGTTTTGAGTTTTGCCGTTAGATCACTTGTTGGTCGGTCATGCCAGTTGTGGCGTTGTTGTCTGGTGGTTACTTGGCCTGGTATTTTGGTAAGGGGAACGATGGCGTCCACTACCTGCTCCCGCTTACATTTGTACTGTGGCATGTGGGAGAGGGCATCGGCTAGAAAGTTCCTCCCCCCTGGAATGTGCTTTAGCATGAAGTTGAAGCGGTTGAAGTATTGAGCCCAATGGACTTGTTTGGGCGATAGTTTTTGCGGGGTCCTGAGGGTCTCCAGGTTTTTGTGGTCAGTCCAGACTTTGAACGGTTTCTAGCCCCTTCCAGCAGGTGTCGCCAGGTTAGCAGTGCCCATCTCACTGTGAATGCCTCCTTTTCCCATGCTGCCCATCGTCTCTCTGTGTCTGTGAGCTTGCGGGAGGTGTAGGCGCAGGGTTGTAGATTTCCTTGACTATTTCTTTGGAGTAGCACTGCTCCAACTGCCACGTCCCTGGCATCTGCTTGGATGACGAAGGGCTGTTCGGGGTCAGGATGCTTCAACACCAGTTCCTTCGCAAACATCTCTTTGTGTTTCAAATGCCTCTTGGCAGGTTAGGTCCCACTGTAGAGGTTGTCCTGGGCGGGGTTTTCTTCCTGGGCTTCCTGTCTTTAGGAGGTCCGTCATGGGTTTGGCAATCTTCACAAAAGAGGGGATGAATTTCCTGTAGAAGTTTGCGAACCCTAGGAAGCTTTGTAGCTCTCTACAGGTGCGACGGGGTTGCCAGCCTGGGACGGCTTGCACTTTGGCTGGATCCATCTCTATTCCCTCATTTGACACTCGATAACCCAGGTAGTCTAGCCGTGCGCAGTGGAACTCGCATTTCGATAGCTTGACATACAGGTTGGCTGCCAGAAGTTTTTCCAGTACCTGGCGGACAAGGGGTATGTGGTCACCCATGGTCTCGGTGTAAATAAGGATGTCATCTAGGAAGACGAGAACCCTCTTGTAGAGGTGCTCATGCAGCACCTCATTTATTAATTGCATGAACACCGCTGGGGCTCCCTGCAGTCCGAAAGGCATCACCTTGAATTGGTAGCTCCCTAGGGGACAGTTGAACGCTGTTTTCCACTCGTCTCCCTCCCTGATGCGTACTCGGTAGTATGCTTCTCTGAGGTCTAGTTTGGTGAAGACTTTTTCTTTGGCCAGTTGAGATAGCATGTCCTTTATGAGGGGGAGGGGATATAGGTTGTGTACACACACTGCATTGATACCTCGAAAGTCGACACACAATCTCATAATCCCATCTTTTTTTTCTTTGAAGAGGACTGGAGCCGCGACCTGTGGTTTGGCTGGCTCGATGAACCCCCTTTCTAGGTTTTTGTCTATGTAGTTGCGCATTTCTTGCATTTCCCAAGGTGTCATGGCGCACAGCTTGGGCTTGGGTAGTTTTGCCCCAGGGATGATTTCGATGGCACAATCTGCCTCATGGTGGGGAGGCAGAACATTGCACTCGGCCTCGCTGAATACTTCTGCAAGGTCCTGATATTCCCTTGGGATCTGTTCGGTCTCTGGGGTTTTGTCGGATGTGGCTGCCAGTTGTTCTGGTGTGCTCTTTTGGAGGGTTCCCTGCATGGGTGGTATTTCTGCTCACTGGTGTGGGAGGGGTTGGGGCCCCCTTGCTATTCTCAGTCTGCGGGTACCCCCTTGCTACCAGATGGTTGGTCCCCACTTGTCTAGCCTAGAGAGTCCCAGTATGACTGGATCTGTCATTTTGGGGGCTATTATGAATCAAATTACTTCCCAGTGATCCGCTAGCTCTAGCCTCACTGGTTCAGTCAGATGAGGGGCATAGGTTCCCCCCATTAGGCACCCATCAACCTGTTCAAATCGGATTGGGTGGGTCAGTCTTTTTGCTCTGATCCCCAGTTTCAGGACCGTGGTTAGGTTGATCAAGCATCTAGTGCAGCCTGAGTCTATCAGGGCTTGAAAGGCCCCCTGGGTCCCTGTTTTTGGGGCTGTGAGGCATATTGGGAAAACAAAAGAGTGGACTTGTCCCCTCACCATTGGGTCATTTTCACCCTCATCCTCACCATCATAGGATTCTGGCAACTGGTCATCGTTGCCTGGTGTTCCCCCCGCCTTCGGCTGGGTGGGAAGGGACCTCTTCAGCCTGGAGGGCCCTCCGGGACCTGTTGGTGGCTCGTTTGGGGCCTCATTCCAGCTGTGCCCTGGGTGGTGGCTCTGGCCCAGGCCTTGGGGCTGGGGTCGTGCACACAGATACCATGTGGCCCTTCCCCCCACATCTGTAACACTTCAGCAGGCTTTGAGGAAGGGCTGGTTTCATGTCGGGTTGCCCACTCTCTTTCATGTCTGGTTGCTCTCTCATGTTGTTGGCGCGCAATCCACTGTCGACTTTTATTACTACTAGGAACCACTCAGAGAGCTGGTTTGGGATGTCCAAGTAAGCGGTTACCTGGGCAATTTGATTGTCCAGGCTTGTTCTGAAAAAGTGCACCAGCAACCACTCTGGCAAAGGGGGTAGCCTCCCAACAACTCTCCTAAATTCGTGGATGTGCTCTTTAATGGGACGGCCCCTCTGCTTTAGATAGCTGAGCTCATCCTCTGCATACAGCTCATCCTCTGCCTCCTTGAATCTGTCCTCTAGCAGTCGTAGGAAGTCATCTACATCTTGCAGTTGGGGGGCTCTCCTCTTGTGGAGGGCCGCTAGCCATTCCCTTGCTTCCCCCTCTAGCCCCTCTGTGATGGTATTCACCATAGCTCTGGGGGATGGGTAGAGGTGTCCGTAACATTCTAGGTGGATCTCAGCTGAGTCGAGGAATAGAGCTAGCTGGTCTGAGTCCCCATCAAACTTTCCTCTGAACTGGGGCAGTTCATTCAGCACTGCTCCTCTCTCCCCCTGTTGGCCTCTGTATGCTTGCATTTGATGTAACTGGCCCTCTTCCTCAGCTCTAGTTTGGAGGGAGAGAGGGGTTTGTCTTCCTTGGGCAGCCTGCCTGCTGCGTGGGAAAGACACTGGTTGCGGCTTCCTTCTGATGGGTGGAGAAGGGGGTCTGTGTTCCTGTCTGCTTCTCCTCACTTCAAAGGGATCCACTGCTCCTCCCCTCTCCTTTGGCCTGCATGATGGCCCCTCATCGGGAAGGGTGGCTTGGTCAAATTCCTCCCTCGGCTGCTCTCTGGAACTCCCCAGGGGCTTTGGGAGCCTGGCTTGTTTCCAGTCCAACCTCCATTCCACTCTTCCCAGCTCGCTCAGGGGCTTCCCCTTTTTCCGGGCATTGGGGTGGGGGAACTCGACTTCAGCTGCCTTAGAGATTAACTCCCACCAATACTCATCTTTTCTTGCTTCCACCGCTGAAGCAGGCATCTCAGCTTTGATGTCCGAGGGAGGCTGCACTCTGGCTGCAATTAGGCTCTCTTCAGATAGCTTGTCTTCGGCCATAGTTGCCTGATTTTCCCTCCCAGCACCCCAGACATTGGGGAGAGATTGGAGAGTCCAGGATTCAGGAAACCTGGTAATCTTTACAGATTTTTAAAAGTAGTTCTGACTGTCTGTGAAGTTTCTGAAAGATGCCCTAATTAATTCATGAGCCATGAGCCAAACTTCAAAAGAAATACAGTCATTTATTAGGAGCATCATTCCGGCAATATTTGAATTTCAGTCAGAACTGATCCCACGTAGATTTACGTTCCCCTATGACCCTGTCTCTCCCTTCTTCCATGGCCATGTCATAAATCATATTCTCCAATTAACCACTTTGGCTGGCTGTGAAATTCAACCCCCTCCTTCTGATTGCGGTCATGAAAAATGTATGGAATGTAACTTCAGTTAGTCCATCAGCTCTATCAGTTCCCCCATCCCTCCTGCTCATGGCAACTTGAAAGCCTTGCAAGTTGACAGAGAGGCTTGAAAGAAAATAACCAAGAAAACTTGAAAGAGATTTTTGCAGAAGCCCTGACACAGTTGACTGGAGAATCTAAAGCAGATTGTGATTGGCAAATTGATAAAATTTATGGATTGCCAGACAAAGACAATTACCAAGAGATATTGTGATTTACTTTGTTACCAGGAAGATGAGAAATGGGATCTTACAAGCCTCTTATAAAAATAAGTTACAAGTGGCAGGACAGGAGGTCGCAGTATTCAAGGAAATTCCTCCTAAAATGTTGAACTCCAAAAAAGATTATGCATTCCTAGTGGATGAACTTAGAAACCGTCCGATACAGTATAGATGGGAGGTTCCAGCTGGATTAGTGGTGAATTATTCAGGAGAGCGGTATCGTCTCAATACAATTTGGAAGGCAAGAGATTTTTATGCCAATATACTAAAGGCTGGACACCCACCATCTCCGGGAGTCAGAAAAAGGAAAGAAGCACCAGAGGAGAGGAAGGAAAGTATTCGTCAAAAACATATTAGTCTATCTACTATGGAGGCAGAATTTTCATGTCTATCACTGGTATGCACTGATCTGATATATTATAAACAACTAATGATGGATATTGGTTTAAAGATGGATTATCCAATTGTAATACATGAGGACAACCAAGCTGCTATAAAAATGGCAACAAATTTAGCAGTTAAAACAAGATCCAAGTATACTGACATTCGGTATCTGAATGTTCGTCAAAGTATCCAAAGCAATATGGTTAAACTGGAATATTGCATGTTGGAAGACAATATTGCTGATAATTTTACCAAAGCTCAAGGTGCTGTCAAACAGTTGCGGCCCTTTCTAGATCGGGACTCCCTACGCACAGTCACTCAGGCACTCGTCACCTCTAGCCTGGACTACTGCAATGCTCTCTACATGGGGCTCCCCTTGGGGTGCACCCGGAGGCTCCAACTGGTGCAGAATGCGGCCGCGCGGGGGATTATGGGAGCGACGGGACGCTCCCACGTGACACCTCTCCTGCGCGAGCTGCATTGGCTGCCGGTGGACTTCCGGGTGCGTTTCAAGGTGTTGGTGACCACCTTTAAAGCGCTCCATGGCTTAGGACCAGGGTACTTACGGGACCGCCTTCTGCCACCAATAGCCTCCCACCGGCCGGTGCGCTCCCACAGAGAGGGTCTCCTCAGGGTGCCGTCAGCCAGACAATGTCAGCTGGCGACCCCCAGGGGGAGGGCTTTCTCTGTGGCAGCCCCCACCCTCTGGAACGATCTCCCTCCAGAACTGAGAAGAATTCCCGACCTCCGGGCTTTTCGTCGGGCCCTGAAAACCCATCTCTTTCGGCTTGCTGGTCTAGCCTGACCCCCTTAAAGTTTTTAAATTTTTAAAGATTTGTATTTTATGGTTGGGTATTTTAATATTTAATGGTTTTAATTTCTTAGCCAGAGTTATATGCTTTTTAAAGAAATTTTTAACTTTTGTGTATTGTTTTTATTTGGCTGTCCACCGCCCTGAGTCCGCAAGGAGAAGGGCGGTATACAAATCTAAGAAATAAAATAAATAAATAATAAATAAACATAAAGCGTGTTGTGAAAGCTATGGATTGAGGATCTAAACTGTATATATTGTATATAAACTGTATATATTGTATATAAACTGTATATATTGGCCTGTCCAAAGGGGAGCATGTTAGGATATGATTTGAGCCTAACAGTTGTCCAGGCAATATATGTGTTCTGTGACTTTAAGTTTTAATGCTGCATCATGCTGTAATGCTGAGTCATGCTATAATTAGTTGTAATTCAACAACGTATTTAAGAAAGGTACTGTAATGTATTCAGTTGATGATAAGCTGCCATTGTGCTATCATCGCGTGTGTGTGTGGGTGGATCTGCTACCATCCGGGGTTTGTGAACCAGAGTGAACCAACTACTGTTTGTTTGGTAAGAAGCTTTTTGGATTTAACTGGTAAAGACTTGGACTGTTTAGAAGACTACGAGATTGTTTATTTTCCACTATAAAGAAAACTTTTGATAACACCAGTTTGCACGTATCTCTATCTCATTGCTCTCAGCAACGTTTCTCTGTGCCCTTTACTCTGCTAGTTGTTACACAACAACAATATCCTTAACAAGGCACAAGCTCAAGGAGGTGCTTTGAGTATTCAAGAAGAGTTATTGCAACTTTTGGGTGCTGTACAAGCTTGGGAGCTATCTGAAAAAACAGAAGATGTTAAAGAACAAAGACAAACTCGAGTGGCAACCAAGTGGAAAGAGCAAGAATTAAAGATGCAACAAATTCAGTGTCAGGTTTCGAGGTCGTCTTCAAATAAATTGCATCTCAAACAAAGTTTTTTATAAAACAAACTTCCATGCCGCCCTGACCCAACACCCCTCCTCTTCTTTCCCCCACTCCTCTGCATTCATTGGCCATCTTCCCAATCACTCACCCCTAATCTACTGCTCCAATTCAAAAGAATTTCCCCCCTCCCATCCATCTCCTAGGGGACATTATCTCCAAAGAAAATAAGTAGGTTAAAGGCAACCGTCCCGTCCCAGATGCCTCCGCCTTCTCCTTCTTATGTCAGCACTAGGATAAATGCATCTTGACGTGCTGGCACTCAGTTAATAACTCAAGAAAGTACAAACACAAATACAGAAGCTGTGGGGCAAGACCGAAGACGAAGTTTCAGGAGGACTTCCAGTCGGTGCTCAAAAAGCTTCAGGGGGCCAGAGATGGCATCTAGATTCTTAACTTAGAATGTTAATGGCTTAAACTCAACATAAAAAAGGAAGAAAATATTTCATTATTTGAAACAATTTAGAAATGATGTAATCTGTTTGCAAGAAACACATATTAGGACAGATGATCAAAAATATTTGATAAATGCAAAATTGGGAACACATTTTGTGGCATCTGCTCCAGAGAAGAAAGATGGTATAGTTATGTATTTAAGGAAAGATTTAATGGCTAAATTAATTGAAGCAGATCAGCAAGGAAGTTATCTAGCAATTGAAGATGTCAGCACGTCAAGATGCATTTAGCCTAGTGCTGACATAAGAAGGAGAACGCAGGCGTCTGCAACGGGACGGTTGCCTTTCACCTACTTATTTTCTCTGGAGATAATGTCCCCTAGGAGATGGATGGGAGGGGGGAAATTCTTTGAATTAGAGCAGTAGATTAGGGGTGAATGATTGGGAAGATGGCCAATGAATGCAGAGGAGTGGGGGAAGGAAGAGGAGGGGGTTTGGGTCAGCACGTCAGTGCTGGCTGCTAGGAGTCGGTGTAAAAAGTGCCATGCTTAATAAAATGGAAGTTTGTTTTATAAAAGACTCTGATTGAGATGCAATTTATTTGAAGATGGCCTGAAAACCTGACAGACAGACAGCACTCCTTTCCAAGCCAAACTGGCTGACCTCCAGACCTCCCGGGCTGCTGCAGCCAGTAGCTGAACCGACAAGACCATGGGAGGAGATTGCAATGGACTTCATAGTAGAACTGCCGAGGAGTGGCGGAAACACAGTGATCTGGACTGTAATAGACTTATTCTCCAAACAGGCATATTTCATACCCTGTAGCGGGCTACCCTCAGCCCACCAGTTGTCCAAACTGTTCCTGAAACACATCTACCTCCTGCATGGAGTGCCCAGAAGAATCATCTCCGATCGAGGTGTCCAGTTAACAGCAAAATTCTGGAGGGAATTCCTATGGTCCATAGGGTCATCCCAAGGCCTCAGCTCAGCGTTTCACCTGAGCACCAATGGGGGGGGGGGCAGAGAGACTGAATGCCATGATAAAGCAGTACCTGAGGTGCTACGTCGACTACCAACAGTCTAACTGGGCGGACCTCCTATCTTTTGCGGAGGTCGCGTATAACAATGCCGTCCACAGTAGCAGAGGACTAACCCCATTTAAGATAGTGAGCGGTATGGATTTCGTCCCCTTGCCAGAGTACCCAAGAGAGCCCCCTTCCTCAGTCAGTCTGACCGATTGGATGGAAATGTTGAAAGAAACCTGGGAGAACATCAAGAAGGCGTTAGCCAAGGTGGCTCAATCATATGAGAAGCAAGCGGATAAGCACCAAACTCCCCAAAGACCATTCCGAGTGGGAGAGAAGGTCTACCTCTCCACCAAATATTTGAGACTCAGACTAGCCTCCTAAAACCTGTAGTGGGGTCAACTTTAAGACCGGTGCCACGTGACCCCCCTGAGCCCCTGGTTATTGGGGGCCACACTCACTATGAGGTACAGCGGATTCTCGATTCGAGGTGGCACAGGGGGCACCTCCAATACTTAATCAAGTGGAAGGGTTACCCCTTATCAGAGGCTTCCTGGGTGAAAAGCAGAAACATCCAAGCTGACCGCCTTATATCCAAATTCCATGCAGATCACCCGGGCAATGCGGGAGGGGACGAGACACACTCCCGGACGGGGTACCAGTACTTAACTTGTTGTTTGTCTTACACAGGCCTTCCTGGAGAAATGAAGGGGGAGGGGCCAGTTGTCAGCACGTCAAGATGCATTTATCCTAGTGCTGACATAAGAAGGAGAACGCAGGCGTCTGCAACAGGACAGTTGCCTTTCACCTACTTATTTTCTCTTGAGATAATGTCCCCTAGGAGATGGATGGGAGGGGGGAAATTCTTTGAATTGGAGCAGTAGATTGGGGGTGAATGATTGGGAAGATGGCCAATGAATGCAGAGGAGTGGGGGAAGGAAGAGGAGGGGTTTTGGGTCAGCACATCAGTGCTGGCTGCTAGGAGTCGGTGTAAAAAGTGCCGTGCTTAATAAAATGGAAGTTTGTTTTATAAAATACTTTGTTTGAGATGCAATTTATTTGAAGACGGCCTGAAAACCTGACTGAATTATTAATAGAAGGAAAGAAAATACTTTTAATGGGAGTATATGCACCCAACCAACAACAAGAAAAAGTTTACAAGTTGTTGCATACAAAATTAATACAATGGGATTATAATTCGTGTATATTGTTGGGTGACTGGAATGTAGTATTGGACTCTAAATTGGACAAGAAAAGGCTTCTGCAAAATATTAAAATGCGAGCAAGATTGCCTAAATCATTTTTTGATATGATGGAGGATATGGAATTGAGAGATATTTGGCGTTAACAGAATCTTAAAGAACAAGACTTTACATTTTTTTCAGACAGACACCAATCTTTTTCTAGAATTGACTTTATATTAATTACAAATGATTTTCTTTCCAGGGTGAAGAAGACGAAGATATGTCCCAGAACCTTATCAGATCATGCCCGGTGTGGATGGAGTTGGAATATGGAGAGGGGTCTAGGAGATCTTGGCGATTAAATGAAAATCTATTTAGATATGAGAGAAATGTGATAGAATGCAAAAAATTAATGAAGGAATTCTTTGTTTTAAATATGCATAAGGGAACATCCATGGAAATGGTATGGGATGCTAGCAAAGCATATATGAGAGGTGTTTTAATAAATTTGAATAATGCATACAGATGTAGACAAGGGGAAAAAAGGAGGGAATTAGAAGAGGAGATAAAGAAGAAAGAGCAGGTGTTAATATATAATCCAGAGGATAAGAAACTAAAGAAGTGATTACTTTACTCTGAGGGCAGTTTAATATGTTGATATCAGGTGGCAACTAATTTGCAATATGCTAAACATAATACTTTTTGTAATGCAAATAAACCAGGTAGATGGCTAGCATATATGTTGAGGAAAAAACAAAAATCCTGTACTATAGAGAAAATAGATTATAAAGGTAAAGAGATGTATCAACAGAATATGATTAAAAAGGTTTTTTTTAGAATTTTACATGAGATTGTATGCTGGAGATAAAATACAAGGTATAGATATAAATAGATATTTGGAAAAGGAGAATATTCCTACAGTTACAGAGGGGCAAAGGGAAAGGTTGAATCAATCAATAGCTGAGGAGGAAATTCTCCTGGCAATTAAACAGTTAAAAGTTGGTAAGGCCCCTGGTACAGATGGATTGACGGCATCTTATTATAAAAATTTACAACTGGAAATGGTAGAACCCCTTAGGGAATTATTTAATAAAATACAACTGGGAGGAGGGGTACCACCATCTTGGAGAACAGCCTTTATTTCTTTGATTCCGAAAGAAGATCAAGACCACACTCAGCCAAAGAACTATAGGTCTATATCATTACTTAATACAGATTATAAGATTTTTGCTAAAATATTAGCAAATAGGTTAATGTCAGTAATGCAACAAATAATTCACAGTGATCAATCTGGTTTCATACACGGGAGACAAATGAAAAATAATGTAAGGCAAATTGTTAATATATTGGAGTATTTGGAAAGGAACAACCAAGTCCCTGCGGTGCTTATATTTTTGGATGCTGAAAAAGCCTTTGATCGATTGAATTGGCAGTTTTTACTGAAAATGGTGCAAAAGATGCAGTTTGGAGAGTACTTTACACAATCTATTAAGGCAATATATCAGGAACAGACAGCTCAAATAATAATTAATGATAGTTTAACAGAAACCTTTAAAATTGAAAAAGGAACAAGGCAGGGGTGTCCCCTGTCCCCATTATTGTTTATATTAACTCTGGAATTATTGTTGAACAAAATACGTAATTCAGATAAGATACGGGGAATTGAGATTAGGCATTATGATTACAGATTGCGAGCATTTGCAGACAATTTGGTTGTAACCTTAACTCAACCAGTGAAATCAGCTACAGGTTTGATGGAGATAATTAATCATTATGGTCAAGTATCTGGGTTTAAAATAAATATTGGGAAAACAAAGATGATAGTTAAAAATATGACAATAAATCAAAAAGAAGAATTAGAAAGAGTAATGGGATGTGTGCTAGTTAAAAAGGTTAAATATTTAGGAGTTTATATCACAACTTCAAATGGGAAACTATATAAGCATAATTATGAATTGTTATGGCATAAAATACAGAAAGAGATGGATAACTGGAAAAAATTACAATTGTCTTTGTTGGGTAGAATAGCAGTAGTAAAAATGAACGTTTTTCCCAAGTTTTTATTCCTCTTTCAAATGATACCAATACTTAAAAAGGATGCTAACTTGGAAGAATGGCAGAAGGGTATTAATAAATTTGTTTGGGCAGGGAAGAAACCAAGGGTAAAATTAAAAATAATGCAAGATATACGTGAAAGAGGAGGTTTGAAAATGCCCAATTTAAAATTATACTACGAAGCAGCCGTCTTATCAGTAATTAGTGATTGGATTAATCTAACAAATGAAAGAATACTGAATATTGAAGGATATGATTTGGTATACGGTTGGCATGCTTATTTAGTGTATGACAAAAAAGTGGATAGGACATTTAAAAGTCATATATTAAGGAATGCTTTATTGCGTGTCTGGAAGAAATATCAATATAAATTAAATTATAAGATACCTATATGGACAGTACCCAGACACGCGATAGAGAATATAAGTATAGAACAAAGACAGGATGTAATTACATATAAAGAAATTCTCAACATAGAGAAAGGTATATTAAAGTTAAAGCCTTTGAGTGCATTAAAAGAAGAAAAGGTAATTCAAACTTGGTTTCAGTATGTACAATTACAAGCCAGATGGAGAAGAGATCGGAACATTGGTATCACACAAAGTGAGGAAAACTTGGTAAAACAAATTAGAGACCAGAGTCAAATGCATATAAAAAGGTTGTATAATATATTGATAGAAAGAGACTCGGAAACAGAGTTAGTTAAAGATTGTATGATAAAATGGGCACATAAATTTTGAACAACCAATAATGATGGAAACATGGGAAAAATATGGGTAAGAAATGTAAAATTTACACAAGTGCAAAATTTAAGAGAAAATTTTTATAAAATGTTTTATAGATGGCATTTAGATCCTAAAAAGTTAGTGTGTATGTATCCGAATTTACAATCTAACTGTTGGAGATGTGACTGTGAGGATGCTACTTATTTTCATGTATGGTGGACATGTAAAAAGGTTAAAGCATTTTGGATAAAAATATGGTGGATTATTCAAAATATACTTAAAAAGAGGATAAAGTTTACTCCACAGTTGTTTTTGTTGGGTATAATCATGGATTGTATGGTTATAGAGACTAATTTGATCCTGAATTTAATAACCGCAGCAAGATTGTTGGTGGCGCAGTATTGGAAGAAGGAAGACTTGCCTACTATTCAGGAATGGACATTAAAAGTAGCAAATCTAGCAGAGATGGCAAAAATTTCAGCGTATTTGAAGGATTATTCAAATGAAAAATATATGAGGGAATGGAGAAGATGGATAGATTATATTCAAAGTAAATATCGGACTAAAAAATTTCAGATAGCTTATGAATAAATAGAAAGACGTTATTATGTAATTAAATTTAGTATGGTAAATGGGGAGTTAAAGTATCAGAGGGATGTAAGAGGCTATAGTTAATCAGACTATGTTGGATTATGATTGTTGAATGTTATACCCTGTATTTTGCTCTGGGAAGTAGGGAGGGTGGAGGGTGGGGGGGATATATATGTAAACGTTTTTTAAAACTTTTCAAAAAAAATAAAAAAAATAAATCTAAACCAGTAAACCAGTACCGTGTTTCCCCGAAAATACAACATGTCCCAAAAATAAGGCCAAGCCTGATTTTTGGGGTGGGCATAAATATATGTCCTCCCCCGAAAATAAGCCCTAGTGATGGGGTGGGCGTGGTCAGTACAGGAGGCAGCCCTTCCCTTCCCCGGTCACCTCAGGGCTTCTCGGCCCCTTAATCTGATCAGTTGAGCCGCTCAGGCTGCCATTCACAGTTGATTCGCGGGTGCCTCCAGCAAGCGTGGCCGCTTTTGCCATGGATTGCTGCCACTTCTGCAGCAGGAGGCCAAGAGATGCACCCCATGTGCCTCGCGCCGGCCTTCCGAAGGGTACTGTAGCAGCAGCTATCCACAATTTTTTTACACTTATTTCATCCTGACCGTACTGGGCCATGTGGGTCGGGATGAAATAAGGGTTTCATCCCAACCCTTATTTCATCCCCGGTAATTGCAGACAGCTGGAGCTCTTGCCATCTCTTGTCCCCCTCTCACCGGGCATGGCAGGGCTTCCTGCCCCTGCCCAAATTGGATGTAATTTGGGGGTGGCAGGTGGGGAGGGGTGGGGCTGGGGAGACGTGAGATGTATCTTACCTGCCTTGTAGCTCCATTGCATGTCTCGCCATTGTCTGCAGGCAAACATGTCAAACATTTTGCGAGAAGTTTGGTTTTACCCTACAACGTGTTTGCCTGCAGACAATGACTAGACACGCAACAGAGCTGCAAGGCAGGTAAGACGTGCATCTTGTGTCTCCCCAACCCCACCCCTCCCCACCTGCCACCCCCAAATTGCATCCAATTTGGGCAGGGGCAAGAAGCCCTGCCATGCCCAGCAAGAGGGGTGTCAGCTTCTCAGTGCTGACATAGTAAAGAGGGGGTTAAATTCCTGTGAGATTATTAAGAGAGAGTGCCGTAGAGTGATTTAGATAATGACCAATAGGATAAGGAAGCAAGCCAGGAAAGGGAGGGATGATGGAGCAGAGGTCATTTCCTGGCTGCATATGAGTCTGTGAAGACGTTGTTCTAACAAATAAAAGTTTTTTTTCTTTATTATCAAAATGTGAGAGGCATCTAATTTCGTTCAGACAACTCTAGCGTGATAGACAGCCAGGAAAAAAAAATGATTTCTAAAACAAAAAGAAATGCTCTCTTCAAAGACTTTTCTTCTAAAAATATTTATGCATTCCTAATCTACTGCGTTGGCAGACCTTCAGATGTCGCCCCTAGCAACCTTATCTGAGGCCATGAAGAAAACTATCTCCACCGGAGGTTTGCCTCAGAAAAGGAAAAAATTATGATGCCTTTTTGCTGGACTCCAATCAAGTGGCAGGTAAGGGGGGAAGGTTCTATGGCTCTCCAAACGGCAGCATAGCCCCCCCCCCCACACACACACACAAGAAAAAAAAAAAAAAGATGAGAGAAGAAAGCTCCAAAATGCACGCAGGGCTTCCCTCCCTGCTCAGCAAGCAACCCAGCCCAGCCACGGCATCACTCCCCTGCACCCAAATGGGAGATGATGAAGAAGCCCAAAGGCACCGTGGGCAGGCTCACAGACCCCCGCAATGGGAGGAGAGGCCACTGAGGGTGGAACCACCCCGATTCAGAGGGAAATTTGATGGGGATCCGGACCTGCTAGCTCAATTTCTCGATGCAGCTGAGATTTACATCGAGCGCTACGCACACCTTTACCCTTTCCCCAGGGCCCTGGTCAGTGCCATCGCAGAAGGTCTGGAGGGAGAAGCAAGGAGCTGGTCAGTGGCCCAGTACAAATACAGGGCCCGCCAACTGCAAGATGTAGACGGTTTCTTACAACTGCTGCGAGCCCGTTTCGAAGAAACAGGGGACGATCCCTATGTAGAAGATGAGCTCAGGCACCTAATGCAGAGGGGGAAGCCTGTCCAAGAACATATCCGTGAGTTCAGGAAAGTTGTTGGGACTTTACCTCCTTTGCCTGAACGACTGCTAGTATACTTCTTTAGAACAAGCTTAGATAAGCAAATCGCCCAAGTGACTGCTTATCGAGATATTCCGAACCGACTGTCTGACTGGTTCCGGATAGCGACGCAAGTTGAGAGAGGGCTACGTGCCAACAACATGCTAAAACAACCACAGGCAAAGGAGAAAACCCAGCTGGACCAGGAACCGTCTATCAGACCAGAAACTACAGCATCACGGGCCACCCAGAGGCCATCCACCCCACGGAGTCCACTGAGGTGCTACAGGTGTGGGGGAGTTGGGCATTTGGCAGCAGCGTGTGGAACCCCGGGGCCAAAAACAGGGCCCCCGGCCAAGGTACGACTGGAACGAGGACCCATGCACACCACCAAGGCACCATTAAGACTTTCCCCGACTGCAGAAGTTTTTGCCCATCTGACTGAAAATAGGGGGAGCTCCGACGATGCGAATCGACCCCCCGAACTGTATGAGGGCGATGACGATGGTGAAAACGACCCAATGGTGAGCGCACCCATCCACCCTTTTCTTTTCCCCATATGCCTAACAGCCCCAAAAACAGGTACCCAAGGGACTTTTCAAGCCTTAGTAGATTCGGGTTGCACGAGGTGCCTGATTAACCTACCCACAGTCCTAAAACTGGGGATCCGGGCTAAAAGGCTCAGCCACCCAATCCGTTTTCAGCAAGTTGATGGATCCCTACTGGGGGGGGGGGTGGATGCCACACATTTGACCGAGCCGGTGAAGCTGGAGCTAGCGGATCACTGGGAAATGATTCGGTTCATAATAGCCCCCAAGATGACCAACCCAGTCATACTGGGACTCTCCTGGCTGGACAAGTGGGGCCCCACCATCTGGTGGCAAGAAGGGACCCGCAGACTGAGGATAGCAAGGGGACCCCACCCCCTGCCACCACAACCAGAGAAAACGGCCCCTCTTCCCACCCAGGGGGTCCAACCCCTCCCTCTAGAGGGACAAAAGACGCCTCCAACACAGGTGCCCAACCCACCCTGTAAAGGGACAACAGAGCAACTGGCGGCCACCTCCAGCACCTCCCATGGCCAGAACCAGATCCCAAAAGAGTACCAAGACTTGGCAGAAGTATTTAGCGAGACCGAGTGTGACGTACTACCACCCCACCGCGACGCCGATTGCGCTATCGAAATCATCCCTGGTTCGAAACTACCAAAACCTAAATTGTACGCCATGACACCCCGTGAAATGCAAGAACTGCGAAAGTACATAGACAAGAACCTACAAAGGGGTTTTATCGAACCAGCCAAACCACGGGTAGCGGCACCAGTTTTCTTCAGGGAGAAGAAAGACGGCTCCATGCGTCTGGTGGTTGATTTTCGCGGGATAAACTGTGTCTCCGTGCACAACTTATACCCCCTCCCCCTCATGAAAGACATGCTAGCTCACTTGGCCAAAGGGAAGGTTTTTACCAAACTAGACCTTCGTGAAGCCTACTACCGCATACGCATCAAGGAAGGAGACGAGTGGAAGACAGCATTTAATTGCCCCCTAGGAAGTTTTCAATTTAAAGTGATGCCTTTCGGACTACAGGGAGCACCGACGGTGTTCATGCAACTGATAAATGAAGTTTTACATGATCACCTTTATAAGGGGGTCCTCGTCTACCTGGATGACATTCTCATTTACACAGAAACCATAGACGAACACATACCCCTCGTCCGCCAGGTGCTCGACAAACTGCTGAAAGCGAACCTCTATGTCAAACTGTCGAAATGCGAGTTCCACCAGTCACGGCTAGACTACTTAGGTTACCGAGTGTCCAATGAAGGGATAGAAATGGACCCAGCCAAAGTACAATCGGTCCTTGACTGGCACCCCCCACGCACCCGCAGACAACTGCAAAGCTTCTTGGGGTTCGCGAACTTCTACAGACAATTTATCCCCTCTTTTGCAAAAATTGCCAAACCTCTAACCGACCTCTTAAAAACAGGGAGTCCAGCAACAAAACCTCGCCCAGGACAGCCTCTACAGTGGAGCCCGGCCTGCCTACAAGCCTTCGAAACACTAAAAGAAATGTTTGCAAAAGAACCAGTCTTGAAACATCCTGACCCCAACCAGTCTTTTGTCATCCAAACAGATGCCAGCGATGTGGCAGTGGGAGCGGTTCTACTCCAAAAGAATAGCCAAGGGAACCTTCAGCCCTGTGCTTACACTTCCCGCAAATTCACCGATACAGAGAGTCGCTGGGCAGCATGGGAAAAGGAAGCGTTTGCAGTGAGGTGGGCGCTGTTGACCTGGCGACATCTGCTAGAAGGAAACCAGACACCGTTCGAGGTTTGGACTGACCATAAAAATCTGAAGTACAGCGAATTCTCGATTCGAGGTGGCACAGAGGCCGCCTCCAATACTTAATTAAGTGGAAGGGTTACCCATCATCAGAAGCATCATGGGTGAAGAGCACGAACATTCAACCTGACCACCTTATAGCTAAATTCCATGCAGATCATCCAGACAGGCCGGGAGGGGGTGGGACACAGTCCCAGACGGGGTAATGGTATTAGACCTGTTGTTTTATCTTGTGCAAGTTTTGCTGAAGAATGAAGGGAGAGGGGCCGGATGTCAGCTTCTCAGTGCTGACATAGTAAAGAGGGGGTTAAATTCCTGTGAGATGATTAAGAGAGAGAGTGCCGTAGAGTGATTTAGATAATGACCAATAGGATAAGGAAGCAAGCCAGGAAAGGGAGGGATGATGGAGCAGAGGTCATTTCCTGGCTGCATATGAGTCCGTGAAGACGTTGTTCTAACAAATAAAAGTTTTTTTTCTTTATTATCAAAATATAGAGGCATCTAAATTTCGTTCAGACAACTCAAATGTGACAGTATGATCTTGATGAAACCTGCCTTATGGAATTGCCTCACGTGTTTATGTTTGATGTCAATGTGCCTAGACCTTTGTCCTACTGCGTCAGCGGAGGATATCTCTATGGCAGCCTTGTTGTCTTCAGATATGTGGATGGGATGGTTGGGCTCTGCCCAGATGTTGGTAAGTAGTTCGTCGAACCATGTGAGGTTGGTTACGGCTTTGGATAAACATATGTATTCGGCTTCAGTGGTAGATGTGGCCACGAGGTTCTGCTTGCCGGTATACCAGTACACGGGACAGTCGTTTAGGAAGAAGATGTACCCAGAGGTGCTTTTTCTGCTCTTCACATCTCCGGCCCAATCAGCATCAGTGTAGCAGGATAGGATGGGTTCTTTGGTTATGCTGGGTTCTAACTGCAGGCAGGCGTCGGTGCTGTGTTTCAGGTACCTGAGTACCCTCTTGACTGCATCCCAATGGTATACTGTGGGGTTACCTACATGTCTGGACAGCAGGTTCACGGGTAGGGCGATGTCTGGTCGTGTCCAGTTGGCAATGTACAGCAGGGAGCCGATGGTAGATCTGTACAGAGTGTTGTCTTGGAACTGGGGGGAGTCGCTGTACATGTTCTTCAGGAAGTCTGCTTGCATGGGGGTGTCACTTGGTTTAGCTTCTGCCATGTTGCACTTGAGTAGGAGTTCAGTTATTTTCTCCTTTTGAGACAACAGGAATCCCTTGGGTGATTTGTTGATTTGCACTCCGAGATATTTGTTTATATTCCCCAATTACTTCAGTGAGAAGTGCTTGCCTAGCTTGTTTGCGAATAGGTCACAGTCCTTTTTGTGTTTGCCTATGAACAGTATGTCATCCACGTAAACGAGGACATACTCTATGCCTCCATTGTTCTTCCTGGTAAAGAAGCAGTTGTCTGCGGGGGTTGCCTTGAAGCCTAGCGATTCCAGTACTCTGACAAGGCATTCGTACCATCGCTTTCCGGATTGTTTCAGTCCATATAGGCTTTTGTTAAGTAACCAGGTATCGCCCTTGTTAGTGTCCTTGCTAGGTGGGGCCTTGACATATATTTCCTTTTCCAGCTTGGCGTGTAGGTACGCTGTCTGAACATCAAATTGGTGCACCTCCAGGCCCAGGATGGATGCGATGACGAGGGCACTCTTGACGCTCTCGACCCTCACGGTTGGTGAATATGTATCTGTGTAGTCTTCAGGGAATCTTTGGGCAAACCCCTGGGCGACTAGCCTTGCCTTGTACATGTTCTTGCCCCCCTCTAACATTTTTATTTTGAAGATCCACTTTGTCCCTATTGTGGCCTTGCCCTCTGGTACCTTAGCTGGGGTATAGACATTTAATTCCTTAAGACTGTCCATCTCCTTCCTCATGGCAGCTTCCCATTTTGATCTTTCTTCCTGGGGTAGCTTAGTTACTTCATCATATGATTCAGGGGTGATGGGGCTGGATTGCAGGTGCATTACGTAGTCCTCTAGTCTCTTTGGCATTTGATTTCTATTGGCCCTGACTGGCCTACCTTGTGAGGACTCCGTGTCATGTAGGTACCTCGCCTCTTTGTTGGTGAGTGTGTCTACCTTCAGTTTGGGCTGGCTAGCTTTCCATTCTGTGACTTTGTCTCCCTGTTGCTCTGGTTTGTCTTTCCCTGGGTATGTGTTGTTTGTGGTGGTTGGTCTATCCTGGTCTTGGTTGCTGTGACTGACCTCTACCTTGTGATGTAACTTGTTCAAGTGTATTTTTGACCAGTTTGCCTGTTTGTGGAATGTGGCAGTGCTTGAGATGATGAATCTATTGTTGTTATCTATACACCTGAACCCTTTGGTGCCAGGTTCATAGCCCATGAATCTGAGTCTTTTGATACCTTGTCCCCCTTTCTGCATAGCTGTTTTGGGATGTGTACATCTGCTGTGACCCCAAATATGTGCAGGTGTGAGATTTGTGGCTTTTTGTTGTACATGACTTCGTATGGTGTTTTATCTAGCACGCTGGACCAGAGTCTGTTGAGGGTATAGTTGGAATAAATTAGGGCTTCAGTCCAGTAGTGTTGGCCAAGTCCTGCATCCTCGAGGACGCATCTCATCATGGTCTGTAGGGTAGAATTTTTCGTTCTGCCACGCCATTCTGGAAGGCTGAGAAAGGCAAAGATGTAAAGTGCAGAATGCCCTTTGACCTCAACCAGCATGAGAAGTCTCCAGATAGAAACTCTGACCCCCTATCTGTCATAATTTGTCTTATTTTTGTATTGTGTTGCACCTCT
This sequence comes from Coluber constrictor foxii, assembly GCA_038048745.1. NCBI lineage: Eukaryota > Metazoa > Chordata > Lepidosauria > Squamata > Colubridae > Coluber > Coluber constrictor. The sequence continues at coordinate 47,264,100 of CM075966.1, forward strand.
ACCCGCTTGTAAAATTCCCTGAATTTCTGATAAGTTTCACTTTTGTGCTTCAGTGTGTATACGAAGCCGTAACGACTGTAGTTGTCCACTATGGTTAGGAAGAATCTTTTGCCATATTTAATGGATGGCCTCAGGGGCCCTACGAGGTCCATGTGTACCATATCAAATGCGTGGTTGGTAGAGCGGGTGGCTTTCTTGGGTCTGGGGGCTACCTTGAGTTTCAAGCACTTACACACTGAACAGTCCAGGTAGGTTTCACAATTCTTTATTTTGGTTCCCTCGGTACAATTTGTTACCTTTTGAATGACTGGGAAGCTGGCGTGTCCTAGTCTGCGGTGTAGCAAGTGTGCACATTCATCATGTATGGGTTTGCCTATGTTGACCTTCCCTGAACCTTGTGAACCCTCCTTGTGAGTATGTGTGTCCTCCTTCTCCTGTTTCTCATTGTCGTTGGGTTTGTCCCTTCCTGATCCTGTTTTCATGTTGGTGTTTATACTGGGTGTATCTGTTTTGGCTGCATGGAAGTAGGGTAATCCCCCCTTGACCGTGATCCTTCCTATATTATTGCTGTCCCTGACCATGGTGAGTTCTCCTTCTTTAATGCTAATCTCTATCCCTGCTTCCTTGCTGAGTTTCAGTGAAGCGAGTATATTGTGTGGTATCTCGGGGACTAGTAGTACCCCCTCTATTTTGCCTATGTTGGGCAGTATCACATTGCCCTTACCTGTTACTCTTACGTCATTTTGATTTGCTACTTTGATCATATAATTCTCCCTGGTAAATGAGGAAAGTAGCCCTTTGTCAAATGTGGTGTGGTTGGTGGCCCCAGAGTCGATGAGTCACCAGGATCCCTCTCTACTTGGTTTGCTGGTTTGTGGGGTTTCTTGTGTGTGTTCCCCTACTCTGCACAGTGAGCCGTTCCGAGCTGTCCGTATCCCCTTTTCTCTCCCATGGTCTTGGTGAGTCCCTGCGCCTTAGTCTGTTGTCATGGGGGCGTCTTTCTGGGTGTCTGCTGCGATGCTCATGTCTACTCCGCTCTCTGTTACCCCTGGGGCAGTCTCGTCTGTAGTGTCCCCTTGACCCACAATTGTAGCACTCTATGGGTTCTTGTGTGCTGTCTGTGAATGCTACCCTTCGTGGTTGCTTGTGTTCCCTGTGTGTAGCTTGGTGGCTCTTTCTGTGGTTGTCTTCTGCTATCAGGAGGTTTGAGAGGTTATCTATTGACATGTGCCCTAAGCTGAGGATGTCTAGATGTGTGAGGAAAGTCTCCCAGGCTGGGCCTAGAGAGTTGAGTCTAATGCTTTTCATTGTCTGCTCTGAGATGATTTCCCCCCTCAGTTGCAACTCAGCCTTGGCTGCATTTAATTCCATTAAGTGTTCCCCCATGGGTACCCCAGGTTTGATCTTGGCTGAATAGAAATCCTTAGAGATTTTCGTGGTGGTGGCTACGCTGTCACTATATAAGTAACCAAACATTTTCTGAACAACCTCAAATACAGTCAAATCATTTCCTATACTGTAGTATATGGTGGGTGACATGCTAGATACCAATAGACAAAATGCTTTGTGGTGCAAACAGTCCATCTCAAAAGTCCAGGGTCTTTCTGTTGGATCAGTAATAAAAAACAGCATATTTTCCTTTAAGAGGATAACTTGGAGTTGCTGATACCACTCCATCAAGTTAGATCCCTCCATTTTTAACTTTGGGAAGTCATTTGGTAAATTCCCCGAGTTATTATGCTGGCTACTCACAACTGGTTGTTGCTGTCCATGGTGCTTGACATGCTGGAAGCAGCAGTAAGGCACAGGAACGCTTGTAGGGAGTTTAAAAATCCCTCCTTGATTTTTTTTTTCTTTTCTGGTCCACAGGAGCTTCTGCACATGTGTGGAGTCCATTCTGGCCATGGCTTCGCCGGGGAAGGATCCTGTTGCTGACGCTCCAGTGAGTGTGCCTCTCCAGGCTGAGCAGGCCTCGGTCTCCGTCTCGGATGTCCAGCAGTGGTCCAGGAAGGCGGTCCTCTCGGCTGGCTGACTGGTCGTCCTCGTCGCGTGCAGTCCTGGTGGCGGCGGTGAGTATCTCCGCCATTTGGCTCGTTCCGGCAGGCGCGGCTTGGGTGCGGGGTGGTGCTTGGCGACCGAGGGGCGCTGCGGCGTTGGTGGGTTCCCAGCGGTGTCCACGTCCCTCGGTGGGTAGTTGGGGAGCCCCCTTCCTCTTCCTCTAGGTTCTCTGGGCGCTTTGGGGGATCCCTTTGGGAGTTTCATTTTTGGCCCAAAGGCGGCGGTGAGGGTTTTGATTACCTCCTCCACCTGCCGCGCGGTTGGGGTGTCTTCATGGGCTGATTCTTCGCTCTCCTCTGTAGAGCTGCCCCTGCTTTTGTATTTTTGGGGTTCCCGCCTCCCATTGGTCGGCCATTTTGAATATTCAGATTCGGTGGGTTGGAGGTCGGCCATCTTTTTTGGCCACGTGGTTAAAGATGGCCACCATTCCAAAATTTGTGCAGCAGCACCCTCTTCGTTTTTCAAAGAGCGCTCGGCCGGGGGTGATTCTCTTACCGGGCTTGTGTCCGGTTGCTTTGTTTTGTGTTCTGGACTTCTTCTGGGTTCCTCTCGGCCTCGGATCAGGTCGCTGATGCCAGCCACGAGGTCCTCATCTGCGGCGTGGGTTTCCAGCAGGCTCAGTAGGTCGCGTCTGAGCCTGCTGATGTCCGGATGCTCGGTCTCTTCTCCGCCTTGGTCTTCTGGTCCCTGCTCATCGTCCGATGAGTAGATTTCGGGACCATTTTCTTCCTTACTTTTTTGGGTCATTTCTGTTGCCATGCTGTCATGTGCGGGTGGTTGTTCTTCCAGCCTCCTCGTGTCTGACCTTGTCTGGGGTTTTCTTTTTTCTTCTGTCCTGGGTTTCTCCATGGGCATGTCTTCTGGTTATTGGGTCACCAAACCATCCTCTGCTACCATATTGTTACCAAGGATCGAGGTTGGGCCCAATAACTTACACAGCGAGGATGTTGGTTCATTTACAAGTATCCTTATTGATGTACATCTGCTCTCTTGCAGGTATCACCAGGAACAACAACCGGATCTACGTGGGGTGACCCTATATACCCTGAAGGCGGAGCTACAGGTAAGGAGAGAACAAAGGAAGGGGTGGTGGGCTTGCCTGAGTTGTTTAACCCCTGGGCTGCCAGGCTAGATGAGATTGCTTGCCCAGGGAGGGCATTTACACGTGACAAAAAAGAATGGTGTTGTGATTTATGTAAACAAAAGATTGTCAGCCAAAATTATAGAGGCAGATGATTGTGGAAGATACTTAGCAATTGAATTATATACACAAAATGGTCCAATTTTGGTGACTGGAATTTATGCTCCTAATCAGCAACAAGAAAATTTTTATAAATTATTATATTCTAAAATATTACAATGGGACTATAGATCTATTTTACTCATGGGAGATTGGAATGGAGTAATAGACATTAAAAAAGATAAGAAGAGTTTGGCAAAGTCATCAACACGTGCTAAATTACCACAGATTTTTTTTGATATGAAAGAAGATTTGGAACTGAAAGATATATGGAGAGAGCAGAACCCAAAAGAATTGGACTTTACTTTCTTTTCAGATAGACACCGATCCTTCTCTAGGATTGATTTTATTTTAGTTACAGTTGATCTACTTTCCAAAACAAAGAAAACAAAGATATTCCCGAGGACTATAACTGATCATAGCCCGGTATGGATAGAAATGGAAATGGGAAAGAACGAGAGAAGACCGTGGAGAGTAAATGAAAATCTGTTTAGATATGAAAAGAATGTAAATGAACTTAAAAAACAAATGAAAGAATTTTTTGAAATAAACCTGAATAAGGGTACCCCTATTGAAATTGTTTGGGATGCGAGCAAGGCTTATATGCGGGGGATACTGATTCATATGAACTTTAAATACAAACTGAATCAGCAAAGGAAAAGACTGGAAATGGAAGGAGAGATAAAGAAAAAGGAACAACTACTTATAAATAACCTGACAGATAAAAAACTACAAGAAATTATAAAACTTCTGAAAGACCAATTTCAAATGTTTATAGCGGAACAAACAGCAAGTAATTTACAATTTGCAAAACATAATACATTTTGTAATGCTAACAAACTGGGCAGGTGGTTGGCTTATACACTGAGGAAACAAGAGTTCTCGAGTTATTGGTAGAATCGAGTATGGAGGGAAGGAAGTTTTTCAACAAAGTCTAATTAAAGAAGCCTTTTTAGAATACTATACAAAGCTATATGCTAAAGATGACATACAGAATGAATTTATAGATAAATACCTACAAGAAGGGAGAGTTACGAAAATTTCCAGGGAGCAAAAGGAGAGAATGAATCAGCTAATAACAACTGAGGAGATTATTATTGCAATTAAACAATTGAAAACAGCTAAAGCTCCAGGGACGGATGGTTTAACAGCGGTGTACTACAAAACTTTACAAGCAGAAATGATTGAATACCTTAAAGATCTATTTTGTAGCATACAAAAAGGAGGTAAAATACCCCCTTCATGGAAAGCAGCCTTTGTTTCATTGATATTAAAAGAGGAAACAGGTTCTACAAAACCGGAACATTTTAGACCAATATCTCTCCTGAACACGGATTATAAAATTTTTGCAAAAGTATTAGCCAACAGATTAATGCCAGTTATGCAAGAGGTGATTCATCATGACCAAGCAGGATTTATAGAAGGCAGATATATGAAGGATAATGTGAGGCAAATTATAGACTTATTGGAACATCTTGAGAAGAGTAAACAGATCCCTGCAGTGCTGGTGTTTTTGGATGAGGAGAAGGCCTTTGATCGAGTTAATTGGAACTTTCTATTAAAGACTTTAACAAAGATGGGCTTTGGGGATCAGTTTGTCCAAGCGGTTACAGCAATTTACCAAGACCAAACAGCACAGATTATCATTAATGGAAGTTTAACTACAAACTTTAGTATAGAAAAAGGAACAAGACAAGGCTGTCCACTATCCCCACTGTTGTTTATTTTAACTTTAGAAGTCTTGTTGAACAAAATACGGGACTCGAGTACTTTGAATGGAATAGTTATAAGGCAAGAGGATTATAGAACAAGGGCATTTGCAGATGATCTGGTTGTTACCCTAACACGGCCTATGGAATCGGTAATCCAGATGAAAGACATTATAGAAGAATATGGTATGGTATCAGGATTTAGATTGAATCAGAAAAAAACCAAGATGATAGTTAAAAATATGTCAGAAGCTCAAAAGAAGGAACTCAAAAGGAAGGCAGGCTTTGAAATAGTAGCAAAGATGAAATATCTAGGAGTTCAAGTTGCAGCTTCAAATACAAAACTTTTCCAAAATAATTATGAGGTGTTGTGGCGAAAGGTACAAAGAGACATGGAAACTTGGAAAAAACTGCAACTATCTTTACTTGGAAGAATAGCAGCAGTTAAGATGAATGTTCTACCTAGATTCCTATTTTTGTTTGAAATGATTCCGTTGCTTAAAAATGATAAACATCTGACTGAATGGCAAAAAGGAGTGAATAAGTTCGTTTGGAATGAGAAAAAACCAAGAGTTAAACTGAAAATTATGCAAGATGTTCGTGAAAGGGGTGGCCTTAAACTTCCAAACCTATGATTGTATTATGAAGCAGCAGCGTTGACGCAAGCGAGTGATTGGTTTGGAATGACAAAGACTGGAATAATGAATATGGAAGGCCATGACTTGGAATATGGCTGGCATGCATATTTATTTTATGAAAATAAAGTTGATAAAGTATTTAAGAGCCATATACTTAGAAACTCTTTGATGAGAGTATGGAAGAAGCACCATCTTATATTGGATTACAAAATACCATTGTGGTTGGATCTTGGTCATATTACACGGAATATAAATATAAACTCACTCGGGGGGATTTTATACAAAGAGGTACTTTTTAATGATGGGGGTAGATTACAATTAAAGACATTAAATACACTTTTGGAAGAAGGGATTACCTTAACTTGGTTACAGTATAATCAACTTCAATTGAGATGGAGGGAAGATCAAAAAACTGGTTTAATGTTGCATGAAGAGGACTTGGTAAGACAGATAAAAGATAAAGGCCAAATGCATATTAAGAGGGTATATAATGTTTTGCTAGAAAGAGATTCTGAAAATGAATTGGTTAAAGATTGCATGATAAAGTGGGCGCAAAACTTTGCAGAACCAGTTATGATGGAAACATGGGAAAAAATATGGGTCCAGAATGTTAAATTTACACAGTCACAGAACCTGAGAGAAAATTTTTATAAAATGTTTTATAGGTGGCATCTAGATCCTAAGAAATTATCGTGCATGTATCCTAACGTTCAGGCAAATTGTTGGAGATGTGATTGTTTAGATGCTACATACTATCATATATGGTGGACTTGCAAGAAAGTGAAGGCTTTTTGGATTAAAATATGGTGGGTTATGCAAAATGTTTTGAAGAAAAAACTGCAATTTTCTCCTCAATTGTTTTTATTGGGTATAGTTAAGGATTTTTCACTGACTGAAACAAAAATGATATTATACATGGTCACAGCAGCTAGATTATTGATTGGCCAATATTGGAAAAAAGACTTTATACCTACTATAGAAGAATGGACCTTGAAGGTGGCCAGCTTTGCAGAAATGGCGAAGATTTCAGCATATTTAAAAGATCAGACTCAAGAAACTTTTGTGTGGGAATGGAAGAAATGGATAGATTATGTGCAGAACAAATATCAAACAAGGAAGTATTAGATAGCTTTCAGTTGAATGTTATGCAGAGAGTTATAGTGTAGATAGATAGGGGTTAGAGCTGTAGGAATGGGTAGAACAAATATTAAACAAATATTAAACAGGGATGTATCAGATAGCTTTTAGCTGAGTGTTAGGTATAATATATATTATATAGTGTAGACAGGGGGTAGAGTTATATGAGGGTATTGTATGATATGGTATGATTTGGATTTCACCTTGGGAAGTCGTGGGGGGGAGGGGAGGGTTGGAGGGGGGAAGGGGGGAAAAAGTGGGGGGGGGGAATTTGTGTTTGTAAAACTTTTTCAATAAAAAAAAAAGCTTTCCCCCAATGAGCCCATATACTATATAAACAGTCCTCGACTTACAACAGTTCATTCCAAGTTACAACGGCCCAGAAAAAAGGTGATTTATGACAATTTTTCACAGTTACGACTTACGACCATCCTCACAATCATGTGATCGAAATTCAGATCCTCGGCCACTGGTTCGGTTTTACGACCGTTGCTATTTCCCGGGGATCACGTGATCTACTCTTGCAACCTGCGGACCAGCCTAGTCAAGGGGATGGGAAGCCTGATTCGCTTATCAGCTGGCTGACTAACTTATCAACTGTGGTGATTCTCTTAACAACTGTGGCAAGAAGGGTTGTAAAATGGGGCAAAACTCACTTAATGACAGAAATTTGGGGCTCCATTGTGGTCCGTATAAGTCGAGCACTATTTGTACCAGAGTGGTCCGAAGCCCTTTCTTCACTTACAGGTAGTTCTTGACTTACAATGATTCACTTAGCGTCCATTCAAAGTTACACACGGTATTGGAAAAAGGGACTTATGACTGTTTTTCACACTTATAGATTCTTAGCAACTGACACATATTTATGATGGTCGCAGTATCATGGGGTCACGGGATCAAAATTCAGACACTTGGCAACTGACTCATACTTATGACGGTTGCGATGTCCTCGGGTCACTCTTTTGGGACCTTCCGAAAAACAAACTCAATGAGGAAACCAGATCCTCTTAAGAACTGTGTTTCTAGCTTAATAGCTGCAGTGATTCGCTTAACAACGGGGGCAAGAAAGGTGGTAAAAGGGGGCAAAACACACTGAACAAGTGTCTCACTTAGTCGCAGAAATGCTGGGCTCAATTCTGGTCATAAGTCAAGGAATAGCTGCATACCTGTATACAACCACAATTGGTACAGGAATTTTATGTTGCTAAACTCAGCTGTACCTGACTTTACATCCTCTTTTGCAACAGTTGTTAAGTGAATCCTGCTGTCATTAAGTAGCTAGGTGGGTGGTAAAAGAAGTATGAAATATAAACAATTATAAATAAAACAAAATGATAGGCATTTTTTTCTTACAGTAAGTAAACATTGTATGTGCTGGGCCAGTCCCGATGTCAATCCTGCCCCAATTTGAACATTTAAGCCAAACCGACCCTTAACTTCATTGGTTGATAAAGGTATAGTCTACTAAAGGTGAAGTGGACTATGGTAAAGCAAAGCCAGAACTGATCCATGGGAGGTGTGAAAATGGTTACTCCACCCCCATCCAGATTGTGAGCCTGATCCACTTTTTCAATGCACATGGTGCACATATGGACATCTTACACAAAGAAAGAGAGCTCGTTTTTCCCTTTTTCCAGCCTTTTCCCTTTATTGCATTTTCTTGGGCGTTAATTTCATACATTCGATGGGTCAGGGGCTCCTTGTGGGTCCAGTTTTCCTGGATTTAGGGGGGGATGCAGGAAAGCAAGCCACCCCACGAAGTGAGATGGGGGCTAATCCCCTTCGCTGGACCATTCCTCTGACTCCGAGAGGCTCTTGTTCGAAGTCTCTTTGTGGGTCCCCTGTCCAGGTAGAGCCACAATGGTCAACCAGGAATAGCAACCTCAGCAGGGGGGCCTGGACCCAGTCCACTTCCTCCCTCGGTGTGGGGTCAAGGATTCCCTTTTGGTCCTCCGGTCCAAACTTGGCTCAACCTACAATAGGAAAACGAGAGAAGGGAGTGGATTATGGGTCCTCCAGATGAGCCGAGGGGGTCCCTTCAAAGAGACTGGGGGATTCTGGGAATTGAAGTCCACCCATCTTCAAATTGCCAAGGTGGAGACACATTAGAGTAGATCGAGGCCTTAAATTAGGTGGGCTCCAAGACCAGCTCCTAGAACAGTGTTTCTTGACCTCTGAGATGTTAAGATGGGTGGACTTCAACTCCTAGAATTCCCTGCAGGAAGTGAAAACGGTCAAGATGGTGGCTTGGATGGGGCAATTGAAGCTTTATCCCATGCTTACCCATGTTAAAAAATGACAGAGTTGGAAGGGACCTTGGAGGTCATCTAGTCAAACCCCTGCTCCAGCGGGAGACCCTTACAGAATTCCTTGAGTTGGGAGGGACCTTGGAGGTCTTCTAGTCCAACCCCCTGCTCAAGCAGGAGACCTTGTATCATGCCAGACAAATGGCTATCCAGTCTTTTCTTTAAAACCTCCAGTGATGGAGCACCCACAACTTCCGAAGGCAACAGGCCTCCCCGTTCTGTCGAGGCAGGAAGAGGGTCCCTTCAAATTCCACCCTCCCCTTCCAGCTTCTCCACCGCTCAACATACCAACTTGCTGAATTCCAGGATTGGCAGGGTGAAAACATCCATTTGGTTCAAAATGGCATCCTCTGGCTCTCTATGCTGCAGAAAGCAAAAGGAACCTGAGAAGACTAGGAGGCATCATGAAAATCTATTCTATTCTATTCTATTCTATTCTATTCTATTCTATTCTATTCTATTCTATTCTATTCTATTCTATTCTATTCTATTCTATTCTATTCTATTCTATTCTATTCTATTCTCTATTCTCTATTCTCTATTCTCTATTCTCTATTCTCTATTCTCTATTCTCTATTCTCTATTCTGTCCTGTCCTGTCCTGTCCTGTCCTGTCATATTCTGTTCTATTATCTCACCTATCATCTATCCCTCCCTCTCTCCATCTAATCATCATTCCCTCCATCTTCTCTCTCTCTCTCTTATCTATCTATCACAGTGGTGAAATCCAAATTTTTTACTACCAGTTCTGTGGGCGTTGCTTGGTGGCCATGGTGTGGCTTGGTGGGCATGGCAGGGGAAGGATAATGCAAAATCTCCAGTTCCTTCCCATGCCTGGGGGAAGGATATTGCAAAATCTCCATTCCCACCCAGGGGTGGGTTCTAATTTTTTTTACTACCGGTTCTGTGGGCATGGCTTATTTTGTGGGCGTGGCCAACTTTTTTTTTTTACTTTTAAAAGCATTTTTTCTACAACCTTAAGAGGTTTTGACACAGCTGTTTGACTACAACTCCCATCACCTCTTCAGGCTGAGGTTAGTAAGAACCAAGGAAACCCATTCCAGATCAGTCCAGGAAGGAAACAACCTTCCTCTCTTCTAGCCCTGATGATATTACCTAGTTGGGCCATGAAACATCTGCAAGGAAACAACCCAGTTCAGCGAGCACCAAGGATCCCACAGTCTTCTTCCTCTTCCTCTTCCTCTTCCTCTTCCTCTTCCTCTTCCTCTTCCTCTTCCTCTTCCTCTTCCTCTTCCTCTTCCTCTGCTCCACAAACACTCCTTCCCTTCTATCACCGATGATGTTACCTAGCTGGGTCATGAAACATCTGCAAGAAAACCAGCCAGCTCAGAGAACACCAAGGACCCCACAGTCCTCCTCCTCCTCCTCCTCTTCCACCTCCTTCCCCCCCTTCTCCTCAAGTCCTCTTTCCCTTCTAACACTGATGATGTTACCTAGCTGGATCACAAAACGTCTGCAAGAAAACCACCCGACTCAGAGAGCACCAAGGTCCCCACATTTCAACCCCAAGTTACAGATTTTTCTCCTTTAATCATATCATCATCAAAATTGGGTTTAGTGAAGGAAGCGTTTGAAGTATGAATGGAGATGTTTTTCTGCAGAACGTTGGTGGATGATGGTTTCCCTCGACTTACAGGAGCTGGGGATCATCCATTCCAGATTCAGAGTCAAGTTTGGATTTTCTGCTCTCCTTCCCCACTTACCACTCAAATCTTCTCATTCCCCCTTTTGATCACCCTGAGAGAGCTCACTTTTTTCACTTGTGGGGCAGTTGCCACCAAAGCTAGGAGGACACCCAAGATCAGCCAAACGTTCTTCATTCTCACTGTTTGTTTCTCTGGTCTTTGTCCTCTGAAGCGAGAGAGGTGGGGCAGGGAGGACCCGTGACTTTGTCCCTCTCTTGGTTTGGCTCCAATCTCTTCCTCCCATTGGTGGGAGTCTGGTTGGAGGAAGACCTGCTTACCTTCGGGATTGTCACCAGAGACCAAACCGAGGGACCGGTGCCCACTTGGTCAAAGCAAACTGACTCCAATTTAGCCAACATGGACCTTGCATAGTGTAGAACCTGGAATTAAGGAGAAACTTCCTAACAGGGAGGGACAATTAACCAGTGGAACTGCTTGCCACCAGACATTGTGGGTGCCCCATCAATGGAAGATTTCAAGAAGAGACTGGACAGCCACTTGTCTGAAATGGCACAGGGTCTCCTGCTTGAGCAGGGGGCTGGACTAGAAGACCTCCAAGATCCCATCCAGATTCTCTTCTCCTCCTTCCCTCATCACTTCTCTGCTCTTCTTCTCTTCTCTTCTTTTTCCATTCTCCTCTCCTCTCCTCTTCTCATTATACTGCTGGAGCTCAGCATTCTCCTTGTTGGAAACACCGGAGTTGGGGAAAGTGAAACCAGTAGCACAGTCTTGGGATGAGAAAGTTTTTTGTGCGATACAAAACCCCAGACTGTAGAAGTTGCCAAAGGGAGAAGACGCTGCGGAAGGGCAGGAAGATTGTGGTGGTTGATACTCATATGTAAACAGAGAGCACACCTCACCCGTTCTGGCACTGATGATGTGACGTAGTTGGGTCATGAAACGTCTACAAGAAAACAACCACACCCAGAGAGCACCAAGGACCCCAAAATCATCCTCTTCCTCCTCCTTCTCCTCCTCCTCTTTTCCCCCTTCCTCCCTTCTAACAACCATGCTGCTCCCTAGTTGGGCCATGAAACATCTGCAGGGAAATAACCATGCCCAGAGAGCACCAAGGACTCCACAATCCTCTTCTTCCTCCTCCTCCTCCTCTCTGCAAGCCCCCCTTCCTTCTAGCACTGATGATATTACCTAGTTTGGTAATGAAATGTCTGCAAGAAAATAGCCAAACTCAGAGTGCAATTAGTACCCAACAATCCTCCTCCTCTCTGCAAACCCTCCTCCCTTCTAACACTGATGACGTTCCCTAGTTGGGTCATGAAAGTCTGCAAGAAAACAACAAATCTCAGATAGCACCAAGGACCCCTCTTTTCAACCCTGAGCCACTGTTGCAGTGGTGGGTTGCCCCCGGTTTGGACTGATTAGCAAGTACCGGTAGTAAAACCAGTGGGAGGCCCCGCCCACCACCCCGGATGTCATAGTGAAGCGAGCACACATGCGCGATCCCGTTGTGAACTGGTAGTAAAGGTAAGTAGAACCCACCCCTGCACTGTTGGTAACAATTACACTTTTCAAGGTTTCCTAATGGGTGGGATTCTTTCTGTCCATCTTCCAAAAAAAATAATAAAATAAAAGCAATATATTTTATATAAGGGACTGGCATGGTGAGCTCAACTCTGATTCCTGGCCTCACACGATGCCTATATTCTGCGCTTGGGAAGAAACGTCATCTCTGCTTCAAGCAACCACCTCGGTTCAGCGTCCGTTTGCTTAACCGGATCTCCTTCCAACAGTGTCTAAGAGAGAACTCGAATTCACGGTCTCCCAGTTTCTAGCCTGAGACCCTTAACTAGTGCACCCAATTGGCCTCTATCCTGGCTGGGGAATGCTGGGAGTTGGAATCCGCCCAGCGTGTATTTCCCAAGGCTGAGAAACATGGCCGTAAATGAATTTAGCTAGTTTAAAGGTAAAGATTCCCCTTCGCACATACGTGCTAGTCCTTCCTGACTCTAAAAAAAAGCTGCTTTTTTAAGGAAGCCTAGGTCAGAACACAGAGTTCCCCAACCTTTCCAGCTAGGTGGGGTGGGGGGAGAGGAAGGTTCCACACGAGTGGTGGGCAAACACGTGCAGATTCATTTGCACAAGTGATGGGCACACATGCCCACCACTCGCACATCTTTTTTCTTTTTGTAAAGTTTTTTTTAAATTTTTTAAACACACAAACAAACATACAATACATCTTTTCTGAACAGAATATTGGCCCGGTCTTAAATTTGTACAGATTTTTGTTCATCTTTAACGCAATTTTATACATTCAATTTTTCTCATAGCATTTATTCTCTTTAATTTTAAGAAACCAATATTACCCTTTATCTTAACTTCTCATCCTATTGTTAGAAGATTTATCCTTCTGGGTTCAGCTCCAAGTGGGGAAGAAGACACTGGAAACATGGAGACTGCTTGCAAAGATGGTTTAGTGGTGGACAGGATCACATGATTTGAGTTCCTGATCGGAAAAGGGTGGAGATGCTGAGCGTGCCATGTTTTTATGCCCTCTCTGAGCTTTGAACTTCCTGGGGCACAGGAAGAGTATCCTGATTGGCTGTCAAACTCCCAGGGGGTGGGGGTCTTAGCTAGCCTTGCTGGCTGATGTAATCTTCCCAGGTGCCATGTGGTGAGTTTCGGTTGCTAGATGGGTCCTATTGTGTTGCAGTTGATGGTCCATTGACAAAGGTGGGAGGGAATTGGGTTTCTGCCTCTGATCCATTGGCAAAGGGGGGAGGGAGGAAGCTGGGACCTGCTTTGTCTTTAAAACATGTTTCTCCATTTCTCATCCAGGGAAATATGTGGTGTTAATGTTTTATCTCAGAGATCGGCAAACCGTCCTGAGTAAACAATATCAACACATGGCCTTAATCTCATCAGGACAGTAAGACAGGATGTCTGGCAGAAACCCTAAACCTTATCTCAAACATGCAAGACCCTGAGCATTGTCTGAGGACCCTCACATAGGCATTGTTTGTTACAGGAAACATGAGGGGGACACGAGGGGTCCATGTGAAAATCATGAGCTTTCTTTAGCCAATGAGAACAAGTAAATGGTTGCCATGAGAGTTGTAAAATGACAATAAAAGGGAGCCTTCTGGATGGAGTCAGGGTGCCTTGTGCCTTGTGCCTTGACCAAGGTACCTTTCACCAAGGTGCCTTCCCACCAAGGCGCCTTCCACCAAGGGGCCTTCCCATGAACCATCGTTCCTGCCTACGCGTCTTTGTTCATCGAATCAACATCTGGTGACCCCGACGTGATACCTCCTATGCTTACTCGGCTGGACGAGCCCAGGTGCACCTCAGCGAACTTCGCTCCCAAAATTTCGTGAGTATGGGGGGGGATATCTCAGTTCCGCAGAAGCTTCATGCACAAGAACTGAGAAAAATACTTAAAAATAATGGAATGGCAGGAATTAAGTGAGTTAGAATAGTTAGTACATGAAATAGGCTGTCAATGCCCATGGTACCCAGAAGACGGAACCTTGGACTTGCAGGATTGGATTAAGATTGGAATTCATTTACACTCACCACCACGAGCAAAGATAAAGCATTTGTTGCTGTGGCAGAAGTGTAAAGAAGCAATAGAGGTTATGGGGACTTCTAAACTCAAGGCAACCTCCCCATCTCTCTCTCTGTCTTCTGATCAGGGGTCTGTTCCCCCTCCCTATTCTCAGCTATTTTCTGCAACGCAGTCAGAAAGTAGTTCCCCGACAGCTTTACAGGAGAAGTTTTCAGCTGTCAGAGCAGGGTTTCAGGAAGAAGAGCAACAATTTCTTACTGGGGTAGAAATTGCAGAAGCTTTTCCTGTCATACAGACGATTAATCCCCAGGGACAAGCTGCATATAAGTGGAATCCTTTGTCATATAAAGTTTTGAAAGAGCAGAGGAAAGGCATCATAGAGAAAGATTTGTGTTCCACCTATACTATGTTAAAGATAATGGAGATTAGCTCCCAGACTGATCCATTATCAGTTGCTTCTTCACAGGAGCCAGTTAGCGAGGTCAGAGCAGAATTTGGAATTGATAAACTGTCTCTTTTAACTTCTTCACTTCCAAGTTATTCTAATGTGGTTCTCTGTCCTCCTTCTTCTCCAGAATCTCTGACTTTGTCTCTTTCAGTTCCTATTGACATAGGTCAAATTGCTAAACTTTCTAACTCTGATCAGTCTTCTTTTCAAAACTTTGTGAAATCCTGTAAAAAGGATTCCTCCATGCCTGAATTATTATCTGGTCAATCTCATCAGGGTCAATTAACAGGACAACAGATTGCAGAAGGAGAAAAACTGCCTCTTTTAACTCCTTCCTCTCCAGAATCTCTGATTTTGCCAGTTGCAGACTGGGAAAAGCTGTCTTCTCAAAATGCTAACGCTGATTATAAGCAAGCTTTGCAGACTTTAAAAGCTACAAATGATTATACCTTGTCTCATATGCTGCAAGTCTGCCAGAATATGAGTTCTGAAACTTATAAAATGCATCTTTTAGCTGTTCCTATACAAAAAAGGCAGCATCCTACTGGCAATTGTTTTAAATGTGGTAATTTTGCCAGAGGCTTGGTGGAAGGAATAAAAAGTGAATCTCATATGTTTCCTGAAGATTGGAAGCAAGTTTTTCTAATGATTTTGACTTCAATACAATATATTGTTTGGGACAGAGCTAAAAAGAGTATCTTTTCCATAGCCATGTCCCTTCCCCCAGTCTCTTCTTTTCCTACCTATCTAGTCACAGCAGATAAGGCTAGGCTTGATTTAATCACTCAGGAGTCTGTGGTTTAATCTCCTCTGGAAGTTAAATTGATTCCTTCTTTTCTCTGGTTTAATGGATCTTACTTCACCTCGATCTTCTTCTCATAAAAAGGTATTTTTTGAATTTTGGTGTTATTATACTGAAACTCTTCGTAAAAATTCCTGATCAATCTTCTATTGCTCAATTGCTTTTGCTCCCCTATTAAGTCCCATGTTCTGGCACAGGAGCACGTGGGGATACTGGCTTTGATTATACCTTTACTTCTGTGACTTTAGTTCAGCCTGTTACTTCCTTTCTTAATTCTGTATTTGAATAAGAAATCTTTTCAAGGGTTCCTTGACACTGAAGTTTTGTGATGCATATGAGAAATTTAATTCTCTACAAGAACTGGTAAATTCTTTTTCTCTGCAAGCTTAAAATTTGGATATTCATACTAATATTTGGGATTGGAACCTTCTTTCTTTTTTAAAATATAAATTGATTTTGGATAATGGCTTTCTTTTCTCTTAAGTGACTTTCTGCTGCCCCCGTGTAGTGTTTTACATAATAGCAAGCAAAAATGATTTCATTGGAATGTTTTACCACAGGGCATACTTAATTCTCCTACTTTGTGTCAGTATTATGTGGACAATGCACTGCAACTATTTTGTGCACTATTTTTATCTTATTTGGTATATCATTGTGTGGATGATATTTTAATTGGAGCTCAAAAATACAACCTAATTGGCTTTCTGAAATATAAAATGATTTATGTGTCTATGGATTGTAAATTGCCCCAGAAAAAATACAGCTGCACGTTCCTTATCTGTATTTAGGACATAAACTGTTGTAGTCTTTTTCTGCTCAGGCTTTTCCTCATTTAAAGTTACCCAAAGTTATTTCTTTAGTAAACTTAATATTAAGCAGAAACTCAGGCAGAGTTTCAGCCCCACCTTTCTCAATGGGCCATTAAGAAGCTGAAGCCACCTTATTTTCCACAACAAAGGATGGACAAATTTACAGGGGCTGGTAACATTTAAGCAGATATGGGACACAGGAAAGAAGAACAAACACCCGAGAAGGAAAAGAAATCAAGTCAAAATAAGTAGAATTTCAAACACATGAAAAAATTTAAAGGGTCACATAGAAAAATCAAAAGATGTTTTAGGATATAAAAAAAGGGTTACTCTTATAGTTCAAACAGACTAACCTCGAAACACTATGTTTGCATTTATTTCTTGCCTGCTTTCCTAGAAACAAAATCCTTAAAGGGAAAGGCTTCTTTTTCCTTCCAACACCTTTCTCTAAGCTACTGCTGAAGTTATAACCTTGGGGCGTACTCCAGCCTCTCAAAGATATGTAACTGACTTAATGAATATTGTTCTTTCTATTTCAAAATCTGACTTTCATTTTTATTTTTGGAATAATTTATCTCTTCAGTGTGCTTTAACTGACTATGTAGGCTGTCTTTCATATCATCTGTTTAAAGATTTTAGGTTTACTTTGCTTAATGATTTCCTCCTTTCCTATTCATCTATTGTTTCCTTCTCCACTATCGCAAGCTCTTTGTTTTTCTGATGGAGGGGGAATGAGAGGAGTGATTGCTTATAAAGATCCTCATGAGGACATCTGGAAAATTTCCTCTCAACGTTCAGAATTGTCTGTTGTTATCTTAGCTTTCCACATTTTTTCTCTCTCAACAGCTTTTTAATCTGATCTCTGACTTTCAGTAATTTTCAGGTGCTTATATCACGCCCAGGATTGACTCCAATCTTATGGCCTTATTTCTCACTTTACAGCAATTACTACGAGATCAGAAGCATTTCTAGGCCTCTTTCTAAAGGCAACAGTCATGATGATATTGTTGTTCATGTTTAATCTACTTTGTTTACAGATCCAATTTTAAATCATTCTCTTTTTTCCTCAAAATGCCAGAGGGTTGGCACAAGCTTGCCACATTCTACTACAGCAAGCTAAGCAAATTGTTTTATCCTGTCCCCAATGCTTTGGGGCGTCCCCAATGCTTTGGGGCATCCCCTTCAGGAGACATGGGAGTTAATCCCCGTGGTCTCACCTCTAATCAATTATGGCAAATAGATATTACCCATGTTCCTTCTTTTGCTCTTTGGAGATATCTTCATGTAAACATTGATACTTTTTCTTATTTTATTTGGGCTACTTCTCAAAAAGGAGAAACCACTAAACATGTTATTAATCATTATAGTCAAACATTTGCTGTCATGGGCCTACCTTCTACCTTAAAAACAAACAATGGCCTTGCATATTGTAGTTGCTCCTTTGCTGAATTTTGTGACAAATGGCAAATTACACATCTTTTTGGAGCAAATTTTACATTAACACCTGCTTTGGATAAATATAAAAACAAAAAGGAGGGATATTCCTATAGATCTCTCTGGTAAACAGGAATGGTTAAATAAAGTTCTGTTTACTCTGAATCATCTTAATATCACAAATTTTTATCAACTCCAGTAGATGATCATTTTGGAAGTAGAATAAGTCATCCCCAGCCATAGGTAATGTATAGATTATTGTCTAATCCTGAATGGCATGGAACTGTTCCCTTATTGACATGGGGACAGGGAGATGCTGCTGCGCTTACTTCTACAGGTCCAGTATGGATCCTTGCTAGGTGCGTGAAACCATGGAAGAATGGCGTGGCACCAAGGACTGAAAAACCCGATCCCAAACTTCTCACTCAGTCTGCAGAACCCTCAGCAGGACCAGGACCGAGTACCTTCTCAGAAACATCAAGTGACCTGGGGGCAGATTAAGGCTCTCTCTGCTCAATCTACAAAATTGCTACAGAAAAAAAAACAACATACCACAGACACCAGAGAACTTTTTAGTAGCAGTTTTTGCTTGTTTAAATGTTAATTCTATAACCATTATAATGTGTATTCTTTTTATGTGTATTTTCACTCCTTGTGCGGCTACAATGACTTTGCAAGATGGAATTCCAGAGCAAGGACTTTGGGAACAAAATTCCTATATACGGGATGTGCAAAATGTCTCTAGTTTAGTAAACAGAACAGATTGCTGGATCTGCATGCACGTTCCCCCACATGCTAAAGGAGGACTTTTAATACATGCTGTTCCCTTTAATGACACGAAATGGAAGACTTTCACTTGGAAGGATGGAGACGTTAGGGGCGAGAAGGTGACTGGCAAGAATAATATCCTAGCCATCGGAAGCAGGTTTCAGGAAACAGCGACATACTGTTGGGAATTCATCAATAATACTAAACGTGCATCTGTGGACGTTGGAAAGTATCCCTATTGTAACACAACATTTGTTCTTAGCACCACTATGAAGAGAAACAATTCCTTTTTAAATGTTACTCTATATGAACATTTACATAATTTCACTTACTATGGGTGTACATACCAGATATTAGGGTGTCCTACAACATGCACATGTCCAGGACCAACAAATGTTTTAAAGTGTGGGGCGTTGTTCCTTTGTAATGCAGTGGAGTCTATGGTTAAACAGACCCAGTCATCAGATAATTTGGCAATTCCGCTTTTAAATAATATTTGGATGCTATGTGGTAGAAGGGCATATCAACATATTCCTACATGGTGGTCTGGTCGTTGTACTCTGGGATACATTGCTCCCTCTGTAGTAATATCTGATCATTTCCCTAAAGGAAGATTAAGGAATCGCCGAAACATAGATGTTCAAAATCCCATTAATTGTTACACTGCAACCATGCTAGCAAGGGGTGCTCTCCCTCCTTTAGGAGTAATGATGAATTATAGAGATTTGCATATCTTATCAAATTGGACAACTGCATTGTTTAATGCTACTGTTCATTCCCTAAAATTGATCAATGAAGAGATGTCACAAATTAGAGATATAGTGTTGCAAAATCGTTATGCTTTAGACATTATTTTAGCAGCCAAAGGTGGTGTATGTGCTTTGATTCATTCACATTGTTGTATGTATATCACTGATTATAAGGCAAATGTTTCAGCTACAATTGAGCACATGGAAAACTTGATTGCAAATAATCCACTTGGCTCCACTATTCCACAATCCTCATAGGAGTGGTTATGGTCTTGGCTCCCAGATTTTGGATGGATACGACAAATAGTATTCATCATTATATTTGTAATCATTATATTGATTTGTTGTTGCTGTTGCATCCAATGCTTGCCTGGGTTATTAGCGACATTCCGTCCAAGAATTCGGCCCTCTAAATCTGAAATTATGTATGCTTACAAAATATTAAACAATGAAAAATAAAAAAGGAGGAGATGTGGTGTTAATGTTTTATCTCAGAGATCGGCAAACCGTCCTGAGTAAAAAATATCAACACATGGCCTTAATCTCATCAGGACAGTAAAACAGGATGTCTGGCAGAAACCCTAAACCTTATCTCAAACATGCAAGACCCTGAGCATTGTCTGAAGACCCTCACGTAGGGATTGTTTGTTACAGGAAACATGAGGGGGACACGAGGGGTCCACGTGAAAATCATGAGCTTTCTTTAGCCAATGAGAACAAGTAAATGGTTGCCATGAGAGTTGTAAAATGACAATAAAAGGGAGCCTTCTGGATGGAGTCAGGGTGCCTTGTGCCTTGACCAAGGTACCTTTCACCAAGGTGCCTTCCCACCAAGGCGCCTTCCACCAAGGGGCCTTCCCATGAACCATCGTTCCTGCCTACGCGTCTTTGTTCATCAAATCAACAGAAATATATTCTGCCTTTTTAATATTTCCTAAAATATTTCATTCTTCTAGGAGAGGGGTGGGTGCCAACTTCCTACACTATTATAGCTCAATTTTTCTTTTCCCTCCTTAAGATTTGAACTCCTAAATTTAGATTCACATAACATAGTACAATCCCCAATTATTTCCTTAAATTCTCTTCTTCTAATCACTAACGATTCCTTTATCAACTATTCCCAATAATACAATTCTACATATTAGTAGAAACCAATTAACTATATATCTTAACCCAAATGTTCTGACTACTGCAATTTCATGTATTAAACTTCTTATTTCTGGGTCTTATTTTAATGTCTTAAACATCCCTACATTTTGTCATGTCTTCATATTGACTTAGGTAATTTATTATTACTATTATATTATTTCATCAATTATTTATATTCTTGTCTCTTATTTTAAAACTAATCAATTTATCATGATTTCATTAATTAATGAAAAATATTCAATGAAAAATTAGTTAAATATCAATCTTACTCCAGTACCCCTAAATTTAAACTCATACAACATAATACAATTCCTAATTATTTTCTTAGAATCTCTTATTCCAGTCTCAAAAATGTTTTATTTATCAACTGTTCCAAATAGTACACTTCAACATTTTTATAAAAAACAGTTAGTTACATCTAATTCATTCATAATCCAATATCATTTCAACTTTCTTTTCTTATTTAGTTAAGTTCCAGATATGCAATTGAAAATATTCCAATTACAATCCCCTTCATTAATTAAAAATATTCCAATTATTACATTCATCATACATCCATATAGTTTAAAATCATTTCATTAAAAATACAATTTCATCTTTTCTCTAAGATTCATTTCATTTACCCCATATTCCTCTTCCATTTCTCTCTCCCTTTCTATCTTTATATTTTATTTTATTTTTCTTTCCCCTTCTTTTCTTTGGTACTTTAAAGTCCTGAACTCTCTTTTCCCTTTTTCTTATTTTTCCACTGTTAATCCCAATACAATCATTTTGTTTTTTAAGAGCATACACTCTTCTATTTTGCTGTATCTTTCCCATTCTTTTCCAACTCTTTTCTCTTTTCCTTATGCTCTCACTGATAATCCCAGTGTAATCATTTATGTTTTTTTATATTATTTTTATTCCTCCCACTTTTCTTTCTTTCTTTGTTTCCCCTTTTTCTATTCCTTCTGTTGTTAATCCCAATGTAATTTTTAAAATTCTCCTTTTTATTATTGCTTCCCACATAATCATTTAATTTTCCATAATCAATCTCCTTGTCTTTGTCTTCTTCTTTATTGTCAGTCTCTTTTTCTTGCTTCTCATTAGCTGTTTCTTTGTCAGCTTGAATGTATCCTAAATCAGTTTTTTGGTCAACAAGTTTCAATTTTCCATGCAAGATTGTAGTAATTTCCCTTATTTCCATTTTCAATGATAAGCACATCATTTTCATCATTTCTTTGAGTTCCTGCACCATTTTATTCTATCTAGGTTAATATTATTCCAATTGAAGTTACTTTGTGATCCTCCCCCCCCCCCCAAAGCTAAGACACTTGTGAACAAACAAAACCTCCTTAAAAATTCTCACATGCTGTTATCCCTTTCAAGGTCCAAGTTTTTTTTTCTTTCCAAAACAAAGATTCAGTGTTGCAATATTTATTTTCTCCTGAAGATGGCTCTCTGCAATCCATTTTGTTTGCTGTCAGCTTTAAACAATTTTTACTTATTTAATTTTTCTTCTTCTTTTTCACCTTTGTATGCACCAAATCAGTTTAAAATTCAGTCCAGATTTGCATAGTCCAAATTCAACGTTACATTCCAATTCAGTTTCAATTTAAAGTCATTAACCGGTCCTTTCTGTTACAAGTTTTTCTTCCTTCTTTATCCTTCCTCCTTTTAAAGTTCCCAAATTTAAAAAGGGTCTTTTCAGGTTCTTAATTCTTCTAATTTTTTTTCAAGTTCTCCAAATACTTAAATTAAAAAAAAAAACAATTTTCAAATTGGGTTTTATCACTTTATAATTTCTGCCTTAATCTTCTTTTTCCGTCCTTTCCCACGCCTATTAGCTGCTGTTATCACGCCAGGACATTTACAATTGTTTTAAAAATCCTCTTTTTTTTCTTTCTGCCTATGAGTTAAATATCACTCACCCAGCATCAATATTCTGCTCAATTCTCCTCTCCTGCACAGTGCTTGGTCCGGTTGCCCCAGCTTACTGGTGGTTGTAATGGCCGCCACCCCCCACTGCAGAGTCAGAGAGAATTTCCTCTGACCTCCGAGGAACTTGCCTGTTCGTCTTGGTCTTTCGAGGTGCCTCTCTGTCTTCCCTGTCCCTGCTGGACAGATCTGATCCAAAGACCCCTCTGCAGTGGTTCGTCAGCCTGGGATTTCATGGAGCTCATTAGAGCCCACTAATCCCCGACTGTCTCGCTGCAATGCTTCCGGTCAAATCCACCACTCGCACATCCATGCAGCCGTGTTTGCCCCCACTGTTTGCAGAAATGGAGCATGTGCGCCCATGCTTGCTTGCTGCTTGCACAATTGAGGAATGCACGCATGCTCACTGGCACTTTTGTGGCCCAGTTCCACAGGGCTCAGGGCCCGGTACTGGGCTGCAGTCTGGGGATTAGGGACACCTGGGTTAAGCAAAGGAGAGCTAAGGACCATGGAAGATGGAAATCAGGGGTCTCCCAGTGTTCACACGGAAGACGCAAAGACTGCCTTTTTGTCATCTGCAATCCACTGCAAGGAGATGTGGCTTCAGAAGCTGAAGGATTCCATTAGAATTCGAATTTTGTCCCAGACAAAAGGTTTTCCTAGGTCAAAAAAGTCAAGCTGTCAGCCACCGTTAATTTTTTTAACTGCGCTGCCAAGCTTTGCTTGTGTCAAGCTCTGGGGAAATTGGAAGATTCAGGCAGTTCAAATGAGTATCAAGATTTACTGCAAGAGACTTCCATTTGGTGATTTGCAGCATGGCGAAGGAAGGAGAACAGTCTCTGTTCACCAACCCCAGATTTTTCGCGTTTTGGGGACCTTTCGGGGCGCAAAAAGCCTGGAGGGCATTGTGGACAAGAGGGGGAGTCCAGAGTGCAGCAAAGTAAAGGGTGATCACTCGCTGTGTGATCCAACATGAATGTGTCTGACAGCTCATAATGGCAGACCCGAGGCTGCGATGTGCCGATGAGTACAGGGAAGAGAAGATTTTCAAAGCAGACGGCATCACTTTAAGCGATTATCTGGAACATCGTAAGATCAAAAATTGCCTTGAAGAATTGGGTCCGGTCTTTTTGGGTTAGAAGATTTTCAGTGAGAGAGCAAATGGCGACTTGGCAGATGGAGAATGAATCAGCATAATATATTCAACTGTTAAGACGGCAACAAGGAGAAGGAGTGGAATCTGCGAAGAGGAGGCACAGCTATTAAAAGTTGGTGAGAACTGAGAATTAGAAGGAAATCGAAGGTGAAGAAGGTGAGAGAGCTGATGCTGCAGAGTGATAGAGGGAGATAGAATGGGACTGATAAGAGGAGAAGTGAGGACTGACATTGCTGTGACTCAACAGTGAGAGAAGCAGATCGGAGGACTGTTTGAATGGTAAAGGAAAGGGAAGGACTTCTTTTTTGCCTTAACTAAATCGAGCCTTGAACAGAGGACTTAAAGAACATTGAGGTGAAATCAAAGTGTATAGAAGGAGAGCATTAAACTAAGGAACTATAAATTTTTACACTACTATACACTGTTCACATTGATAGACTTGGGAGGAGTTAAGAGTTGCATTTGAAAGAAGGCTCTGGAGAAGACATATGATTTATACCTCTAAGAAATGGTTGTTTGAATCTTAATTTATATTTAATGTATTTTTTAGGCCTTAGTGATTAAGTAATTAATTGTGAAGTAATTAAGAAGTAATTAAGAGGATTTAAATAAATATTTTGATAGTAGGTAGTAATAATCAGGTATAAAAATTAGATAATAGAGATTGTTAATTATTTGGTTTATTACAGTATTAATTGAGACTTAGATGATTGATTTAATTGGAGATATAGATTTATGTGATTGTTAATAGGTATTTCAATCTTAATTGTCAGTTTTGATTTTGATTTTGATATGCAGACAGAATTGTTTAGTGACAAGACATTTTGATTAATTAGTATAGAACAGTGATGGCTAACCTTTTTGCCATCGCGTGCCAAAAGTGGGGGGAGCGTGGTGGGGTCACATGCACGTGTGCCCACATCCATAGTTCTATGCACCCCGCCCCCCTGTGCTCCCCTGCTTTTGGCACGTGATGGCCCGGTAGGCCCATTTTTTGCTCTCCCAAGGCTCCAGAGCCTTTCTAGAAGCCTGGGGAGGGCAAAAACGGCCTTCCCCACACACACCCCAGAGGCCCTCCGGAGGCTGGAAACAGTGTGTTTCCTGACTTCTGGTGGGCCTAGAAGGCCCGAAAATCAGCTGACTGGCGCATGCATACGTGCTGGAGCTGAGCTTGTGTGCCCACCGATATGGCTTCGTGTGCCACCTGTGGCACCCGTGCCATAGGTTCGCCATCATGGGTATAGAATATATTAATATATATATTAATATAGAGATATTGTCAGCCTCCACTTTTCTCTGCTTTGGCTGCCATAGTAACGGAGGGAGGGGGGTACCTAGCCGGGCTATGTATGCTGGCTGGGAAAATGAAAGTGATTCTTAAGACGTATTGCTGAACGTTTGAAGCTGCTATCGGGTCAATGGCCACAGCATTCCTGATTGCTGACACTGCCAGACGTGTGCTCCCACCTGACCTCTGGGAGACCTTTGGATTGGATGATTTATGGTGGACAGTGGGAGGGGATGCTTTCTATCTGTAACTTTCACGCATTTTGCCTTAGAGTCTGCTTTCCTTTGTTTGCGTTCACTTAATTTCTAGTAAAAGTTTCTGGAGGCAAGAGGGCTCCTATTGAGCCCTCTGTTGAGGGTTGTGTGATAAATACGCTATGTGGGAGGGGCAGATATGGCGAGAGCAGTGGACCATATCGTGTGGTGGGGGCACGCACTCGCTGCCTTCGAGCGATTGCTTGCCCCGGTCCCCGGAGCTACTCCCGTTCCCCGGGTTGTTTAGAGTCTCAGGACCCGAGGCTCCGGCTGTTGTTATGCAATGCGAGGTCCGTTGTAAATAAGGCCCCCCTCATATGTGACCTTCTTCAAGAGGGGTGTGTGGACCTGGCTGGTATTACCGAGACCTGGCTGGGCCACGAGGGGGGGGTTCCCCTCGTGGAGATGTGCCCACCAGGTTTCCTTGCATTCCACCAGCCGAGAGCCCAGGGCAGGGGTGGGGTCATTATTAAGGAAGGTCTGGGTCCGAGGGAGGCCACTGTACCTCAGATAGCCGGGTGTGAGTCCATCTTTGTGAGGTGGGGTCCTGGTGGGCAGATGGGTCTGTTAGTCACGTACCTGGCTCCCTGCCACGTGGCAACGACCCTGCCCGAGCTTCTCAATGTTATAGCCGAGGTGGCGGTTGATACCCCCAGGCTTATAGTCATGGGGGATTTCAATCTGCCATCTATCGGTGAAACATCTGAGATGGCTCGGGAGTTCATGGCTTCCATGACGGCCATGGACCTGACCCAGGTAATTCAGGGCCCGACTCACATTGGTGGACACACCCTGGATTTAGTTTTCGTCTCTGGTCAGTGGTTGAGTGGTCTTGATATTGGGGATATAGGTGTGGAACCCTTGTCATGGACTGACCACTCGCTCCTTTGACTCGACTTTCTGACCGCTGCACCTCACCGCAGGGAGGCGGAACCGACCAGGTGGTTCCGCCCCAGGCGCCTGATGGATCCTGATAGGTTCCAGACGGAGCTTGGGCCATTTCCTGAGACACTGACACGCGACTCGGCTGAGGACCTGGTGGCTGCCTGGGACAGGGCAGCCGGTGGGGCCTTGGACTGCGTCGTGCCTTTGCGGCCTCTGACCCGGTGCCGAACTCACTTATCTCCTTGGTTTACCGAGGAGCTGAGGGAGATGAAGCGCCGGAAAAGACGCCTAGAGAGCGGTTGGAGGGCCAGTCGCTCTGAATCTGACTTGACACTAGTAAGAGCTCATATTAAGACTTACTTAGTGGCGATAAAAGCGGCAAAATCTAATTATTTCGCCGCTCTTATCGCGTCATCAGATAATTGCCCAGCCGCCCTGTTTAGGGTGACCCGCTCCCTCCTCCATCTGGGAGCGCGGGAGGATCCCTTGCAGGGTCGTGCTGATGACTTTGTTCAATATCTGGATGATAAAATAACTCAGATTCGGGATGATTTGGCCGCTGACTGGGTTAGTTCAGGCGAGGTGACTGAGCCCGGTCTTGAGAGTGTTATCTGGGCTGAGTTCGATCCTGTGGCTCCCGAGGACGTGGACAGGATTCTGGGAAGACTGAATGCTACCACATGTTTATTGGACCCATGTCCCTCCTGGTTGGTGCTGGCCTCCCGGGAGGTTACACGAGGCTGGCTCCAGGAGATTATAAACGCTTCTTTGAGTGAGGGTGCCCTACCGAGCGCTTTGAAGGAGGCGGTGGTGAGGCCCCTCCTCAAGAAGCCCTCCCTGGACCCAGCTGTTTTGGCAAATTATCGTCCAGTCTCCAACCTTCCCTTTCTAGCGAAGGTTGTTGAGAGTGTGGTGGCGTGGCAGCTCCCCCGGTACCTGGATGAAGCTGTCTATTTAGACCCGCTCCAGTCCGGCTTCAGGTCTGGTTACAGCACTGAAATGGCATTGGTCGCGTTGGTGGATGATCTCTGGAGGGCCCGGGGTAGGGGGTACTCCTCTATCCTGGTGTTGTTAGACCTCTCAGCGGCTTTTGATACCATCGACCATGGTATCATGTTGCGCCGGTTGGAGGGATTGGGGGTGGGGGGCACCGTTCTACGGTGGTTCTCCTCCTACCTCTCTGACCAGTCGCAATCTGTGTTGACAGGGGGGCAGCGGTCGACCCCGAGGCGCCTAGTGTGTGGGGTGCCACAAGGGTCGGTCCTCTCGCCCCTCCTGTTCAACATTTATGTAAAGCCGCTGGGTGAGATCATCCGTGGTTTTGGGGTGGAATTCCATCAGTACGCTGATGACACTCAGCTGTACATCTCCACCCCAGACCACCCCAACGATGCCGTGGAAGTGATGTCCCAGTGCCTTGAAGCCGTGCGGGTTTGGATGGGGAGAAACAGGCTTCGACTCAACCCCTCCAAGACCGAGTGGCTGTGTGCTGCCAGCGTCCCGATATAGCCAACTGACTCCATCGTTGGTTATTGGGGGCGAATCATTGGCCCCCACGGAAAGGGTGCGCAACTTGGGCGTCCTCCTGGACCCACAGCTGTCTTTAGAGGATCATACGACAGCTGTGGCCAGGGGGGCTTTCTATCAGGTTCGCCTGATACGCCAGTTGCGGCCCTTTCTAGATCGGGACTGCCTACGCACAGTCACTCAGGCGCTCGTCACGTCTCGCTTGGACTACTGCAATGCTCTCTACATGGGGCTCCCCTTGGGATGCACCCGGAGGCTCCAGCTGGTACAGAATGCGGCCGCGCGGGGGATTATGGGAGCGACGGGGCGCTCCCACGTGACACCTCTCCTGCGTCAGCTGCATTGGTTCCCGGTTGACTTCCGGGTGCGTTTCAAGGTGTTGGTAATCACCTTTAAAGCGCTCCATGGCTTAGGACCAGGGTACTTACGGGACCGCCTTCTGCCGCCAATTGCCTCCCACCGGCCGGTTCGCTCCCACAGAGAGGGCCTCCTCAGGGTGCCGTCAGCCAGACAATGCCGGCTGGCGACCCCCAGGGGGAGAGCCTTCTCTGTGGTAGCCCCCACCCTCTGGAACTATCTTCCTCCAGAACTGAGAACAATTGCCGACTTCCGGACTTTTCGTCGGGCTCTGAAGACTTATCTCTTCCAACTTGCCGGACTTGCCTGATCCCTTCTACTTTTTAAAACTTTTAGAGTTTTATTCTGTTTTAAATTCTCAGCCTAATTTATATTTGTTTTTAGTACGATTTTAACTTTTTTGTATTGGTTTTTTAGTTGGCTGTTCACCGCCCTGAGTCCGTCAGGAGAAGGGCGGTATATAAATTTAATAAATAAATAAATAAATAAAAAAAAAATAAAAGTACCATACTTTATTCTTCAATGGAGTCTGGGTCATTCTTTCCTGGATTTTGAAGGAAGCATACCTGACATTAAGCAGAATCTCTCTCTCAGCCATCCCGGATAAACACCAAGGGGGCTGAAAATCACAGGATATCTGTTAGATCAGATGGGAGGATCTGGCTCAGCGATGACTTCATGCCAACCAGGGGAAGAGGCCACGGTGTGGATGGAGAATTTACAGCTGAGAGAGGAGCCAGATGAAGCCAGATGGTCGAGGGGAGTAGGAAGGTTGCCGGACCTGGTGAGGACCCCCTACGGAGTAACCAGCTCCAGACCCCGTAGGGGGGAGGGCGTGTGGCTGCAAGAGCAAAAGGAAAGCCTCATGATGGCTCAAGCAATGCAACTCCTCCACGATGTTGATGAAAGCTGGAAAAACCGTGAGTTTTACAGACCCCCTGTGGGGAAGGGAGGAGAATACTCCAAAGTGAATCCAGAGGAGGGTGCTTGTGGGGGAAAGGAAGAGGGATCTGGTGAAGATACATCTCAGGCTTCTGGTGCCCAAGCGAGGGATGCAGCAGCCCAGGGACCCCCAGCTTTGCAGGTCCCACCCCACAGACACAAGAAACCGAAAATTCCCCCCTGGCTGGAAAATATGAAGGAGACCTGAAAACCTTGGGGCTCTTCTTAACCCAAGTGTGGAATCACATGCAGGACTGGGGGGAGGACTACTTATCAGATGCAGCTCGAGTGAGATGTGTCACTGATGCCTTAGAGGGAGTGGCAGCTGAATGGATGGTGGTCCTCCACAATAACAATTCCCCTCTGCTGCGAAACTACAACCTGTTCATGGGGGCCCTTAGGAGGCGATTTGAAGACCACCTAGCTGAGCGGAAGGCGAGACTCTGAATGAAGGGGATCCAACAGGGCCGGAGGTCGGTAGCAGAATACACTCAAGAGTTTCGCGAGCTGGCACCTTTCTTGACAGGGTGGTCAGAACTGGCCCTACTGGAGAGTTTCAAGGATGGGCTGAATGAAGAAGTCTACAAGGACTGTAGAGCACAGGGGGTCCCTGAAGATTTGCAGAGTTGGTACGTAGTAGCTGAGGATGTGGAAATTGAGATAGCCCAAAGCCGACTCCGAGGAGGCCATGTAGGGGAGCCGTCATCCTCCTACTACTGCAAAGGAGCTCCAAAGATGGCCGGGGGGAGGGCGGAGTTCAAACCCAAACTGAAGCCCTTCATGTGCTTCAATTGTGGCAAGGAAGGCAACCGGGCTACTGAGTGTTCCTCCAAGCCAGTGCCAAAACCTACCAGCACGGGGCCTAAGAAGATGGACAAAGCACCCACGAAAGTTCGTGAAACGGCTCTGGAAGGGGAAGTCGTTGAGTTTGCTCCCCAAAACAAGGGTGAGTTGGGAACTTCGACCACCGCGGACGACAGTGAGACCGACGCCGACTCCAACTCTGACAATCTGGTGAGTCACACTGAGGGCCCCATGCTCATCAATGTATAATTAAGGGTGCTGTCCACAGGGGCTCACACACAGATGCCAGCCCTATTAGACTCTGGGTGCACCAGATGCATAATCAGCCCGAAGGTAGTAGAGAAGATGGGCCTGAGACTAAAAACATTGAAAAGACCCATTGTGTTTTGTTAGCTAGATGGATCGATGGCAGGAGGGGGCCCAACCAATTTTGTAACCAAACCCATTGAAATGCAATTAGGGGATCACATAGAGACTCTCAGTTTTATTGTGGCCCCTAGCATGGAACGATCCCTCATACTTGGCCTGCCCTGGCTACGTAAATGGAACCCGCGAGTCAACTGGAAGATGGGGGTCTTGCGCATTAGCGCTAGGAACCTGCCACTAGAGAGGGAAGAACCCCCCCCTTGAGGACGGAGGGGAGCACGAAGAGGCAGAGATGGCAATAGACCACATTGAAGGGGAGGAGAAAATTCCAAAGGAGTATTGGGATATCCGTGAAGTCTTTAGTGAAAGGGCCTTGGATGTGCTGCCCCCCCCCCCCCCCGAGCTACGGAATGTACCATTGAAATACTCCCTGGGGTAAAGCTCCCTAAGCCAAAAATTTACCCAATAACCCCTCGTGAACTGGGGGAATTACGAAACTTCATTGATAAAAACCTAGAATGGGGCTTCATCCAACCAGCCAGACCAAGGGTGGCGGTGCCGGTACTTTTCCAGGAAAAGAAAGATGGATCCTTTCATTCGATGGCTGATTACAGGAATCTCAATGCCATTTGCTTGGAAAATGTCTACCCCCTACCATTCATGAAGGACATGTTAGCCCACCTAGGGAAGGGAAAAATCTTCACCAAACTTGACTTAGGAGAGGCTTACTACAGAGTGTGAATTAAGGAGGGGGATGAATGGAAAACAGCATTTAACTGCCCACTGGGATGTTTCCAGATTCGAGTGCTCCCTTTTGGACTACAAGGAGCCCCTGCTGTGTTCATGCAATTGATCAACGAAGTTCTGCATGAGCATTTGTATAAGGGGGTGCTGGTTTATTTGGATGACATTCTTATCTACTCTGAGAACATGGACGACCATGTGAAATTGGTGCGCACTGTCCTGAAAAAACTCAGGGCTGCTGAACTGTATGCCAAGCTTTCCAAATGCGAATTCCACCAAAGCAAAATTGACTATCTTGGATATTGCATCTCGCATGAGGGAATAGAAATGGACCCTGGAAAGGTTCAGGCTGTTTTGGAATGGACCGTGCCACGCACCTGCAAGCAATTACAGAGTTTCTTGGGGTTTGCTAACTTTTATCAACAGTTCATCCCCTCATTCACCAAAATTGCGCTGCCAATAACGAATCTCCTGAAAACAAAGGGTGAAGTAAAACCAAAACCCTCCCGAGCCCTTGAATGGACTATGGACTGTCAGGCGGCATTCAGAAAGTTGAAATGGTTGTTTGCTGCTGAACCAGTCCTCAAACATCCAGACATGGAAGAACCTTTTGTAGTACAGACAGATGCTAGCGACATAGCACTAGGGGCCGTACTTCTGCAAAAGAATGCAGATGGAAAATTACAGCCCTGTGCCTATACATCCCGGAAATTGTCAGAGACTGAAAGAAGATGAGCCATATGGGAGAAGGAAGCCTTTTCTGTACGCTGGGCACTTTTAACATGGAGACAATTTATTGAAGGAGCTAAGCATCCTTTTGGAGTGTGGACTGATCATAAAAACCTGGAGGCTTTGAAAACCCCACGTAAGTTGTCACCAAAGCAAGTTCGCTGGGCCCAGCACTTCAACTGTTTTAATTTCACCTTGCGCTACCTTCCTCGTGGGAAGAACTTCATGGCAGATGCACTGTCCAGATTGCCTCAATACAACAGTACCAAGGAGGAAGTTGTTCGCCCAATCGTCCCTTCGACCCAACTGGCAGCACCAGTGACTACCAGAGCACAGGCGAGGAGTGACCCAAACCTCTCAGGCGATTTGCTTCAGAGACTGCAAGAGGCTTTAAAAACCGACGAGTGGTTCCAAGCCCACTCAAATGAATGTACACTTTGTGATGGACTAGCTTGAATTGGAGCTAAATTATATGTTCCAGCCAGCCTAAGAGTAACAGTTTTGCAGCACACTCATGACGCCAAAATGGCGGGACACTTTGGATTTGTCAAAACTTTACATCGTGTTAAAAGACAATTCTGGTGGCCTGCACTCAAAAAGGACATAGAGGCATATGTAGCTAGCTGTCCAGTGTGTGCCTCAGCTAAGAGACCTCCGGGAAAGTCACCTGGTCTACTTCAGAGTGTAGCCAGACCCAATGCCCCTTGGAAAGAGGTATCCATGGATTTTATTGTAGACCTGCCAGATAGTGGGGGTTGCACAGTCATATGGGCAGTGACTGATCTGTTTTCCAAACAAGTACATTTCATCCCATGTCCTAAGATCCCTTCAGCGAAAACCCTTGCTAAAATGTTTATTCGACATGTGTATAGGTTACATGGTGCTCCGAAATGTATAATCTCAGACAAGGGGGTACAATTCACCTCCAACTTTTGGAAAGAGTTCCTGATGCTGATAGGCTCCACCCAGGGGTTAAGCTCCGCCCACCACCCCCAAACAAATGGGGGTTGTGAGAGACCCAATTCCGTATTAGAACAGTATCTGAGATGTTATATAAATTATCAGCAAGATAACTGGGTGGACTTATTGCCATTTGCAGAGGTGGCATATAATAACTCCATGCATAGCAGCACAGGGTTCACTCCATTCAAGGTGGCTTCTTGCCAAGAGTTTGTGCCAATCCCAGAGCTACCTCAAGATAACCCACAGAATCCTTTTTTGATTGAGTGGATCAAACAGTTACAAGGGACTTGGGCAGTAACCCAAAAAGCTCTAGATGAAGCCCACCAAGCTCATAAAACCCAAGTCGACAAAAAGAGGTGCCCTGCATATGCTTATAAAGTGAGGGACATGGTTTAACTTTCTACCAAATATTTACAAACCCCTCAAATATCAAAGAAGCTTGGGCCCAAGTATGTGGGGCCTTTCCCCATTACTCGAATCATTAACCCAGTAACGGTTGAATTGGAATTGCCAAAGAATTTGCGACGAATTCACCCCATGTTTCATGTTAGTTTACTGAAACCGGAACGTTCGTCCCCTTTACATCCAGCCCAAGAACCTCCTCCCGTTCCCATACTTATTGAAGGGGAACAACATTTTGAGGTTAAGGAGATTTTGGATTCCAGGAAACATCACGGTAAACTGCAGTATCTGGTAGTCTGGAAACATTTCCCATTATCGCAAGCTGAATGGGTGAACAATCGTGATGTTCGGGCACCTAAGAAAGTGCAATTGTTTCACACCAAATATCCTGATAAACCTTAGATGGTAATGTAATTATTTTGTTTGTGGTATTACCTCCTTTCTCTTTCTTTCAGGACTAGAGGTTCTTTTCTTCTGAAGGGGGGGTGAATATCAGCCTCCGCTTTTCTCTGCTTTGACTGCCATAGTAATGGAGGGAGGGGGGTACCTAGCTGGGCTATGTATGCTGGCCGGGAAAACAAAAGTGATTCTTAAGACGTATTGCTGAACCTTTGAAGCTGCTATCGGGTCAATGGCCACAGCATTCCTGATTGCTGACACTGCCAGACGTGTGCTCCCACTTGACCTATGGGAGACCTTTGGATTGGATGATTTACGGTGGACAGTGGGAGGGGATGTTTCTATCTGTAACTTTCATGCATTTTGCCTTAGATTCTGCTTTCCTTTGGTTGTGTTCACTTCATTTCTAGTAAAAGTACCATACTTTATTCTTCAATGGAGTCTGGGTCATTCTTTCCTGGATTTTGAAGGAAGCATACCTGACAGATATAGAATATATAGATTACTGATATTGGTTATTTATCATATTTGTACCTCTTTATTGTGATACTAAAAATAATCATGAGAAATAATAATAACAAGGAAAAATAGGCAATTAACAGTGGATGATAGTGTGAAAATATATATATAAGATTCTGGGAGAGCAAAGTAGAATACTGAAAGAAATGACAAGTCTCACTACTACAACTTTAAAAGCAGGGAAGAAAACTGCATCGAACCTAACAATAACAATGGTGTCTCCTTCAAATCAACGATCGACTGAAGGGTCGTTAAAGATGGAAAAATCTACCACAGCTCCAACCATGCAAACAATGCAAGCCACCCTAACGCTAATACAAGAGACAATGGTTAAAATGCAGGAAACGATGTTCAGCAATCATAGTGAAATGAAAGCTGATATCCAGAACTTAGACAGTAAAACGAATGTAATCCAAGAAGCAATACAGAAGAATGAACAAAAAATAAAAATTGTAGAGGCCAAGGCAGAGCAAAATGAAAGAAAATTGGACCAGGTAGATCAAAAGATGATGGCCCTAAACAAAGATCTCGAAGATTCAGTGATGCAGCTGGAAATGGACAGGGCAGCATTTTATTTAAGATTCCAAAATGTGATTAGTTAGTTAGTTAGTTAGTTAGTTAGTTTATTAAATTTGTATACCACCCTTCTCCTGACGGACTCAGGGCGGTGAACAGCCAAACATTAAAATACAAGCAATATAAAAGTTAAAATAATCTAAAACATAATTAAATCCAATTATGGCTTTCCCAAATTTAAAACCCCTCATAAAATTCACCCATTAAAATCTATGTTAAGCCAGCCCGGCTTGCTGGAATAGAAAAGTCTTTAATGCCTTGCGGAAAGTGCGGAGGTCTGGGATTAATCGAATCCCCGGGGGTAACTTGTTCCAGAGGGTGGGAGCCCCCACAGAGAAGGCTCTCCCCCTGGGGGTCACCAGTCGACATTGCCTGACCAACGGCACCCTGAGGAGACCCTCTCTATGAGAGCATATTGGCCGGTGGGAGGTTATCGGTGGCAGAAGGTGGTCTCGTAAGTACCCAGGTTCTAAGCCATGGAGCGCTTTAAAGATGAGAACCAAGACCTTGAAGCGCACCCGGAAGACCACTGGGAGCCAGTGCAGCTCGCGCAGGAGAGGTGTCACGTGGGAGCGCCAAGTCACCCCCATAATCACCTGCGCGACCGCATTCTGGACCAGTTGGAGCCTCCGGGTGGTCCTCAAGGGGGGCCCCATGTAGAGAGCATTACAGTAGTCCAGGCGAGAAGTGACCAGGGCATGAGTGACTGTGCATAAGGAGTCCCGATCCAGAAAGGGACGCAACTGGCGTATCAGGCGAACCTGATAAAAAGCCCCCCTGGCCACGGCCGTCATATGCTCTTCTAAAGACAGCCGTGGATCCAGGAGGATGCCCAAGTTACAAACCCTCTCTGTGGGGGCCAAAGACTCGCCCCCAATAACCAGCGAAGGCACCAGCTGGCTATATCGGGACGCCGGCATCCACAGCCACTTGGTCTTGGAAGGATTGAGTCGGAGCCTGTTCCTCCCCATCCAGACCCGTACGGCCTCCAGACACTGGGACATCACTTCAAGGGCATCATTGGGGTGATCCGGGGTGGAGATGTACAGCTGCATATCGTCAGCGTAGAGATGACACTGCACCCCGAAACCACGGATGATCTCACCTAGCGGCTTCATATAAATGTTGAACAGGAGCAGAGAGAGGACCGACCCTTGCGGCACCCCGCAAGCAAGGCGCCTCGAGGTCAACCTCTGCCCCCCTGCCAACACGGACTGTGACCGGTCGGAGAGATAGGAGAAGCACTGCAACACGGTGCCTCCCACCCCCAATCCCTCCAGCCGGTGCAGCATGATACCATGGTTGATGGTATCAAAAGCCGCTGAGAGGTCTAATAGGACCAGAACAGAGGAACAACCCCTGTCCCGAGCCCTCCAGAGATCATCAACCAACGCGACCAATGCCATCTCCGTGCTGTACCCAGGCCTGAAGCCGGACTGGAACTGATCTAGATAGATAGTGTCATCCAGGTACTGCGGGAGCTGTCGCGCAACCACACTCTCTACAACCTTCGCCAAGAAGTGAAGGTTGGAGACCGGACGATAATTTCACAAAACAGCCGGGTCCAGAGAAGGCTTCTTGAGGAGGGGTCTCACCACCGCCTCTTTCAAGGCGGGAGGCAAGAAACCCTTGCTCAAAGAAGCATTTATAATCCTCTGGAGCCAGCCTCGTGTAACCTCCCGGGTAGCCAGCGCTAGCCAGGAGGGACATGGGTCCAATAAACATGTGGTTGCGTTCAACCTCCCCAGGATCCTGTCCACGTCCTCAGGAGTCACAAGGTCAAACTCATCCCATACAACAGTCTCAAGACCTGCCCCAGACACTCAGGCGCCTGGGGCAGAACCATCTGATCGGTTCCGCCTCCCTGCGGTGGGGTGTAGTGGTCAGAAAGTCCAGCCTCAGGAGAGAATGGTCTGACCATGACAGGGGTTCAATAGCTATATCCCCTATAACCAGTCCATTCAACCACTGCCCAGAGACAAAAACCAAGTCCAGAGTGTGTCCTCCTATGTGAGTAGGGCCATGAATTACTTGAGTCAGGTCCATGGCTGTCATGGAAGCCATGAACTCCCGAGCCATCTCAGACGTCTTGCCAATGGACAGCAGGTTGAAATCCCCCATCACCAAAAGGTTGGGGGTATCAACCGTCACCCCGGCTATAACACCAAGAAGCTCGGGCAGGGCTGCTGTCACACGGCAGGGAGCCAGGTATGCAATCAGGAAGCCCACCTGCTTCCCATGACCCCACTTCACAAGGAGAGACTCACATCCGGCTATCTGAGGTACAGTGGTCTCCCTAGGATCAAGACCTTCCTTTATAATGACCGCCACCCCCCCTCCGCCCTCGGATTGAGGCAAAAGAGGAAGATCTTGAACAAGTAATGGCGGAGATTATTGCAGAAGCCCTACAAAGGGATAAACAAGAAATAGTAACAGAAATTGATGAGGCATATCGAATCCAGACAAATTACAAAATCATAACTATGAAACAAGTTCCCAGAAGAGTAAGAGAGCCGCATAAAGACTATTGTTTCCTGGCTACACAGCTGAACAAATGAAACATCATGTTCAGATGGATATTACCAGAAGGGATGCTTGTCACATGGCAAGGCAAGAAACTAAAAATAGACAGCTTAGTGACGGCACAAGATTTTTTGGATCAACTGACAGGAAATGAAGAGGAGCAGAGCAGCAAGGAGGAAGTGGAGACCACAAACCAGGAAGAAGAACTAACACACCAATGAGATGACAAAGAAGGAGCCCTAGAAAAGAAGAATAAGGAAGAAAGGAAGAATCAAGATATAAAAGGTACTAAAACAAGAACTCAAAGGGTTACAAAGGCAAACAGATATTAACACTAGGCAGAGAGCCTAAAGAATGGAAGATTGGAAGCTCATATCGATAAATGTGAATGGACTAAATGCAACAACAAAAAGAAGACAGATATTTACAAAGTTAGTTAAGCAAAAATTAGATATAATATGCCTCCAGGAGGTACATATCCGGAAACAGGATGAAAGATATTTGGAGTATAGCAAGTTGGGGAAATTATATTCAGTACTATCTGAAAAGAAAAAGAAAGGGGTGGTGATATATGTCAGGGGAGGAATAATAGCTAAACAAATATATGCGAATCCTAAAGGAAGAACATTAATGGTGGAAATAAAGATAAGGTTTTTATCAATTTTGTTAGTAGTTTGTTTGTTTATGCGTCTAACAAAAACCAGGGGATTATTATAAAAAACTACACAAAAAGATAATTATGATAGGCCACAGGAATATTTGTATCGTGGGCGATTATAATGGGATAATAGATGTTTAAAAAGATTATGCCAGCAGTAAAGACAATAAGAAGAAAAGAAATACACTACCCAAAATG
The DNA here is from genome assembly GCA_038048745.1 of Coluber constrictor foxii. Taxonomy (NCBI): domain Eukaryota; kingdom Metazoa; phylum Chordata; class Lepidosauria; order Squamata; family Colubridae; genus Coluber; species Coluber constrictor. Next base: position 47,301,785 of record CM075966.1, read on the forward strand.
TTTTTTAATATGGCAGAGGAACTGAATTTAATAGATATATGGAGAACTTTTCATCCTAAAGAAAATAGATACACCTTTTATTCTAACCCCCATGCATCTTGGTCCAGAATAGACATGTTATGGATGAACAAAGAATTAGGACTAGAAATAGGAAAAATTGAGATCCCCCCAAACTTGTGGGCAGATCATAACCCCCTTGAGGTAACATGGAAAGGCCCCCCAAAAAAGAACTAAAAGATGGATGCTAAATCCACGAATATTAAAAGAAAAGGAGTATGTAGAAAGGATAATGAAAGAATTGAGATTATTTTTTAAAGAAAATAAAAAACAGCATACCTCTTTAACTATATCTGAATTGGCAATTCATGATTAGTCAAATTAAATTAATTAAATTTGGAATTAAATTTGAGAACATGATAGAGGCAATATATAAATCACAAAGGGCAAAGGTAATAGTGAATGGGGATACTACAAACACTTTTCAGATAAAGAAAGGGGTACGACAAGGGTGTCCGCTGTCACCATTATTATTTATTTTAACGTTAGAAACCCTATTAAATAGAATTAGAACAAATTGTGAGATAAAAGGATTAAAGATTAGACGAGAGGACTATAAGGCACAGGCCTTTGCAGATGATGTAGCATTTATTATTGAGTAACCTCTGGAATCTGGCCCAATTTTATTGCAAGAAATAGGAAGGTATGGGGAAGTATCTGGATTTAAAATCAATAAGGGGAAAACTAAACTACTGGTCAAAAATTTAACAATAACTCAGAAAAAAGAATTAGAAAAGGAATTAGATTTACAAATTGTTAAAAAAATTAAATACTTAGGGATTTGGCTATCAGCGAGATGCTCATCTCTAAAAGAAGATAATTATGTGGCCTTGGTCCAAAAATTAAAAAGGATCTGGAAAAATGGGGGAGATTACAAATATCACTTTTAGGCAGGATAGTGTCTATTAAGATGAACACCCTGCCTAAATTACTATATTTATTTCAAACGATACCAATTCCATTAGATAATTTTTTTTTAACAGAACTTAATAAAATTACCACTAAATTTGTCTTGGCGGGGAAAAAAGCAAGGATAAAATTACGATCGGTACAGGATAGTAGATGTAGGGGTGGTTTCAGCCTTCCGACATGGGAAATATACTATAAAGCTGCCACTCTAGTCTGGATAAGAGATTGGGTCAACTTAAGGGATAAAAGAATCTTAACCTTGGAAGGACATGACCTACAAAGAGGGTGGCATGCTTTTATGTGGGACAAAAATAATAAGACACAAACATATTTTTTTAGACATAAGATTAAGAGAAGCACTAAAACGAGTATGGGAAGAAGTAAGGAGGAAGTAGTATATGAAAATCCTGAGCTGGTTATCAACTATGGAAGCCATGTTCCACCCCAATACAGTAGAGATTAGTAAAATGATTAGTGTTCTGCCCCAGCTATGGACCCCAAAGAACACAGCACACACAAAGCCTATACAAAACTTACATTTACTAAAATAACAGTCTTTTCCAAACAAAGGCTGTTAATAAACTTTCTTAACAGCCTACAAGAAACCAAAGATAAGGTAATCACAATCTTACTAAGGTTGGCAGAAAGCCCAGAAGCAATTTGCAGAGAATCCAGACACGAAGGAGAATGAACTAAAGTTGTTCCCTACAACTTGCTTCAGTCGACGTTCCTCCTTAAATAGGCTAAGGGAGTGGCCAATTATCCCCAAGCCTTACTCTCGAGGAGACCTCCTCCTCCTGAGGAACCACTCCTGCCTTTTGGCAGCTCTGCGCGCCCGTGCATCAAGAAGAGGCTCCTCCTCTTCGTCCTCTTCACTTAAAGGAGCTTCTGGAGGTTCTGAAGGCCCTGGCTGAATCCCTGCCTCTGGCACCACATCTTCTCCAGCCTCCTCATTGTCTGACTCAAGTGCCAGCTGCACAGGCTGCTGGTGCAGCACCACACCAGCCTCCTCACTGTCAGAATCAGCTGCAATCCGCACAGGCCGCTGACAGGCCACAACACTAGCCCTCACCGCAGGGCCTTCCCCTGAGTTTGTCGATCCAGATGTGGTCTGGACAGGAACAGCTCGTGAAAGGTGTGTACAAGATCTGGAGCATGAACAGAGGTTGCATCCTCCCATGGAAGTCCTCCGGCCTATACCCCTTCAACTTGATGAGGTATTGGAACTGACTCTTCAGCCACCGGGAATCTCGAATGCTAGCGACCTCGTACTTGAGCGAATCATCTCCATCACAAGGCACTGGCTGAGGACAGTCAAGTTGGTGGAGCGGACAGGTAGGCTGTTCAGGAACCAGAAGGGATCGATGAAACACAGGGTGTATCCTCAAAGACCAAGGCAGGGTCAGGCGGTAGGCCACTGGATTGATGACCGCCTCTACAGGAAAAGGTCCAATGTAACGATGATCTAATTTTCTCACTGGCCGGTCGGAGGGGAGATGCTTTGTTGACAGACACACGCAATTCCCAACAGCCAACGATGGTGTTGCCCACCGAGAGTGGTCTGCGACCCTTTTATAATCTTCTTTGGCCTTGTCGAGATATCTTTTCAGCAGTTGATGAACAGGCTGTAACTCAGTCAAGAATTCATCCACTGCTGGAACCGGGGAGTCAAGGGACGTGAGCGGGAAGAAACGCGGGTGATAGCCCAGATTGGCTAAGAAAGGGGTGGTTTGAGTGGAGGTGTGCTGGGAATTATTAAAAGCAAACTCTGCGACTGCTAAGTATTCTGTCCAATTGTCCTGTTGTTGGTTGACAAAGCAGCGCAGGTATTGCTCCAATATTCCAATGACTTTTTCAGTCCGGCCGTCAGTTTCGGGATGATGAGCTGACGATAAGCAGATCTTGACATCTAAGGCTGTCATCACCCCTTTCCAAAACTGGGCAGTGAACTGGGTCCCTGTCAGCCTCTGCCTTTTACTGTTTTGGCTGCCATGGTAACGGGGCAGGGGGGAACTATTTTTGAGTATAAGCATGCTGGAGATAGAGAATTGAAAGTGATACCTAAGATATAGTGCTGCATCTTTGAAGCTGCTATCGGGTCAACAGCCACGGCATTCCTGTTTGATGACACCACCAGACGTGTGCTTCCACCTGACCCCTGGGAGACCTTTGGATTGGATGATTTATGTTGGACAGTGGGAGAGGATGCTTTCTATCTGTAATTTTCACGCTTTTGCCTCAGATTCTGCTTTTCCTTGGTTGCGATCACTTCATTTTCTAGTAAAAGTACCTTTTTCTATATACAATGGAGTTTGGGTCATTCTTTCCTGGACTTTGAAGGAAACATACCTGACAGTCCCTCTGTCCGACATGACCCTATCTGGTAGGCCATGCAGCCAAAAGACATGTTGGATGAACATGTGGGCGGTGGCATGAGCTGTTGGCAATCCTTGACAGGGTATGAAATGTGCCATCTTCGTCAATATGTCCACCACTACGAACACAGTTGTGAAACCCAAAGACAGGGGCAAGTCTGTTAGAAAGTCCATCGAGATGAAACCCCAAGGTCTCTCTGGTGTCGGCAAGGGCTGAAGTAGTCCTGGGGGAGCGTTCACAGCCGACTTGGCTTGTTGACAACGGATGCAGGATGTCACATATGTCTGGACATCATGATGGAGACGAGGCCACCAGAAGGTCCGCAACACTAGGTTAAGGGTTTTAAACAGACCAAAATGTCCCACCGCAGGGTTGTCGTGGCACTGGGACAAAATAAGACCCCTAAGCAGCCCCAATGGTACATAAACTCTCTCCTGGTACCTCAAAAAATTGTTGGTAAACGTCCAGGGAGGTGTCCTGCTGCTGTGCCTCCCAGATCTGAACCCGTAGGTCGACAGGTTCTTGGATGGCAGCGAACGACTCGACTGGAAGAATTGTCCGAGGCGGAAGCGGGTCCTTGACTTGGATATATTCGGGTTTTCTCAAGAGCACATCTGCTCGTTGATTGCGCCCACTTGGAATGTATGTTACCTTGAAGTTGAATCGGGTAAAAAAGAAAGACCACTGGATCTTTTGTTGATTGAGTTTCCATGCGGTCTGCAGAAACTCCAGATTCTTGTTGTCCGTCCGGACTTCCACTTGATGTCGGGCCGCCTCGAGGTGATGTCTCCAGGTCTTGAATGTGGTTTTAATGACCAGTAGCTCTTTTTCCCAGATGGTATAATTGCACTCGGAAGGATTCAATTTCTGGGAATAGTATGCACAAGGAAAAAGAGTACCGTCAGCCACGTGAGCCTGGAGTAACACCGCTCCGACCGCGATATCTGATGTGTCTGTTTCCACCACAAACTGACGGTGAGGGTCAGGATGTTTCAGAATTGGCTTTTTCATGAAGGCCTGCTTTAAGGCCAGGAACACCTGCTGCTTGGGACTTTTTTCTGTAGGAGACGAGTGAGGGGCGCAGTCTAAGTGGCGAAGCCAGGGATGAATGTCCGGTAATAATTGTCGAACCCGAGGAGTCACTGAACATCTTTCACCCGACGGGGAGGTTGCCAACTTCTCAACGCCTCGACTTTGCTCTGATCCATCACGATGCCCTCGGGACAAATGCGATGGCCCAAGAAGTCAATGGTCATCTGGTAGAATTGGCATTTCTCCAACTTTGCATATAACTGGTGTTCCCAAAGCCGTTGCAAGACCAGACGGAGATGTTGGAGATGACTTTTCCGGGATGACGAGTAAATCAAGATGTCATCAAGATAAACCACAACAAACTGGTCCAAAAGATCCCAGAAAATATTGTTCACAAAATGCTGGAAGACAGCGGGAGCACTGGTTAATCCAAACGGCATGACCGTATATTCAAAATGGCCATACCTGGTGCCGAACGCTGTCTTCCACTCATCCCCTTCTCGAACCCGAACCAGATTGTAAGCACTGCACAGGTCCAACTTGGTAAACACGGTAGCCCCCCGAAGTCTCTCTAAGAGTTCAGGAATCAAGGGCAATGAATACCGATTACGCACCATATTGGCGTTCAGTTTACGGTAATCGCAGCACAGACACAAGTCTCTGGTTTTCTTCTTGACAAAGAGGACCAGAGCAGACAAGGGCGATGACGAGGGCCGGATAAAACCCTGGGCCAGATTTTTGTCCACAAATTCTCTTAATGCAACTAATTCAGGGTCTGACATAGAATACAACCTCCCTACAGGGAGTGGTGCATCCGGGATTAAGTCAATGGGACAATCGTACAGCCAGTGTGGGGGCAATTGATCTGCCTCTTTCTCACTAAAAACATCCATGAAGTTCGAGAGATCGGCCGGCAAAGATACCGCAGGTGGACCCTGCACCTGGCCTGTGCAGACTTGATGAGTATGATCCACATACTGCAGGCTTGGGAACAACATAAAATTCTGGGACCAAAGAATGTGTGGATCATGAGTCCGAAGCCACGCCAGCCCCAAAACCAAAGGAAAATGTAATCCGGACGTGACATAAAATTGGATGGCCTCCTCATGCTTACCGATGGTCAGACGCACGGGTTGAGTGGCGGCCTTAATCGGCCCGGACAGAAGCACCCGACAATGAATGGTCTCCATGACCTTGGGAGGATCCACTGGACACAGGGGAATGGCAAAGTGATTGGCAAACGCCTCGTGCATGAAATTGGTCATCACACCAGAGTCCACCAAAGCATGAGCCTGGATCCTTTGGGGGTTATTGGCAATGAAAACTTTGGTGTTTAAAATCAAATGATGAGGGGGTCCAGAATCCACCTCTGCAGGGCATGAGTCAGTGTTGATATGTGCCCGACACAGGGTCTCCCCTAGATCGGGCTCCGGCCATTTCCTGACAGGGTAGACTGTGACTGTGGTATAGGACCAAGAGCTGATGCCCTGTGTCTCTTCTTGGGGCAAGAGGCAGCGAAGTGTCCAGGCTCCCCACAATATAAACACAACCCCCCTGCCCTTCATCTGTCCTTCTCAGCTATGGACAGGCGCAGTGTGGCTGCACCAATTTCCATGGGCTCCTCCCTTGGAGCCAGAGCCTCACGTACAACTGGGTTCACACGGGGTTCCTGATGGGCACGACGAGAGGGCTGCCGCTTTAATCTTGCATCAATTCTGAGGCACAGATGAAACAGCTCGTTAAGAGTTGTAGGAATGTCCACTCTAGCCAACTCATCCTGTAACGCCTCCGACAAACCCTCCTGGAATACATCCAAAAGTGCTGCCTCATTCCAGACTGAATCCTGGTTTAACAAACGGAATTCACTAATGTATTCCTGTAGGGGTAGCCGGCCTTGATTCAAGGACTTCAACTGTCTGGTGGATGTTTGTGCTTTGATAGGGTCCTCGTAAATTTGCCGTAAGTTCTCACAAAACCCCCAAAAGTCATTAAGCAATGGACTGTTCTGGACCAACAGGGGCGTGGCCCAGCGAGCTGCAGAGCCGGAGACCAGACTGATAATGAATCCAACTTTATCTCGGTCATTGGGAAAATCCTCCACTCGCAAACCCATGAATAAATTGCATTGTCCAAGGAAAGCTGGGAACATTTCCAAATTACCAGCAAACTTGTCTGGCACAGCTACCGGGCAGTTTCTCCGAGGAGGAGGAGGTGGCGGTGGTGGTGGTGGTGGAGGAGGAGATGAAGCCATTTGGGCTTGAAGCTGAGCCAACTGACCAGCCATTGCAGTTAACTGCTGCCGAAGCTGCACATTCTCTTCCCTCAGCTGCTCCATCTTAATCAAGGTTTGTGTGTGTGTTTTTTTGGGTAGGGACCTCAAAGAACACAGCACACACAAAGTCTATACAAAACTTAAATTTACTAAAATAACAGTCTTTTCCAAACAAAGGCTGTTAATAAACTTTCTTAACAGCCTACAAGAAACCAAAGATGAGGTAATCACAATCTTACTAAGGTTGGCAGAAAGCCCAGAAGCAATTTGCAGAGAATCCAGACACGAAGGAGAATGAACTAAAGTTGTTCCCTACAACTTGCTTCAGTCGACGTTCCTCCTTAAATAGGCTAAGGGAGTGGCCAATTATCCCCAAGCCTTACTCTCGAGGAGACCTCCTCCTCCTGAGGAACCACTCCTGCCTTTTGGCAGCTCTGCGCGCCCGTGCATCAAGAAGAGGCTCCTCCTCTTCGTCCTCTTCACTTAAAGGAGCTTCTGGAGGTTCTGAAGGCCCTGGCTGAATCCCTGCCCCTGGCACCACATCTTCTCCAGCCTCCTCATTGTCTGACTCAAGTGCCAGCTGCACAGGCTGCTGGCGCAGCACCACACCAGCCTCCTCACTGTCAGAATCAGCTGCAATCCACACAGGCTGCTGACGGGACACAACAATTAGATATAAAGAAATTTTAGACAAGCATGGAAAACTCATAAGTAATCAGGTTTTAAAAGAGCTGGGAATACCTATTGATTGGTGGCCATATTTACAAATCCAATCCAGACACAAGAAAGATATGGAAGAATTTGGTATTGAGGTAGAATTAAATCAATTAGATAAATTGTTGGTGGGCCCGAAAAGAAAATTAATACCTAGACTATATAATTACTCATTGTTTGAGGACTGGTTCGGCAGCAAACAGCCGTTTCAGTTTTTCGATTGCTGCCTGGCAGTCCATAGTCCATTCAAGAGGTTTGGAGGGTTTTGGTTTTCCTTCACCTTTGGTTTTCAGGAGATTAGTTATTGGCAGTGCAATTTTGGCGAACGAGGGGATGAACTGTCGATAAAAGTTAGCAAATCCCAAGAAACTTTGTAACTGCTTGCGGGTGCGTGGCGCCGTCCATTCTAACACCGCCCGAACCTTTGCAGGGTCCATTTCTATTCCCCCCTGGGAGATGCGATATCCAAGATAGTCAATCTTGGTTTGGTGGAATTCACACTTAGAAAGTTTTGCATACAGTTCAGCAGCCCTGAGTTTTTTCAGGACGGTGCGTACTAATTTCACGTGGTCGGCCATGTTTTCAGAGTAGTTGAGAATGTCATCCAAATAAACCAGCACCCCCTTGTACAAATGCTCATGCAAAACTTCATTGATCAATTGCATGAATACCGCAGGAGCCCCTTGTAGCCCAAAAGGGAGTACTCGGAACTGGAAACATCCCAGCGGGCAGTTAAATGCAGTTTTCCATTCATTCCCCTCCTTAATTCGCACTCTGTAGTAGGCTTCCCGTAAGTCTAGCTTGGTGAAAATCTTCCCCTTCCCTAAGTGCGCCAACATGTCCTTCATGAGGGGTAAGGGGTAGACATTTTCCACGCAAATGGCGTTTAAGTTTCTATAATCAACTACTAAACGAAAGGAAGCATCTTTCTTCTCCCGAAACAGAACTGGTGCAGCCACCCGTGGTCTAGCTGGTTGGATGAAACCCCGTTCTAGGTTTTTGTCAATGAAATTTCGTAATTCCCCCAGCTCACGGGGGGTCATTGGGTAAATTTTTGGCTTAGGGAGCTTTACTCCAGGGAGTTTCTCAATAGCACAGTCTGTAGCCCTATGGGGGGGGGGGGTAGCACATCCAAGGCTTTCTCACTAAAGACTTCACGGAGATCCCAATACTCTTTTGGAATTTTCTCCTCCCCTTCAATGTGCTCTATTGCCATCTCCGCTTCTTCGGGCTCCTCTCCGCCCTCAAGGGGGGGTTCTTTCCTCTCTAGTGGCGGTTTCCCAGCGCGAATGCGCAAAACCCCCGTTTTCCAGTTAATTCGCGGGTTCCATTTACGTAACCAGGGCAGGCCAAGTATGAGGGGTCGTTCCATGCTAGGGGCCACAATAAAACCGAGAGTCTCTACGTGGTCCCCTAATTTCATTTCAATGGGTTCCGTTATGAAACTGGTTGGGGCCCCCCCCCTGCCATCGACCCATCTAGCTGACAAAACGCAATAGGCCTTTTCAGTGCTTTAAATCCCAGGCCCATCTTCTCCACTACTTTCGGGCTGATAATGCATCTGGTGCACCCAGAGTCTAATAAGGCTGGCATCTGTGTGTGGGCCCCTGTGGATGGCACCCTTAGTTCTATGGGGATGAGCAGGGGGCCCTCAGTGTGACTCACCAGATCATCGGAGTCGGAGTCGGTCTCGCTGTCGTCCGCGTTGGTCGGAGTTCCCAACTCACCCTTGGCCCGGGGAGCGAACTCTACGACTTCCCCTTCCAGCGCAGCTTCACAAACTTTTGTGGATGTTTTGTCCATCTTCTTAGGCCCTCTGCTGGTAGTTTTAGGCACTGGCTTGGAGGAACACTCAGCAGCCCGGTGACCTTCTATGCCACACTTGAAGCAGGTGAAGGGTTTTGGCTTGGGTTTGGACTCCGCCCTTCCACCAGCCATCTTTGGGGCTTCCTTGCAGTGGTAGGAGAATGAAGGCTCCCCAGCACGCCCTCTTCAGAGTTGACTACGTCCTATCTTGATTTCCGCATCCTCAGCTGCTATGTACCAACTGTGCAGATCTTCGGGGACCCCCCGCGCTCTACAGTCATGGTAGATTTCCTCATTCAGTCCGTCTTTGAAACTCTCCAGCAGAGCTATTTCTGACCACCCTGTCATGTATGGCGCTAGCTCCCGAAATTCTTGGGTGTATTCCGCTACCGATCTTCGGCCCTGCTGGATACTTTTCATACGGAGTCTCACCTTCCGCTCAGCTATGTGGTACTCAAAACGCCTCCTAAGGGCTGTCATGAACTGGTTGTAATTTTGCAGCAGGGGGGAATTGTTATTGTGGAGGACCACCATCCATTCAGCTGCCACTCCCTCTAAGGCACTAGTGACACATCTCACTCGGGCTGCATCCGACAGGTAGTCCTCCCCCCGGTCCTGCATGTGATTCCACACTTGAGTTAAGAAAAGCCCCAGGGTTTTGGGGTCTCCTCCATATTTTCCAGGAAGGGGGGGGGATTTTTGGTTTCTTGTGCCTGCAGGGTGGGGCCTGCAAGGCTGGGGCCCCCTGGACTGCCGCATCCCTCGCTTGACTACCCAAAGCCTGGGATGTACCTTCGCCAGCTCCCTCTTCCTCTCTCCCACAAGCTCCTTCCTCAGGATCTACTTTGGAGTATTCTCTTCCCTTCCCTTCAGGGGTTGCATAAGACTCACGGTTTTTTCGGCTTTCTTCAACATCGTGGATGAGTTGTAGTGCTTGATCCATCATGAGGCGTTCCTTCTGCTCTTGCAGCCACACTGCCTCTCCTTTTCAGGGTCTGGAGGTTGTTACTCCATGTGGGGTCCTACCCAGCTCCGGCAACCTTCCAACTCCCTTCGACCAACGGGCTTCCTCTGGTTTCTCTCTCAGCTGTAAATCTTCCAACCACACCGCAGTCTCTTCTTGCGGCTGGTATGAAGACATTGCTGAGCCATATGCCCCCATCTGATCTAAATCACTTTCTTGATCAGACATTCTGTGGATTTCAGCCCCCTCGGTGTTGTCCAGGATGGCTGAGTGAGAATCCTGCTTAATGTCTGGTATGCTTCCTTCAGTATCCAGGAAAGGAAAACCCAGACTTCATCATAGATTAAAGTATGGTACTTTTACTAGATATGAAATGAACGCAACCATGGAAAGCAGGATTCTGAGGCAAAAAGCGCGAAAGTTACATATAGAAAGCATCCCCTCCCACTGTCCACCATAAATCATCCAATCCAAAGGTCTCCCAGAGGTCAGGTGGGAGCAGACGTCTGGCCGTGTCAGCATCCAGGAATGCAGTGTCCGTTGGCCTGATAACAGCTTAGGAATTGGTTTCGTTTCTTAGATTCATTCAAAGCCCCGTAGCCTAAACCCCCCTCCCTCCGTTTCTATGACAGCCAAAGCAAGCGAGCCAAAGCTAGCGAGGTTGACATGATGGAGTAACATTTGAGATGATTACGGCAGGGATTATGGGGTGCTCTCCTGGCTCGTTCTTGTACCTGCAAAGAGGAAAAACCGTCTCCTTAGCAGCCGGCTGGAGAAACTGAGTCACCTTTTCAGATTAAGGCAGCCTTTTCCAATCCGGCTGTCTGACTACAATTCCCATCATCTCTTCAGGCTGAGGTTAGCAGAGCCAAGTAAACCCGTTCCCGATCAGTCCAGGAAGGAAACAACCTCCCTCTCTTCTAGCCCTGATGTTGTTACATAGTTGGGTCATGAAATGTCTGCAACCCGGCTAAGAGAGCACCAAGGACCCACAATCATCTTCCTCCTCCTCCTCCTCCATCTCTCAGCAAACCTCACTCCTTTCTAGCAATGTCTACAAGGAAACCCCCCAGCTCAGAGAGCACCATAGACCCCACAGTCCTCCTCCTCCTCTCAACACACCCGACTCCTTTCTAGCACTGATGATACCTATTTAGGTCATGAAATGTCTGAAAGGAAACCACCAAGCTCAGGAGAGCACCGAGAACCACCCAGTCCTTCCTTCCTTCCTTCCTTCCTTCCTTCCTTCCTTCCTCCCTCCCTCCCTCCCTCCCTCCCTCCCTCCCTCCTCCTCTTCCTTTCCCCATTTTCTCCTCCTTCTCTCCACAAACCCCACTCCTTTCTAGCACTGATGATATCTCCAAGTTGGGTCATGAAACCTCCCAGCTCAGTGACTCCCAAGGATCCCAGAGTCCTCCTCCTCTTCTCCTCCTCCTCCTTGTCACTGCGTTTTTATATTTACCAGCAGAGCTAATATTTCTGGACTATCAGACTTACCATAGTTATATTCCTTATCAGCACCTACAGCATCTACTACGCATGTCATTGCATTCTTTTGTACTTCTTCTAAAAACTTTCCTTTGTTCTCCAGCCAGCTAAGGTCAGGCTGGAGATTCTTTGCCAACATGTAATCTGTTTTAGATAGTGAGATGTTTTTATTTTCTTATAATAAATATGAGTTTAATTAGAAGATGTTTCTTCGGTCTTATTGATCAAAGTATGCAACAGGATAAAAGCCACGATCCAACTCAAAATGAGGGCAATTACCCCACGCAAGGTAACGGGGCTGATTGCCGCTCTGACACTCCTCCTCCTCCATCTTCTCTTCCTCCTTTTCTCCACAACCCCACTCCCTCCTAGCGTTGATGATGTTCCCTAGTTGGCTCATGAATCATCTGCAAGTAACGCCCCCCCCCAATCTTAGAGACCACCAAAGGACCTCATTGTCTTCCCCAAAGTGGCTTGTTGATGTGAAAAATTAGCAAGTAACCAGGGCACCTTTGACAGACTACCTTAGGTGTCCTCAGTCGCCCCCAAAATTCACGACAAAAGAGTTCCCTTCAGTGCAACTGTAACTAAGTGTCAGCCCGCTGGTAACAGCGACAAACCAGCGCTCGGGATCAAGCTGAATTAGGAAATCGGGAGCAGAAAGAAACACGGGAAGAACCACCACTTCTCTAAGCCTCCCCTGTTTTTCCCGATGTACCTTTCTAGCAGGTGAAGAAGGCAACAAGTCAGATATTCCAAAGCTCTGACTGGGAAAAGTAAGGGGGTCAGAGGGCAGATCCATGGGCTTTGGGGCCTGGTCTCCAAAGGGGAAATACATGCTTGCTTAGCATAAGTAGCACGCGAGGGGAGGTTAAGAGACAAAGAGTTAAGGACAGTGGAAGACACAAGTCAGGTCGCGTTCCACAGATACGGCAGGGGTGTCAAACTTTATTTTATTGAGGGCCGTATCAGGGTTGTGTTTGACCTTGGGGTATGTCTGTGTGTGACCGGGGTGGCCGTGGATGTCACTCGTGTCGGGGGCACCTGTGGTGGCCACGTTAAGGCAGGACTTCCCCCAGACCCTCCCTCACTCTTATTATAATCTCTTTCCTTCCTTCCTTCCTTCCCCTTCCCTTCCCTTCCCTTCCCTTCCCTTCTTTTTTCTTCCCTCTTCATTCTCCCTTCTCCTTCCTTCCCCTTTCCTTATTTTTCCTTCCTTGTTCCCTCCCTCCCTCCTTCCTTCATTGCTTCGTCCCAGTACTTCCTTCCTTCCTTCCTTCCTTTTCTTTCTTCCTGCCCGTCCCTCCCTCCCTCCCTTCTCTTCTTTTTCCTTCCCTCTTCCTTCTTTCTTCTTCCTCCCCCTCTCTCCTTATTTTTCCTTCCTTGCTCTCTTCCCATCTTTCTTTATTTTTCTTTGTCTTTCCTCTTTCCCTTTCTCCTTTCCTGTCCCTTCTTGCATGCTCAAATGCAAAAGGGGAAACATTTCTCCTTTTGTTTTGCTTTCAGTTTGGTTTGCTAGACAGTGAAAATGGAGGAAGGAACCCAGACTATTTTTCCTTCTCCTTCTCCTCTCTGCAAACCCCACTCCCTTCCAGCCCTGATGCTGTTCTGTAGTTGGGTCATGAAATGTCTACAGGGGGGGCATGGCTTGTGACTGGCAGAACGACACAAACTCTGGGGCTCCAGAGTGAGTGCCGATCTCTCAGCTGTCTTGGGGGTCTATAGGGGACCATAGCCAACCCATAGGGTCAGTGAAAAAAGGGGGCACAGGCTGGTGTGGATAGGCAATCCACAAATTCCCTGTAGCACCAGCGAAGAGCCTTTGACTCTACAGTTGGGAAGACAGCCATTGAGAGCTGTCACAAAGCTGGAGCAGTCACGAGTGAAGGGAAGAAAGAGGAAACAAGACATAACATTTGGGTGAGAAAGGAATTGCTGTCTTGGAAATAAGACTTCTACTTTTTAAGAGATAACCTGAACTGTAAAAAAATAATAATAATTAGAACAAAAAGGAACAGCAAGAGCAAAAGGGGAGGAAGTGGATATTTGGTTACCTCCCCTTTTCTGTATTAGCAGCAACACAAGAGTTGGCCGTGTACAAAAATTAATTTTCTCGAAGAATATGAACTGATTTTGAATAATAAATGGAAAGCAGAGTGGGCAGAGTGAATTTATATTGAAATACGGATGAATTTTGGACTTTAAATTAGAAATTGGAAAGGTCTAAGTCAGAATGAATAGACTTTAGATCAGTGAAAATAAGTTGTGAAGGTATACAGTGCCATCTAGTGGTGAAGAAAAAAATCCTTTTTTGGGGGGGGGGAGTGTGGAATGAACAAAGAATGACCTTGAGTAACATTTGAGATAAAACTGTCTTATGACTTAGTGGGAGTAAAAGAGGAGAAGGGGAAGAAGAAAAAAGATTAACAACTGAATAATAGTTCAAAGACTACTTTGTTGGAATTGTTTTTTCTGTCTATACATTATCTGCTGGTATATTATTTGTGCTGACTATCTGGAGTGCAAATTTTTGGATCTTTTCTCTTCCTTTCCTCTATTTTTTTTCTGTTTAACACCTGAAATGTGGAAAAGCTAACATTTGGATATCGTATTTTTCTTTTTTTCTTTTTGGATTTTGCATTTCTTGACATTTAATATTTTGTATTTGGGATAATTACTCTTTTTTCTTTTACTTATTGTTTTTTATTGCATTTTGATAACCAGATTTTTATTTTTTGGCTGACCTTTGGATTTTTTGCTTTTGTTTCTTGATTATTAAAATTTTTTAGCAGTTGGTGGTTTTTTCCCCCCTTCCACTGCCTAGATTTTCTTTTTCTTTTCTTTTTTCTTCTTTTTTCTCACTTTAGTTTCCCTTTAGGGGGAACATTAGTGTTTGGTTTTGTTAATATCATATTTTAAACGTATGGATTAGGGTATCAAAAACCTGAAGACCTGTGCTGACCAGGATGATAAATGTGGATTATAAATGTTGATTTATGATATTTGGATTATAAATTGGGTGATTTGAAAGTAAAGATTAAAATGAAGAAGCAACCACAACATTTATCATCACCATCAATAACAGCAGCACCAAGTTCTGCAGCACAAAAAGCAGCAGAAACAACAAGACAAAACCAACATGGAATTAAAAAGCATGATACAGGCAATGCATGATGATCTTAAGGAAAGAGATGATGGGAAGAAATGAACAAAGATTGATAACAGTGGAAGAGAAAGCAGAAGCAACAGAGAAAAAGGTGGAGGAGATGGACTATAGGCTCACAACTACAGATAAAAGCCAGGAAAAGACAATTATACAGCTCGAGATGGACAAGGCAGACTTCTACTTAAGATTCCAAAACATAGAGGAAGAAAAAGGAAAGAATTTACCAGAAAAAAAAATGGTGAAATATTAGCGGAGTTATGAAAGTCCGGAAAAGATAATCAATGAGAATGTCAGATAATCAATGAGAATGTCATACCTGACAGAGATAGACGAAATTTAAAGAGTATATACAAGATATGCAATGAGGAATAATCTACCTAGAGAAATACATGTTAGATTTACCAAAAAAATGCTGAGAACATAGATCTTGCAACTTATGAGGAACACAACGATACAATATAAAGGTAGAGATATAGTGGCATTGAAGCAAGTTCCAAGAAGAGTGAGAAATCTAAAAAAGAATACCAATTATTGATGAAACATTTGATTAAAAAAGGAGTGAGTTTTAGATGGTTGATAACAGAAGGAATCTTGGTGAACTTACAAGAACAAAGGCACAGATTGGATACAGTAGAAAAGTCAGAACTATTTTATCGGCAATATATAGAACAACAAGAAGAAGCAAAAGTGAGAGAAGAAGAAGGGGCAAGCTGCCAGGAAGAGAAAAGAGAACAACTAACAGAGACAACCAAGGAACAAGCGGAAAGAGCATTGAGAGAGGGGGCAAGAGCGAAAGAGATAAAAGAACAAAGAGAAACAAGAGTGACTAGATCTACTAAACAAATAAACAAGTAAAAAATGGAAGAAGTAAAAGTAATATCAGTGAATATAAATGGACTAAATTCAGTAATAAAAAGAAGAAGAATATTCAACAAATTAGAAAAATTAAAATTAGAGATGATGTGTCTACAAGAAGTTCATATTAAGAAACAGCATAAATATCTATTGGAGCAAAAGAAATACTATATACAACACTTGCCAGTCAAGGTAAAAGGGTAGCATTATATATTAAAAAAAACAATTCAATCCAAACAGATTTTTGAAGATGAGGAAGGAAGGATATTAATGGTTGAAATAACTATGAATCAAAAAAAATTGTTAGTGGCAATATATGCTCCAAATGATAAGAATATTATGGGAAATTACATAAAAAAATAATAAAATATGAATAAGAAGAGATATGTATATTAGGGGATTTCAATGCAATAATAGACAATGAGTTGGACTATAAACCTACAAAATTAAATAAGAAGATAAGAAAATCATTGCCAAAAACTTTTTCCACAATGATAGATGAATTAAGTCTACAAGATGCTTGGAGGCAAAGCCATCCAAAAGAAAAACAGTATGCATTTTACTCAAATAGACATCTGTCGTGGTCAAGAATAGATATGATATGGATGTCAACAGAATTAATAGCTAAAATACAAGAAATTGATATTGGAATAAATGTATGGGCAGACCACAATCCAACAATAATGACATGGAAAGGAAAAAAAAAGGAAAATGGGATGCACATTAAATCAAAAATTACTAAACGAAAAAAATTCCCAACAATATATGGAAAAAGAATTGACTTTTTTTAAAGAGAATAAGAAAGAAGATACAGCTTTACAAAAATTGTGGGATACCAGTAAAGCATAAATTAGAGGATTGGCAATGACATATTTAGGAAAATAAAATAAAATAAACAGACAAATGCAAAAGTATTTAGAGGAAGAATATAAGAGATTAGAGATGGAACTACAAAAAAACCCGCACAACAAAAAGATTAAAAATTGTTGGATTTGAAAAAACATAAGATGAATTTAATGGAAAATGAAGAATTGGAGAATAAAATAAAAGCTACAAAGCAAAACTTTGGCTGTTCTCCAACAGAACAGCCAAAGTAAAACATAGTATACAAAATTTAAAACAATTTTAAAAATTATTAAATAATTTCAGCCGCCAATTTAAAACAACCCAATTAAAATCAGTTACAATTAAAACAGAGGATGGGATCAAGCCAGCCTGGCTAGATGAAATAAGTGGGTTTTAAGGGCCCGACGAAAAGTCCGGAGGTATGGTATTCTGCGTATCTCCGAGGGTAGGTCATTCCAGAGGGCAGGTGCTGCCACAGAGAAGGCTCTCCCCCTGGGGGTCACCAGCTGACATTGTCTGGCTGACGGCACCCTGAGGAGGCCCTCTCTGTGCGCGCGTACTGGCCGGTGGGATGCTATTGGTGGCAGAAGGCGGTCTCGCAAATACCCAGGCCCTAAGCCATGGAGTGCTTTAAAGGTGGTCACTAACACCTTGAAGTGCACCCGGAAGACCACCAGGAGCCAGTGCAGCTTGCGCAGGAGAGGTGTCACATGGGAGTGCCCCGTTGCTCCCATAATCCCCCACGCAGTTACAATAACCAGCGATGGCACCAGTTGTCTATATTGAGACGCCGGAAGCCACAGCCACTCGGTCTTGGAGGGGTTGAGTCGGAGCCTGTTTCTCCTTATCCAGGTCTGCACAGCCTCCAGGCACCAGGACATCACTTCAAAGGCATCAAAGCATTTTTTTCTGCAACCTCTTGGCTGAGTTGCCTGATCGTCAGAGAGGCTTTTCAAAGCATTTTTTAAAATGCCTCTCTGACGATCCCAGCTGAGTTGCCTGATCACCAGAGGCTTTTCAAAGCATTAGAAAAAATGCTTTGAAAAGTTAAAAAAAAATTGGCCACACCCACCCAGTCACATTACCCCCCCACACACACCAAGCCATGCCCACAGAACCGGTAGTAACACATTTTTCATTTCACCCCTGAGTAAAGGTAAAAGAGCAGCCTCCAAAAAGTAAAAATTAAAAATTAAAATTAAAAGAAAAAATGAATGAAAAATGATGGAAATGACTGTACATGTAAATGTGTTATGAGAAATAAAAATAAAACACTTTTTTAAAAAAATGAAATGTCTGCAGGGAAACCACCCAGCTCAGAGAGCACCCAGGACCCGACAAGAAGCATCTTGTAAGGTGACCAGCCCGAAGGAGACCCACCCAGCCCCCCTACCCCATTAATCACTGGCAGTGCAAACTCACCAGATTGGTGACCGTGGTCTTAGCCACCAAAGCCAAGAGGACAGCTGAGATCAACCAAAGCTGCTTCATGGCCATCTTTGTCCACAGAATTAGAGGCAGGGGCCGTTGAGCCGAGAACCCGCCGAGTTGTCTACGCTCCATTGCTGGACTTTGACTTCTGCTTTGCCGTAACAGGGTATTGTGGACACATCTGGATTGTTAGCATGAGGCCGAGCAACAGCCTTCAGTCTCTGGTCAATGATTAGCCACTTGGAAGGACATCCTGCTGGACTCCAAAACCTTCTTCAGAAGTTATCAGGTAAAGAGATAGCCAGATGTTTGCTTTGGAGATCTGCTTCCATACTTTCTCACTGCCGCACGAAGCCTTGATTCACCTACTACCTACCTACCTACCTACCTACCTATCATGTTATTCCCTTTGAGGACAAAGAAGAAGGAATCAAAGAAATGCAAGGCAGGAGAGGATCCTTATAGAACCATAGAATAACAGAGTTGGAAGGAACCTCAGAAGTCATCTAGTCCAACCCCCTTCTCAAGCAGGAGACCCTTACAGAAATCATAGAAGAACAGAGTGGGAAGGGACCTCAGAGGTCTTCTAGTCTGTAAGACCTCTGCGGTCCCTTCCAACTCTGTGATTCTATGATCCTGTAAGGGTCTCCTCCTTGAGCCGGGGGCTGGACTAGATGACCTCCGAGCTCCTTTCCAACTCTACTCTGAATTTTGAATTCGATTAATTGTTCTGACTTTATGGCCATGCGGTTCAGTTGCACTTCCGGCAAACCATGGTTGCTTCCGCCATGTCTACAGGACCTCTTCGTAAACTGTGTTATGTTCTTGAAGGTCCTTTTTTTTTTTTTGGCAGTTCTCCTGAACTTCATCCGATCCTAACCGTCTGGTTTTTGCCATCTTCTCAAGGAAGTCAGGGCTTCTTCAAATATTGGTTTGGCCTTTCGGTTCTCATTCCTGACCAAGATAAGAGCCAACTGTTACGTACAGATATACGTAGGAATTTGCATGACCACCACGGATTGGATGGAATTCACGGTGGGAAAAATGAAATGCTGTCAGTGGCCGGCCGGCAAGCCAAGGAGGGTTTAAAAGGTGACCCGCGGCTGTCACGCCGGCAGTTCTGTACGATGACCAGCTGAATAAATATACTAGAAAGGTTCTGGAGTCCCGTCTCTTCCTTCCCGTGCTTTGAACTTAACACTGGCGACAAAGGTGGGATGCAAGGAAGACTGAGGACAAAGAACTGACCATCACCTCGTGGCACCGCAGCCATCATTCAGCAGGACGCTGCATCGGCCAACCGGACAATGGCTGCCAACCCATCACAAGCACCCACCATCTTTGATCCGAAATCAGAGGAGTGGCACACGTACATGTGCTGATTTCGGTTGTACATGGAGGCGAACAACTATCAGGATCTCCCCGATAACCAAAAGCGAGCTCTATTCCTCAGGTACTGCGGAACTAAGGTATTCAACATGGCCCAGACTCTCGTTTTGCTGGCCGACATAGAGTCCATCTCCTGGACGACCCTACAGAAGACGCTTCGCGACCATTACGCACCAGCGGTGACACCAATGGTTAGCAGGAACGAATTCTATCGCTGGCGCCAGAGAGAAGGGGAAACCATCAATGAATCTGTGGCTATCTTAAGAGAAATAGCAGCCAAGTGCGAATTCATCAACCCAGAGGAGGTGATGAAAGACTGCATCATCCTGGGGATGAGAGACCTGAACCTCCAAAAAAGATTGTTGGTGAGGCAGGGAGCAACCTTTAAAGATGCCGTGGAGGAAGCCCGAGCCACAGAATCCTCCGATAACTCTGCTGCTGACATCCACAGGACTAGCGGGGTTCACCATGCCCAGAGGGACAGCGAGGACCTGACCGAGTCCACCGAAGAAGAGGACGAGGGGGACCTGGAGGAGGCCATCTATTGAATTCATCCAGACCGATGGGTAAGCCCCTGGGACATTGACCACAACACACCTCGCTGCACGGGGTGCATGGTGTTTCACACCCGAGCGGCATTCAGGTTCAAAGAAGCAATCTGACGATGTTGCCAAAGGAAAGGACATATCACAGAAGCCTGCAGAGCCACCCAACCCATCCCTGCCCAGCCAAGGCCACGACTGGAGACCTGAAAGCCAGGGAAACCGAGGGACAGGCGACGGGACGAAAGATTTCCAGAGTGCAGAGGCATCAACCAGACCACCATGGGACACTCCAACGCATGCGATGGGGACAAATTCCATGTAACGCTCACCATAGAAGGAAGCGATTGCAACATGGAACTGGACACAGGCTCATTCTTCACAATCATTTCCTGGGCAACCCTGAAGCAGCTCAACCTGAAATTTCCCCCAAAAAAATTGAGGTCTCAACAGATACAGCTGAACGACTATCAGGGCAACTCCATCAGCATCCTGGGGAGAGCAGAGGTCATAGTCCAATTCAAGGAATTCAACGGCCATCTTACATTAACAGTAGTTGAAAGTGATTGGCCCACGCTGTTGGGGGTGTAGTGGTTCAAACCACTGGGCCTGAATATCACGGGTCTACACAGGATCAAGGGAGGCGAATTGGATGAACTACTGGCCAAATTTCGGGATGTGTTCGACGGAAGCCTAGGTAAATATACGGGAAAACCCGTATCCTCCAGCCTAGACCCCAGGGTAACCCCAGTAAGGCTTAAACATCGACAGGTGCCATTTGCTCTAAGGCCCAAGGTAGATGAACAATTAGATAAGCTAATTGCTCAAGGAATACTCGAGCCAGTAGATCATGCCACATGGGAGACCCCAATCATGACCCCAATAAAACCGGATGGGTCTATCAGGATATGTGCAGATTACAAATGCATGCTTAATAAAGCTTTGCAGCAGAGTGCATATCTGGTACCCATGGTACATCACCTCCTGCATTCACTAGGAAACGGCAAGGTTTTCGCTAAATTAGACCTTGCCCAGGCATATCAGCAACTACCAGTGGATGCCACCACAGCGGAAGCCCAGACCATTGTGATGCACAGGGGAGCATTCAAATGCAACCAGTGTGGCCCCCGGACTTTTTCAAAGCCTCATGGAACAACTCCTGCAAGGCATCCCTGGAGTCATCCCATACTTTGACAATGTGCTAATCTCCAGGAAAACAATGGAGGAACTCATGACCTGAGTAAGGGAAACATTAAGGAGATTTCAAACAAAGGGACTCTCAGGGTCCTAGGCAAAATGCCGCAAAACACAGGAAAGACTGCTTCAGCTCTTTTCAGAATCCCGGTTTCTTTGCGTGCTGGCTCTAGGCACGCACTGTGAATCCAGGAATGGATTGATTTCAGCGCTACATCCAGCCCGTTTGAGCAGTTTAAATAACCCGCCCCGTAATTAGCATACGCCCCCTCATAAATAGCACACCCCTCACGTAAGCAGGTCCGGCTTTTTTTTCTTCAGCGTGAGGGCAGCGTCTGTTTCCTCTTCTCTGTATAGCGCTAGCGGTGGAGCTCCAGCCATGCAGAAATCCTGATCCCGACATGTCCGCCATCCCCCACACCCCATACATGGCTGCCTAACACCCAGTGCCACCACCACCATGTAGAATGCAGGCAAGTCCTTTGCTGTATTCCATTTTTCCCACAGCTGCATTGTCGAGCATGTAACTGGGCTCGACAGGTGGCTCCCCTTTCACCATGGATCTTTCTGTAACATAGAAAGTAGAAAGATTAGCTACAGGTTGTGGTTTTGGGGGGATTTTTTTATGGAATTGCCTAAGCAGTCGCTTAGCATTAACATCACATGCGGGCACCCATGATGCTTCCTCATATGGGTAGCCCTTCCAGCAAACAAGATATCGAAGATTCCCCCTGCTTATTTTAGAATCAAGAATTTTGTTAATTTCATAATGTCCCTCCGTTATCGGACCGGGTTGTACTGGTGTATCTTGGGTTACAGTTACTGGTTTGAGTAAACTACTATGAAAAACAGGGTGAATCTTCCCTAGCAAAGGGGGTAGTTTCAGAGCCACTGTGACGGGGTTTATTACCTTTATTACAGGAAAGGGGCCTAGATATTTTGGTCCAAGTTTTTGATTAGGAACCCGTAATTTGATATATTTTGTAGAAAGATACACCATGTCTCCCACTTGTAATGGCCGAAGTGGTGCCCTCTTTTTGTCCGCTTGGGTTTTATATTCCATAGCTGCTTTGTCTAAAGCTTCTTGTACCTGGGGCCACAGTGTTTGAATTTTGTCAGCCCACACTTGGGGTAGGGTTGTTATATCTGACTGTTGTTCTAATTCTGGTATCACCACAAAATCTCATCATATAACGACCATAAACGGAGTGCACCCTGTAGTGTTATGCACTGTGTTGTTATATGAGACTTCTGCTAAAGGTAACAAAGACGACCAATTGTTTTGTTGATATGAGACATAACAACAAAGGTAGCATTCTATCATGGCATTTGTACATTCAGTGGCTCCGTTCGTACTAGGATGAAACGCTGTGCTGAGTCCCTGAGTTGATCCAATGGTGTGTATGAAATTCCTCCAAAAGTGGGCGGTAAATTGTACTCCCCTATCGACCGGGAACCCCATGTAACCTGTAGATATGTTGAATGAAAAGCGTAACTAGTCTCCAAGCTGAGGGTAGTCCTTTACATGGAATGAAGTCAGCCTGTTTGGAAAACAGGTCTATAACAGTCCATATGACTGTATTTCCATTGCTTTTTGGGAGATCTACTACAAAATCCATCACAATATCCTCCCATGGCTGGTGGGGGGTGGCCACTGATTGTAGAAGACCAAGGGGTTTTCCGGTTCGTGGTTTGGTTCTTGCACATATGGAACAGCCCTGTATATACGCCTCTATATCCTTTCGCATATGCGGCCACCAAAACGGTCGTCGTGTTAAATGGAGCGTCTTGAGAAACCCAAAGTGACCGGCAGTTTTACTGTCATGACATCAATGCAATATTGCAACACGTACATCCTTCGGAACGTACAGTTTATCCCCTTTCCAAGCTAGCCCATCTCTACGGGTAAGTAACTGTTTATTGCATTGTAAGCAATCATCGTGGTCCAACCCTTGTTTTAGTCTCTCCTCCCACTTTGTTTGTATTTCTGTTGTTATGGTGGCAACCTTCCTATCACTGTCATCTCCTGGTACCATAGCTTGTCCCACCTCATCTCGTTTGCTATGGAATTGTGGCATACGAGAGAGAGCATCTGCCAGGAAATTCTTACCCCCTGGCACATACTTTAGTTTGAATTTAAATCGCTGGAAATATTGAGCCCATCGTACCTGTTTGGGTGACAGCTTTCGTGGTGTTTGTAGCACTATTAGATTTTTATGGTCGGTCCATACCTCAAACGGTACTTCTGCTCCCTCCAGCAAATGACACCAAGTAATGAGAGCTCAGCGAACAGCAAAGGCCTCCTTCTCCCAGATAGCCCAACTGCATTCTGTGGGAGTGAATTTTTAGAGGTGTACGCACATGGGTGTAACTGGCCATGGGCATTGGTTTGCAATAAGACAGCCCCCACAGCCACGTCACTCGCATCCACTTGTACTACAAACGGCTTCACCTGGTCAGGATGTTGGAGTATTGGAGCTTCAGCAAACCGACGTTTCAACTCCTCAAAAGCTCTTTGACAAGCAGCTGTCCAGTCCAAGTGTTGTCTGGGCTTCGGAACTCCAGTCCCCTTCGTCCATAACAAATTTGTTAGTGGTAAAGCAATGTGAGCAAACGATGGAATAAACTGTCAGTAGAAGTTGGCAAAACCGAGAAAGCTTTGCAACTGTCGTCTAGTCCCTGAAGCCTGCCAGCCAAGTACTGCAGCTACCTTTTTAGGATCCATAGATCCTAAATAGAGTGTCAGGTTTTGAGGTCATCTCAAATAAATTGCATTTCAAACAGAATCTTTGCTGAAAATCTTTCATTTATTGAGCACGACATTCCATCTTCTGACTCCACGTAGCCAACACTGACTTCCCGGCACGAACCCCTCCCTTCCTGTCTCCACTCCTCTGGTCTCATTGCCCATCTTCCAAATCACTCTTTCCCTAATCTACCCGCTCCAGCTCAAAGGAATTTCCCCCCTCCCATCCCATCTCCTAGGGGATATTATCTCCAGGGAAAATAAGTAGGTGAAAAGTCAAAACGTCTCTTTCCAGATGCCCTTCTTCTCCTTCTTATGTCAGCACTAGAGTGAATGCGGCTTGGAGTGCTGACATCCGGCCCCTCCCCCTTCATTTTTCCAGGGTGGCCTGTGTAAGACAAACAACAAGTTAAGTACCGTTACCCCATCCGGGGGAGCGTGTCCCGCCCCCTCCCACCTTGCCCGGGTGATCTGCATGGAATTTGGCTATAAGGTGGTCAGCTTGGATGTTTCTGCTTTTCACCCAGGAAGCCTCTGATAAGGGGTAACCCTTCCACTTGATTAAGTATTGGAGGTGTCCCCTGTGCCACTTCAAATCGAGAATTCGCTGTACTTCATAGTGAGTGTGGCCCCCAATGACCAGAGGGCCTGGGGGGTCACATGGCACCGGCCTTAAAGTTGACCCCACCACAGGTTTCAGGAGGCTACTGTGGAAAACCGGGTGTATCCTCCCTAGTAGTCAGGGCAGCTGCAGTTGTACTGTAACCGGGTTGATTACTTTTACTATAGGGAATGGTCCTATAAATTTCGGGCCCAGTTTCCTGCTCAGGAGTCTGAGTCTCAAATACTTGGTGGAGAGGTAGACCTTCTCTCCCACTCGGAATGGTCTTTGGGGAATTCGGTGCTTATCTGCTTGTTTCTTATAGGATTCTACTGCCTTGGCTAATGCCTTCTTGACGTTCTCCCAGGTTTCTTTCAACATTTCCATCCAATCGGTCAGACTGACTGAGGAAGAGGGCTCTCTTGGGTACTCTGGCATGGGGACGAAGTCCACACCACTCACTATCTTAAATGGTGTTAGTCCGGTGCTACTGTGGACAGCATTATTATACGCGACCTCTGCAAAAGATAGGAGGTCCGCCCAATTAGACTGTTGGTAGTCGATGTAGCATCTTAGGTATTGCTCTAGCATGGCATTCAGTCTCTCCGCCCCCCCCCCCATTGGTGCTTGGGTGAAACGCTGAGCTGAGGCCTTGGGATGACCCTATGGACCGTAGGAATTTCCTCCAGAATTTTGCTGTTAACTGGACACCTCGATCGGAGATGATTCTTCTGGGCACTCCATGCAGGCGGTAGATGTGTTTCAGGAACAGTTTGGACAACTGGCGGGCTGAGGGTAGCCCGCTACAGGGTAAGAAATGTGCCTGTTTGGAGAATAAGTCTATTATAGTCCAAATGTTTCCACCACTTCTCGGCAGTTCTACTATGAAATCCATTGCAATCTCCTCCCATGGTCTTCTCGGTTCAGCTACTGGCTGCAGCAGCCCGGGAGGTCGTCCTGGTTGGGTTTTCATCATGGCACAGATGGTACAACTTTTTACATAACTGTCTACGTCTCTTCTCATGTGGGGCCACCAGAACTGTCTTCGTACTAAGTGCAGAGTCTTTAGGAAGCCGAAATGCCCCACTGGTTTAACGTCATGGCTCATCTTGAGGATCAGGGTGTATAGAGTCTCTGGGACATAGAGTTTTGCCCCCTTCCATGCTAGGTTATCCCTTTTTGTCAAGAGATGTTGATTGTCTTGAAACCAGGGGTCCGCCAATGTTTCCGTCTTGAGTCTTGTCGTTACGTCACTTGCTGGTTGGCCCTGCTGGTCGCGATGTTGCCGTCTGGTGACTACTTGACCTACTCCTTGGACAGAGGGGATGATGGCATTCACCACCTGCTCCCGCTCACTGTTGTAGTGGGGCATTCGGGAGAGGGCATTGGTCAGAAAGTTCTTCCCCCCGGGATGTGCTTCAACTTGAAGTTGAAACAATTGAAGTATTGAGCCCACCAGATTTGTCTGGGCGACAACTTCCATGGGGTCCTTAGGGCTTCCATATTCTTATGGTCAGTCCAAACTTCGAACGTTTGAGCAGTTTAAATAACCCACCCCGTAATTAGCAACACCCCCTCATAAATAGCACACCCCGACGTAAGCAGGTTCGGCTTTTTTTTCTTCAGCGTGAGGGCAGCGTCTGTTTCCTCTTCTCCGTATAGCGCTAGTGGTGGAGCTCCAGCCATGCAGAAATCCTGATCCCGACATGTCCGCCACCCCCCACACCCCATACACGGCCGCCTAACACCCAGTGCCACCACCACCATGTAGAATGCAGGCAAGTCCTTTGCTGTATTCTGTTTTTCCCACAGCTGTGTTGTCGAGCATGTAGCTGGGCTCGACAGGGACTCAAAGTCAAAAAAGAGAAATGTAAAATTGGGGCAGAACAAATCGAGTTCTTGGGATACCTAATTGATGGGAATGGCATACATCCCACAGATAGAAAAATAAAGGCGGTCAAAGAAGCACCCAAACCAAAAAACAAAGCAGAGTTGCAGGTGTTTTGGGGGTTACTGAACTTTTTAAAAAAAGTTTTTCTTTATTTTTTACACATACACAAACACACACACAAACATACAATGTATTTTTGCTGATCAGAGTATTTGGCCGGTTAACAAATTTAAACAATTTTTAATCTTTACAACTAAAATTACCGTTTCTATACCTCCTTTTTGCCATAGTGTTCATGGGGTTACTGAACTTTTATGGAATTTTCTTGAACCAAAAGGCAACCGTTGCTGAACCGCTCCACAGATTCCTCGGGAAGACGACCGCCTGGAAGTGGGAACGAGAGGACAATGCATTCTCCGCAGTGAAACAGCTACTATCATCTGACAGTGTCCTCATCCAATACACAGAAAACCTTCCATTACTGCTAACATGCGACGCTTCCCCCTTTGGAGTAGGACCCGTCCTCAGCCATCAACTACCTAATGGACACGAAGCCCCCATTACATTCTACTCCAAAACACCATCGCCAGCAGAGAGGAACTACAGCCAGTTGGACAAGGAAGCACTCGCAGTGGTGGAGGAAGTCAAGCGCTTCCACGAATACCTCTACGGCCGGCAATTCGAGATAATCATGGACCATAAACCTTTGCTGGGACTACTAGTGGGAGACAAGAAAACCCTGAATTTGATGGCACCCCTGATGACAAGATGGTCCATTTTTCTCACTGGATACAACTACAAGATGACCCATCGGCCCGGGACCAGCATCGGCAACACAAATGGTCTCAGCAGATGCCCAACACCAGAATTAGTGGAAGACCCAGCACTAGCTTAGAGGGTGCTCCTGATCGATGTCGACCCGGCCAGCCCAACCACATCACACGAAATCACAGACCAGACCAGAAAGGATGTTGTGTTAGCCAGAGTTCTGAAATGGGTGTTGAGGGGGTGGCCACAAGAAAAGGTAGGGGAGGCATTCTGAACATTTGAAAATAAGAGAATGGAGTTGTCAGCAATGAAGGGATGTTTATTATGGGGGGAGAGAGTAATCGTACCAGAAAGTCTGAGAGGACAAGTGTTGGAAACATTGCATGCAGGGCACCCAGGGATTGTGCGCATGAAGGCGCTGGCCCAGAGCTACCTCTGGTGGCCACAAATTGATAAGGACATTACGGAATGGGTGGCAACGTCTACGTCCTGCCAAGAAACAAGACCAGCACCACCCCGCACAACACTGATGGAGTGGGATGCACCCAAGGGACCGTGGTCACGGATACACATAGACTTTGCGGGACCCATGGGGGGACAAATGTTTTTAATTGTAATAGATGCATACTCAAAGTGGTTAGAAGTGATATTGATGCCCTTCATGACAATGGAGGCGACCATTCAGGCATTAAGCAGAATGTTTGTGACACATGGTTTACCTGACGTCTTAGTATCTGATAATGGACCTCAGCTGACAGCTAAGGAAATGGAGTCATTTTTGGCGGAGATGGGGATTAGGCACACACTGGTGGCACCGTATTGTCCAGCTGGGATTGGGCAGGTGGAACGAATGGTGAGATTCTCATTAGAATGGGTCCAGGAAACTGGCAAGAGAAAATTGACAAATTCCTCCTTGCCCAACGTATAACCCCCAGCTCGACCAACAACCGGAGCCCAGCTAAAATGCTGATGGGCCGGAGACTGCGGTCCCAGTTGGATTGGTTAAACCCAGAGTATCACCTGGGCACACCCCTATACTCATCCAAACCCGAATGGGAGTTTAAAGTGGATGATCTAGTGTTCGCACATAACTATGCAGGGCATCCGACATAGATAAAAGCTAAAGTGATTGCTGTTACGGGGCCCAAATCATATAAGCCGAGGAGGGTTTAAAAGGTGAGCCACAGCTGTTGCACTGGCAGTTCTGTACGATGACCAGCTGAATAAATATACTAGAAAGGTTCTTCCTTCCCATCTCTTCCTTCCCGCGCTTCGAAATTAACACCAACCAAGTTTATTCCTCTGTTTGATGTGTGGTCGCATCCTTGTCCATCAAACTTTCTTCAGTCTTGTTTTATTAAACATGCGTCTTAAATCTCCAGTTCCTACGGCTTCAAAAATAGCTTTCCCCAATGAGCTCATATACTGTACAGGCAGTCCTTGACTTACAACGGTTCATTCCAAGTTACAACAGCCCAGAAAAAAGGTGATTTATGACCATTTTTCAGTTATGACTGTCCTTGCGATCATGTGATCAAAATTCAGATCCTTAGCCACTGGTTCGGTTTTACAACTGTTGGTATTTCCCGGGGATCACATGATCCCTTCTTGAGACCTTCGGACCAGCCCAGTCAAAGGATGGGAAGCCTGATTCGCTTATCAACTGGCTGACTAACGTTTTTTTTTAACAAATTTTATTTCATAATCAGCATACAACATATACAATTATTTTTATTTCCCCCACCTCCCTTCCCCCCTCCTATCCCAACCCCCACGCCCCTCCCCGGACTTCCCAGAACAAATACAGGGTAAAAACATTTAGCAAACCTTAATAAAAAACCCCACAAACTAACTATCTATAGATTTATCTATCACTTGTACTTTAACTCTCCTTGTTCAAAACAAAATATAACTTTTTTTGCTTAAAGTTAGTCAATCCCAATTAATTCAACAGTAAACAAAGCCAACTTGTTTCTCCACAGAACATTAATGTAAAAAAGAATATACAATTTAAAACCCTTGAAAATATATTGAAAGATCTATAACCTTAAATTTAATATCCAAAAAGGTTTCTTTTTAATCCATTAGTTAAAGTAACTTTTAGATATATATTGAGAGATCTATTGACGTAAGATTAAAAATTACAATTTAATAATATCCATATTAAAAACCTTAAATATATCCATTACTTAAAATAACTTTAAATCATAAAAATCCGTTTTTTATCAAAACCATACAAATCATATCCTTAATAAAAATTAATCATGTCTTGCTTAATCATGTCTTGAATACCAATACAATTGTAAAAATTCACATTTATATAACAGTCATAAGTAAAAAAAAAAATTCAAAACCAGACAAATCATCACCATGTAATCCTGCCTAACATAGAGGAATAAAATTCTTCCACTTCCATTTCCCCCTGTTGTTTTTTTTTTTGAGCCTTCTTCCGCTTTAATCCACCATCTTTTATTTTTACAAGCTAAGAAAAGTTTCTTTTTAATCCATTACTTAAAGTAACTTTTAGATATATATTGAGAGATCTATTAACCTAAGATTAAAAATTACAATTTAACAATATCCATCATAAAAACCTTAAATATATCCATTACTTAAAATAACTTTAAATCATAAAAATCCATTTTTTATCAAAACCATACAAATCATATCCTTAATAAAAATTAATCATGTCTTGCTTAATCATGTCTTGAATACCAATACAATTGTAAAAATTCACATTTATATAACAGTCATAAGTAAAAACAAACAAACAAACAAACAAATCATCACCATGTAATCCTGCCTAACATAGAGGAATAAAATTCTTCCTCTTCCATTTCCCCCTAGTTTTTTTTCGAGCCTTCTTCTTCCGCTTTAATCCACCATCTTTTATTTTTACAAGCTTTTGTGTATTCAACTGTAATTTTATCTTCCAATCCTGTGCAGCTCGCAAAGTAATTCCTTTTAGAAAACACACCTCTTTAATTAGGATTAAAAATCCATTTTTATAAAGAAATTGTAATGTTCCATTTCTAATCCTTCTTGATATCTTGAAAATGGAGGTTTCTCAGCACATAGTTCAGTAAGTGTAAAAACCCTGACTGTGGATTTTTTGAAAGCATGGCAAAAATCATTTGTGGAAAGACTGGATGAGATTTTTGAGTTCTTTGTTCAAATTGATAATAAAGAAGAAGAAGTAACTCAAGTAAAAGCACCTGAGGAATATGGAAAGGATGTTTCCCAAATTATGAAAAAGCTGATGGGCTTGAAGGAGGTTAATCCGGAGATATGGAGAGAGATCTATCCAGAGGTTTTGATGCAGATGAAGCGAAAAGTGCCGGGAGAAGTTTGGATTCTCTTCAAAAATCTTTGCCTCTGCCATTTCCAAAAAAGAACACTTTCAGCTTCTCAGCAAAAACAGTAAAACTCTATTTCTCAGTCTCTGAACAATCCCACTTCATTCAGCAAAGCTTCAAAGTACTGACAGCTATAACGACCTTAACAAGCGCAAACAAGCTTTAACAATCACTTTCTTCTCAGACTTCCATTCTCAATCAGCGCCATTTTAGGTCTCTGTAAAACTTTCACTCGAATTTGAAAGGACTCATTCTTCAGCAGAGTTAAAGGAAAGAAAGATATTTGCGAGATGCTATCCTGTTTTTGTTCTGCCTGCGTAAAGATCGATCCTTGAAATCACTTGTTTCGCAGGGATGGTCGCGGCACCTTGTTCCGTCAGGGACGGAATCCTCCCGAGTCTGGAGCTGCTTTCCAGGCGTTTGGGGAGCCCTCACCCTCTACACCTCCAGGATTAATCCTGGAGGTTTTGGGGGGCTCTATCCTGTATGCCTGAGCACTCATCCCCCCTCTTTGCCCGAGGAGGGAGTTCCACCCGCCAAAACAGCTGATTTATGCTGTTTTGGCGGTTTTACAGATCCCGGGGGTAAGAGCTCACAAAGGAGCTGCAGCGGCACCGGTGGTGCCAGCGGAGTCCTGGCTGACTAACTTATTAACTGTGGTGATTCTCTTAACAACTGTGGCAAGAAAGGTCATAAAATGGGGCAAGACTTAATGACAGAAATTTGGGGCTCCATTGTGGTCCGTATAAGTTGAGGACTTTATGTACCAAAGTGGTCCCAAGTCCCTTCTTGTTCTGCCCCAGCTACAGATCCCAAAGAACACAGCACACACAAAGTTTGTACAAAACTTAATTTACTAAAATAACTCAGTCTTTTTCAAAACAAAGGCTATTAATAAGCTTTCTTAACAGCCTACAAGAAACCAAAGATAAGGTAATCACAATCTTACTAAGGTTGGCAGAAAGCCCAGAAGCAATTTGCAGAGAATCCAGACACGAAGTAGAGTGAACTAAAGTTGTTCCCTACAACTTGCTTCAGTCGGCATTACTCCTTAAATAGGCTAAGGGAGTGGCCAATTAGCCCCAAGCCTTACTCTCAAGGAGACCACCTCCTCCTCCTGAGGAGCCATTCCTGCCTTTTGGCAGCTCTGCGCGCCCGTGCATCAAGAAGAGGCTCCTCCTCTTCGTCCTCTTCACTTAAAGGAGCTTCTGGAGGTTCTGAAGGCCCTGGCTGAATCCCTGCCTCTGGCACCACATCTTCTCCAGCCTCCTTATTGTCTAATTTGAGTGCCAGCTGCACAGGCTGCTGGCGCAGCACCACACCAGCCTCCTCGCTGTCAGAATCAGCTACAATCCACACAGGCTGCTGACGGGCCACAACACTTCTTCACTGACAGTGTCAGCCTCCGCTTTTCTCTGCTTTGGCTGTCATAGTAATGGAGGGAGGGGGGTAGCTAGCTGGGCTATGTATGGCCAGGAAAACGAAACCGATTCTTAAACTTATTACTGAACTGGTGAAGCTGCTATCAGGTCAACGGCCACCACATTCCTGATTGATGACACTGCCAGATGTGTGCTCCCACCTGACCTCTGGGAGACCTTTGGATTGGGTGATTTACAGTGGACAATGGGAGGGGATGCTTTCTATCTGTAACTTTCGTGCTTTTTGCCTCAGAATCCTGCTTTCCATGGTTGCGTTCACTTTATATTTAGTAAAAGTATCATGCTTTATTATATAATGAAGTCTGGGTTTTTCTTTCCTGGATACTGAAGGAAGCATACCGGACATTAAGCAAGGGATGCTTAATGTCACATGCAAGACTGCGGGAAGGACTACATATCAGATGCAGCTCGAGTGAGATGTGTCACTAGCGCCTTAGAGAGAGTGGCAGCTGAATGGATGGTGGTCCTCCACAATGACAATTCCCCCCTGCTGTGTAATTACAACCTGTTCATGGTAGCTCTTAGGAGGCGGTTTGAAGACCACCTAGCTGAGCGGAAGGCGAGACTCCAAATGAAGGGTATCCAGCAGGGCCGGAGATCGGTAGCGGAATACACCCAAGAGTTTCATGAGCTGGCACCATACATGACAGGGTAGTCAGAAACGGCTCTGCTGGAGAGTTTCAAAGATGGACTGAATGAGGAAATCTACAAAGACTGTAGAGCACGGGGGGTCCCCGAAGTTTTGCACAGTTGGTACATACTATCTGAGGACGTGGAAATCGAGATAGCCCGAAGTCGACTCCGAAGAGGGCATGCTGGGGAGCCTTCATCCTCCTACTACCGCAAGGAAGCCCCAAAGATGGCCGGGGGGAGGGCGGAGTCCAAACCCAAGCCAAAACCGTTCACATGTTTCAAGTGTGGCATGGAAGGTCACCAGGCCGCTGAGTGTTCCTCCAAGCCAGTGCCAAAACCTACCAGCAGAGGGCCTAAGAAGACGGACAAAGCACCCACAAAAGTTCATGAAACCGCGCTAGAAGGGGAAGTCGTTGAGTTCGCTTCCCAGGCCAAGGGTGAGTTGGGAACTCCGACCAACGTGGACGACAGTGAGACCGACTCCGATGATCTGGTGAGTCACACTGAGTCACACAATGCTCATCCTCGTAGAATTAAGGGTGCCATCCACAGGGGCCCACACACAGATGCCAGCCTTATTAGACTCTGGGTGCACCAGATGCATAATCAGCCCAAAGGTAGTAGACGAGATGGGCCTGAGACTGAAAGCATTGAAAAGGCCTATTGCATTTTGTCAGCTAGATGGATCGATGGCGGGGGGGGCAACCAATTTTGGAACCGAACCCATCGAAATGAAATTAGGGGACCACGTAGAGGCTCTCAGTTTTATTGTGGCCCCTTGCATGGAACAACCCCTTATACTTGGCCTGCCCTGGCTACGTAAATGGAACCCGCGAGTCAATTGGAAAATGGGGGTTTTGCGCATTTGCGCTAGGAACCCACCACTGGAGAGGGAAGAACCCCCCCCCCCCTTGAGGGTGGAGAGGAGCACGAAGAAGCGGAGATGGCAACAGACCACATTGAAGGGGAGGAGAAAATTCCGAAGGAGTATTGGGATCTCCGTGAAGTCTTTAGTGAAAAGGTGTCGGGTATGCTTCCTTCAGTATCCAGGAAACAAAAACCCAGACTTCATTATAAAATAAAGTATGGTACTTTTACTAGATATAAAGTGAACGCAACCATAGAAAATAGGATTCTGAGGCAAAAAGCGTGAAAGATACAGATAGAAAGCATCCCCTCCCATTGTCCACCGTAAATTATCCAATCCAAAGGTCTCCCAGAGGTCAGGTGGGAGCACATGTCTGGCCGTGTCATCATCCAGGAATGCGGTGGCCATTGGCCTGATAACAGCTTAAGAATCGGTTTCGTTTCCTGGTCTCATCCATAGCCCAGCTACCTACCCCCCCCCCCCCATTACTATGACAGCCAAAGCAGAGAAAAGTGGAGGCTGACATTAGGCCTCGGATGTGCTACCCCCCCCCCCCCAGGGCTATGGACTGTACCATTGAAATACTCCCTGGAGTAAAGCTCCCTAAGCCAAAAATTTACCCAATGACACCCCCCCCCCCCCCGTGAGCTGGGGAAATTACGAAATTTCATTGACAAAAACCTAGAACGGGGTTTCATCCAACCAGCTAGGCTACGGTGGCCGCGCCAGTTCTGTTCCAGGAAAAGAAAGATGGCTCCTATCCTCTAGTAGTTGATTATAGGAATTTAAATGCTATTTGCGTGGAAAATGTCTACCCCCTACCCCTCATGAAGGACATGTTAGCCCACCTAGGGAAGGGAAAAGTTTTCACCAAACTGGACTTAAAGGAAGCTTACTACAGAATTTGTGCCAATCCCAGAGCTACCTCAAGATAACCCACAGAATCCTTCTTTGATTGAGTGGATCGAACAGTTACGAGGGACTTGGGCAGTAACCCGAAAAGCTTTAGATGAAGCTCGCCAAGCTCATAAAAACCAAGCCGACAAAAGGAGGTGCCCTGCACATGTTTATAAAGTGGGGGACATGGTTTAACTTTCTACCAAATATTTACAAACCCCTCAAATATCAAAGAAGCTTGGGCCCAAGTATGTGGGGCCTTTCCCCATTACTCGGATCATTAACCCAGTAACAGTTGAATTAGATTTACCAAAGAATTTGCGACGGATTCATCCAGTGTTTCATGTTAGCTTACTGAAACTGGAACATTCATCCCCTCTACGTCCAGCCAAGGAACCTCCTCCCGTTCCCATACTCATTGAAGGGGAACAACATTTTGAGGTTAAGGAGATTTTGGATTCTAGAAAACATCACGGTAAAGTGCAGTATCTGGTGGCCTGGAAACACTTCCCGTTATCACAAGCTGAATGGGTGAATAAACGTGATGTTCGGGCACCTAAAAAAGTGCAATTGTTTCACACCAAATACCCTGACAAACCTTAGGTAGTATTGGTTTTTAATTGTTGTGATATTACCTCTTTTTCTCTCTGTTTGAGGACTAGAGGTCTTCTCGTCTGAAGGGGGGCCGAATGTCACCCTCCACTTTTCTCTGCTTTGGCTGTCATAGTAATGGAGGGAGGGGGGTAGCTAGCTGGGCTATGTATGGCCAGGAAAACAAAACCGATTCTTAAGCTTATTACTGAACTGGTGAAGCTGCTATCAGGTCAACGGCCACCACATTCCTGATTGATGACACTGCCAGACGTGTGCTCCCACCTGACCTCTGGGAGACCTTTGTATTGGGTGATTTACGGTGGACAATGGGAAGGGATGCTTTCTATCTGTAACTTTCACACTTTTTGCCTCAGAATCCTGCTTTCCATGGTTGCATTCACTTTATATCTAGTAAAAGTACCATACTTTATTTTATAATGAAGTCTGGGTTTTTGTTTCCTGGATACTGAAGGAAGCACACCGGACAGACAGGTAGTTCTTGATTTACAAGAATTCATTTAGCATCCATTCAAAGTTACACATGGTATTGGAAAAAGGGACTTATGACCGTTTTTCACACTTATAGATGCTTGGCAACTGACTCATATTTATGACAGTTGCAGTGTCATGGGGTCGTGGGATCACAATTCAGACGCTTGGCAACTGTCTCGTACTTATGATGATTGCGGTGTCCCCGGGTCACTCTTTTGGGACCTTCTGACAAACAAACTCAATGAGGAAACCAGATCCTCTTAAGAACTGTGTTTCTAGCTTAATTGCTGCAGTGATTTGCTTAACAACGGGGACAAGAAAAATAGTAAAAGGGTCAAAACACACTGAACAAGTGTCTTGCTTAGTAGCAGAAATGTTGGGCTAAATTCTGGTCATAAGTCAAGGAATAGCTGCATACCAGTATGCAATCACAATTGGGACAGGAATTTTATGTTGCTAAACTCAGCTGTACCTGATTTTATGTCCTCTTTTGCCACAGTTGTTAAGTGAATCCTGCTGTCATTAAGTAGCTAGGTGGGTAGTAAAAGAAGTATGAAATATAAACAATTATAAATAAAACAAAATGATAGGCATTTTTTTCTTACAATAGGTAAACATTGTACAGACTGGGCCAGGCCCTATATCAATCCTGCCCCAACTTGAACCTTTAAGCCAAATTGATCCTTAACTTCATTGGTTGATAAGGGTATAGTCTACTAAAGGACAAGTGGACTATGGTAAAGCAAAGCCAAAACTGAAGTTGGCAGGCAGCAAATCCCTGGGTGGAACATTCCCATCTTAGGCACATCCCATCATTGCTCCCTCCACCCCACTCCATCATCCAATCACATTCAAAGATGTTTTTTGAAATGGCCGTTCTGAGTGCAGGCTGTCTTGTGGTTCCATTCCTTTCCCGGGGAAAACAACCTTGAAGCACAGTCTCTGAGAGGGAGGCTTAGGTTGGTTACTTTCAGTTTCCCCCACTAAGCATTTCCTCTCCCTTTTTCCCTGTCCTCGCCCCCCGGGCTTCATGGCAGACAGGTGCTGAACGAGACACTTCTCATGCCAGATCCATGGGAAGTGTGAAAATGGTGACCCCCCCCCATCCAGATTGTGGGCCTGATCCACTTTTTCAATGCACATGGCATACATATGCACATCTAACACAAAGAGAAAGAGCTCATTTTCCCCCTTTTCCAGCCTTTTCCCTTTATTGCATTTTCTTGGGGGTTAATTTCACACATTCAACGGGTCAGGGAGCTCCTTGGGGTCTACTTTTCCTGGATTTGGGGGGGTGGAATTCAGGAAAGCAAGCCACCCCACGAGGCAAGATGGGGGCTAATACTTTTCGCTGGTCCATTCCTCTGACTCCAAGAGGCTCTTGTTCGAAGTCTCATTGTGGGTCCCCTGTTGTTCTGCCCCAGCTATGGATCCCAAGGAATGTAGCACACACAAACTATGAACAAAGCTCAATTTACTTCCAAACGTAGTTTTCTACAAATGCAGGCTGTTAATTAAAACGTCCTTAACAACCTGCCTGAAAGTCCACAGATAAGATAAAGTCTTACAAGAGTTGGCAGAAAGCCCAGAAGCAAGGTTTGCAAAGACAATCCACATTCAATGACCAGCGAGCAAACACGAGTTGTTTCCTGCAACGTTTACAAGTTGTGTGCAAACTTAAATAGGCTAAGGGAGTGGCCAATTAGCCCCAAGCCTTACTCTCAAGGAGACCTCCTCCTGAGTAACCACTCCTGCCTTTTGGCAACTCTGCGTGCTCGTGCATCGAGAAGAGGCTCCTCCACTTCATCCTCTTCACTTGAAGGAGCCTCTGGAGGTTCTGAAGGCCCTGGTTAAATCTCTGCCTCTGGCAGCACATCTTCTTCAGCCTCCTCGCTGTCTGACTCAAGCACCGGCTGCACAGGTTGTTGGCGCGACACCACACCAGCCTCCTCGTCGTTGGGATCAGCAACAATCCATGCAGGCCGCTGGCGGGCCACAATACCTTCCAGGTGGAGCCACAATGGTCAACCAGGAATAGCAACCTCGGCAGGGGGGCCTGGACCCAGTCCGCTTCCTCCTTCAGCGTGAGGTCAAGGATTCCTTTTTGGTCCTCTGGTCCAATCTTGGCTCAACCTACAATAGGAAAATGAGAGAAGGGAGTGGATTATGGGTCCTCCAGATGAGCCAAAGGGGTCCCTTCAAAGAGACTGGGGGATTCTGGGAGTTGAAGTCCACCCATCTTTAAGTTGCCAAGGTGGAGATAGAGTCCTTAAATTAGGTGGGCTCCAAGACCAACTCCTAGAACGGTGTTTCTTGACCTCTGAGATGGGGGGGGGGGGGGTTTGTAAAGTTTTTTTTTATTTTTTACACAAACACACACACAAACATACAATGTATTTTTGCTGAACAGAGTATTCGGCCGGTTAACAAATTTAAACAATTTTTAGTCCTTTCAACTAAAATTACAATTTCTATACCTCCTTTTTTGCCATAACATTTATTTTCATCTATTTTGTACCAATATTGCCCTTCATTTTCATCTCTAATTTTGACCAAATTCCATTTTCCCTTCTATTTTATATTAAACCCCTTCCCATTATCATCTAATTTTTATATCCATCATCAAATTAATTAATTATGTGGTGTTACAGTTATTTAATTCTTATATTAATAATAAACCCACTTATTTTATAACATACATTTCCTTAACTAATACAATCCAACATTTTAATATAAATCAATTGATTATATAGATATCTTTTTCATTTATATATGAACCGGAAGGAAAA
Organism: Coluber constrictor foxii; assembly: GCA_038048745.1. Classification (NCBI taxonomy): domain Eukaryota; kingdom Metazoa; phylum Chordata; class Lepidosauria; order Squamata; family Colubridae; genus Coluber; species Coluber constrictor. Next base: position 47,339,903 of record CM075966.1, read on the forward strand.
AAAAACCTTAGTTGAATTTAAAAATATTCTATTATCCTCTAATCATATAGCTTTCCCCCTGTATTATTCCAAATCATCACTTAATCATTTGTACACACACCACCGTAAACCATTAAAAACTTTTCAATTATTATTCCAATTATTTTTCAATTCATTTTCACCATATGATTTAATATTATTTCTTACTACAATTCATATTTCAATTCTAGTCATATACATCATATTCCTCTTTCATTTCTTTCCTTTTTTCCCTTTCCCTTTCCCTTTTTATTTTTACCTTTTTCTTTCCCCTTTTTCCCTTTTGTGCCTTAAAATCCTGATCTCTCCTGTTTTGCCCTATATTTCCCGTTGTTCCCCCTCTCTTTTCTCTTTTTTTGTTTCACCACTGTTTATCCCACTATTTATCCCAGTATTATCATTTTGTATTTCACAGTCCTGAACTCTTCTATTTTGCCCTATATTTCCTGTTATTTTCCACCCTTTTTCTCTTTTTTATCTTTTCACTGTAAATCCCAGTGTAATCATTTAAGTTCTTCATATTCTTTCTGTTCCATCCTCCCTTCCTTATTTGTCTCTTTCTATCCTCTTTATTTTTTTCATTGTTAATTCCAATGTAATCTCTAAAAACCTCCTTTTTATTATTACTATCCACATGTTCAGTTACTTCTTCATATTTAATCACATTGTCTTTATCTTCTTTATTTTCAGCCTCTATGTCTTGCTTCTCCATCTTCATTTCTTTGTCCACTTGCGTATGCTCCATCTCAGCTTTTGTGTCCTCAGTGTTAAGGATATTGTTGTTGTGTTACCAACCAGCAGAGTGTAGAGCACAGAGAAACGTTGCTGAGAGCAATGAATAAGATACGTGCAAACTGGTTTATTAAAAGTTTACTTTATAGTGAAAAAACAATCACATAGTCTTTTAAACAATCCAAGTCTTTGCCAGTTAAATCAGTCCAGTGATACAAAAGCTTCTTACCATACAAACAGTAGTTGGTTAGAATAACAAGTTCACTCTGGTACACAAACCACGATGGTAGCAGATCCACCCACGATGATAGCACAATGGTAGCAACTCCTCACACAATGGTAGCATATCATCAACTGAATACATTACAGATCCCTTCTTAAATAAGTTTACAACTAGTGTTTATCTAATTACAGCATTACAATGATTCAGCAGTAAAACTTAAAGTCATATAATACATATCCATGTTAAAGTCACAGAACACGTATATTGCCTGGAGAACCTGTTAGGCTCACACCATATCCTAACACTCAGATTTTAATCCTCCGTGTAACATTGTAGTTATTTCTCTTATTTCCATTACAAGTACATCGATTTAATAATTTCTCTAATTTCCTGCACCATTTTATTCTTTTTGAGTTAATATTATTCCGATTTTAAAAGTTCCGTTGTATTCCTTTTTTTCCCCCAAAGTCAAGCCGCTTGCAGACAAAGAAATCCTCCCCAAAAGTTCTCATGGCTGTTATCTGTAAAGTTCACAATTTTCCAAAACAAAGACCAAGTTGCAATATTCCTTTTTACTCCTGAAGGTGTCTCTCTGCAATCCACAATTTCCTATTGTCTAACAAATATCCATTTTGTTTCAATCTACATTAACAATCCTACTTAGCTTCTCTTTTTCTTTTTAGCTTTAAAAATATCAAATCAGTTTTATAGTCCAGTCCAAATTTAAACAGCTCTTCTCACTTCTTTTTTCCTTTTTTCCTTTTATTTATACAACACTTCTGTTATAGGGCTTATTGTCCATTCTCTTTTGTTTTTCTTGAAATTCGAAAAAGAAAGGGGGAAAAAAAGGATCTATTTATTTTTTTCCGATACTTTAACCAATCTTGGGGCAATTTCTCTAGTTATTTAAAATTTTCCAAATTATTTCCAAATAATTTTGTTCAAAAGTCAATTTTCCATCGGGTTTTTTGTCCCTTTCAGATTATGCTTCAAAATCTTCTTTTCTCCCCCCCTGTGCTCATTAGCTGCTGTTTTATCGCTAGGGGTCTTAACGTTATTTTTTTTCCCTTATTGTTGTTTCAACCATGGGTTGGCTGTCACTCACCTGGCTTCAAAAAACTCTGTTCCATTCACCACTCCTGCTCAATGCTTAGTCCGGTTGCCCCAGCTTTGTGACAGCCGCAATGGCTGCTGTCCCCTGCCACTGAGTCATAGAGAGTTTCCTCTCACCTTCGAAGAACTTGCCTGTTCCTCTTGGTCTTCCGAGGTGTCTTTCCTTCTTCCCTGTCCCTGCACAATGGTTCTGGTCCAAAGCCCCCTTGGCAGCGGTTTGTCAGTCTGGGTTTTTGCAGAGCACATCAGAGCCCACTAATTCCCCGACTGTCTTGCCGTGATGCTTCTGGTCGAATCTGAGATGTTAAGACAGGTGGACTTCAACTCCCAGAATTCCCTGCAGGAAGTGAGAATGATCAAGATGGTGGCTTGGATGGGGCAATTGAAGCTTTATCCCATGTTTACCCATGTTAAAAAATAACAGAGTTGGAAGGGACCTTGGAGGTCTTCTAGTCCAACGCCCTGCTCAAGCAGGAGACCTTGTATCATGCCAGACAAGTGGCTGTCCAGTCTTCTTTAAAACCTCCAGTGATGGAGCACCCACAACTTCCGAAGGCAATAGGCCGCCTGTCCTGTCGAGGCAGGAAGAGGGTCCCTTCAAATTCCACCCTCCCCTTACAGCTTCTCCACCACTCAACATACCAACTTGCTGAATTCCAGGGTTGGCAGGGGTAAAACAGCTGTTTGGTTGAAAATGGCTGCCTCTGGATCTCCACGCTGCAGAAAGCAAAAGGAACATGAGAGAACTAGGAGGCATCATGACAATCAATTCTATTTTATTCTATTTTCTATTCTATTCTATTCTATTCTGTCCTGTCATATTCTGTTCTTTTATCTCACCGATCTATCCCTCTCTACATCTAATCATCACTCTCTCCATCTTCTTTCTCTCTCTCATCTCTCATCTCTCTATATTTATCTCGCTCTATCATTTATCTATCTCTATCTCTCTATCTATCCATCTATCTCTCTAATCTATCCCCCTCCCTCTCTCCCTCTCTCTCATCTATCTATCTATCTATCTATCTATCTATCTATCTATCTATCTATCTATCTATCTATCTATCTATCTATCTATCTATCATCTATCTATCTATCTATCTCTCATCTATAACTCTATTTATCTATCTCTATCATTTCTCTCTCTCTCTCTCTCTCTATCATCTATCTATCTCTCATCTATATCTCTATTTATCTATCTCTATCATTTCTCTCTCTCTCTCTCCATCTCTATCTATCTATCTATCTATCTATCTATCTATCTATCTATCTATCATCTATATGTCTATCTATCTCTACCTACCTACCTACCTACCTACCATCTCTCTCTATCTTTCTATTTTCTCTCTCTCTCTCTCTCTCTCTCTCTCTCTCTCTCTCTCTCTCTCTCTCTCTCATCTCTCCCTCCCTCCCTCCCTCCCTCCCTCCCTCCCTCCCTCCCTCCCTCCCTCTCTTTTCCTTTGCTTCCTATCTCAGGTTTAGGTCACTTCTGCCCTTCCGTTTCATCCCTCAAAGTACTTACTGTCCTCAGAATTGAGTAACTTCCAGGATAATATGTGTTGTTGACAGACAACTTGCATTTTCGCTTCTGTGTGTAGAGAGGAGGAGAAAGTCAGCCTAGAATGCCTCAGTAGCAAAAGGAGCATTAACCGCCCATCCGAAATGGTAGAAGGTCTCCTGCTTGAGCAGAAGGCTGGACTAGAAGACCTTTTCCAATCCAGCTGTCTGACTACAACTCCCATCATCTCTTCAGGCTGAGGCAGGGGTGAAATGCTCCCAGTTCAGACCGGATCGCCTGATCTGGTAGCGATGGCGGCGGGTGGTTCTAAGAACCGGTAGCAAAAATCCCTGCCTCCCCCCCAGGCCCAGCTGAGCTGCACGATCATCAGAGGCTTTTTTTTTTTACTTTTAAAAGCATTTTTTCTACAACCTCTTCCGATGAAAAAATGCTTTTAAAAGTTTTTTTAAAAAGCCTCTGATGATCACACGGCTCAGCTGGGATCATCACAGGCTTTTCAAAGCATTTTTTTCTGCAACCTCTTGGCTGAAGAGGTGGTAAACAAATGCTTTGAAAAGTCTCTGACAATCCCAGCTGAGTTGCCTGATCGGCAGAGAGGCATTTTTTAAAAAGCCTCTCTGACGATCCCAGCTGAGTTGCCTGATCAGCAGAGGCTTTTCAAAGCATTAGAAAAAATGCTTTGAAAAGTTTAAAAAAAAAAAGTTGGCCATACCCACCCAGTCACATTACCACCACCACCACCCCACCAAGCCATGCCCACAGAACTGGTAGTAACAAATTTTACATTTCACCCCTGGGCTGAGGTAAGTAGAGCCAAGGAAACCCATTCCAGATCAGTCCAGGAAGGAAAGAACCCAGGGCTGAAATCCATCTTTTTCCCCTACCGGTTCTGTGGGCATGGCTTGGTAGGCGTGGCAGGGGAAGGATATTGCAAAATCTCCATTCCCACCCCACTCCAGGGGAAGGATACTGAAAACTCTCCAGTCCCTCCCCTCCTGGGGAAGGATATTGCAAAATCTCCATTCCCACCCCATTCTGGGGCCAGCCAGAGGTGGCATTTGCCGGTTCTCTGAACTACTTAAAATTTCCGCTACCGTTTCTCCAGAACCAGTTAGAACCTGCTGGATTTCACCCCTGAAACAACTTCCCTCTCTTCTAGCCCTGATGTTGTTACCTATTTGGGTCATGAAACATCTGCAAGGAAACAACCCAGTTCAGTGAACACCAAGGATCCCACAGTCTTCTTCCTCTTGCTCTTCCTCTTCCTCTTCCTCTTCCTCTTCCTCTTCCTCTTCCTCTTCCTCTTCCTCTTCCTCTTCCTCTTCCTCTTCCTCCTCTGCTCCACAAACCCCACTCCCTTCTAGCACTGATGATTTTACCTAGCTGGGTAATGAAACATCTGCAAGAAAACCAGCCAGCTCAGAGAGCATCAAGGACTCCACAGTCCTCCTTCTCCTCCTCTTCCACCTCCTCTCCCCCCTCCTCCTCAAAACTTCCTTCCCTTTTAGCACTGATGATGTTATCTAGCTGGTTCATGAAATGTCTGCAAGAAAACCACCCAGCTCAGAGAGCACCAAGGTCCACACATTGCAACCCCAAGTTACAGATTTTTCTCCTTTAATCATATCATCATCAAACTTGGGTTTAGTGAAGGAAGCGTTTGAAGTATGAATGGAGATGTTTTGCTGCAGAACGTTGGTGGATGATGGTTTCCCTCGATTTACAGGAGCTGGGGATCATCTGTTCCAGATTCAGAGTCAAGTTCAGATTTTCTGCTCTCCCTCTCTACTTATCACTCAAATCTTCTCATTCCCCCTTTTGATCACCCTGAGAGAGCTCACCTTTTTCACTTGTGGGGCAGTTGCCACCAAAGCTAGGACACCCAAGATAAGCCAAACATTCTTCATTCTCAGTGTTTGTTTCTCTGGTCTTTGTCCTCCAAAGCAAGAGAGGTGGGGCAGAGAGGACCCATGACTTTGTCCCTCCCCTAGTTTGGCTCCAATCTCTTCCTCCCATCAGTGGGAGTCTGGCTGGAGGAAGAGCTGTTTACCTTTGGGATTGTCACCAGAGAGCAAACTGAGGAACCGGTGCCCACTTGGTCAAAGTAAACTGACTCAAATTTAGCCAAAACGGACCTTGTATGGTGTAGAGGTTATCATGTTTCCCCGCGATTGTTTGTTCTTCTGCAATGATTACCAAGCAAAACAGAATAACTCTTGGAATACATCTTGTGGGAATGTATTTTTATGCAACAGCTACAGTTTGGATCTCCTCTAAACTAAATCGAGTTGTACTAAGTCGAGTTTCTTGTTACAGTCAAGCAGTTAAGCAGTAAAGCACATGGTAACTGTTCTGTTTGTTTGGTCTGTGGTGCTATATACTGTATAAACAGACCTAACAAGAATGGAGTTGGAAGGGACCTCAGAGGTCTTCTAGTCTAACCTCCTGCTCAGGCAGGAGACTCTTGCAGAATTACAGAATCACAACTTCTGGTGGCAAGCAGTTCCACTGGTTAATTGTACTCACTGTTGGGAAATGTCCACGTTTTCTGCGGCTTACAAGCAATTATATACCAACTATTCAAAGTTGCTACAGCACTGAAAAAAGTGGCCTATGACTAGTCCTCACAATTTCATTGTAGCCCCCTCACAATTCACTATTCAGTATATCCTCACAAAGCAGTCTTCCAGTATTTGAGGGGCTGCCCAAAGAAGAGGGGGGTCCACTTATTTTCCAAAGCACCACAAAGCAGGACAAGAAGCAACAGATGGAAACTCATCAAGGAGAGAAGCAACCTGGAATTAAGGAGAAACTTCCTAACAGGGAGAGACAATTAACCAGTGGAACTGCTTGCCACCAGAACTTGTGGGTGCTCCATCAATGGAAGTTTTTAAGAGGAGACTGGACAGCCACTTGTCTGAAATGGCACAGGGTCTCCTGCTTGAGCAGGGGGCTGGACTAGAAGACCTCCAAGATCCCATCCAGATTCTCTTCTCCTTCCCTCATCACTTCTCTGCTCTTCTTCTCTTCTCTTCTTTTTCCATTCTTCTCTCCTCTTCTCATTATACTGCTGGAGCTCAGAATTCTCCTTGTTGGAAACACCGGAATTGGGGACAGTGAAACCGGAAGCAAAGTCTTGGGATGAGAATATTTTATGTGTGATACAAAACCCCAGACTGTAGAAGTTGCCAAAGGGAGAAGACGCTGCGGAAGGGCAGGAAGATTGTGGTGGTTGATACTCATATGTAAACAGAGAGCACACCTCACCCGTTCTGGCACTGATGATGTGACGTAGTTGGGTCATGAAACGTCTACAAGAAAACAACCATGCCCAGAGAGCACCAAGGACCCCAAAATCATCCTCTTCCTCCTTTCCCCCTTCCTCCCTTCTAACACCCATGCTGCTCCCTAGTTGGGTCATGAAACATCTGCAGGGAAATAACCATGCCCAGAGAGCACCAAGGACTCCACAATCCTCTTCCTCCTCCTCCTCCTCCTGTCTGCAAGCTTCCCTTCCTTCTAGCACTGATGATATTACCTAGTTTGGTAATGAAATGTCTGCAAGAAAATAGCCAAACTCAGAGAGCACTAAGGACCAGACAATCCCCCACCCTCCTCCTCCTCCTCCTCCTCCTCCTCCTCCTCCTTTCTGCAAGCCCCCTTCCTTCTAGCACTGATGATATTACCTAGTTTGGTAACGAAACATCTGCAAGAAAATAGCCAAGCTCAGACATTACCAAGGACCCCTCTTTTCAACCCCGAGCCACTGTTGGTAACAATTACACTTTCCAAGGTTTCCTAATGGGTGGGATTCTTTCTGTCCATCTTTCAATAAATAAATAAATAAATAAATAAATAAATAAATAAATGCAATATATTTTATATAAGGGACTGGCATGGTGAGCTCACCTCTGATTCCTGGCCTCACACGATGCCTATATTCTGCGCTTGGGAAGAAACGTCATCTCTGCTTCAAGCAACCACCTCGGTTCGGTGTCTGTTTGCTTAACCGGATCTCCTTCCAACAGTGTCTAAGAGAGAACTCGAACTCACGGTCTCCCAGTTTCTAGCCTGAGACCCTTAACTAGTGCATCCAATTGGCCTCTATCCTGGCTGGGGAATGCTGGGAGTTGGAGTCCGCCCAGCATGTATTTCCCAAAGCTAAAAAACACGGCCCTAAATGAATTCAGCTAGTTTAAAGGTAAAGGGTTCCCCTCGCACATATGTGCTAGTTGTTCCTGACTCTAGGGGGTGGTGATCATCTCTGTTTCAAAGCCGAAGAGCCAGCGCTGTCTGAAGACATCTCTGTGGTCATGTAACCGGCATGACTCAATGCCAAAGGCACACAGAACGCTGTTACCTTCCCACCAAAGGTGGTCCCTATTTTTTCTACTTGCATTTTTATGTGCTTTTGAACTGCTAGGTTGGCAGAAGCTGGAACAAGGAACGGGAGCTCACCCCATGACACAGCACTAGGTATTTGAACTGCTGAACTGCCAAACTTTCTGATCGACAAGCTCAGCATCTTAGCCACTGAGCCACCACATCCCTTTTAGCTAGTTTAGGGCCTTCTAACCCACTCTGTTTGAAACAGTCTGTTAGGAAATTGTTATTGCCTAAGTGGTTGGTCAGGAAATATATAAACCAACATTGTGTGTCTATAACTAAATGTATTACGTAGCTTTAAAAACTGTGTTGCATCGTCCTGCACCCTGATTGGCTGAGCTCTGTAGCCAATGTACAGGTGAAACTCGAAAAATTAGAATATCGTGCAAAAGTTCATTTATTTCAGTAATGCAACTTAAAAGGTGAAACTAATATATGAGATAGACTCATTACATGCAAAGCGAGATAGTTCAAGCCTTGATTTGTCATAATTTTGATGATTATGGCTTACAACTCATGAAAACCCCAAATTCACAATCTCAGAAAATTAGAATATTACATGAAATCAATAAAACAAGGATTGTACATAGAACAATATTGGACCTCTGAAAAGTATAAGCATGCATATGTACTCAGTACTTGGTTTGGGCCCCTTTTGCATCAATTACTGCCTCAATGCGGCGTGGCATGGATGCTATCAGCCTGTGGCACTGCTGAGGTGTTATGGAAGACCAGGATGCTTCAATAGCAGCCTTCAGTTCTTCTGCATTGTTCGGTCTCATGTCTCTCATCTTTCTCTTGACAATGCCCCATAGATTCTCTATGGGGTTCAGGTCAGGCAAGTTTGCTGGCCAATCAAGCACAGTAATCCCATGGTCATTGAACCAGGTTTTGGTACTTTTGGCACTGTGGGCAGGTACCAAGTCCTGCTGGAAAATGAAGTCAGCATCCCCATAAAGCTCGTCTGCGGAAGGAAGCATGAAGTGCTCCAAAATCTCCTGGTAGATGGCTGCGTTGACCCTGGACTTAATGAAGCACGGGGGACCAAGACCAGCAGATGACATGGCTCCCCAAATCAACACAGACTGTGGAAACTTCACACTGGATTTCAAGCATCTTGCAGTGTGTGCCTCTCCATTCTTCCTCCAGACTCTGGGTCCTTGGTTTCCAAATAAGATGCAAATTTGCTCTCATCAGAAAAGAGGACTTTGGACCACTGAGCAACAGACCAGTTCTTTTTGTCTTTAGCCCAGGTAAGACACTTCTGACATTGTTTGTTTTTCAGGAGCGGCTTGACAAGAGGAATACGACATTTGAAGCCCATGTCCAGGATCCGTCTGTGTGTGGTGGCTCTTGATGCACTGACTCCAGCCTCAGTCCACTCCTTGTGAAAGTCCCCAACACTTTTGAATGGCCTTTTCCTGACAATCCTCTCCTGGCTGCGGTCATCCCTGCTGCTTGTGCACCTTTTTCTTCCACACTTTTCCCTTCCACATAATTTTCTATTAATGTGCTTTGATACAGCACTTTGGGAACATCCAGCTTCTTTTGCAATTACCTTTTGAGGCTTTCCCTCCTTATGGAGGATGTCAATCCTGGTTTTCTGCACAACTGTCAGGTCAGCAGTCTTTCCCATGATTGTGATTCCTACTGAACCAGATTGAGAGACCATTTAAAGGCTCAGGAACCCTTTGCAGGTGTTATGGCTTAATTAGCTGATTAGAGTGGGACACTTTGAGCCTAGAATATTGAACCTTTTCACAATATTCTAATTTTCTGAGATTGTGAATTTGGGGTTTTCATGAGCTGTAAGCCATAATCATCAAAATTATGACAAATCAAGGCTTGAACTATCTCGCTTTGCATGTAATGAGTCTATCTCATATATTAGTTTCACCTTTTAAGTTGCATTACTGAAATAAATGAACTTTTGCACGATATTCTAATTTTTCGAGTTTCACCTGTATTTAAGGAGAGCTGAATTATAGTTTGTGTGGACGCTACACCATTTTACCTGCTGATATGCTGTAACTCTATATTTGATCTCTCTGCATGATCATTGCTTGATCATGGTTATTTATTGCTTCTCTAATATTTATTGACTGTTTTTATATTGAACTGTGTTCCTGAATGAAACTAAAGATCTGTTTTTATTGTATTTTTCTACAACTGGTAAGAAGACTTTATATTGGAAAATATCCCTGGACTGATCTTTATCTCACTTTATATGTGTATGACTTGGAATGTTTTTGGACTATGATTTTGCTTTTTCCCTAAAAGTAAAATATTATCAAAACCCAGTTTGTTTGTATGTGAACTGTTATTATCCACAATCATTCTCAGTTGCTTTTGTGCGCAAACTCAAAGGGTACTCTGCTCAATAACCCACAACATTGGTTATTAGCCAAGAATATCCTTAACACAGTCTTTGCCTCGAAACCCTAAGCAGCACTTCAGAGTTGGACTCCTAAGTGCATGGCTGATCTGCCCCAGCTACGGACCTCAAAGAATGCAGCACACACAAAGTCTGTACAAACCTTAGTTTACTAAATTAAATCAGCTTTTTTTCAAACAAAGACTGTTAATTAACTTTCTTAACAGGCTACCAGAATCCAAAGAATAAATAATTGTAATCTTACTATGGTTGGAAGAAAGCCCAGAAGCAATTTGCAGAGAACTAAGATCAAGACGTGAAGGAGAGTGAACTAAGTTGTTCCCTGCAAATTGCATCAGTCGTTGTCTTTCCTTAAATAGGCTAAGGGAGTGGCCAATTAGCCCCAAGTCTTACTCTCGAAGAGACCTCCTCCTGAGGAGCCATTCCTGCCTTTTGGCAGCTCTGTGTGCCCGTGCATCAAGAAGAGGCTCCTCCTCTTCTTCCTCTTCACTTATGGGAGGGTCTGAAGGCCCTGGCTGAATCTCCACCTCTGGCACCACATCTTCTCCAGCCTCCTAATTGTCCGACTCGAGTGCCAGCTGCACAGGCTACTGGCACAGCACCACACCAGCCTCCCTGCTGTCTGAATCAGCTATTAGCTGCACAGGCCACTGATGGGCCACAACAATGGCCTGCAAGTAGCTGCTAGCTGGGTAGGACCTTCTCCCTGGGAATGCCTACCCATCCCACAGTCAAGCAGACAGCAGATCCAGCCACAAGAAGCAACTGGGCTTTCTTGGTTTTTCCTCAAAGATGTTTTGCTTCTCCTCTGAGAAGATTCCTCAGTTCTGACTGGCCAGTGGGACTGAATGGAAGGGTTTATATTCCTAGCAGATCGCTGGTCATTTGCATTATTTTAAAGAGAGTAAGCACACTTTCTCTACTTTAGAGGCAGGTGCTACCAAGGAGTGAGGGTGGGAGGAAGGAGTGAGGGTGGGAGGAAGGAGGGAGGGAGGGAGAAAGGAAGGAAGTCGGTCAACCTATTCTCCAAAGCAAATGACAGCAGGAGAAGAAGCAATGGATGGAAACTAATCAAGGAAAGATAGATAGATAGATAGATAGATAGATAGATAGATAGATAGATAGATAGATAGATAGATAGATAGATAGATAGCTTTTATTGTGGTCAAAGACCAAATTAAAATACACATAAAAGGGGGGGGGGTAGATTTTACAAATGTAAATAGATCATGTGACAGTACACCATTTACTACCTCAGATACAATCTGTACTATCAAAACTAGTGATCCTCTGCCGTAGGGATTACCCGTCTCTTCCCCCATTTTTTTTCAGCCACGACTGCAGCAAATTTTTTTGCCACCTTTGAAGTTATATTAGGGTCTGCATCCTGGAGTAGGAAATAAAGGCTGAACAGATCAGGTGATCCAGGGAATCTCTGGGAAATAGGGGAAATGAATCTTGATCTTATGTCTCGGTAGTGGGGACATACAAATGTAATGTGAAACAGAGATTCTGGGGATCGGCCATCACATGCACAATAGGAGGATTTTACTCCCCCCGAGAGCCTACTGTCGAGGACATTCGAGGGGATCACATTAAATCTTGCCTTTATAAATGCGAGCCTATGTTTGATAGAGTGTAATGCAGAGAGGTAAGGCGGAGGGTGAGGCAAGGGAACAATTCCAAGGGAAAATGGTGAGTATGTTCCCAATCCGTTTGCCAGATTTAGTTGTCTATCAACATCGTCCAGCCATTGAAAAATCAACGATTTGGCAGCATCAGGGCCTAAAATAAAAGCTTCAATGGGGGAAATCCCGATCTTCAAAAGTTTTGTATGGATATTATGGGCCCAGGGACTATGAAAAGGGTCCCGCTCTCAGATGTTCTGAGCAAGACGCAAGCAAAACACAGCAACTTCAGTTCAGCTCTTTCATGTATGCTGGTTTATTCGTGTCGGCTTCTAGCTCACTCTGCGATTCGCTCAGGCGAACGAAATTGGCGCTATGATTCTCTGGTAAACAGCGTTTTAAATAGCCCGCCTGTGAATTGCCTCTGTCCCCTCCTTAAATACCATGCCCCAGCTAGTATCACCACGCCCCTCTCCTTTCTCCACAGGCGTGCTGGGCAGCGGGGAGCGCCGGCGTGCTTCTCCGCATTGTTCCAGAAAATGCCCTACACCCGGTGCACACGACACCTCCACCCCGCACCCTGCACACAACCGCCTGCACCCAACACCACCATCACCCTGTGTGTGTATGTATGTACGTCGTTCATTGCTGTCATTGCGCTGTAGCGTGTCGAGCGGGCTGCGAGGCTCGACAGGCGGCTCCCCTTTCACCAAGGCTCCCTCTGGAAAAGACAAAGAAACACCATTAGCCATCTCTCACGATTTCTGTGGGTGTGCTTTATGAAACCGACGTTTGAGCTGGTTGGCGTGTACATCAGTATATGGTATCCAAGAGGCTTCTTCTACTGGATACCCCATCCATTTCACTAGATAATACAGTTTGCCTCTTTTGAGCTTAGAATCCAGTATTTCGTCTACTTCATATTGCCCTTCTGTAACCGGACCCGGACGCTCATAGTCTTTCTGGATATGTTTAGTCGGTTTAAGGAGGCTACTGTGAGAGGTAAGGTGAATTTTCCCCAGTAACGGAGGAAGTTTTAACATTACAGTGACTGGATTGATAACCTTGACAACAGGGAAGGGGCCTAGGTATTTTGGGCCTAATTTCCGACTGGGGAGTTTCAATTTGATGTATTTCGTAGAAAGATACACCATGTCCTCCACTTGGAATGGTGCAGTAGGCTCTCGATGCTTATCAGCCTGGGACTTGTATACAAGGGTTGCCTTATCCAATGCTTCACGGATGTGGGGCCATACTGTGGTTAACATCTCAGCCCATTCCTGGGGCGTTTGTGCGGTCATCGGTGCTTGGCCTAATTCTGGTATGGCTACAAAGTCCCATCCCATCGCAACACGAAAAGGGGTGAGGCCCGTGCTGCTGTGAACGGCATTATTATAGGCCACCTCTGCGAATGGTAGGAGGGGGGACCAATCGTCCTGTTGATATGATACATAACAACGGAGATATCGCTCTATCATTGCATTTGCTCTCTCAGCGGCTCCATTAGTACTGGGATGGAACGCCAAACTAAGTCCTTGTGTTGACCCTATAGCAGACAGGAAGTTTCTCCAAAACCGGGCTGTAAATTTTACCCCCTATCAAAAATGATGCGGCGGGGTACCCCATGTAACCGGTATATATGTAATATAAATAGCTTAGCCAGTTTATGCGCCGAAAGCAAACCTCGGTATGGAACGAAATGATCCTGTTTAGAAAACAGATCAATAACGGTCCAGATTACCGTGTGCCCCCTGCTCTCTGGTAAGTCGACTATAAAATCCATCCCTATCTCCTCCCAGGGATAAGTGGGCCTAGCCACTGTCTGTAACAACCCCAACGGCCTCCCTGGCCGGGACTTGGCTTTTGCACAGGTAGAACATGTTTCCTCATTTTTGACCACCAGAACTGCCGTCGGGTTAGATGGAGTGTTTTAAGGAAACCGTAATGCCCTGCTGTTTTGTTATCATGACACCTTTGTAACACCATTCGTCGGACCCCCTCCGGAACATACAACCTGTCCCCTTTCCACGGTAAGCCATCCCTCTGTGTAAGCAAATGGCTATTTTCATTGAACCATGTATCTGTTAATAGGGCTGTATGTAATACCTCTTTCCATTCCTTTTGGTTTTCCGTTGTTGTCGCTACAATAGTCGCACTACCTAGTCCACCATTGGGGACCATAGCCTGCACTATTTCTTCTCGTTTGCTATGGAACTGCGGCATGTGGGATAAGGCGTCGGCCAAAAAGTTCTTACCTCCGGGTATGTGTTTCAGGGTAAAACGGAAACGCTGGAAATAATGTGCTCACCTCACCTGTTTAGGTGAAAGCCATCTGGGAGTTTGTAATGCTATCAAATTACGATGATCCGTCCAGACTTCAAACGGCACTTGGGCTCCCTCTAGAAGATGGTGCCAGGTGAGGAGCGCCCACCGAACAGCGAATGTCTCTTTCCCAAATAGCCCACCCCCGTTCTGTGGAAGTAAATTTCTTAGACGTGTATGCACATGGGTGTAACTGCTTTTGACTATCGGCTTGTAGAAGCATGGCCCCCACTGCAACGTCACTGGCATCCACCTGTACGATAAATGGTTTTGTTTGATCAGGATGTTGTAGCACCAGTGCTTCAGCAAAACAGCGTTTCAATGTCTCAAATGCTGCCTGGCACTCCAAAGTCCACTCCAGACGTCCTCCCGGCCGTGGGGGACCCCCCACCCTTTGTGCGTAAGAGGTTTGTCAAGGGTAAAGCAATGTGTGCAAATGTTGGAATAAATTGACAATAGAAATTAGCGAATCCAAGGAAGCTTTGTAATTGTCGCCTAGTCATTGGGGCTTGCCATTCTAAAACAGCTTTTACTTTCATTGGATCCATCGCTATGCCATTGTTAGAAATACGATAACCCAGATAGTCTAATTCAGTGCGGTGAAACTTGCACTTAGACACCTTAACATATAGGTTTGCTTGTAATAACCGTTTCAATACTTGGCGGACGAGTTGGACGTGTTCCTCCATGGTTTGCGTATATATGAGGATATCGTCCAGATACACTAGAACCCCTCGATACAAAAAATCATGTAATACCTCATTAATGAGCTGCATGAAGACGGCAGGAGCGCCCTGTAACCCAAAGGGCATAACACAGAATTTGAAACTACCCAACGGGCAATTGAACGTGGTCTTCCACTCATCTCCTTGCCTCACACGAACCCTATAATAGGCTTCCCGCAAATCCAGCTTGGTGAAGTACTTCCCGGTAGCCAACGCCACTAAGAGGTCTTTCATTAGCGGCAGGGGATATAGTGGTTGTACACTAACTGCGTTCAAGCCACGGTAGTCGACACATAAACAAAGACCCTCATCCTTTTTCTCTCGAAATAAAACCGGGGCAGCCATGCGTGACCGACTGGGCTGTATAAACCCCCTAGCCAGGTTTTTATAGATATATTTCCTTAGTTCGTCTACCTCCCGCGGAGTCATTGCATACATACATGGCTTCGGCAACTTTACACCAGGTATCAGTTTGATGGCACAGTCCGTCGGCCGGTGGGGAGGTAATGTGTCACATTCCTTCTCATCAAACACTGATGCCAGGTCTGCATATTCTGGAGGGACCCCCTTGGGACTTATTGTACGGTCTATTCTGATCAGTGACACCTCCTGCTGGTTTTTTTTTTATTGAAAAAGTTTTTTCATTCCCCCCCATTTCCCCCCCCCCTTCCCTTCCCTTCCCTCCCCTCCCCTCTCTCCCTAGGCTTCCCTCACTAATACTAAAACATTATTCTTATATATCTATCAATATTAAACAAAAATATAGGTGAAATCCAGATAACATACTTTAAATTTTAACTTTGAATGAAGTAAGATTATTCTATCAAATATATGCTAACCATGAATCATATATATAAACTTATCAAGTATTTTTAACATTATAATTTTTCTACATAACAGTATAATAGATATATATAAAATTATTCTATCAAATATATGCTAACCGTAAATCATATATATAAACTTGACAAATATTTTTAACATTAAGATTTTTCTAGATAACAGTATAATAGATATATATATATAAAATTATTCTATGAAATATATGCTAATAATAAAACATATACATAAACTTATTTTTAACGTTAAAATTTTTTCTAGATAATAATATAATAAAAGTAATTATGAATCAAATACTAATTGATACTTCTTAGTTTGATATTTGTTCTGCACATAATCTACCCATTTCTTCCACTCCCTAACAAAGGCTTCTTGGGTCCTGTCTTTTAAATATGCAGAAATCTTTGCCATTTCCACAAAATTAGCCATCTTCAGTGTCCATTCTTCTATAGTAGGTACACTATCTTTTTTCCAATATTGTCCAATCAGTAACCTAGCTGCAGTTATCATGTATAAAATCAATCTCGTTTCACTCGATGAACAGTCCTTAACTATACCCAACAAAAACAATTGCGGAGAAAATTGAAGTTTCTTTTTCAAAACATTCTGCATAACCCACCAAAGTTTAATCCAAAATGCTTTCACTTTTCTACAAGTCCACCGAATATGAAAGTATGTAGCATCCAAACAATCACACCTCCAACATTTAGGTTGAACATTTGGATACATACATGACAATTTTTTGGGGTCCAAATGCCATCTATAAAACATTTTATAAAAATTTTCCCGCAAATTCTGTGCTTGAGTAAATTTAACGTTCTGGACCCAAATCTTTTCCCATGTCTCCAACATAACTGGTTCTGCAAAGTTTTGTGCCCATTTTATCATACAATCTTTAACTAATTCACTCTCCAAATTTCTTTCTAACAATAAGTTATAAACCCTTTTGATATGCATCGGCCCTTTCCGTTTTATCTGTGTCACCAAATCTTCTTCATGTAGCATTAAACCAATTTTCTGATCTTCTCTCCATCTCGATTGAAGTTGAGAATACTGCAACCAAGTTAAATTCCTCCCTTCTTCCAACAGAGTTTTCAAAGGTTTCAAACTCCATCTGCCCCCATCACTGAAAAGCATCTCTTTGTATAAAATCCCCCCGAGTGACTTTATATTCCGCATGATTTGCCCAAGGTCCAACCACAAAGGTATTTTGTAATCCAATTTAAGATGGTGCTTTTTCCAAACTCTCATCAAAGCATGTCTCAATATATGACTTTTGAATACATTATCCAACTTATCTTCATAGAATAAGTATGCATGCCAACCAAAGTCCAAGTCATGGCCTTCTATATTCAAAATTTCAGTCTTTGTTGTTCCAAACCAATCACCCACTTGCGTCAACACTGCTGCTTCATAATATAAACGTAAGTTTGGAACTTTAAGGCCACCTCTTTCTCGAACATCTTGCATTATTTTGAATTTAACTCTTGGTTTTTTCTCATTCCAGATAAATTTGTTTAGTCCTGATTGCCATTCAGCCAGAATTTTATCACTTTTAAGCACCGGAATCAATTGAAACAAAAACAGAAATCTAGGTAGAACGTTCATCTTAACTGCTGCTATTCTGCCAAGTAAAGATAGTTGCAGTTTTTTCCAAATTTCAAAATCTTTTTGAATCTTACGCCACAAAACTTCATAGTTGTTTTGAAAAAGTTTTATATTAGAAGCTGCAACCTGGACTCCTAGATATTTCACCTTTGTAACTATTTCAAAGCCTGCCAACCTTTCCAGTTCACTCTTTTGTGGTTCCAACATGTTTTTAACTATCATCTGAGTCTTTTTCTGGTTTAGTCTAAATCCTGAAACCAAACCATATTCTTCTATAGTGTTTTTCATATGGATGATTGATTCCAAAGGTTGTGTTAGGGTAACAACCAGATCATCTGCAAATGCTTTCGTTCTGTAGTCCTTTTGCCTTATAACTATTCCATTCAAATTATTCGAGTCCCGTATTGAATTCAACAAAACTTCTAAGGTTAAAATAAACAACAGTGGGGATAGCGGACAACCTTGTCTAGTTCCTTTTTGTATATTAAAATTAGTCATTAGACTCCCATTAATAACAATTTGTGCTGTCTGTTCTTGATAAATTGCTGAGATTGCATGTATAAACTGATCCCCAAAGTCCATTTTAAGCAAAGTCTTTTTTAGAAAATCCCAATTGACTCGATCAAAGGCCTTTTCTGCGTCCAAAAACACCAGCACTGCAGAGATCTGTTTATTTTTCTCAAGATATTCCAATAAATCTATGAGTTGCCTCACATTAACCTTCATATACCTGCCCTCTATAAATCCAGCTTGATCATGATGAATCACCTCTTGGATAACTGGCATCAGTCTGTTGGCTAAAACTTTTGCAAAAATTTTATAATCCGTATTCAAGAGAGATATTGGTCTAAAATTTTCTGGTTTTGTAGAACCATCCTCCTTTGGTATCAGTGAAATAAAGGCCGTCTTCCACGATGGGGGTATTTTACCCCCCTGTTGTATACTACAGAATAAATCCTTAAAATGTTCAATCAATTCTGCTTGTAAAGTTTTGTAATATACTGCTGTCAAACCATCCGTCCCTGGAGCTTTTGCTATTTTCAGTTGTTTTATTGCAAATGAGATCTCTTCAGAAGTTATAACATTCTGTTCTCTTGAAATTTTAGTAACTCTCCTCTTCTCAAGATATTCATCAATAAGCTCATTCTTTATATTATCTTTATGATATAGGTTGGAATAATAATCTAAAAAAGCTTGTTGTATTAAACTTTGTTGGAAAACTTGTTTACCTTTATATTCAATAGTATCAATTATACGAGAACTTCGTTGTTTTCTCAGAGTATAGGCCAACCATCTACCTGGCTTATTAGCATTACAAAAAGTGTTATGCTTCACAAATTGCAAATTAGTTGCCATTTGTTCAGCCATAAGCATTTGAAATTGATCTTTCAGAAGTTTTATAGTTTCCTGTAGTTTCTCATCAGTCGGACTCTTTATATGTAGTTGTTCTTTTTTCTTTATTTCTAACTCCAATTCTGTTCTTATCTTTTGTTGAGTTGACCTATGCTTAGAGTTCATATAAATCAGTACACCTCTCATATATGCCTTGCTTGCATCCCAAACAACTTCAATAGGTGTACCCTTATTCAAATTCAGTTGAAAAAATTCCTTCACATGTTTTTTAAGTTCAAATATATTCTTCTCATATCTAAACAAATTCTCATTCAGTCTCCATGATCTTCTCTCCTTCTTGCCAAATTCCATTTCCATCCATATCGGGCTATGATCCGTTAAAGTCCTGGGAAATATCTTAGTCTTAGTCGTTTTAGTAAGTAAATCAGATGTAACCAGCATAAAATCAATCCTAGAAAAAGATTTATGTCGATCTGAGAAAAATGTAAAATCTAATTCCTTCAGATGATGAGCTCTCCAAACATTTTTCAATTCTAAATCTTTCATCGCAAAAAACGTCTGTGGTAGTTTAATCCCTGTTTTAGCCAATGTCTTTTTATCTAAAGTTGTGTCAATCACGCCATTCCAATCTCCCATAATCAAAATTGACTTATAATTCCATTGCAATATTTTAGCATATAATAATTTGTAAAAGGTTTCCTGCTGTTGGTTTGGGGCATAGATTCCAATCAAAAGCAATGAGACATTCTGTATATTTATTTCAATTGCAATATATCTTCCATCATCATCTGATTCTATAACTTTAGCTGGTAATCTTTTTAGAAATATACAACACTAATCCATTCTTTTTCCCAGGACTGGAAGATATAAAATGCGAACCTAATTTAGAATTTATCAAATATTTTTGATCCTGAGTTCTAATATGAGTTTCTTGCAAACAAACAACATCATTTTTATACTGTTTCAAATAATGAAATATTTTCCTTCTTTTCTGTGGAGAATTCAATCCATTCACATTCCATGATAAAAATCTAACTGTCATCTGAGGTTTCACGAAGCGAATCGAGCAATTGCCAAAGACTCTGTTGCACAGCAGTAGTCTTTGGTCTCACCCCTCCCACTGCTTCTGATTTCTGTGTTTTCCCATTTGCCCCCTTCTCTTCTTGTGGTACAGTGGACCTCTGCTGTTTTTGCTTCTCTAACCTTTGCTTCTCTGCTGCATGAGTTATACGTTGATCTTTTGGTTCTTGCGCCAACAGTTCAAGGTCCAGATCCACCTTTCTTGTACTTCTGGGGTGCTTTATTTTAGGCTCTGGGAAGTCTGTAAAAGAATCATCTGAAAAACCACCTACTGCTCCTTGAGACTCTTCTATTGCTCTTTGGGTTTGTATTGCTTCTAGTTCTACTTGCCTAGACAATTCCTCAATCCCTCTTTCAAGATCTTTATCTTTGACAACTCCTTCTACAGTTAGCAGCGTGGATGAACATGGGGATGTTGAGGCTCTTTTAAGAATGTTATGACAGAAATGTTCTGCTTTTTCCACAGTATTTAAACGGTATCTTACTTCCTCGTATCTCAAAATTATGCCAACTGGGGCATCCCATCTGAATGGAATCTGACATCTTTTCAATTCATTCACCAAAAATCCATAATCCTTCCTGTCCCTTAACATCTTAGGTGGTAGCTCTTTATAAACACCGATTTGATTACCATCAAGTTGAACATTGGCAAGGAAAGATTTTTGCAAAATATCATTTCTCAATCTTCTGTCAGTAAAGTAAATCACAACATCTCTAGGCAGATTCCTTTGTCTTGCCACACGAGAGTTCACCCTGTAGATCTTGTCAATTCTGCTAAAAATTAGCTTGGGATCAATCTTTAGAATCTGGGCCAATACCTCTACACAAACTGCTCTCAAATCTTCTCTGTTATTTTCCCTTATTCCCCTCAGTCTTAAGGCAAACTCCATAGCCCGAAATTGAATCATTGTAATTTCATCTTCAAGTCTCTGGTTTCTGACATCAGCTTTAAAAAATTTCTCTTCTGCATCTTTCTTATTAGATTCAACTTCTATATTTAGTTCATCCACTTTTTTCTCCACCGCCATCACTGCATCTGAGAGACCAGCTACTGCTTTAGTTACATTTTGTCTCAACTTATCACATTTTTCTTTAACCAGCTCCTTCATTTCCATTTGATTTTTCTCCATTTTTTCCTCCATCTTCTCCATTTTTTCAACAACACTTCCTAATGTCTTAGCTATAAAAGCTTTCAAATCCTCATTTCCACTTTCTTGGATTTGAGTCTGAGTCTGTGTTTGTGGCTTAACTGGCTTTTCCTTTGTCTGATGCGTGGGGGATTCTCCCCCTGCTTTTTGTTTTGAAGCCATGCCTGTACACAATCTTAACCTCTCAAAAAAGGAAAATCTTCCTCCTTTTCCTCTTAATCCAGCTTTTCTCCCCAGTTTTGCAAGGAAAGGAGTTAAATAAATTTTATTTCTGTTTTAAAGTCTTGTCAAAATATTTCTTTCAGTTACTGCAAGGCAGGCTTACTTTTCACTTTTCAGTTTACTTCCTCAGTTTTAGCCAGTCGCCATTTTTCAAACACTTTCTTCCAGAGACTCTTAAACTGAGGATTATACAAAAAAAAAAAAACACCTGCTTTTTTCCTTCTTTGTGCTTCTTTGTGCTGATCCAGATTTCACCAAGTTCTATTCATTATAAACATCCAATATTGGTGGAGTTGCTCACGTCGTCTTGCTCTGCCATTTAACAGAGGTCCCTCGCCGCGCGGAGCTTCAGTGGGTTGGAGAGGGAGCCTTCACCCTGAGCGCTCCCCAGGGCAAAAAAGAGATCCTGGGGGCAACTCAGGGGGCTCTACCTGCTCCCACTGGCTCTATCCGCCCTTCCAGCCTGAAGAGAGGATTTTCCGAACCGCCTGACAGCTGTGAGGCGGCTCCAATGCGCGATGAAGCCGGTGGCCATAAAACGACCGTCCGGCGACGACGTAGACGCCACCGGAAGCCCACCTCCTGCTGGTTTGATGCCTCACGTACCAAAGTCGGTTCGGGTCCTGTTGGTAAGCGAAGTTTACGAAAAAACCCCTCCCACCATATAGTGGGCTACCATTTGTCCAGCCAGGCCAGGCCCAATATTACAGGTTCTATCATCGTGTCCACCACTACGAACCGTATGTACTCCCAATGATGCCCTACCTCTAGTTTCACTAGTTCGGTCATTTGGGTGGCTGGGGTTCCCCCTAAGGTGGATCCATCTATTTGTTCGAACGTTATTGGGGTTTTCAGGGTTCGTAGCTTGATACCTAGACGGGTGGCTACTGAGCATCTCATCAGACACCTGGTGCACCCAGAATCAATGAGAGCCTCGTGCTGTACACGTGGACTACCGCCTAACAGTGTTAAAGCTATTGGGATGAGGAAGGAAGGAATGGGACCACTTACCATCGGGTCGGTTTTCTCATCGTCCTCTTCACTCTCCGACAAAACAACGGGGACTATCCCAGGGTGTATAGAAGGGCCCGTCTCCTTGTTCGTCATGGTATGAGGGCTTTGTCCCAGCTGCGATACGCCTTTGGTCTTCTCTGGGGTTGGTCGACCTCGAGGTTTTCCACTGGACGTGGGTGCCCCAGAACTGCCCGGCTGGACTGGTGGCAACAGACACTCCAGAGCCCTATGGCCCATTTGGTTACAACGGAAACACCACAGCATTCACCTTGTGGAGTCGGTTATCCAAGGACTGGGCTCCCCTCTTCCTGCCATTCTCTCAAGACCTGGTCTATCAGGTTGACAGCGATTGGAACCTGAGCTGACACCACTTCGTACCCGGAATTCACGTAGCCCAACGTCCAAATCGATAGCTGCCTTAAACCATTCGGACAGGCGGGGTGGCAGTCCTCGATATACACAGGCCTGCCGCAACTCACGGTCCAATCCAAGATGGAACTGGTGAACCAACATGCGTTCAGGCCATCCCCGTATTCTCCCTGCCAACTGCCGGAAGTCCTTCACGTAATCCTTTGCCGGGCGACCCCGTTGTTTTAAAGCCACGAGTTCCCCCTCTGCCACCTGAGTCCTAGTGTCATCTTCAAATCGGACTCTGAGAGCGTCCAGAAAGAGTCCAAATCGTTGAGTTCTCGGGCATGGTCATTATGCAAATCCGCCACCCAGTCAGCAGCCTCCCCTGTCAGAGTCGTTGTGATGGCCACCACCATAGACCATTGGGTGGGATACAACTGGCCATAAAGGTCAATATAGCTAAGCACCTGGCTTAGGAAAAGAGCCACCCGATCAGGGTTACCATCAAAGGTGGTTTGTAACGGGGGTGGCCCCCATACAGGGTGAGAGCCCCACATCCCTGGCTGCCCCAGCAAGACGTGAGGGGCCTGAATAGGGCCACTCGGGGCCCTGGAGCTAGCTGCCTGTCCTGGAGCCGAACGGAGCGAGCCAGGCCCCATGGCTTTTGGTCCCATAGATTGACCCGTTGGCTGGGGTGTGGTGGACAGCCACAACGATCCTACCTTCAACTTGGGGCTGGCTAACCGAAACCTCATCTCCTGTCCTGTAGAGGGGGGGGGGCGCCAGCTGGTGTTCGATTCAGTCCCTGTCAACCACGGTTGCCATGACTGTGCATCACGGAAGCTAGCAACTCCAAAGCGCTCCCGGAGCACTTCAAGGGTGGATTGCCCCACTCCCGTCGAGTAGCTCCACTCTCCATCATTGTCATCGACCCAATGCCTCTCCCTTCATTGACAAAACCATTCGCTGTATGGAAGCGCTGTTGGGTCCTTGCGAGCATGGGGGGGAGCAACCAAAGCGGGGCTTTGCCACCATTCCCCCAACTCTAACTGGCTGTCCCTACTGCTTGCCAGCCCGACCTCTCTGGGCTCTTCACCCTGACTGCAGCTTCGTCTCCGTTCCTTCTGTCAGACCGCAGGCTGGCTTTCTCCCAGGGCTTCCTCCGCAGTGGGTGACAGCCCCTCCTCCTCCTCCAGAGCCAGCGAAGCGGAGGCTGCCTCCACGCCCTCCGCCATCCGTAGTCCACACAACAGTAAAGGGAGCGCCAATTTCCTCTCAGACGTTCTGAGCAAGACGCAAGCAAAACACAGGAACTTCAGTTCAACTCTTTCATGTATGCTGGTTTATTCGTGTCGGCTTCTATCTCACTGCGATTTGCTCAGGCGAATGAAATCGGCGCTATGATTCTCTGGTAAGCAGCGTTTTAAATAGCCCGCCTGTGAATTGCCTCCGTCCCCTCCTTAAATACCACGCACCAGCTAGTATCACCACGCCCCTCTCCTTTCTCCACAGGCGTGCTGGGCAGTGGGGAGCGCCGGCGTGCTTCTCCGCATTGTTCCAGAAAATGCCCTACACCCGGCGTACACGACACCTCCATCCCGCACCCCGCACATGACTGTCTGCACCCAACACCACCATCACCCTGTGTGTGTATGTATGTATGTCGTTTGTTGCTGTCATCGCGCTGTAGTGTGTCAAGCGTGCTGCGAGGCTTGACACCCACCATAGGCATTGGCCTAGGTAATAGCCTGGGAGTCTGGTCCACAGGGACAACCAATATCCAATTGCACGTTTCCACATGATTGTAGCAAGTGAAGATATGCCCAGTTCCAACCGAATTGCGGCGTTACTTACGCAGGGAGGGACTCCCATCAGACGGCGTAGGAACTGGCTGTGGACAGACTCAAGAGAGGAGATGTTGGATTGGACCCATAGGGGGGCACCGTAGGTGATAGCCGCTATCACCTTTGCCCTGTAGACTTTTATTGCTGAGGGGATATGATGAGCTCGTTCAGTATGAAAAAAGTGCAAGAGGGCGTGGGTGGAAATCTTAGCCTTATTACAGAGAGATTCAACCTGCGCAGGCCACTTGGTATTAGATTGAAAGAGGATACCTAGGTATTGAAACGTGTGGACCTGTTCCACTGGGATGCCATCCAGGTTCCAGTGATAAATTTTCCTGCTTCTTGCAAATACCATGATTTTAGACTTAGAGTGGTTTATATGCAGTTGGTTAGCAGAGCTCTAGGGATGCTGTCAAAGGCAGCCTTTAGGTCTATAAAGGCGACACAGAGATGACCCTTCCTGGGGGTGGAGTATTTTACGGCAAGATGATGACGGATCAGAGCATGGTCAATTGTAGAGTGGTTTGGACGGAACCCCGCCTGCTCATAACCGAGCAGGTCGGCCTCTTCAGCCCAGCACTCCAGTTTGGACAGGAGATAACGGGCATAGAGTTTCCCCAAAATTGAAAGAAGACTGATGTTACAGAAGTTGCTGGGATCGGAGTGCGCGCCTTTCTTATGTATTGGGATAATTATAGCATCCTTCCAGAGCTTGGGGATAAGGCCCGTTTGGTTGATTGCATTGAATACCTCGGTAAGAACCGGGATCCACCAGTCCTTATGGGCTAGGATGGCTTCGGCTGGGATGAGAGGAAGATGGTCACTGAAAATCCTGTCGTCTACTTTGAAGGAGGAAATGTATGGCAAAAAGGCTCTCGAAACCAAAGTATAGTCTATTGTGCTGTTGCCGGTTTTGGCCAAGTGGGTAAATTCCCCAGGGACATCTGGGGGACATCTGCCATTAAGGGGGAAGAGGTCTAGTTTGATGGTAAGGAGAGCTAGACAAGTCCCCGCTTTGTCAACTTTCCGATCCTTGGAAACTCTCCCTTTCAGGGTATCCAGGGGTGGTCATCCCTGGCCGGGCCTGTCCACCAACGGGAGGCAACTAGGGTTTCCCAAGTCCCTGCAGTGCGGGCGTTTAGATCCCCCGCCAGAAGAACCAAAGAATGAGGGAATCTAAGTGTGATGGTAGTGAGAAAATCTTCCAGACCGGCCCACAGCTCATCCAAGTCCCAGTGAGAGCCCCCGGGAGGAAGGTAGACATTAAACACCAGGAGCGAGAGTTTCCCGATGGATATCAGATTTGCCTGGGCATAAGGGGGAAGAGAGTCCACAGGAACCACGTTTGCATGCAAATCCAGGGAGATACCTATTGCAAGGCCGCCCTTCGAACAACCACCAAGCAGTGAGGGACGGGCTGGCAAGGATATGATTTCAAAACCACATAGCAAAATGTCGTTGACCTTCCACGTTTCCTGAAATATGAGGATTTGAAAGTTTTTGAGGTAGTTCAAAAAGTCCGGGTCGGCTTTTTTGGATGCCCACCCTGCAATGTTCCAACTCAAGATGGACCAAGGAGGAGTTGGAGGGTGGATCTTTGGCTGTCATTTAGTAGCAACAGGGGGCTGGTGGAAAGACTGGGGGACAGTTAGACCAAAAAAATATGTTATCTTGACTTGTTTTTCTTGCTTGGTTTTGGGGTCATTTTTAGATCTTGGAGAATTCTGGTGGGAAGCCAGATTTGGACTGAGGTTATCGTCCTGGTCTTGGTAGTGGCTTGAATATCATACAGGTAAAACTGTCGGGGGAGACAACTGTATGGTGTTGTTGTCATCAAAATAAATGCAGCCGTTATGTGATTTGGTGATGATGATAGACGGCAAAAGAGGGGGGAGACCGAGGAGTCTGCAAAGTCAAACCAGCCAGTTGTGGGGACTGATAGTGTGGCATTTCGGGAGGCGAGATTCTTGGAGCAGAAGGGGAACAAGTGATCAAAGATAAGGGGCCGAGTCCTGTCAGCTTCTCAGTGCTGACATAGTAAAGAGGGGGTTAAATTCCTGTGAGATTATTAAGAGAGAGAGTGCCATAGAGTGATTTAGATAATGACCAATAGGATAAGGAAGCAAGCCAGGAAAGGGAGGGATGATGGAGCAGAGGTCATTTCCTGGCTGCATATGAGTCCGTGAAGACGTTGTTCTAACAAATAAAAGTTTTTTTTCTTTATTATCAAAATGTGAGAGGCATCTAAATTTCGTTCAGACAACTCTAGTGTGACACCTTCGGAATCAGAGGTAGAGAGGGGTTGATCTGGGAGCGCAACATTTCTAGTCCAGAGGTCATCCTCCTGTTGTTGCTGGGTCGCCAGTGGATTTGTGGAACTGGTAGTTGAGGCCCTCAAAGAGCTACCAGCTTCTGTGTGAAGGTCCTTGCACTCCATTCCCATCCGGCAACAAGTGTCCACGTTGATCGGCTTCCTCCCAAGAGAAGATAGGTGGGTATTTATAAAGAATCTCTGAGGGAAGACTCCAAAATGGGTGATCTGTCCCCCCCTTCAGAGACCCACAAAAACACAGCCAGCCGAGGGTTAAGAATCACTTGGCACACTCCACAGTTCTTATCTCAACCTTGGCAGCGATATGCACACCGTCTGCCAAGGACTTTATTAGTTTACACAAACAAGAAAATCACCTACGTAGCTTTGCCGTTCATCTAGCTTCCAAGACTACGAGGTTGCTATGTTTGTTTAGCTTTGTTCGTCACAAACTTCTTGACCCACTGGCCTGTCTTATATAGATAGGCTCTGGGTGTGGTCCAGTGACTCATTGATCCTGTGACTCCAATCAGTGACTCAGGTCTATTTCCTCATACGCCGCAGCTGCAGTAATCTTTTCTCTCGCCTTCTTTGGCGTGCATCCAGGAATGACGTCTCTCCCTCACTCTCATCTGAGACACCTGTTTCCCCACTACTTGGCTCTCTTTCAGCTGGCACCTGAGACGGTGCCAGAGGTGGGGGGGGCTGGGAGATCTGGCTGGCTCCTCTTCCTCCTGCTCAGAGCTTCCTTCC
This sequence comes from Coluber constrictor foxii, assembly GCA_038048745.1. Lineage (NCBI taxonomy): Eukaryota > Metazoa > Chordata > Lepidosauria > Squamata > Colubridae > Coluber > Coluber constrictor. Next base: position 47,367,488 of record CM075966.1, read on the forward strand.
TCCAATGGGATAGGCTCAGAGGACGGGGCCACAACACTATCCCCCACCGCAGGGCCCTTCCCCCGGGTCTGACGGTCGGGATGGGGTCGGGACGGGAACTGTTCGTGGAAAGCCCGCACCAGGTCAGGGGCCTGAACGGCAGACGCGTCCACACAGGTGAAATCCTCGGCCCCGTACCCTTTCCAAGCGATGAGGTATTGGAAGCGCCCCTTCAGCCAACGGGAGTCCCGAATACTGTCCACCTCATACGTCAAGGCGTTGTCCTCGTCGGCTGCGGCTGGGGGGGCAGGCGGCGGCGGGCGGCGGAGAAGGCTAGCGGGAGTCTCAGGGACCAGGAGGGACCGATGAAAAACGGGGTGGAGCCACATGGAGCGGGGTAGAGTCAACCGATAGGCCACCGGGTTGATGACCGCCTCGATGGGGAAGGGACCGATAAAGCGGTGGGCCAGTTTCCTCACCGGCTGGTCCGTGGGGAGGTGTTTCGTGGACAGCCACACCCGATCTCCAACTTCCAGCGGTGGCGTCGCGCGGCGGGCGCGATCGGCGAACCGTTTATAGTCCTCTTTCGCCCGGATCAGCTGCCGCCGCACCAGTTGCTGCACTGCCTGCAGCTCCGAGAGGAAGTCCCGGGTCTCAGGAACAGGGGAGTCCATGATGGTCAACGGAAAAAACCGTGGATGGTACCCGACGTTGGCATGGAACGGTGTCATCTGGGTGGAGGTATGTTGGGAGTTGTTAAAAGCGAACTCCGCCAGGGGAAGGTACTCGGCCCAGTTGTCCTGCTGCTGGTTGACAAAACAGCGGAGGTACTGCTCCAGTATGCCAATGACCTTCTCCGTGCCCCCGTCAGTCTCCGGATGGTGTGACGACGACAGGCACACCTGCACCTCCAGCGCAGCCATCAGGCTTTTCCAGAAGCGGGCCGTGAACTGGGCCCCACGGTCCGAAACCACCCGGTCCGGCAGGCCGTGGAGGCGGAAGATGTGTTGCAGGAACAGGCGAGCCGTGGTACGAGCCGAGGGCAGGCCGCGGCACGGGATGAAATGTGCCATCTTCGTGAGCGCATCCACCACCACGAGGACAGTCGTGAACGTAGCGGACAGGGGCAGGTCAGTCAGGAAGTCCATGGAGATGGCTCCCCACGGTCTCTCCGGTGTCGGCAGCGGCTGGAGGAGTCCAGGAGGGGGGCCGGACGCGGCTTTGGCCTGTCGGCATGTCACACAGGACGTCACGTAGGCGTGCACGTCGTGCCGTACCCGAGGCCACCCAAAAGTCCGCGTCACTAGGTTCAAGGTCTTAAAGAAGCCGAAGTGCCCCGCCGCGGGGTTGTCATGGCACTGGTTCATGACGAGGGCTCGGAGCGGACTTGTGGGCACGTACAGCCGACCCCGGTGCCTGAGCAAGCCCTCCTCCACGGTCCATGGGGACGCGGGGCCGACTTCCGCTCTCCGCTGCTGCGACCAGTCGTCCCGTCGCTGCGCTTCCAGCACCTGAGTCCGCAGGTCCACCGGTTCCTGGACCGCGGCCAAGGAGTCCGCTGGCAGCACCGTCCGGGGGGAAAGGGAGTCCTTGGGGCAAAAGTATTCCGGCTTATGGGATAGCGCGTCCGCCCTCTGGTTGAGGTGGCTCGGAATGTATGTGACGTGGAAGTTGAACCAGGTGAAAAACAACGACCACCGGATCTGCCGCTGGTTCAAATTCCTGGCCGTGGTGAGGTGCTCCAGGTTCCGATGGTCCGTCCGCACCTCCACCTGGTGTCGGGCCCCCTCGAGGTGATGTCGCCAAAGCCTCGAACGCGGCCTTGATAGCCAGCAACTCCTTTTCCCAGATGGTGTAGTTGCGCTCGGAAGGAGTGAGTTTCCGGGAGTAGTAAGCGCAGGGAAAAAGAGTGCCGCCATCCACCGGAGCCTGTAGCAGCACCGCTCCAATCGCCACGTTGGACGCGTCTGTCTCAACCACGAACGGACGGTGTGGATCGGGGTGCCTCAGGACCGGCTCCGTGACAAAGGCCTGCTTGAGAACCTCGAAGGCCTGCTGCTGCGGGGGCCCCCACTGGAACGGAACCTTCTTCCGAAGGAGCTGGGTCAACGGCACGGTCAGGGTGGCAAAGCCCGGGATGAAGGTCCGGTAGTAGTTGGCGAATCCCAACAGACGCTGGACGTCCTTCACCCGACGCGGGGGTTCCCAACTGCGCAAGGCCGCCACCTTGTGTTGGTCCATCGTGATGCCCTCGGGGGTGATGATGTGCCCGAGGAACTCTATGGAAGTCTGGAAGAAGTAACATTTCTCCAACTTCGCATAGAGCTGGTGCTCCCGCAGGCGCTGCAGGACCTGGCAGACATGCTGGAGGTGACTTTCCGGGGTCCGGGAATAGATCAAAATATCATCCAGGTAGATCACCATGAACCGATCCAGCATGTCCCGGAACACGTCGTTCATCAAGTGCTGGAAGACCACGGGGGCGTTGGTCAACCCAAACGACATGACGGTATATTCAAAGTGTCCGTATCGGGTGCCAAATGCCGTCTTCCACTCATCCCCCTCTCGCATCCGCACCAGGTTGTAGGCTCCCCGGAGGTCGAGCTTGGTGAAAATCGAGGCCTCCCGCAACCTCTCCATCAGCTCCGGGATCAGCGGCAGGGGATAGCGATTCCGTACCGTGATGCCATTCAAGCGCCGGTAGTCGCAACACAGGCGCAAGTCCCCCGTCTTCTTTTTCACGAAGAGGACTGGGGCCGAGAGCGGGGAGGTCGAAGGCCGGATGAACCCACGGGCCAGGTTCTTGTCCAGAAAGTCCCGTAAGGCGGCCAGCTCGGGCTCCGACATGGAGTACAGGCGTCCCGAGGGCAGGGGCACGTTGGGCATCAAGTCCACCGCGCAGTCGTAGGGTCGGTGTGGGGGCAAGCGATCCGCCTCCTTCTCGCTGAACACGTCGGCGAAGGATGTCAGCTCCGGAGGCAAGGAGACGTTTGGGGCAGAGACGTCCTGGCCGGCACAGGTGTGGCGAAGGTGGTCGACACACTGCAGGCTTGGGAACGAGATGGCATTTCTCGACCACGCCACCTGAGGGTCGTGAGCCCGAAGCCAGGCCATCCCCAGGACCAAGGGGAAGTGCAGGTCCGCCGTCACATAAAACTGGATCGCCTCCTCATGGTTCCCAATGGCAAGGCGCAAGGGCTGAGTAGCGAAGTTGATGGGCCCCGCCACAAGTTCCCGCCCATCAATAGTTTCGACCCTCAACGGAGGGTCCACTGGAACCAAGGGAACCTTGTAATGGGCCACAAAGGCCTGGTCCATAAAGTTCGTGGTGGCCCCCGAGTCCACCAGCGCGTGCGCCTGGAGCCCCTCCGACCGGTTAGCCAACAACACCCGGGTGTTCAAAATCAGGTGCCGAGGGGGCTCACAGTCCACAGCCGCCGCCTCCGGCGGGGCATGGTCACCTGCCTGACCCAGAGTTTCCCCTAAGCCAGGCCTGACCCGTTTCCCGGCTGGTCACGCCGAGGCTCCGGAACAGGCTTGAGCGATCCACTCTGCTTCCGGGGACACGAGGCGGCGAAATGTCCAGCCTCGCCGCAATAGAGGCACAACCCCCCTTGGCGTCTCCGCATCCGCTCCTGGGCCGTCAGTTGAGGTCTGGCTGCTCCGAGCTCCATGGGCTCCTCAGCCGTCGCCACCAAACGCGGTACGGTCCGGGGTGCTGTTGGTACGAAACGCGGGGGTGCCGGCACTGTCGGTGGTTCCGGAAGAGCCCTACGGGGCCGTCGCTGTTGTAGGCGGGCGTCGATGCGCAGGCAGTGGGTCACCAGCGCGTCCAGGGTCTGTGGCGCCTCCACCCGAACCAGCTCGTCCTGCATCTCATCGCAGAGGCCGTCCTGGAAGGCATCCATCCTGGCCTAGCAATCGGAACTCCGCAATATAGTCCTGCAGGGGGCGCTGGCCTTGGCGGAGGTCCTTGATGCGCCTCGCTGCCGTCTGCACCCGGAGGGGGTCCTCAAACATGGTGCGCAGGTGTTGCAAAAAGCCCTGATAGTCCAGAAGCAAGGGGCTGTCTTGCAGCAACAGGGGCGTGGCCCATCAGGCGGCAGTGCCAGAGAGGGAGCTGATAATAAAAGCCACCCGAACCCGGTCATCCGGAAAATCCTCCGGCCGCATTGCCATGTACAGCTGGCACTGTCCCAAGAAGGCCGGGAACATTTCCTGCTGCCCAGAAAACTTATCTGGCATGTTCACTGGGCATCTGGGACGGGGAAGGGGAGCAGGTGGAGCTGCTACAGGAGCATTTCCCAAAGCAAGTTGTGCAGTTAGCTGTGCTACTTGCTGTTGCAGAAGTTGATTGGCCTCCAGCATCTGCTGTACCTGCTGCTGCAGCTGTTGGTCCATCGTGGGTTAACGATGGAGTTTTGGGTGACGAACAAGATGATCTGTCCCCCCCCTTCAGAGACCCACAAAAACACAGCCAGCCGAGGGTTAAGAATCACTTGGCACACTCCACAGTTCTTATCTCAACCTTGGCAGCGATATGCACACCGTCTGCCAAGGACTTTATTAGTTTACACAAACAAGAAAATCACCTACGTAGCTTTGCCGTTCATCTAGCTTCCAAGACTACGAGGTTGCTATGTTTGTTTTGCTTTGTTCGTCACAAACTTCTTGACCCACTGGCCTGTCTTATATAGATAGGCTCTGGGTGTGGTCCAGTGACTCATTGATCCTGTGACTCCAATCAGTGACTCAGGTCTATTTCCTCATACGCCGCAGCTGCAGTAATCTTTTCTCTCGCCTTCTTTGGCGTGCATCCAGGAATGACGTCTCTCCCTCACTCTCATCTGAGACACCTGTTTCCCCACTACTTGGCTCTCTTTCAGCTGGCACCTGAGACGGTGCCAGAGGTGGGGGGGGCTGGGAGATCTGGCTGGCTCCTCTTCCTCCTGCTCAGAGCTTCCTTCCTCCAATGGGATAGGCTCAGAGGACGGGGCCACAACAATGGGTCAGATGGTTGCGAAGACCACATAAAAGCGAGGGGGTCTTGGATGAGCTGAACTTGAGAATCAGGCGTTTATGGTGGGATGTGCTAGGAAGCCATTCCACAGAAAGCAGCTCATTGTCCCGGATGTGAGAATTGGATAAGAGCCTCAATGTGTCTAATATGGTTTTACGGTTGGTCCAGTCATGCTTGTTAAAATAAGAATGGGCCAGGTTCAGACATAAGTTGGCTGTGAGCAATTGGAGATTCACTAACATCATCGGTTGTGGAGGGAGATGGCTATCCATTCGGGATGGGCTCAGTGCATGTCTGATGGTTCTACAGGAATGTGATGCTGAGACCGACTTACTAAGGGATTCCACTTTGCCCTCCAGCACTCCAACAGAGGATGTCAGAAGGGTAATAGAGTCGGCAAGACGGAGACAGAACTGTTGCAAAAGCCGGATATCCGAGGACTGAACTGAGTTGATAGGGGATGTCAAAGCAATGAAACAGGGCAAGACAGAACTAGCATCTGATGGTGTCGGACAATCCAGCGGAGAAGGTGTGTTGCAGAGTGAGGCAGCCAGGGATTCCGATTCTTCCAAAGGAGAGCTGGGCAGAGAGTCCAGAGATATTAAGTTTTGGAAGAATTTGTCCAAGGAACTAGTTGATATGTTCGGATCTTGGTTCAATTTCATGGTGTCAGTCTTTTTGATCTTAGGCAAGGGGCCCATTATGTTTTCAAGGGAGGTATCCAGACAAGGGTCCCTCGGGGATAAGGAACGATGACATTTGTGTGGACTCATATCAGGGCAGCCGGTTGATCTCTTGGAGGAGGATGTTGGGTAGTAATACGGCCCAAAGCAGGTTAACGTTCTGATAGTAGATTTAAAAAGTCCCTGGCTTATACAGTCTCCCAGTTAAAAACAGATTATATGGGTAAAGCTTCAACAGAGATCAGCCCATATACATCAAAACAGTCAAGGCAGTTAAAGCAGCTTGTAGGGAACATTTGCCGAGTTGTTCGCAGGCAGAATGAGTGATAAAGGCAGGGCACTGGGCCAGGCAATTAGGCCTAACAAACAAAGATATCAGAAGAATTACAAAACCGGGCTCATTGCCAGAGTAAAATGGGAGTTGCCGGGGGAGAGTTGGAAAATTAACTGGTATGCAATTTTGCATTTAAAACTCCCCTGCAAGGATTGGGGGGAGGGGTGGGGGTAAAAGCTGAAAGCACAGTTTAAAAAGCCACAATAGGGATGAAATAATCAATCAAGGAGAGAAGCAACCTGGAACTAAGGAGAAATTTTCTAGCAGTGAGAACAATTAACCAGTGGAATGGCTTGCTTTGAGAAGTCGGGGAATGCTCCAACACTGGAGGTCTTCAAGAAGAGACAGGATAGCCATTGTCTCCTGCTTGAGCAGAGGTGTTGTCCCTGATTCGGGTCTGAGCCTGGTGCCAAAGCCAATGATAGGCAACAGACGTGAGGTGCAGGTTTTCTGACTGCTTTTTATTGGGGTAGTCCAAGGAAAAGGGCTCCTGGCCAAAATGCCAAGAACCCAGAACAAAGGATTAAGTAAGCTTTAGACATTTTCACTAAAAGAGAAGGTGGGACAAGGTGAGATAATAAGAAATATCATCTAATGAACATTTTAGTAATAATTCTACAATTTGTTCTCTTGGTCTCTAGCTGTCCCTATTCCTAAACCTTGGCTAATGAATGCCCCAGGAGTTATCTAATAAACATTTTATTGGCTGCAGGCCATCACTATTCCTAATTTTTAGCTGAGGCTTGCAAGTTGTCCAACTCTTGTTACTTTTATCAGCTTTCTAACTACCCAGAATTGTTACAAGATTTACACATGCAACTTCCGGCTGTGACGTCATGCTGTAGCGGGGCAAACTAGCAGGGCCCCACTAGTTTGTACCCAATTTTTCGTGTTTTTGAAGCCTTTTTTGGCAGGTCGGATCCTGGAGGGATTGGCGAGGTGGAGGGGTTTCTTCGGAGTTTGAATGTGGAGCAGTGTGAGCACACGTTCGGCAAGAAGAGCCCTCTGGATACACACGGAAGAAATCTGCATGAGAATGGCGGATCCAGAGGCGTGATGTCCTGATGATTTATACAGGGAGCGAATAGTGGAAAGCAGCTTGAAGAACCGGAGAGAGGAGAATAAAAGTGCCAGAAAGGAAAAAACTCTCAGAGATTGTTAAAAGACTTGAAAGAGAAGCGGCAATGTGAGACTCCAAGGAGGAGCTTGAGTGGCAAGACGGCAGTGGGAGCGAAGACTGAGAGCTGTCAAACAAGGAAAGAACTTATCGTGGTGACTGGAGCAAAGGAGTGGATTGGAACGTGTATGTTACATTTCTGGTGCTAAAAGAAACTTTATAACGCTGGTTGTTGTTGGAGTCTAAGAAGAGAAAGTGCCGGGTTTGAAGGATACGTTGGAGGCAACAGATTAAAAAGCTGAACTACTGACAATGAAGGTGACTGTGCAGTTTGGAATAAAGAAGACATCTTGAAGGAAGGGGTGAAAAAAACCCTGTTTTCTTTAAAAAACAACAAACTCTTATGTCCATTAACAACTAACTGAAGAGCATTTAGTATTCCTTATACATATATCCCTTATATATATCTATATAGCAACTGAAGTATTTATAATCTATATTTGTACTTATTATACTTAGATAATACTTATTTTTATTTACATATACATATATTGAAATATTTATAACTTGTATTAATCCATATCAATCTTTGTGTATTCACATACTTATATATTTAGTTCTGCATATTAATAGACTTTCACTTAATTGTGAGTGAATAGAGTAGTATACATAGAGATATAGAAATAGATCCAAGGTTGCTAAGTGTAATGGTAATAGAAGTTTAGGAAGGAAAGAATACATTGATGAATTATTGTCTACGATTGATTTGTGTTATTATTGATTTACATATTTACATATTATATATATTAATAATTACTAAGCAAAAATTGGGACTTCCGGTGGCGCCTCCGTCGTTGTCGGCGGTCGCTCCATGACCGCCGGCCTCGCCGCGCATAAAAGAGCCGCCTTACAGCTGGCAGGCAGCTCGAAAACCCCACTCTTCGATTGGAAGAGCGGATAGAGCTACTGGGGGTGTGGTAGAGCCCCCTGAATTGCCCCCAGGACTTTTTTCTTGTCCTGGAGAGGGCTCAGGGTGATGGCTCCCTATTCACCCCCAGAGAAGCTCCGCGCAGCGAGAGATCTCTGCTGCTTGTAGCAGCGGAGCCAGACGTCGTGAGCAACACCACAAGATTGACTGAAACTTAAACAAGCTGGTGAAACCTGGACTAATCAAAAAAGGAAAAATGCAAGTATTGTTTTTTATTAATTTTTTAGAAGAAAAAAAAAAGAGAGACTGGAGAAATTGTCTTGAAAATGGCGACTGCCTTTGCTTGGAAATTGCTTAAGAAAATGGAGAGTGGAAAGTGAAAGTCAGAGCTTAGCCAGTGCCGAAGTACTTTAAAAGAAACATTCTAGTAGGGAAAAGAAACAAAATTGATTTAAACAGAACTTCTCTGTCTTTTTGAAAAAAGTTAAAACTTTTTTTAGAAGTATGACTCCTAAACAAAAATCAAGGGGGGGCTCCCTTACAAGTCAGACAAAGGAAAAAGCAGAAATGACTCAAATGCACTTGCAGGGAACTGCAAATGAGGACTTAAAAGATTTTATAACTAGGTCTTTAGGAAGTGTTGTTGAGAATCTTGAGGAGCTGGTACAGGGAAAATATGATCAATTGAATCAAACCATTACTAAAGTAGTTTCTGATCTTTCAAGTGCAGTGGTGGAAATGGGGAAGAAAGTGGCTGAAATCAGTATTAAGTTTGATTCCAAGATGAAAGATATACAAGAAAAATTTGTTGAAGCTGATGCCAAAAATCAGAATATTGAGAATGATGTGATGATGCTTCAATTTAAAGCTATGGAATCTGCTTTAAGATTAAGAGGTATAAGAGAGAATAATAGAGAAAATCTAAGAACACTTTGTGCTAAGGCACTAGCGGTATTATTAAACTTGGAAGATGATCAAATTCTTGGTTGTATTGAAAAAGTCTACAGGGTCAACTCACGTGTGGCTAGACAAAGGAATCTGCCTAGAGATGTTGTTGTTTATTTTACTGATAGAAGATTAAGAAATGATGTTCTACAAAAGTCTTACTCAGCCACTCTAAAGGTAGAAGGTTTACAAGTTAAGGTGTTTAAAGAGTTACCATCTAGGATTTTAAGATACAGAAAAGATTTTGGATTTCTGGTGAAGGAATTGAACAGAAGAAAGATACCATTTAGATGGGATGTACCAGTTGGTGTAATTTTGAGTTATCAAGATGTGAGATATTGTTTAAACACTGTTGAAAAAGCTGAACATTTTTATAATAACATTCTTAAGGGAGCCCCCATATTTTCATCCTCTTCTATGTTATCAACTATGGAAGAAGACAAGAAGGATAAAGAGTTTGAAAGAGAGCCTGAGGAACAATGTATGCAGATGGAATTACAAAATCAAAATAATCAAAGTGTGTTGAAAGAAAAAGGAGTATTAGGTGGTTTTCTAGATGATCATATCATGGAATATCTAGATTTGAAAATAAAGTATCCCAGAGATTCAAGAGAAGTGGTACCGGGCCTTGAACTGTCGAAAGATAAAGATAAACATATAATTCGAGATGAAAAACAAATATTACTGAAACAGCAGAGGCCCAGTATTCCACAAGTGGAAAAGCATGAAGAGAAAAAGCAACAGAAAGTACAACTTAATGGAGGAAATAAACTGAAAACCACTGAAACTGAACTGCAGCGGAAACTGCGTTTGATGAAGGAAACGCTTTGTGAAAAACTAAAGGATATTTCTGATTTTTAACTTTTATATGATAATGGATTAATTCTGAATAGATAGAATCTATTACAGAAAGGATTATTTGAAATAGTCTTGAAAGATAATCATCGTTATATCTAATTTTTATATGATAATGGATTAAAAACTTGTTACAAAACTCATCCTGATTTGGATTTGACATCTTGAGAAAGTTTAACAGATCACTGCAATATATGCAGAGGATCTGTGATTACCCTATTATAATTTATGGGAACTAATTATCTAGATGATGAAAATGAAGATGAAAATATCTGGGAAACCCGAAGGAAGGAGGTGGAAAGGTTGGCAGGGTTTGAAAGAGTTTTAAAGGAACATCTGGGAGTGCAGCTTGTATGAGCTGCATCTGTTTTTCTTTTAACGGAGACATCAGGAGCCAGGTTTGATTGATCTACCTAGAGGTCTACAAGATACCTTTGCGGTTGGATTTTATATAAAGTCACTCGGGGGGATTTATATTTGAAGAGATGTTTGTTGCTTATGGGGGCAGCTGGAATAGTTGTTTAACTTCAATCAAGATGAAGATGAAGAGAAGACGAAAATTTGGTTACTGAGACAGAAAATCTACTTGATATAATTGTGTATTTTTTTTGGATTATTAAGATAGAAAACTATTAGATATGATTGTTATATATTTTATTAGTATATACTAAGGGGGTCTGATTTACGTAAATAATTATGTTATATATTACATTTAGCGGGATTGATAGAAATGTTAATATTTTGTAGTGGGGTTTAAAGATTAAAAGCGTATTATTGATGGATAATTGACTATTTGAGGTAAAATTGGTAATTGAGGTAAATATTTTTATTATTATTAGGTTTTTTTTATTATACTACTAAATGTTTCACTGTATCTTTTTTAGTTTAATAAAAGTAAGGGTTTTTGTTTTTTTTAAATTTGTAGCAGAAGTCAAGGGGGGGGAGGGGGATTGGGGGTGTTTCAAAATATTTGATAAGTTTTAGGTTAGCAAATAAGCCAAGGGAGGGAAGGGAGGGGAGGGGAGGGAAGGGAAGGGGGGGTGGCTGGGAGGGGGGAAAATGGGGGGGGGGAATGGAAAAATTGTATTGTAAAACTTTTTCAATAAAAAAAAATAATTACTAAGCAAAAATTAATAGTGTACTAAACAATTGACAGTTAGAAATTGGAATTTACTTAATTAAGGATTATATTATAGTATAAGAGATTATTGGGGAACATTATAACAGTTAAAGGGAAAGAATATAAGGGAAATACAGAAGGATAAAGATAGGAAGAGAGGAATAAAGAAATACAGTTTTCTGAGGTTTTCGTGGGTGTTTGTATGTAGGTCTTTGGTTATTTGGGTTTTCTCCTGTGTAAAATTGGAAGTGTCTTGGCGACGTTTCGACGAAGTCTCATTCGTCATCTTCAGGCTGGTGTTTTCGGCTTCATGCTTCTAGGAGCAAACCTGAATAACCAAAGACCTACATATAGAAAAACTTTTTTAGAAATATCAAAATGACAAGCACAACTACCACAGTCACCAAAATAGGGGGAAAAAATAACCTCAATGACAGCTTCCCCCTCAGGATCAAAGTCAGCGGAAGCCATGTTGGGAGGAGAAAAAGCGGGCTCTACCATCAATTTACAACATATGCAGTCAACCTTATTAGTGATACAAGAAACGATGCTAAAAATGCAGGAGGTCATGACAACCAATCACGAAGACATTAAGAATGACATGGGAGAAGTAAAGGGGAAGATAAAGGAGGAGATACGAAAGTTAGACGATAAAATCTGTACAATGCAGGAGACAAAAATTAAAAACAAACAAAAGATAAAGTCAGTTGATGCTAAAATGGTACATATGGAAAAAAAGATGGACATAGTAACGAATAAAATGATGGCGGAACATAGCGAACTGGAAGGAGCCATAATAAATTTGGAGATGGAGAAATCGATGGTATATCTCCGCTTTCAAAATATACCGGAAAACAAGGAAGAAAATCTCCCTGCACTGATGGCTGAGCTACTAGAGGAACTATTGCAAAAAGGGAAACAAGAATTGGAAAACGAAATCGATGAGGCATATAGGATCCACACGAATTATGCACAGAGGAATAGACTCCAGAGAGAGGTCCACGTCAAATTTGTTAGGAAAAAAATAAGAGATGAAATCTATAGTAAAACAGGCGAGGACCCACTGATGTTCAAAGGAAAGGAGATTACTGTACTGAAACAAATTCCCAAAAGAATAAGAGAGCAAAGACGAAGTTATCATTTTCTCTCTACACAATTACTAAAATATAGAGTGATGTTTCGATGGCTCATCCCGGAGGGGATGTTGATAACGTGGCAAGAGAAAAAATTTCAGATTGACACATTAGAAAAGGCTCAGGAGTTCTATGATCATTATATAAGCAGAGAAGATGAACAAGACAGCAGGGAAGATGAAGGAGAAAGTAAAAGCCAGGAAGATCAGTTTTCGGAAGAAAAAATTGTAGAACAAGACAGAAGAGACCATAAGGAAGTAGAGAGTCAAGTGAGGGAAGGAGCCAGAACCAGAGCACAGACCGAGAACAGAGTGAGGAGAGGACTGAGATCAACGGATAAGTAAGAAGATGGAAAATGAAATAAAGATGCTGTCACTAAAGATAAATGGCATCAACTCAGCTACTAAATGTAAACAAATACTATCAAGATTACAGAAAGAGAAAATGGATATCATCTGCCTCCAGGAGGTACATATTAAGGAAAAACATAGAATGTCCTAAATTAGGGGAAGTATTTTCGGCATTGGCACAGAATAAAAAAAAGAGGGATTGCTGTATATATAAAAGATTGGTTAAACCCTAGGAAAATATTTAGTGATAAAGATGGAAAAATTTTAATAATGGAAATAAGTACAAATTATAGGAAAATTCTGCTAGTAACAATTTACGCACCAAGCATAAAACAAGAAAAATTTCATAATAAATTACACAGGAAATTAACAGAATTAGAGGGTGAAAATATTTGTATAATAGGGGACTTCAATGGAGTGGTAGACAATAAATTGGATTATAAGACAGTGAAAGAAAACAAAAATAGAAGACGAAAATTACCAAATGCATTTTTTGAATTGATAAACGAGTTTAATCTAAATGATGCATGGAGACAATTAAATATACAGAAAAGACAATACACCTTCTTCTCTCATCCACATAACTCATGGTCCCGCATAGACATGGCTTGGATGAATCCAGAATTGATCAGTAATCTAGAAGAGATGGATATCATGCCAAACACCTGGGCGAATCATAGTCCCTTAGTATTAAAATGGAAAGGTAGGGGGAAAAGGAAGAGATGGGCATTAGATCAAAGAATTGTAAAAGAGAAACGTTATTCACAAATAATGGAGAAGGAATTAAAGATGTTTTTTAAAGAGAATAGGAATGAAGATACTACAATACAAAACCTGTGGGACACTGCCAAAGCTTATATGAGGGGGATAACTATTGCGTATATGGAGAGGAGAAACAAAGAGAAGAAGGAACAATGAATGTCAACATTGGAGAAGCTGAAAAAATTAGAACTATCACTTCAGAAAGATCCCCAAAACAGGGAAATCAGAAAGGAAATAGAGTTAATGAAACATAAAATTAATATACTAGAACAGGAAGAAATGATAAGGAATATAAAATTGACAAAACAAAACTATTTTGAATTGGCAAATAAACCAGGGAGATGGCTCGCCCACAAATTGAAAAAACAAAAAGCTAAAAAAATGATACAATATTTACGAGATGAGCAAGGAAATTTGCACCATAGAATTGAGGGGAAAAAATATTATTCAAAATTATTTTCAAATACTGTATAGCCAAGAAAACATTAAAGAAGAAAATATCATAAATTACCTACAGGAGAGGAACTTGCCAAGTATAACAGATGAAGATAGGGAAATGTGAAGGGGAAATTACATTAACAGAGTTAAGAGAGGCAATTAAAAAACAGAAAAATAACAAAACACCAGGTACAGATGGAATTCTGGCTGTACTATATAAAAAGTTTCAGGAAGTTTTGGAGGAAATTATGTTGGATATATATAACGAGGTATTAGAGATAGCCAAAATGCCAAATTCATGGATGGAGGCATATATAGCATTAATTCCCAAGGAAAGCACAGACAATCAATTCATTCAAAACTATAGGCCAATCTTGCTGTTAAATGCCGACTATAAAATCCTGGCAACAATAATAGCAGAAAGACTAAAAAAGATATTAAATAAAATAATTCATTCGGATCAAAATGGGTTTTTACCCAAACGACAAATTAAGAACAATACAAGGATTATCATGAATATTTTAGAATACTATGAGGCTCATCCAGAAAAACAATTGGCAGTAATAATGATAGATGCACAAAAGGCATTCAACAACTTGAATTGGCAGTTTTTAATTAATCAATTAATCAGGATGAAATTTGGCAAAAAATTTATAGAAATGATTAAGACAATTTATTCTAAGCAAACAGCAAAAGTTATGGTAAATTGAGATCTTACAGAAAAAGTCGATATAAACAAAGGGGTTAGACAAGGCTGTCCATTGTCCCCCCTCTTATTCATCCTTTCATTGGAAATATTATTGGCACAGGTAAGGGGAAATAAGGAAATAAAAGGGTTAAAAATTAAAAGAGAAAAATACAAAACAGGCCTTTGCAGACGACATGGCATTTATATTAGAGGACCCTTTGGAAACAGGAAAAAAACTCCTACTAGAAATAGAGAAATTTGGAATAGTAGCAGGCCTGAAAATAAATAAAAACAAAACAAAGATAATTACCAAGAATCTCACGCAAGGCCAAACAAGAAATTAGAGGAAAAACTAGGAATTCAAATTGTCAAAAAAGCGAAGTACCTGGGCATTTGGCTCATGGCAAGAACATCTTCAATAAAGGAAGACAACTACTCAAAATTATTGCAACAAATTCAAAAAGATTTAGAAAATTGGGCAAAACTACAAATTTATTTGATTGGGAGAATCACCACGATAAAGATGAATATCTTACCTAACATTTTATATTTGTTCCAAACAGTACCTATAAAATTGGGGAAAACCTTTTTGGGCAAATTGAATAAAATTATTAGTAAATTCATATGGCTAGGGAAAAAGCCAAGAATTAAAATTAAAATGTTACAAGATGCCAGAAGTAAGGGTGGCTTTGGCCTTCCAGACTGGGAACTGTACCATTAGGCAGCAGTAATGTCATGGCTCAGGGAATGGATAAAGCTAAAGAATTGAAGAATTTTAACAATTGAGGGCCATGACTTGCAGAAAGGTTGGCATGCCTTTATTTGGGATGGAAAAGACAAAGCCCACAAGTATTTCCAGAAGTATCAAGTGAGGGAAGTACTATTAGAAACTTTGATGAAAATTAAAAGGCACTTTTATCCAAAAATCCCAAAATGGGTGTCGACAATGGAAGCCTTGGTCTACACTAATTTAATTGATCTTAACAAAATAGTAACATATAAGGAACTGTTAGATGGATTAGGGAATTTGAAATCTAGACAAAAATTATTGGATGAAGGAATTAAAATTGATTGGTGGCCCTATTTACAAATACAAGCAAAATATAAAAAAAAGATTTAGAAGTATATGGATTTCAAACTGACCAACAAGAAATGGACAAAATATTAACTGGGACCGATGAGAAAATAATTACTAAAATATATAAATGCCTCCTTCAATTCAAAATGGAGGAGGAAACGGTAAAGGAAACGATGATAATTTGGGCGAAAAACTTTGGGTATAATATTGAATTAGAGTATTGGGAAAAATTATGGGGAACAAATTATAAGATGACGTTGTTGGCCGCCTATAAAGAAAATATTTACAAAATGTTTTATAGGTGGCATTTACCCCCGGCGAGATTGGCCAAGATATCCCAAAAAGATGCACCAAATTGCTGGAATTGCAATCATCAACATGGGACATATTTCCACATGTGGTGGACATGCCCCAAAGCAAAGTCATATTGGTTAAAAATCCAAAAATGGTTAGAGGAAATGACAGGAGAAAAATTGCTATGAAACCCGAACTATTTTTATTGGGAATTATAAAAGAGAAGATTAGGAAAGAAATTTATTACCTTATACTTCACATAATTACGGCCGCCAGAATTTCATTTGCACAAAATTGGAAACAAAGATTTGCTCCATCAAATACAATGATCATAAAAAAGGTGCTAGACTGTGCAGAAGCAGATAAATTAACAATGGAATTAAAAGACCAAGAGGAAACGATTTATTATGAGACATGGAATAGATGGTATAATTGGTTGGAGAAACAATCCAAAATTAATGTATAAATGTATAAACATAAGAGAAGATATGATAGAGGAACGAAATAGTTATTGTGTAATAGATATAAATTGTAGTGAGTATAGAAATTAGTAAGTAATACATAAAATGTATGTGTATATAGTTGGTTATAGATATTATTACAGATGCTGGTATCGGAAAGCTGTAAAAATGTAACAAGGATGTTAAAGATGTAAATGGTGAATAAAAATTATCTAAAAAAAGAAAAGATTTACACATGCATATTTCCTGTAGATAAGCATTCTTTGTTCTTGCCAGTCACACTCCACAATTACAGGCTTCCTGATTTACTTTCAAGTGTGTGTCAAGACCTGGCTTTATTTTAGCATACAGCCCATCAGAGGGTTGGACTAAGAACAGGCATCCTCAAACTACGGCCCATGGGCCACATACAGCCCGCCAATGCAAAGTATCCGGCAGTGGTGAAATCTAATTTTTTTTTATTACCGGTTCTGTGGGTGTGGCGTGGTGGGAGTGGTGGGCATGGCATGGGAAGGATACTGCAAAATCTCCATTCCCACCCCACTCTGGGGCCAGCCAGAGGTGGTATTTGCCAGTTCTCCGGCAGGCCTGGGGCCATTGATCTCGCTACAGCGATCTTGCGAGACCCGACTATAGAATGGAGTGTATGGGTTTTTAATGTTCTTTTAAAAAAAATTTTACGGGATATTGTTCGCATTGTTTTTTTGCTGTAAGCCGCCCAGAGTCCCTAGGGAGTTGGGCGGCATAGAAATGCGACTAATAAATAAATAAATAATAGGTCAACCAGGTCCATTCCTGAGGTGAAGAAAGGCATGGCCTGGTTTGAGGACAAGGAGAGGATCCACAATGCTTGCCAAGCTGCCAAATCCATCAAAGATTTTTTCAGTATCAATTAATCCAATGAGAAAGTCCACTTTATTGTGGCCTCACTCCTAGATGTGGACACCCCAGGAGTCTCCACCTACCTTTATGAAGATGGAGAGCTGGTCAGCAAGAACTTTGAGTTGCCCTCAAAACCTCTCCCTTTGTTGATTACTGAACTGAGGCATGATGGCATTCAGCTGAACTTTCAGCCAGCTGAACATGGGAAGGCTGCTATCTCCAGCTATCTGGTATGGTACAAGATTACAGGGGAAGAAAACTGGAAGTCAGTGAGGACAGAAGACATCAGGGAGATGTTCCTACTGAAAGATCTGCCTCCAAACACAGAGTACCAGTTCCAGTACAACTGCTTGTTGCAAACTGGGCCTTAGTAAAATCAGTGACCTGAGCCCACCCATAAAGACCCTACCCACCAGCCCTCCTCTGAAATTAAGAATGGTCACTGCAGCATCTTCTACCATCTCTGTGGTCTGGATGAGTCCCAGCATTGTTGCCTCAGGAGTTGTGGTCAAGGAGTACAAGGTGGAATACAGAGTGGTGGAGGCTGCAGTTGGGAAGGACCAGTGGAGTGAAAAAAAAGACCTGGAAAAAAAGTTATCTGCTTGAAGGTCTGAAGCCCCAGACAGTGTATAGAATACAGGTGTCGGCCATATGTAATAATGGAGTTCTGAGTGTTCCCAGCGAGGAGGTGGAGATCTCCACATCACCGGAGGAAGAAAGTTATTGTTCTGTCCCCTCCCACGAGTGGCCTTGCAGAGGCTCAAATAGCCCGGCAGTAACAAACACAGGCTAGAGATACTGAAGCTGGCCCTTTAATAAATAGTTCTCTTCCTGACCTCTGGTGGCACCGCAGGCGCTGCAGCAGCTCTTTTGGGAGCTCCTACTCCCGGGATCTGTAAAGCTGCCAAACAGCAAAAATCAGCTGTTCTGGTGGCTTGGAACTTTCCCCTCGGGCGAAGAGGGGGAGGTGAGTGCATAGGCGTGGGTAGAACCCCCCAAAATCCCCCAGGATTAGTCCTGAGGGTGCAGTGGGTGAGGGCTGCCCAAGCGCCTGAAGCAGCTCCAGACGATTCTGTCACTGACAGAACAAGGTGTTGCAACCATCCCTGCGATCCAATTGACTCCAAGGAATGATTTTAAGCAGACAGAGCAAAACAGGAGGTTTTTTCCATGTATTTTACTTTTTTTTTAACTCCAACACTTACTTCCTTCCAGAGGTGAGAGAAAGTTTTCAAAAGAAATAAAGTGGCACTGAATTGAAATGAAAGCTAGAGAACAAAGGGATCGTTAATGATCGTTAGCGCTTGTTAAAGTTGTTAAAGCTGTCAGCACTTTAAGGCTTTGCTGAATGAAGTGGGAATTAAGGTTTGCAGCCCAAGAAAATAGGAACTATTGACTATTAAGGTAATATCTGCTGGAGATGGAGAATAAGAATTTTATTGACTTTGTTGTGAGGCTGCTGGAAAGGGCTTTTTCTTTGGAAATGGCGGTGGTAAAGATTTCTGAAAGTTATGAAGGCTTATTATCACCAACTTTAGCAAATACACAAATATTGACAGTGGATCTTCTTGAAGAAAAGCTTGAATCATTTACCTCCTCGTTAATGGAAAGATTGGAAGGGCGTTTTGAGAAGATTTTTATTCAAATTTGTAACAAAGATACAAAGGGTGATACTACATTGGCATCACAGATGTCAAATAATATTGAAATGCTGGATCAAGAAGGGGATCAAGTAATTCAGATCAATGCGCCTATGGTGAATGGAATGGATGTTTCTCAAATTAAGAATGGAAAACTGACAGGCTTGAAGGAGTATAACCAGGAGATATGGAGAGAGATCTACTCGGAGGTTTTGACACAGTTGAAAGGAAAAGGGACAGGAGGCGTTGGGACTTTTAAGATAAGAAGAAGGATTCGAAATGGAATATTACAATTTCTTTATAAAAATGGACTTTTAATCCTTGTTAAAGAGGTGAGCTTACCAAAAGGAATTATTTTCCGAATTGTACAAGATTGCAAGATTCAAAAATTACAGCTGAAAGCCCAACAGTTTGTAAAAGTAAAAAAAGATGGAGGAATAAGACTCAAGAAGAAGGCACGCAAGAAAGTCAGGGATAAATGGAAGCTGAAGAATTCCACTCCTCCTTGGTGGAGAGGATAATACTGGTGAAAGAGATTTATCTTATTTGTATTAAGGGTTATGACTTGTTTTGCTTTGAAAAGTTATACTAGAGGGAAAATGAATGATTTACTTATATTTAGGGACAGGATTTATTTTGGAAATTTATTTTAAGTAATGTGATGTGGGAATTGTTATAGATTACTGGCTAAATTTTTACTTGTGGTTGGAAGTATATTTTGAACAGTGGTTTTTTAATTTTTTTTATAAAAGTTGATGAATGAAAAGGAATATTTTGTGGATGTTAAAATTAAGGTCAGTATAGATCTCTCAATATAAACTCAAGGGTTTCAAGAAGGATATTATCAAAACTTTTTAAAGTATAGGGTTTTTTATAATATACTTTATTGGAGACTAATTGAAGTATATAATTTTTACTGTGGTAACATATGTAAGGGTGGGAGATGCGATGGTTAACTGTTAGTAGGTTTGATTGGAGTAAAGAAGATCTGTGCATTTTTGAAGAACGGATAAGAATCAAGAGGGACTAACTACCTTCAAGCAAGGACAATTATATTTAGATATGAATTAGGGGAGTTAAAGTGCAAGAGGAAGACAAAGTTAGTGTGTGGTGTTTTTTTCCCCCTCTGGGTTTAATAAATGTTTTACCCTGTATTTGCTCTGGGAAGTCGGGGGGGGGGGGTGTTGGAGTAGGAGTGGGGAGGAGGGGGGGAATTTAAAAAAACTTTTTTAGGTCTTGATGTATTAGAAGTTATAATTTGATGATTGACTATTTGTTTATACACGTATATGTTTGTATGTTGATAATGAAATAAAATTTGTTGAAAGAGAATAAATAGTTCTCTTCCAAAGCATATATCAGTCCAATAGTTACCGGGCAATGCTCCAAAGGTCTTGGCAGACAGCCAGCAGCCTAATGCAGGAATGCAGTCTCTTATCAGAAAACTCCAAACTAAGGGTTGTAACTCCACTGCATCCAAAACGCCAACAAATTGTTCACCACGCCTTTCCAGCCCAGTCACACCCCTTTTATACTTTGTAGGGTGTGGCCCTACGTCTCCTGACCACACCTCTTGGGACGTAGCAATAGCTGTTCTCTACGATGTCTCCTACGTCTCTCTCTTGCATCCAATAGGGGCTCCCCCTTGGCGTTACTGGCCTCTGTTTCCTCCTCAATTTGGCTGGGGTCCAGAGGCACGTCAGCAACTGTCAGTTCTTGCTGACTCACCAGTGAAGACAGCCCCTCCGGCACATAGCTCGTGACAGCTTCCTCCTCCTCCATATCATCCTCCGACTCAGCATGCGAAGATAAATCAGCCTCCGGGGCTGGGGTCACAACAGTTATCTGAATTTTAAGTGGGTGTGGAATTGTTTGTATCCTGAAGGGTTCTAACATTAATTCAGTTTGACACAGGTTGGAACCTTAAGCAACCACAGCATAACTAGCCGATGAGTCATGCACATTCCAATGGCTCACTGACTGGAGGAAGAGGAGGAGAGAAGTTGCCAATTCACCAGTTCCCATCTTGGTTGGACAATGCGACCAATTGTTTTGGAAACTTGAGAAAGCTGAAACTTATATTGATGTGAAAAGCCTGGGAACTTTAGTACTGGATTTTCACCAGTTAGTGCCAACATGATGTCTCCAAATAAATTTGTACTGTAAAGGTCCCAGAAGTTTCCCCGAGCTACTGAGATGCCAAAGAGAGTGAGACTCGAGATGAGGTCTGCAAAAAAAAAATAAAAAAAAAATCTTTGGCCAAGAATAGTATTCTCTGGGTGAATACTACCGTATTTCCTCCCAAAATAAGACATGTCCTGAAAATAAGGCCAATCGGGCTTTTCAGGACATGTGATAATATAAGCCACCCCTGCAAAATAAGCCCACCCACCAACTACGCGCCCCACTCCCCCCGCCAGACATGACAGGGCTCCTGCCCCTCGCTTAGCCACCCGCCCCCTTTAGGGTACAATTTGGGGATGGCAGGTGGGGTGGGTGAGAAGCGTCTTGCTTCTCCCCAGCCCCACCTGCCACCCCTCTCAATAAAGGAGTTTGGCTGAACTTGCAGGAAAACTTTTTCTACAACATGTCTCCCTGGACAGAAAGGTGAGGAACGTGATGGTGCTGGAAAGGTAAGACGTACATCTCGTGGCCCACCACGGCCCACCCCAATGGCAACAGCAGCCTGGCTACTTCCCTTCCCCACCGTCTCTTTATTGAGAGGGGTGGCAGGTGGGGCGGGCAAGAATCATCTCGCTTCTCACCCAGCCCACCTGCCACACCCAAATTGTGCCCTAAAGGGGGCGGGTGGGGGCAGCTAGCTAAGGGAGATGGGAGAAAAGACGGCAAGGGGAGCCACATTTCACTCCCCACGTATCACTTCTCCCCTGCCCCATCTGCCAGAAATGAGTTTTTGTGAGACTTGTCACGCTGCCGCCGCCTCGTAGAGCAGAACTCTGCAAGGCTTGTGCCGTTGCATGCAGGAACTGCAGCACAGCCGCAAGGTTTGACATACTTGCACAGCCACGAGTGGCAGGACACCAGCTGTGCCGGTATGATGAAGCTCATGGCGGTGCTGCAGTTTGTGCATGCATCGGCACAAGCCTTGCAGAGTCCTGCCCCACGAGGAAGCAGCGGCGGCGGGAGATGTCAGGGCAGCCGCCAATATGAAGAATGGGGAGGGGAGGCGATGGCAGCAACGGGACATCCAGTCCCATGCTTACCGCCTCCTGCACCCCCAAAATAATAAGACCCCCCTGATAATAAGGCCAAGCCCTTATTTGGGGGGTCAAAAAAACCTAAGACCCTGTCTTATTTTTGGGGAAACACGGTATATCCAATAAGGACAAAATGGATGTAAGGAATAGCCACACCCTGCAAGAGTGGCTCAGATTATTATATACATTTTACGCCAATAGAAACAAAGTTTATCCAATCAGACAAAGGTTCATCACCAATGTGATCTTTAAAGCATTCTTTGTTTATGCCCCTGTCTCTGTCCATGCTTTGCTATCTTACAGAGTATCCCTTGTCCTTGTGTCTTTGTGCTCCTAGGCAGCCCCCCTTATCTATGGTGTAGGATGTTCCTGCAAACTGTCTCCTAGGATGTGCCTAGCTCTGAAGCAAATTACAGAAGCAGGAAACCAGATAGAAAAGGATACAATTCTCTTACAGAATTAATTCCTAACAAATGATTCCTAACCATAGCAAAATAGCACAAGCAAATTCTTTAACAGAAGCAAAGAGCAAAGGTTACATTGATTGGTATCAATATGGCCTTTCATTTTCCTCCCTTTTCTTATGACAGGATGCTTCCTGTCAATCGTGGACTAGGGCAGCATTCAAAGACCATGAGTTTTGTTGGTCTAATGGGGTGGGTGCAGGGGTGAAATCTACTTACCTTCCTTACTGGTATGGAAGTGCATGCATGCGTGCATCACATGCTCACGCAGACCCTCTGTGCATGCGCAAAACCTTCTGCGCATGCACAGAGGGTAAAAAACACATTTTTAACCAGGAAGTAATGACACCCGGAAGGGTGGGCGGAGCCTTGGACCGTCATTGCTACCGGTTCTCCAAATCACCTGCCACAATCGCTACTGAATCGCCCGATCCTGTCTGATCCAGGAGCATTTCACCCCGGGGAGGGGGGGGTGTCAGTGGACACTGAGGAGGCCAAGACTGCCATCCCAGGGATGGGAGATGTAACCATATGCTGAATCAGAGGGATGAAATGGGAGGAGAAGGAGATTTGCAAAGGCTAAAAACACTACAAACCCAATCCTGCCAAACCAGTCAACTGCCCCAGTCCAAGTCTGCACCGGCATCCTGGCAGCAATCTCCTCCATAACTTCTTCTGGACCATCTATCTGTAAACAACAATTTGTGAGATAAAATTTTCAACACACACCTCCCTCTGTTTCTGACAAAAAGTGTAAAGCAAGTCTATACTAATGGATGGGGCCACCTGAAGATGCACCTCACATGACACCATGGGGGGCTGGGGGTTGGACATTCAGCCAGGGTCCTTGGGGGGGAGGGATTTGGGAATACTTTCGATATGTACTTTTTGCACCTTTAGCCTCAGATCTTGCTTTTCTTTCGTTGCTATTAGTTCAAGCTCAGTAAAAGTACCTTTCTCTACAAACATGGAGTTGGGGGTTTCCTTTCTTGGGTTTTGAACGGAGGCACGCCTGACATTCTGCTATTTAGCCATTAAAGTTAAAGCAATAGCAGTTTCATTAGTTATTATTTCAAGTACAGCCTGTAACATTGTAAGTCTATCCAACATATAAATGGGAGTTCTATAACCACACATTTCATCTTCTGCCCAGGTGGTTGGTGCGTATATCTGGCTTCTGGCAGCCACTCGTTGTAGATCCGTGGCCTGCTTCCACATAAACAGGTACACCTAGTGTGTCACCTCATTGCATGGGCAGAGGAGAAAAAAACCCCACATGCTCCATACCAACAGCTAGGCAATTGCATATAGGCAAACTTTCCACATATCCAATGTAAGCCATCTGTAGCATGCCAGTTAAGAATTTCATTAGCCACATCCATCCATAACCCACTCAGTCTAGGTCAGTGGTGAAGTCTAAAATTTTTTACTACCTGTTCTGTGGGCATGGCTTGGTGGGCGTGGTGTGGTGTGGCTTGGTGGGCATGGCAGGAGAAGGATACTGCAAAATATCCATTCCCACCCCACTCCAGGGGAAGGATATTGTAAAATCTCCATTCCCACCCCACTCTGGGGACAGTCAGAGGTGGTATTTGCCGGTTTATTTATTTATTTATTTATTTATTTATTTATTTATTTATTTATTTATTTATTTATTTCAATTTATATACCGCCCTTCTTCCCGGGAGGGGGACTCAGGGCGGTGAACAACCAAATTTAAAACACATATAATACAAACATTAAAAGAATTTTAAAATTGAATTAAATCATTGGCGTTCCAAATAAAAGTCTCAACCCCATTAAAATACCCAATTTAAAACCCCAGAAATCAATAATGGCGAAAAAATTTTTTTGTTAAAACCCCATTAAAATCAATCAAGCAAGGCCGGCTTGTTGGAATAAATAGGTCTTAAGGGCCTTTCGGAAAGTGCGGAGGTCCGGGATCAAACGAATTTCTGGAGGCAGCTCGTTCCATAGGGTGGGTGCCCCCACAGAGAAGGCTCTCCCCCTGGGGGCCACCAGCCGACATTGCTTGGCTGATGGCACCCTGAGAAGGCCCTCTCTGTGTGAGCGTACTGGCCGGTGGGAGGTTATCGGTAGCAGCAGGCGGTCCCGCAGGTACCCCGGTCCCATGCCATGGAGCGCTTTAAAGGTCAAAACTAACACCTTGAAGCGCACCCGAAAGACCACCGGAAGCCAGTGCAGCTCGCGCAGGAGAGGTGTCACATGGGAGCGCCCTGTCGCTCCCATAATCACCTGCGCGGCCGCATTCTGGACCAGTTGGAGCTTCCAGGTGCACCCCAAGGGGAGCCCCATGTAGAGAGCGTTACAGTAGTCCAGGCAAGACGTGACGAGTGCATGAGTGACTGTGCACATGGAGTCCTGATCCAGAAAGGGGCGCAACTGGCGCATCAGGCGAACCTGATAAAAGGCCCCCCTGGCCGCGGCCGCCATATGCCCTTCCAAGGACAGCCGTGAATCCAGGAGGACACCCAAGTTGCGAGCCCCCTCTGTGGGGGCCAATGACTCACCCCCAATAGCAAGCGATGGCACCAGCTGGCTATACCGGGACGCTGGCATTCACAGCCACTCGGTCTTGGAAGGGTTGAGACGAAGCCTGTTCCTCCCCATCCAGACCCGCACGGCTTCAAGGCACTGGGGCATCATTTCGAGGGCATCATTGGGGTGGTCAGGGGTGGAGATGTACAGCTGAGTGTCATCAGCGTACAGTTGGCAACTCACCCCAAAACCACGGATGATCTCACCCAGCGGCTTCACATAAATGTTGAACAGGAGCGGCGAGAGGACCGACCCTTGTGGCACCCCGCAAACGAGGCGCCTCGAGGTCGACCTCTGCCCCCCTGCCAACACAGACTGCGATTGGTTGGAGAGATAGGAGGAGAACCACCGTAGCACGGTGCCTCCCACCCCCAAACCCCCCAACCGACGCAGCATGATACCATGGTCGATGGTATCAAAAGCCGCTGAGAGATCTAACAGGACCAGGACAGAGGAGCATCCCCTGTCCCGAGCCCTCCAGAGATCATCCACCAACGCGACCAATGCCGTCTCCGTGCTGTACCCAGGTCTGAAACCGGACTGGCATGGATCTAGATAGACGGTTTCATCCAGGTACTGTGGGAGCTGGCGCGCAACCACACTCTCAACAACCTTCGCAATAAAGCGAAGGTTGGAGACAGGACGAAAATTTGCCAAAACAGCCGGGTCCAGAGAAGGCATCTTGAGGAGGGACCTCACCACCGCCTCTTTCAAGGCGGCAGGCAAGAAACCCTCACTCAAAGAAGCATTTATAATCCCCTGGAGCCAGCCTCGTGTAACTTCCCGAGTGGCCAGTACCAGCCAGGAAGGACACGGGTCCAATAAACATGTGGTTGCGTTTAGACTCCTCAAAGTCCTGTCCACGTCCTCGGAAGTCACAGGATCGAACTCATCCCAGATAACGTTCTCAAGACCAGCCTCAGTCACCTCGCCGGAATCTACCCAGTCAGAGTCCAAGCCTTCCCGAATCTGAGCAACTTTATCGTGTAGATACTGTGCAAAATCCTCAGCCCGCCCTTGCAAGAGGTCCTCCCGCGCTCCCTGATGTAGGAGGAAGCGGGTCACTCTGAACAAGGCGGCTGGGCAGTTATCTGCCGATGCAATAAGAGCGGAAAAGTAATTACGCTTTGCTGCTTTTATCGCCACCAAATAGGTCCTAAGATGGGACCTAGCTAGTGTTCGGTCGGATTCTGATCGACTCACCCTCCAACCACTCTCTAGGCGTCTTTTCCGGCGCTTCATCTCCCTCAACTCCTCAGAGAACCAAGGAGCCGGGCAGATTCGGTGCCGGGTCAGAGGCCGCAAAGGCACGACTCAGTCCAGGGCACTGGCGGCCGCCCTATCCCAGGCGGCCACCAGGTCCTCGTCCGAGTCGTGAGCCAGAGTTTCGGGCATTGGCCCAAGCTCCCTCTGGAACCCATCAGGGTCCATCAGGCGCCTGGGGCAGAACCACCTAATCGGTTCCGCCTCCCTGTGGTGGGGTTCGGCGGTCAGAAAGTCTAGCCTCAGGAGAGAATGGTCCAACCATGACAGGGGTTCAATAACTATATCCCCTACATCTAGGCCATTCAACCACTGACCAGAGACAAAAACCAGGTCCAGAGTGTGTCCTCCTGTGTGAGTGGGGCCAAGAATTAATTGTGTCAGGTCCATGGCTGTCATGGAAGCCATAAACTCCCGAGCCAACCCAGACGCCTCACCGAGAGACGGCAGGTTGAAATCCCCCATGACCAAGAGCCTGGGGGTATCAACCGCCACCTCGGCAATAACGTTGAGAAGCTCGGGCAGGGCCGCTGTCACGTGGCAGGGAGCCAGGTACGCGATCAGCAAGCCCACCCGCACACCATGGCCCCACTTCACCAGGAGCGACTCACATCCGGCTATCTGAGGTACAGTGGTCTCCCTTGGATCCAGACTTTCCCTTATAATGACCGCCACCCCCCCACCCCTGCCCTGGGCCCTTGGCCGATGAAATGCTCGGAAACCTGGCAGGCACAACTCTACGAGGGGGACCCCCCCTCTTGGCCCAACCAGGTCTCCGTAATACCTGCCAGGTCCGCACCCCCCTCTTGAATAAGATCACCAATGAGGGGGGCCTTATTAACCACGGACCTGGCATTACACAACATCAACCTCAGGCCCGGACGCCGTAACTCTGAACAACTCGGGGAGCGAGAAGAGTCTTGAGGGCCGAGGCACGCCACCGCTTGGAGACAGCGGCTACGTGCCCCCAATACAGTGATGAGCTCGTTCAGTATGAAAAAAGTGCAAGAGGGCGTGGGTGGAAATCTTAGCCTTATTACAGAGAGATTCAACCTGCGCAGGCCACTTGGTATTAGATTGAAAGAGGATACCTAGGTATTGAAATGTGTGGACCTGTTCCACTGGGATGCCATCCAGGTTCCAGTGATAAATTTTCCTGCTTCTTGCAAATACCATGATTTTAGACTTAGAATGGTTTATATGGAGTTGGTTACCAGAGCAGTAAGCAGAAAGGATTTTTAAGGCTCTACATAGGCCCACCGGGGAGAATGAAAGTATTGCAGCATTGTCAGCGTAGAGCAGGAACGGACATCTATAATCTGCTAATCTAGGAGCATGGATATAGACCATGTGATCTGAAAATGCCTTTCTCCAGTCACTGATGTATAGGTTAAAGAGAAAGGGTGCCAGTATACACCCCTGCCTAACCCCCTTGTTAATGGGGATAGCTTTGGTGAGATCCCCCTGCGGGGTAAGGCGCACTTTTGCTTCTGTCCCTTCATGCAGTTGGGATATAAGCCAAAGTAATCTTTTGTCAATACCCCAGGCGGAAAGTTTGGCCCACAGCTTAGCTCTAGGGATGCTGTCAAAGGCAGCCTTTAGGTCTGTAAAGGCAACGCAGAGACGGCCCTTGCTGGGGGTGGAGTATTTTGCGGAAAGATGATGAAGGATCAAAGCATGGTCAATTATGGAGTGGTCTGGACGGAACCCCGCTTGTTCATAGCCGAGCAGGTCGGCCTCTTCAGCCGAGCACTCTAATTTGGACAGGAGATAGCGGGCATAGAGTTTCCCCAAAATTGAAAGAAGACTGATGTTACGGAAGTTGCCGGGATCGGAGTGGGCGCCATTCTTGTATATTGGGATAATTATAGCATCCTTCCAGAGCTTGGGGATAAGGCCCATTTGGTTGATCGCATTGAATACCTCGGTAAGAACTGGGATCCACCAGTCCTTATGGGCTAGGATGGCTTCGGCTGGGATGAGATCCGGGCCGGGAGCTTTTCAAAGTTTGAGTTGTCTGATTAACTTGGCAATCGTGGATGGTTCGACAGGAGGCCATCTGGGAAGATGGTCAGGGAGAGAGCCTGCAGTCGAAGAGACTAGCATGTCAGTGTCGTAAAAGACTTGGTGTAGAAAGAGTTCCTATGTAGTGGCAGAGATGGAATGAGTGAGCCTACTAGTTGGCCTCCTGTTTACAAGACTCCAGAAATCACAAAGGTTGCTGGATTTTGCGGCCTCTAGTAATACATTCCACCTAAGCCGGTGCCAGGCTTGCTTAGCTCTTAAAAGGGCTAGCTTGTATGCCTTCTTGGCCTCGAAATAAGCGGGGGGGTGGGGGGCGGCATTGATGAACCTGTTCGTTTGTGGGCAGAATATATAGATCTCATATGGTTCCTGGCTTGTTTGCATTGTGAGTTAAACCAGGGGGCTCCCTTCCTCCAGGAAACTCTACCAGGGATAAGGGTGGGGGGCTGAAAGGAGGCTATAAAACCATTTAGACACTCAGTGAAGGCAGTCAGTAGCACACCAGGTGTAGCCTTGGTTCCGATCAAGGCTGACAAGGTATTGGCTGCTTCTTGATGATAAAAGCGTGCGTGGAAAAGGGCCAGAGACTTTGACCATTTTGGCAACATCGGGGAGCCTCTGGGATTAGAGTCTATGGAGACAGCGTGAGCGGGATGGCCTTGAGGTCTATATAACTGTGCAACCGTAATAAGAGGAAGATGGTCACTGAAAATCCTGTCGTCTACTTTGAAGGAGGAAATGTATGGCAAAAAGGCTCTCGAAACCAAAGTATAGTCTATTGTGCTGTTGCCGTTTTT
Source organism: Coluber constrictor foxii (assembly GCA_038048745.1). Classification (NCBI taxonomy): domain Eukaryota; kingdom Metazoa; phylum Chordata; class Lepidosauria; order Squamata; family Colubridae; genus Coluber; species Coluber constrictor. The sequence continues at coordinate 47,396,521 of CM075966.1, forward strand.
GGCCAAGTGGGTAAATTCCCCGGGGACATCTGGGGGACATCTGCCATTAAGGGGGAAGAGGTCTAGTTTGATGGTAAGGAGAGCTAGACAAGTCCCCGCTTTGTCAACTTTCCGATCCTTGGAAACTCTCCCTTTCAGGGTATCCAGGGGGTGGTCATCCCTGGCCGGGCCTGTCCACCAACGGGAGGCAACTAGGGTTTCCCAAGTCCCCGCAGTGCGGGCGTTTAGATCCCCCGGGTTGATCTGGGAGCGCAACATTTCTGGTCCGGAGGTCATCCTCCTGTTGTTGCTGGGTCACCAGCGGATTTGTGGAACTGGTGGTTGAGGCCATCAAAGAGCTACCAGCTTCCGTGTGAAGGTCCTTGCACTCCGTTCCTGTCCCGCGGCAAGTGTCCACATTGATCGTCTTCCTCCCAAGAGAAGATAGGTGGGTATTTATAAAGCATTTTTGAGGGAAGACTCCAAAATGGGTCAGATGGTTGCGAAGACCACATAAAAGCGAGGGGGTCTTGGATGAGCTGAACTTGAGAATCAGACGTTTATGGTGGGATGTGCTGGGAAGCCATTCCACTGAAAGCAGCTCATTGTCCCAGATGTAAGAATTGGATAAGAGCCTCAATGTGTCTAATATGGTTTTACGGTTGGACCAGTCGTGCTTGTTAAAATGGGAATGGGCCAGGTTCAGACATAAGTTGGCTGTGAGCAATTGGAGATTCACTAACATCATCGGTTGTGGAGGGAGATGGCTATCCATTCGAGACGGGCTCAGTGCATGTCTGATGGTTCTACAGGGATGTAATGCTGAGACCGACTTACTAAGGGATTCCACTTTGCCCTCCAGCACTCCAACAGAGGATGTCAGATGGGTAATAGAGTTGGCCAGACGGAGACAGAACTGTTGCAAAAGCCGGATATCTGAAGACTGAACTAAGTCGGTAGGGGATGGCAAAGCGGTGAAACAGGGCAAGACAGAACTAGCATCTGATGGTGTTGGACAATCCAGTGGAGAAGGTGTGTTGCAGAGTGAGGCAGCCAGGGATTCCGATTCTTCCAAAGGAGAGCTGGGCAAAGAATCCAGAGATATTAAGTTTTGGAAGAATTCATCCAAGGAAGTGGTTGATATGTTCGGATCTTGGTTTAATTTCATGGTGTCAGTCTTTTTGATCTTAGGCAAGGGGCCCATTATGTTTTCAAGGGAGGTCTCCAAACAAGGGTCCCTCGGGGATAAGGAACGACGACATTCGTGTGGACTCATATCAAGGCAGCTGGTTGATCTCTTGGAGGAGGATGTTGGGTAGTAATATGGCCCAAAGCAAGTTAACGTTCTGATAGTAGATTTAAAAAGTCCCTGGCTTATAGAATCTCCCAGTTAAAAACAGATTATATGGGTAAAGCTTCAGCAATGATCAGCCCATATATATCAGAACAGTCAAGGCAGTTAAAACAGCTCATTTGCCGAATTGTTCGCAGGCAGAATGAGTGATAAAGGCAGGGCACTGGGCCAGGCAGTTAGGCCTAACAAACAGAGATATCAGAAGAGTTGCAAAACCGGGCTCATTGCCAGAGTGAAATGGGAGTTGCCGGGGGAGAGTTTGAAAATTAACTGGTATGCAATTTTGCATTAAAAACTCCCCTGCAAGAATTGGGGGGGTAAAAGCTAAAAGCACAGTTAAAAAAACTACAATAAGGATGAAATAAAAACTTAGAGGCCGAGCGGAAGAAGCATATATCCTACCAGTCCTCCATCTTGGATCCAGCGGAAGAGAGTGGAAAATCAGAGGACGAAGGAGTAACAACGAGAGCAATGAATGAAGCGAAAAAGAAAGTCAAGAGGTAATAGGAAGTACATTTAAAATAGGTAATGGATTCAAATATAAAAATCATCTCACTAAATGTTAATGGACTTAATTCACCAATTAAAAGACACCAGATATTTAAAAAATTAATTAGAAAAAAATTAGATATAATTTGCATACAAGAAACACATATAAGAAGGCAGGATGAAAAGTATCTACAATGCAAAAAATTAGGAAAGATTTATACATCTTCGGCTGAAGAAAAAAAGAGAGGGGTAGTGGTGTATGTGAAGGAGAAGGTAGAAAGTAAATTGATATCTGCTGATTTGGATGGAAGAGTTTTGTTAATAGAAATAAATATTAAAAACAGAAAAGTATTGTTGGTAGTACTATACGCGCCAAGTAATGGTCAAAGAGAATTTTTCCAAAAAGTACATGAGAAAATAATTGAACAAAATATTGATTCAATTTGCATACTGGGGGATTTGAACGCAATAGCGGACTGGAGAAAAGATTACATAAGTAACCAAAGAAATATAAAGAAGAGAAATTTATTGCCTAAGACATTCTTCAATTTGACAGAAGAATTAAATTTGATAGATATTTGGAGATTTCAAAACCCAAGGGAGCAGAAATTTACTTATTACTCTAGCCCACACAAATCCTGGTCAAGAATTGATGTGATATCAATTTGGATTTTCCAGTTGGTATAATTTTTAGATATCATGGTGTGAGACATTGTCTGAATACTATAGAGAAAGCAGAATTTTTTTACCAAAATATTTTTAAGGGAGCACCGGAATATCTCAAGAATAAAACATCCAAAACAGAGTCTACAAAATGTGAACAGAAAGAAGAAAATCAAAGTGTGTTAAAAGTAAAAGGAGAATTTGGTGGTTGTCCAGAGGATTCTACTATGGATTTTTCTGATGAGAAAATTGAACACCTCAGTGATCTTGGAGGGGGATCACAGGACCTTGAACTGCTGGAGGAAGATTCAAAAAATAAAGTTTTACTTCGAAATGACCAGCAGCAGAGGTCCAGTACTTTTCAAGAAAAGGGGGGTGATGCTAATCGACAGGAAGAAGTTAATGAGGAAATCCGATTGGAAACCACAGATGATAAATTAAGGAGCATCGTGAACCGTTTGATACTGAATTAGAAAGCACTGAAAGATTTGCATAAAATGGATTATAAAAAAATCTTTTAAGACGTATAACAATTTGTTATCAGTTAACTTTGAGTTGGATTAACATTAAACTTATATATTAAAATGGATTACAAAAAATTTACTATGTAGTTTATCCTGGATTGGACATGATATCCTGAGTATTGATAGATTGCTGCAAAATTAGCAGTGATCACTGGTTACCCAATTATATATTTTTTATGGAACTCATCTAGGAGAAGACTATGTAATTGAAAATACTTTATAACCCGAAGGACTGAATTGTAAAGGGTGGCAGGATTTGAAAGAATTTTAAAGGATCATCTGGGAATGCAGCTTCTAGTTGGTTTTTTCTTTTCTTTTTTTCTTCAAGGTTTGGTTAAGGCTGCGAAAGCCTATTTTTAGGTACAGCATAAGTTAGTTTGAATGGATCTTCCTAGAGGTGTGAATACCTTCGTGGTTGGATATTATTTATACAAAGTCACTCGGGGGGTTGTGTGGAGAAATGTTTTACTTTGCTGATGGGGGCAGCGGCAAGATGAAGATTATTGATGCAGGATTTATCTGAGGAAATATGTTTGACTCCAAGCAAGTTGAAGTGAAGATTGAAAGTTGGATTATAGAGACTGAGAAATGAATTAAACAAAAGATAATTTTCTTAATGATATAATTGTATGATTATAATCATATATGCATATATATTTCTTATGTTTTATGTTTTTGGGGGTTTTTCTTTAGTTAAGGGGTGTAGTTAGGATAGAATTATAATGGTTATTAAGGGGTTTTTTTATTTACTACAATATTGTTTATTTTAGAAATATATTAATGTCTGTTTTCTTTTACCTTTCTTTTTCTTCCTTTCCTTCCTTCTCTTTCTCTTCCTCTTTCGAAATTTGTTTAATTTAGAATATGAATATTTAATAATCCTTTTCTTTTTCCCTTGTTCTAAACTTTGTTTTTTTTTTTAAACTTGTAGCGGAAGTCGGGGGGGTGGGGAGGGAAGGGGTTGGAGTTGAGGGAGGATGGGAGGGGTTGGGGAGGGGGGATAGGGGAGGGGGGTGAAAATGGAAAAATTCTTGTATTGTAAAACTTTTTCAATAAAAAAAAAAAAAGAATTGATGTGATATGGATTTCCAAGATCTTAGTCCAGGAAATTGGAGCGGTAGAGATTGGAATAAATGAATGGGCGGACCATAATCCCATATTAATAGAATGGAAACAGCAGATACCAAAAAAAGGAAGATGGATGATGAACGTAAGAACAATTAAGGAGGAGGAGTATATTAAAACACTAGAAAAAGAACTTAAAGGGTTTTTTAAAGATAACACTAAGGAGCAAACATCCTTACAGACCCTATGGGATACCACAAAGGCCTATATTAGAGGCATAACCATTGCCTATAATAGTAAAAGAAAAAAAGAAAGGGAAAGGGAGTATAATAAGATACAAGAAGAAATCAGAACCTGGGAAGAAAAACTAGGTAGCCATCCAGGAGATGAAAAAATAAAAATTAATTGGATAACAGCTAAACACAAATTGAACCTGTTAGAACAGGAAAAAACTATCAACTCTTTGAAATATATAAAACAAAAATATTTCGAGCATGCAAATAAACCAGGGAGATGGATGACTTACAAATTAAGAAAAGAAAAAGAGAAAAGGATTATACACCAACTACAAGATAAACAGGGAAACTTACAGAAAAATATCGAACAGAAAAAGGAGATAGCAATCCAATATTTTCAGGAACTATACAGTCAAGAGGAGATATCAGATGGGAAAATAAAACAGTACTTGGAGGAGGAAGGGATCCCAGTAATTACGGAAGAGGATAGAGAGATGCTAAACAGAGAGAAGAACTACAGGAGACAATTAAAAGACAGAAAAACAATAAGACACCAGGAACAGACGGGATCCCAGTAGAATTATATAAAAGTTTAGATGAGACCTTGAATTCAATTCTCCTGGAAGTATATAACGAAGCCTTGAAAAATGCAAAAATACCAGAGACTTGGAGAGAAGCTTATATCTCATTGATCCCCAAGGAAGAGACAGATACTACCCATATAAAAAATTATAGACCGATCTCGTTGTTGAATTTGGATTATAAAATTGTTATGAGTCTATTGGCCAATAGGATAAAGATAATATTAAATCGAAAGATACATGTAGATCAGAATGGATTTTTACCAGGTCGGCAAATAAAAGATAATTTGAGGACAGTTATAAATATAATTGAATACTATGATAAACACCCAGAAAAACAGGCAGCCTTGATCTTCCTAGATGCACAGAAGGCATTCGACCAAGTTAATTGGAAATTTATGACCCAACAAATTAAAAATATGAAATTTGGAAAGAACTTTGAAGAATTAATTTCTTCGATATATACTAACCAAAAGGCGAGAATATTAATTAACGGAGAAGCAACCAATTTTTTTGGAATAGGTAGAGGAGTAAGGCAAGGATGTCCTCTTTCACCACTATTATTTATTTTAACCTTAGAAAATTTGCTTCAAAGGATAAGAGCTAACAGAGATATAAGGGGGCTTAAAATAAAAGGAGAAGAATACAGGGTCCAAGCCTTTGCAGACGACCTTGTATTCTTTCTGGAAGATCCTTTAGTAACTGAACCCTACTTAATGAAAGAAATTGAAAAATTTGGAAAAGTAGCTGGTCTGAAAATTAACAAGGATAAGACAAAAATAATAACTAAAAACTTAGCAATAAAACAGATAGAGGAATTAGAGAAACAATCCGGACTAAAAGTAGTTAAGAAAATAAAATATTTAGGAATAAATTTGACAAATAAAAATATAGATATAAAGAAAAACAATTATGATAAATTGGTTTACCAAATTAAAAATGATTTAGAAAGGTGGGGAGGTCTAAATATTTCATTTCTGGGAAGGATAGCAGCACTAAAGATGAACATCCTGCCGAGGCTCCTCTATCTATTCCAAACCATTCCAGTGAAATTAGAAAAAAATTTTTTTTATTAATTTAAATAAAATCATGACTAAATTTGTATGGGAAGGCAAAAAGCCCAGAATAAGCCTGAGCACACTACAAGACGATAAATTTAGAGGAGGGTTTGGTTTTCCTGCATGGGACAAATATTACAAAGCAGCAAGCCTGTTATGGATAAAGGAGTGGGTTAATTTAGAGAACCAACACTTACTAAAATTAGAGGGGCATGATCTAATGATGGGGTGGCATGCCTTCCTGTGGACTTCCGGGAACAAAAGTTATCAACATTTTAAGAATCATATAATCAGAGGAGCCTTAATCGATACTTGGTTGGAATTAAAAAAAAAAGTGCTATAAGAAAGTTCCCGGGTGGTTTTCCACAGTGGAGGCGGTCATGCACCCAAACACCATATCCTTTCAAAAAATTATACAATATCGAGACGTATTAGACTCAGATGGGATATTAAGAACGCGTCAGGAACTCAGAGATGTGGGAATAGAACTAGATTGGTGGCCCTACCTTCAAATACAAAATAGATACAGAAAAGATAGGGATGAAGGAGGAGTTGAGTTAAACCCAAATAGATTAGATAAACTTATGGAAACGAAAGAAGGGAAGACGATATCTAAAATATATAAATATCTATTAGAATTGGAATTGAGTAAGAATATAATTAAAGGGCAGATGATTGCCTGGAACAAAAATATAGGTGGAAATATCCAATTAGAAGAGTGGGAAAGAATTTGGGAAAATAATATTAAAATGACAAAATCGGTAAGCTATAAAGAAAACCAATATAAGGTATGGTATATGTTAGATCGGCGCAGGAAAGAAGAGTGACCAGCTGAGTTCAAGAAACAACGTTTAATAACGAGAACTGAACTGGCTGCGCGCTGCCGGAGCTCTCCTTATATTTGCTCCGGCAGACGCACCGCCCACTGACAGGGATTCAAAACTCCCGCCGAAAGGATCTTCAGCCAATCCCAGGCGGATGTCCTTATAAGGACATAACACTCCTCCCCCCTAGTTCTTAGTCAGTCTATCAGGGAAGTAATCACTGAGATAAACAGGACGTCTACGTGCCCGCGTAGACCTGCGCAGTTCACAGTTCGGATGGGCACTGTCACGGACGGGAGGTGTCTGCTCTGCTCTGGGCTCCTGTCCCGGTGCCGGGCTGGATCTGGCCGTAGAGGACGCGGGCTCTGTTCCCGAACCTCCGGCCGGGTCTTGGACCTCCGCCTGCTGTGGATGCTGGTCTCCCTCGTTCCTGCACGGATCCTGAGATCGCCGGTGTGGCTCTCTGCGGTGGACCGGTCCGGAACTCCTGAGCCTCGGTAGGTCCCTGGGTTCCCCTCGGTTCCCTGCTGGGCTCGGGTCGCGTCGGTCTGGGTCAGGGTGCGAGTTCGGCGGAGGTGGCTGGGCTAACCCCGGGGGTCCCCTGGTTGAGTCCGGCTTACTCCCGGGATGACAGGTGGATGACCTGGGTGGCGGTTCGACTCTGTCGGGGTGGCGTAGGCCTACCTTGCAGGGGTGGTGTAGGCCCTCTCGGCACGGCTGGTCGACGGGAGGTGGTTTGGCGATTGGTGGAACGCTGGGTTGTTCGCCCATGCCGGGTTGGTGTTGGCCTACCCTGCTGGGGTGGTGGTGGCCTTCCTCGCAGGGTTGGTCTTCTGCGCGGTTGGTGAGTCGTTGAGGGGTCTTCTGAGGAGTTGGCTGGAGGTCCCCGTCTCTGGGCTGTCGGTTGCCCACTTCGCAGGGCTGCTGTTGGCTTCCCCTGCTGGGTTGTCCCCGGTCTACTTGGTCTTGGCTTTTTGGGTTTGCTGTTAAGTTCGGCGCAAGGGTGCTTGTTTTCCTTGCTTGTTGGCGGCCTCCTTCGTCTGGGTGGGGTAGTCCTACCTCGCCAGGGTGGTTTTGGCCTGCTCCGTCGGGGAGGTTTGGGCCTACCTCACAGGGGTGGTTTAGGCCTACCTCGTCGGGGTGGTTTAGTCCTACCTCGTCGGGGTGTTTTAGGCCTACCTCGTCGGGGTGGTTTAGGCCTACCTCGTCTGGCTGGTTTTCACCCACTTCCCTCCACCTTTTGCGGAGCTGGTCGAGATGACGTCTCACGATCTGTCCATCTTCCAGCTCAACGCGGTAGGATTTGGGACCGGTTGTGCTGTGTACTGTAGCTTTAAGCCATTTAGGCGAGCTGTGGAAATTTAAAGCGAACACGGCATCGCCGATGGAAAACAGGCGAAGTTGACGGCTGGCCGATGCGGGAACCTCTGAAGTATATTGCGGGTGCAGTCTGTCCAGGGGTGACCGGAGTCGCCTGCCCATCAACAGTTCGGCAGGGCATTTCCGGGTGGCAGAGTGGGGTGTGATGTGCTGTGTCAGCAGGAATGTGTCAATGCGTTCATGCCAATCCCCAGGTCCCATCTTGGCGAGCGACTCCTTCGTGAGCCTCACCATCCTCTCAGCCTGACCATTTCCGGCCGGTCTGTACGGGGCAGAGAGGGCATGGCGGATGCCCAGCCCTGCGAGAAAAGTCTCCATGGGCACGGACGTAAGTTGAGGTCCGTTGTCCGAGACTAAAACGTCAGGGAGTCCATGGGTGGCAAATAGACGCCGGAGAGCTCGGATCGTGGCTTCCGTCGTGGTTGATGCCATGGGGACGACTTCCAGCCATTTGGAGTAGGCATCCACCACGATGAGGAGATGGTGCCCATGAATGGGGCCAGCAAAGTCTATGTGAATGCGCGACCAAGGAGAGCTGGGGGTTTCCCAGGGCGTCGGGTCAGACTGAGGTGGTGCAGGTCTGACTTCTTGGCACGGACTACACCTGGCGACCCATTGTTCAATGTCTTTGTCCAGGGTTGGCCACCAGACGTAGCTCCGTGCCAGTGCTTTCATCCGGACAATGCCCGGGTGTCCTTTATGCAGAGCGGCCAGAGTCCGTTTTTGTAAGGAGCCGGGAATCAGCACCCTGTCTCCCCATAGCAAACAGCCGCGCATGGTGGACAGCTCCTCTCGCTTGCGGCTGAAAGGCAGGAAGTCGTTGCTGTCAATTTGGGCCGGCCAGCCTCTTAAGACCCAAGTCTGGACTTGGCGAAGGATGGGGTCAGTCCGCGTGTGCGTTGCGACGTCAGCAGATGTTACTGGACAGTTGCTGTCATTGTCAATGTGCAGCAGTTCGATCGTGGGAGCAGGATCCTCCACGGCCTCAGCGGATGGGCATCTGCTGAGCGCGTCGGCGTTCGCGATGGCTTTACCGGGTTGATGGACAAGGCTGTAGGAGTAGCCGGCGAGGAAAATGGCCCAACGCGTCATGCGTGGGGACATGAAGGTTGGAGTCTGCTTGTCTCCGGCGAGAAGGCCCAGCAGCGGCTTGTGATCGGTGACAATGGTGAAACGCCGGCCATAGAGGTATTCGTGGAAGCGCTTCACCCCTGCAACAATAGCCAACGCCTCTTTGTCCAGTTGGCTATAGTTGCGTTCCGTGGTGGACATCGTTTTAGAAAAATAGGCAATGGGGGCTGTACAGCCGGTAGGCAGTTCGTGGCTGAGGACAGCGCCGATGCCGTAGGGTGAAGCATCACAGGTCAGTCTGATGGGCAACGTCTCATTATATTGAATGAGCACGCTGTCGGAGGTCAGAAGTTCCTTCACGGCTCGAAAAGCAGACTCTTCCTCGCGTCCCCACCTCCAGGGAGCCGCCTTTGCCAGCAAGCGGTGGAGCGGCTCAGCAACTGTGGCTTTCTGCTGGAGGAAAATTGCGTAGAAGTTAAGCAATCCAAGGAAAGCCTGAAGCTCCGCTTTGTTTTTGGGGCTGGGAGCTTCATGGATAGCTTTAACTTTTGATTTGGTGGGGTGGATGCCAGAACTATCTATGAGATAGCCCAGGAACTCGACTTCCTGTACCCCGATGATGCACTTGTCTCTCCTGACCCTCAGGCCCTTCTCCTGAAACCGTCGTAAAACGAGTATCAGTCGGTCAAAGAGTTGGGCCTTAGATTCTCCGGAGATCAGTACATCATCGAAGTAAGGCACCACCCCTGGAACGCCTTGGAGAAGGCGTTCCATCATAGATTGGAAAATGCCTGGGGCTGCACTGACCCCAAACTGGAGGCGGTTACACTTAAACGCGCCTCTATGGGTGACAATTGTCTGCGCCTCCGCCGTTTCCCGATCAACTGGCAGTTGCTGGTAAGCCTGGGCCAGGTCCAGTTTGGCAAAAATTTGGCCCTTGCCGAGTGAGTGCAGCAAGTGTTGCACCACCGGCACAGGGTATGCGCTCTGCGGTAACGCTTTATTGATGGTCACCTTGTAGTCAGCGCAGATGCGCACAGATCCATCCTGCTTCATGGGGGTCACAATGGGAGTCTCCCATGAAGCATGATCGATGGGTTCCAGAATGCCTTGGGCGATCAGCTTATCTAGCTGAGCATCTACCTTAGCCCTCAAGGCAAATGGAACCCGGCGGGGCTTCAGCCGAATAGGGGTAACCCCCTTGTCCAGATTGAAGGAAATGGGTTTCCCTGCAAAGGTCCCTAACTTACCATCGAAGACTTCTTGGAACTCTCCGATGAGTGAGTCGAGTTCGCCTGAGCTAATCTGGTGGATGCCTCCAATAGAAAGCCCCAACGGCTGGAACCACTCCACGCCCAGCAGGGTCGGACGGCTGTGCTCCACGACAGTGATTGGAAGCTGGCCTTGGAACTGCTTGAAGGCAATCTGGAGGTTGGTTCTCCCGAGGACGCCGATGGGATTCCCGCCAAAATCCACCAGCTTAGAGTGAAGGGGTTGAAGGTGGCGCTTGCGAAGTGCCGGCTTCAGCTGCTTTATCTGGTGCCAGTCAATAATCGAGTAGACGGAGCCGGAGTCGACTTCCATCGTGCACGGCAAGCCTTCTGCCAACAGTGTCACATGGAATTTTGTGGCACTGTTGTTGCTGGTGAGTCCAATGGTTGTTTGGTGAACAGCGCCGCCCTGGGGGTCATTGCGGTCATCGCGGTTATGCTGGTTTGAGGACCGTTTGGATGACCTCTGGGTATCGCGGCGAATTTCTTGAGTGCGGGGCTTAATCGATTCCGGAACCGGATCAGAGGCTCTGCATGCCTCGGCGATGTGCCCCTTCTTGAGGCAGCGTCTGCAGGTTGCATCGCGCCAGCGGCATGATTGGCACGGATGGAGTCCCTTGCAACTGCCGCATTGAGAGGCGCGGCGGCCATCTTTTTGAATTTCCCGCCTAGATGGGCGGGAAACTTTCAAAACGGTCGACTCTCCCTCCGAATCGGTTGGTGTGGCAGAGTCATCGGACGAATCAGATGACGGCTTGTGGATCTTATGGATCCCACGGGACTGGCGCATCGCAGCGGCGGCGGTCTCAGAGGTTTCAGCAGCCGTGGCCTCCTCGAGGACGTCCTTCAGGGACAGTCTCTTCCTACTCAGGAACTTTTTCTGAAGGTTGGCATCTCTCATCCCGAAGACGATCCCGTCTCGTAAGGCATTGTCAACATTTTCAAATTCGCAGTTTGCTGCGATTTGTCGCAATGCCGCAACAAAGTCTTTGAGGGATTCGCCTTCCATCTGGTTCCTTTGGCGGAAAGTGAAACGGTTGGAGATGGGGGTGCCCGTTGGTGCATAGTGGTCTTGCAGGGCAGCCTGCAGATCCACCCAGGACATGACTTCAATGTCTCTGGGTGCGACGAGGTTGACGGCAAGCTCTAGGACGTCGGTGCCGCAGTGAGCGAGGAAAAGAGCCCTCTTCCTCTCGTCGTCGATGTTGGTGTAGCCGTTTCCCCGGAGGAATTGGCGGAACCGAATCATATAGGAGCTCCATTTCTCCCGGCTGGGGTTGAAAGGAGCCAGCGAGGCGAACGGCGCTTGCGGCGTTGCCATTCTTCAGGCCGCGTCGAGTGACTTCAGCTCGTTAAGGCGATCGTGCCACGCGGGGATTCTTCTCTAGTCCTTCGTCGCCAGTGTTAGATCGGCGCAGGAAAGAAGAGTGACCAGCTGAGTTCAAGAAACAACGTTTAATAACGAGAACTGAACTGGCTGCGCGCTGCCGGAGCTCTCCTTATATTTGCTCCGGCAGACGCACCGCCCACTGACAGGGATTCAAAACTCCCGCCGAAAGGATCTTCAGCCAATCCCAGGCGGATGTCCTTATAAGGACATAACAGTATAGATGGCATTTACCCCCCTGGAGGCTAGCACAAATGTATCCCAACTTAGATTCGAAATGCTGGAAGTGCAAACAGGCTAGAGGCTACCATATGTGGTGGCTATGCCCCAAAACTAAGGCATACTGGGAGAAAATTAGAATGTGGATATCACAAATAGTAGGAGAAGAAATTGAATTAGACCCCAAGATATTTTTATTAGGAATATACAAACAAAACATTAGAAAAGAAACGATATTCTTAATACACCATATAGTTACAGCAGCGAGAATAGCGAGTGCACAAGTATGGAAGAAGGAATATTTGCCAAACGATCAACAAGTAATACAAAAGATATATTTATGTGCAGAATCGGATCAGTTAACGCAGAAATTAAAAAATGAGGAAAGTTCAAAATATTCTAGGGTATGGGATAGATGGTACGACTGGATCAAACAAAGACAAAATGGATAAGGATACTTTTAATTGAATATAAAAGCTAATCTGGATGAGCAATATATGTTACTTTGTTCTTAGTGAATTTCAAATTAAGAATGGAGAATTGGAAAGGTATTTGTATGTTTACCTTATATAAGTACCCATGATGACTTCACTGACAAAAGGCATGAGGATGAAAACGGGACAAGTAATGAATGATAACCAACGGTGAGTTGGTTCCGCCCCAGGCGCCAGATGGAACCCAAAAGGTTCCTGATGGAGCTTGGGTCATTTCCCGCCTCCTTAACCCACGATTCCTCCGAGGCCCTTGTGGCGGCCTGGGAGCAGGCTGCGGTAGGGGCCCTGGATCGAATCGCGCCTATGCAGCCTCTGATCTGACACAGATCCCGGGTGGCTCCATGGTTTACCATGGAGCTCAGGGAAATGAAGCGTCAGAAAAGACGCCTGGAGGGCAGTTGGAGGTCCTCCCGATCCGAATTCAACCAAACACAGTTAAGAACCTACATTAGGTCTTACCTTGTGGCGATGGAAGCAGCGAAACGTCAATGTTTCGCTGCTCTCATTGCATCTGCAGAAAACCGCCCAGCCGCTCTGTTTAGGGTAACCCGCTCCCTCCTGAACCAGGGAGGGAGGGATGACCCCTTGCAGGGTCGAGCTGAGGATTTTGCACAGTTTCTGCAAGATAAAATCGCTCGAATTCGGACTGAGTTGGACTCCGACTGGGCAGACTTCGCTGAGGAGACCGGGGCTAGTCTTGGTGATGTCTTCTGGGTTGAGTTTGACCCTGTATCGCTGGATGAAGTGGACAGGATTATGGGTCGGCTGGGGGCCTCCATGTGTATTTTGGACCCATGTCCCTCCTGGCTTGTTTCTGCTGCCAGAGAGGTGACTGTAGACTGGATCCAGGCGGTTGTTAACGCTTCGCTGAGGGAGGGTTTTGTCCCCGCCTTATTAAAAGAGGTGGTGGTACGACCCCTCCTTAAGAAGCCTAACCTGGATCCGGACTCACTTAACAACTACCATCCTGTCTCCAACCTTCACTTTTTAGCGAAGGTTGTTGAGACTGTGGTGGCACAGCAATTCCCTCATTTCCTGGAGAAAACGGACTACCTGGATCCTTACCAATCTGGCTTCAGGCGCGGTCATAGCACGGAAACGGCATTGGTCACCCTAGTGAATGATCGCTGGCGGGCCCGTGATGGGGGCTGTTCCTCCATCCTGGTCCTTCTTGACCTCTCAGCGGCTTTCGATACCATCGACCATGGTATCTTACTGCAGCGACTCAGGGGGTTGGGGATAGGAGGCACTGTGTTGCAGTGGTTCTGCTCCTACCTCTCGGGCCGCTCGCAGTTTGTATCGGCGGGGGGTCAGACATCCTCCCGGAGGCCTCTCACTTGTGGGGTGCCTCAGGGGTCGGTTCTCTCCCCCCTGCTCTTTAACATCTATATGAAGCCACTGGGTGAGATCATTCGTGGCTTTGGGGTGAGGTATCACCAATATGTGGATGATACCCAGCTTTACATCTCCACCCCAGGCCACCCTGGGGATGCCCTTTCCGTGATGTCCCGCTGCCTGGAGGCGGTGCGGGTTTGGATGGGTAAGAACAGGCTCAGACTGAACCCTTTGAAGACTGAGTGGCTCTGGGTGCCGGCATCTTGGGATCTAGAGATACCATCTCTAGCGATCGGTGGGGAGACTCTCACCCCATCCGACAGGGTTCACAACTTTAACATGGTTTTAACTGTTTTTGTATACATTTGAGAGTTAAATAAAGTTTGTTTTGAAAATTAAAAAAAAAGAAACTAATCAATGAAAGAAGCTTCCTAACAGTGAGGACAACTAACCGGTGGAATGGCTTGCCAACCAGAAGTTGTGGGTGCTTCATCCCTGGAGGTTTTTATGAAAAGACTGGACAGCCACTTGTCTGAAATGGTAGAGGGTCTTGAGCAGGGGCTTAGACTGGAACGCCTACAAGGTCCCTTCTGGCTCTATTCTGATTGATTGATTGATTGATTGAATTAATCAGTGGAATAGCTTGCCACCAGAAGTTGTGGGTGCTCCAATGCTGGAGTTTTTAAAGAAAAGACTGGACAACCACTTGTCTGAAATGGAGGTGGTTGGTAGTGAGGGCTGGATACGCATTCTGGGGGAGAAAGTCCTACCCAGCTCACCACTACTACTAGCAGGCTGTGTGCCTCTGAGCCCTGCGCATTGATGGCAGGGCACATTGTTGTGGGCTGTTGGCCACTGGCCCCTTCTGCAGCTGAACCAGATGAGGAGGCATCGTCAGAGTCAGGGCCAGCATCAAGGCAATCTGAGAGCTCCGAGGGAGAAGAGAGAATGGAGCTGTCAGAGATAGAGACAGGCAGAACCTGGGCCATCCATCAGCCCTCAGATGGAGAGTCAACAGCTCCCAGGTCTAGAGGTGGCTGATGAGGAAGAGAAAGAACAGCTGGGTCCCATGCCTGGCATGTGGATGTGTAAAAGGTCTCCTCTGTGGGGCACCGAGGTCAGGTAGGATGGTGAGTTGCGCCTTGGCAAAACGCAGCAGTCGGGCGCGAGCCACCTCGAGCATGGTGGCTTTGTTGGCTGAGCACAGCAGGTGGAAGAGCAGCGGGCATGGCTTGGCAGTCAAATCCTGGCCATGGACTCTCTGGGCACTCTCAATCTCCAACACCGGCACTCCCGGCGGCCAGCCCAATACCTCTGGCAGGGTTTGTCGGAGGAAGGACACCGGGTTGCCTTCTTCAACCCCCTCAGGTAAACCCAAGAGGCACAGATTCAGACAGTAGGAGTGGGTCTCCAGAACCCGGCAGCAGCTCTCCAGGCGCTGGGCATACTTGGCCAGGCATTGGTTTTCCAGGTGCAGCGCGGCCAGCTCCAGCGCCCATCCCTGCGCCTCCTGCTCCAGCCACCAGACATGGCTCTGAAGGCCAAACAGGTCCCGGCAGAGGCTGCTCACATCAGTGGCCAGGCAGCCCAGCTGTTTGGAGAGGAGGGGCTTTGCAACCCCCCAACTCAGCCCCGTGGGCGCAGTGGCAGAGCCGGGCCACTTTGGGGTGCCACTTCTTTGCCTCTGGTCCTGAATTTGGAGCCGAGGTGCTCCCCTTGTCTCTGGCTGCGAAAGGGAAGGGGAGAGAATCAACATGAGACCCTGCCCTTCTCTCTGGTGGGACTTCATCAATCAATCAATTGTAATAGAGTTGGAAGGGACCTCCGAGGTCTTCTAGTCCAACCCCTGCTCAAGCTGGAGACTCTTAAAGAATCATAGAATAACAGAGATGGAAGGGACCTCGGAGGTCATGTAGTCCAACCCCCTGCTCAAGCAGGAGACTCTTATCGAATAACAGAGTTAGAAGGGACTTTTGAGGTCTTCTAGTCTTCTAGATGCAGCATTCCAGGGGTGGCCTTACTAAGGCTTTACAAAGTGGTGCTAACACTTCACATGATTTTGGTTCTATGCATCTGTTTATACAACCCAAGATTGTGTTAGCTTTTTCAGCTGCCGCTGCACATGGCTGGCTCATGTTTAAGGGATCATACACTAGGACTCCAAGGTCCCTCTCGCAGTTACTGTTTTTGAGCCAGGATTTGAGCCAGAATCCTCCAACTGGACATCCCTCCCACCCCACCATAGTAGTGGCACAGTAGTCTCATCTGACAAGGTGGGCCTCCATCCAGGGGTTCCCATCCTGAACCCGCTTTTCCCCCCAAAAGAGGCAATCTTACTTAAGCGCAAAATGCCATTTCTCTCCCAATTTCCCCCCACTACACTTTTCCTAGCAGGGGGTGGGGACTCAGCCTTGCCAGGGACTCCAACTCCCATCTATGCTTCCCAGCTTTTATTCAGTTTCTGCCCTCCTCACCCATCACAGCTCTTCTGGTGCCCATCCGAAACAAAACTGAGGGACTCCACCTGGGAGGGTTACCCTGCTTATGTGCAGAGGTCCTGGTGTTCAGAGAACAGGAATGGCCATTCTGTTGGGTCCCCCGTGTTTCCATGTCAGAGATGGGGGAGCTGGAGGCCACAGCGCCTATAGAGAAGCCAAGAGACTCAGTCTGTTGTGGCCCACCGGCGGCCAGCGGAGCTGGCAGCAGAGTTGGACAGTGAGGAGGTTGGAGAGGAACATGGGCCAGTCCTGGGGTCTGGGGAAAGCTTGGATGAGGGCTCTGCATCAGAGGCAGAGGGGGAGCTAGACAGCAGTGAGGCAGAGGAACAGCTGGAGCCCGTTCCCACTGTGAGCATGCACAGAGCTGCCAGAAGACAAGAACAACTCAGAAAGCAGGGTCGACTTGGTAGTAAAGCCACACCTTGGAGATGATTGGCCCCTCCCATAGGAAACAAAAGAGGAGCGAATGGGGAGGGGGATTTTGCAGGAAACAATTTGTTTGGTTGGTCGTTTCCAGCGTGGAAAGTTCTGTTCATGACTCTAAGAGAGTCTGTGCCAAGTTTTGCCTTACTCTGAGTTTGGAAACAAGTTACATGGCAGCTTGCCAAGCAAGATAAATATTACTTTGAAAAACTGTTTGGACAAGCTTTGCTGACTGTTAATGAAAGTAATTCACAGTCGTGTAAATAAAAGAGGTTTTGCTGGGACCAAGACTCTGCTTCCTGCTTTTTAAGGGAGCCTAGGTCAGAACACAGTCTGGCTAGATGGTGGGCTTTAAAAGAGGGGACCTCAACTCCCAGAATCTGTGAGGGATCTCATGAAGATCGATGGTTCATTGAGGGCACTTCCAAGAAAAGTCAGCACACAAGGATGCAATCAAATTAAGTCTTATTTAGAAGTAAAAGTAGAGTAAAATGAGTTCCCTGGCATGGAGGCATCCTTGCCTGGATTGAGCCCATGGTTCAGTCCCATAGGAAGTTAGAACAAGAGCAGGGGAGAGCAGCCCCTGTGCAGGGGTTCTTAAAGGGGTCCCTGGCCCCTCCCTTACCAATGTGTGAGGGGGCCAGAGGGCCATTAACTTTCCCCAATGGGGCTGCAGGGGCCGGAGCCCCTTGAC
This sequence comes from Coluber constrictor foxii, assembly GCA_038048745.1. Lineage (NCBI taxonomy): Eukaryota > Metazoa > Chordata > Lepidosauria > Squamata > Colubridae > Coluber > Coluber constrictor. The sequence continues at coordinate 47,414,066 of CM075966.1, forward strand.
CCACCAGTGGGATCAAAGGTGCCCCTTTGCTCCCATCTGGTGGCCTTTGAAGAAACTGCCATGGCTGGCACAAAAACACCTAACAGAATCCCCCAGCCAGAATGCTTTAAGAGGGGAGGACTTCAACTCCCAGAATTCCCCATGTTTTAAGAGGGGAGGACTTCCACTCCCAGAATCCCCCAGCCAGGTGTGCAACCCTATCTCACTGGAGATGCAGCCTCCAAGACTCACCTTGCCAGGATTTCTTCTTGCAATGGGCTGCTTCCTCTTCTTCCTCCTCCTCCTCTTCCTCCTGGGTGTGCCTGGATTCTCTGGGCCTCTTCCTGGCCAAGGAGGGGCAGGGACTGGGGGTGCTTGGGTAGGTGATCTCCTCGAGGCACCTGAGCAGACCCTGGAGAGGGCTACTTCCGGTCCCCCCCTCTGGGCAAAGAAAGACACCATCCTGTGAATGGCTAAGGCAGATTAGAGTCCACACCTCCCCTTGCCAAGTCCTTCCGGGAAAACTTTGCCCAATATGGCGGCAGAACATTGGCACCCTCTCCCATCCGAAGGGAAGTGGGATTTGAACTCAGGGCCATGGCAGGTAGAGCTGGGAGGTGATCATCCCCATCCTGTAATAGGAGCTCAGAGTTGAACTGGGGGTTGGGTCCCTGGGGGGGGGGGGGGGGGTCTCTGAGCTGGATGGTTTCCTAGCAGACGTTTCATGACCCAACTAGGTAACATCATCTTTGCTAGTAGGGGGAGGGATTTGTGGAGAGGAGGAGGAGGAGGAGGAGGAGGAGGAGGAGGAGGAGGAGGAGGAGGAGGAGGAGGAGGAGGAGGAGGAGGAGGAGGAGGAGGAGGAGGAGGAGGAAAGACTGTGGGCTCCTTGGTGCTCTCTGAGCTTGGTGGTTTCCCTGCAGACATTTCATAACCCAACCAAGTCGCATCATGGGTCTCAGCTGAGGCTGCCTACTTTTGTCTCCAGGCTGTGGCTGGACCTGGTCTTCTCCCGGACTCCAGCCCATGTCTCCTTCAGGTGTCCCATCCTGGGAATTGTGGCTTAGAGGGCTGGAACATGTTGGGGTCTGGTCTGGTGCTGTGTCTCTTGGGCTCTTCTGCCACTCACAGGTGAAGATCTTGTTGGCAAGAACTGCGCCAAGAAGAAGGAACTCCGGTGAAGAACATTGGGTAGGTGGCTACCACGGTTGGACACCCCAAATCTCAGAGATGGTTCCTTACTCCAGAAATCCTCAGAGGTCACACCCGTGGTGGTTATTTTAGGAGTAGAGTAGATCTAGGAAGGTTCTCCATCTACTCCTCTGATGGGTAGGCAATATGAGTCATCACGATTGGCTTGGGCTGACTTCTCCTGACCTGGTTTGGTTCCCTTTCAGGCTGTGAGAGTCCTTGATCATGAGACGTTCAATTAAGTTTCCTTCTGGAAACTTCCTTCTCCTTGCTCTACTTTAGGCCACCAGAGATTTGCCCATCATTATCCAAGGGGTCCAAGAAGATACCAAGGAAGGAACAAGAGGGCCCCCAACAGCCAACCAAGATCTCCCAGACCCTGATAATCTGCCCCATTCACTGGAGGTTTTCAAGAAAAGATTTGTCGATCAAACATCTGCTTTGGACAGGGAGTTTGTCTAGAAGACCTCCAAGGTCCCTTCATGCCCTAGGATTCTATCATCTACACTTCGACTGCTGTGCAGAATGCTTCCTTCCTGCTCTCATCCTCAGGGCCCTTGAGGTTCTCCAAAGAAATCTCCCCCTCCCAGCAAACCAGGATCCTCCCCCCAAGATCCTGGTTTAAGTCCCCAAAGAGGTCAACTCATTGTCATAAAAGTCACCTCTGTGTTATGTATGTGCAGAAGGTAGCCCATCTTCCCTTGCTTCGTATGCTCTGGATGTCATGTCCTGCGGAGCTCTGGAGCATCGTAGAGGGTGGATGGAGGGAAACATCTGCTTGACATATGCAGTGTCCTTCGTGTCATTCTCCAGGTTGCCACGAAGAGAGGCAGAAGATGCTTCATTGCCCCCGTCGGCAAAGTTGGCCTCTTGTGTGTATGGTAACCACTCTTCCTCTTCTGCAGGAAGTTGGGCGGATGGACACTTCCTCTTGGCCTCCATCATCACCTTCTGTCCTACAAGAACATACCTCTTGGATCCTGGGAACATGTATAGAAAGTTGAGAAACCATGTTAGCGGGAGGTGTCCAAAATGGAAGGTCTCATGTCTGATATTCTGGACTTGAGAGATCTTTGATTCAAGAGGTTCATCTGGATCAGGGTCCCCAACCACATGAGCCACAGCCTACTACCAGGCTGTGGCCCATTCTGAACCAGTCCACACAAGCATTGGAGGAGTGCGCGCACAGCTCTGATTGTGTGAGTGGCAGTTGTGCAAATGGAGCTGCACAGGCTCGCGTGCGTGCACGCCACTTCTGCGAAAAATCATCCTTTCTTCCACCTCCCCACCACCACCACTGCTGGTCCACAAAGCCAGAAGGCTTGGGGGCAGCGGTGAAATCTGGCTGGTTCTATCCCGCTTGCGCGAACTGGTAGCACTGGCAGCAGGAGACTCCACCCACCAGCCGGGACGTCATTACATCCTGTTTTTTACCCTCTCTGCATGCACAGAAGAGGCACGTGTGCATAACTGATGCCGACCTTGGCCCCCGTCCCACCAGGTTGAACTTCCTGGGCTCTGCTGGTCCCTTTCAGTTTCACTGCAGCTGGAGGAGGAGGAGGAAGAGGAGGAGGAGGAAGAGGTAGAGGAGAATGTGCTCAGTGGGTTGAGATAACTTGGCCATTGTATCAGGATTTCCTTTGGGCAGTTCATCAGCCGGTGGAAGGGAGAATTTTCGGCAGCCACTTCCAAAGTAGAGGTGCATGGTGGAGGAAGGCTCCCTTTGGGGAAAGAGAGAGAGGTGGACCTACATTGGTTCTGAAAAGGAGGATGAAGCTAGGTGGCTTGACTGCATATCGAACTGGGCCAAGCTGTGTCCTTTCCAAAATGTTGGTTCAATCTGGCACAGCCCCACAATCACATCATATAGAATTCTTATCTATCGATCTCTATCTTTGTCTATCTGTTCAATCTATTCATCCATTGTATCTATTGCATCTATCATCCATCAATCCATCCATTGTATCTGTTAGTCAATCCGTCCATCGTATCATCCATCAATCCATCCATCCATATCTATCATCCATCCATCGATCCATCCATTGTATTTATCTTCCATCTAACTATAGTATCTATTCGTCAATCATCCTATCTATAGTATCTATTCATCAATCAATCCATTGTATCTATCATCCATCAATCCATCAATCCATCCATCGTATCTAGTATCCATCAATCCATCCATCATATCTATTCATCAATCCATCCATCGTATCTATTCGTCAATTCATCCATCATATCTATCATCCATCAACCCATCCATTGTATCTATTCGTCAGTCCATGCATTGTATCCAGTGGTGGGTTGCTACCGGTTTGCACTGGTTCGCGCAAACCATTGGCAAAAATTTGGCCAAAGTCACTAAACTGGTAACGATGGCTGGCTGGCCGGCCACGCCCCTGAACTGGTTCTCTGGTCGCCACTTGCTCGCCCCGGCTGCCATGTTCGTCGCCACCATGTTCTTTGCACACGCGTATCCCATTGCCTTCCAAGTCCAATGGGATGTGCATGCATGAAGAACATGTCGACAGCGGCAGCAGCTTTTTCCTCCGGTACTTTTCAGCAGCCTGCAGAGAAAGCAACTGGCAAAGAAGCCTTTTTGGAAGCTTCTTTGCCAACTGCTTTCCAGCAGCAGCAGCTGGCTGGGGGCCGCTGAAAACTCCAGTCAGCTTGCCTTCCGGACTCTGGACCAGCTGCCATGGAAGGTAAGCAGACCGGCAGGTGGGCGGGGGAGGGAGAGCTGGCAGAGTGGTGATACCAGTGGCGGGTGGACCAATGTGCATGGGGAGGGAGGGAAGCGCATGGGAGATCGCAGCACCAGAGCTCTTCCCCTGACTTTCTCCAAGCTGGCCTTGCCTGCGAGCAAAGTGTGCGGGAGATCGTGGCACCAGAACCACAGCACCGTTGAACCAGATGCCCTTCGGTGGCAGGCAGGCACGACCCTTATTTCAGGACTGCTATTTCTCTCAGAGCAGCCCGGAGGCAGAGAGTGGCGGAGCGGGAGGTGGAGCTTGTAGTCCTCAGTCATCCCTGAGCCTCCCACCTTTCCCTGGCTGCGGGCCAGTCTTAGTGAGAGGCTTCCTCAGTTTAAACATGCTTTTCTGTCCCATAGTGACTCGGAGACGTTTAACGGGTCAGTGGCGCTGTCCTCACCTTTTGTAACTGCCACTCAGAGAGAGGCAGACTGGGGCTGCGGGATTCCCTCAAGGGGGGATTTAAAAGCCAGTTTCAAAGGTTCGCCTACAGCCCCTTAAGTCGTGTGCCATGGTTTAGGAAACTATAAAGGCAAATTTCGTGTAATGTGCGAAGCCCATGCCAAACAAGCCCCGAGGCTGTTTAGTGAGTAAATCCAATCCACCACATGCTATTTCTGAAGATGAACGTGGAAAACCACCCTATATTCTTGTGAATGCCTGATGAGACTACAACAAGCTTGCTTTTCTGAGAACTATAAATCCTCCCCCACCCCAGATTTCCTTCTCAAAAATCCACAGATATATGTTGCTATGGAGATTCTTTTTTTTTAATTGAAAAGTTTTAAAGCAAAGTTTACATATATATCCCCCCTACCCTTCCCGCTCCCCAACCCTTTCCCTCCCACCCTCCCCCCTCCCTACTTCCCAGAACAAAATACAGGGTATAACATTCAACAATCATAATCCATCATAATCTACTTAACTATAGCCTCCTACATCCCTCTAGTTCTTTAACTCCCCAATTACCATACTAAATTTAATTACCTAATAATATCTTCTATTTATTCATAAACTATTTGAATTTTTTTAATCTGATATTTACTTTGAATATAATCTATCCATCTTCTCCATTCCCTCACATATTTTTCATTTGAATGGTCCTTCAAATACGCTGAAACTTTTGCCATCTCTGCCAAATTTGCTACTTTTAATGTCCATTCTTGAATAGTAGGCAAATCTTGCTTCTTCCAGTACTGCGCCACCAACAATCTTGCTGCGGTTATTAAATTCAGAATCAAATTAGTCTCTATAACCGTACAGTCCGTAACTATACCCAAAAAAAAAACAACAACTGTGGAGTAAACTTTATCCTCTTTTTAAGAATATTTTGAATAATCCACCAAATTTTTATCCAAAATGCTTTAACCTTTTTACATGTCCACCATACATGAAAATAAGTAGCATCCTCACAGTCACATCTCCAACATTTAGATTGTAAGTTCGGATACATACACGCTAACCTTTTGGGATCTAAATAACATCTATAAAACATTTTATAAAAATTTTCTCTTTGATTTTGCGCTTGTGTAAATTTTACATTTCTTACCCATATTTTTTCCCATGTTACCATCATTATTGGTTGTTCAAAATTTTGTGCCCATTTTATCATACAATCTTTAACTAACTCTGTTTCCGAGTCTCTTTCTATCAATATATTATACAACCTTTTTAAATGCATTTGACTCTGGTCTTTAATTTGTTTTATCAAGTTTTCTTCACTTTGTGTAATATCAATTTTCTGATCTCTTCTCCATCTGGCTTGTAATTGTACATACTGAAACCAAGTTTGAATTATCTTTTCCTCTTTTAATACATTCAAAGGCTTTAGTTTTAGTTTACCTTTCTCTATATTAAGAATTTCTTTATATGTAATTACATCCTGTCTTTGTTCTATACTTATGTTCTCTATCGCGTGCCTGGGTACTGTCCATATAGGGATCTTATCATTTAATTTATATTGATATTTCTTCCAGACACACAATAAAGCGTTCCTTAATATATGACTTTTAAATGTCCTATCCACCTTTTTATGATACACTAAATAAGCATGCCAACCATATACCAAATCATATCCTTCAATATTCAATGTCCTTTCATTTGTTAAATTAATCCAATCACTAATTGCTGATAAAACAGCTGCTTCGTAGTATAATTTTAAGTTGGGCAGTTTCAAACCTCCTCTTTCACGTATATCTTGCATTATTTTTAGTTTCACCCTTGGTTTCTTCCCTGCCCAAACAAATTTATTAAAACTCTTCTGCCATTCTTCCAAGTTAGCACCCTTTTTAAGAATTGGTGTCATTTGAAAAAGAAATAAAAACTTAGGAAAAACATTCATTTTTACTGCTGCTATTCTACCCAACAAAGACAATTGTAATTTTTTCCAATTATTCATAATTATGCTTATATAGTTTCCCATTTGAGGTTGTAATATAAACGCCTAAATATTTAACCTTTTTAACTATCTCACATCCTGTTACTCTTTCTAATTCTTCTTTTTGATTTATTGCCATGTTTTTAACTATCATCTTTGTTTTCCCAAAATTTATTTTAAACCCAGATACTTGACCATATTGATTAATTATCTCCATCAAACCTATAGCTGATTTCACTGGTTGAGTTAAGGTTACAACCAAATCATCTGCAAATGCTCGCAATCTGTAATCATAATGCCTAATCTCAATTCCCCTTATTTTATCTGAATTACGTATTTTATTCAACAATAATTCCAGAGTTAATATAAACAATAATGGAGACAGGGGACACTCCTGCCTTGTTCCTTTTTCAATTTTGAAGGTTTCTGTTAAACTACCATTGATTATTATTAGAACTGTCTGTTCCTGATATATTGCCTTAATAGCTTGTGTAAAATACTCTCCAAACTGCATCTTTTGAACCATTTTCAGTAAAAACTGCCAATTCAATCGATCAAAGGCTTTTTCAGCATCCAAAAACATAAGCACTGCAGGGATTTGGTTGTTCCTTTCCAAATACTCCAATATGTTAACAATTTGCCTTACATTATTTTTCATTTGTCTCCCTTGTATAAAACTGGATTGATCACTATGAATCATTTGTTGCATTACCGACATTATCCTATTTGCTAATATCTTGGCAAAAATCTTATAATCTGTATAAAGTAATGATATAGGCCTATAATTCTTTGGTTGAGTATGATCTTGATCTTCTTTCGGAATCAAAGAAATAAAGGCTGTTCTCCAGGATGGTGGTACCCCTCCTCCGAGTTGTATTTTACCAAATAATTCCCTAAGAGGTTCTACCATTTCCAATTGTAGATTTTTGTAATACGCCACCGTCAGTCCATCTGTACCAGGGGCCTTGCCAACTTTTAACTGCTTAATTGCCAGGAGAATTTCCTCCTCAACTGTTGGCTGATTCAACCGTTCCCTTTTCCCCTCTGTAACTATAGGAATATTCTCCTTTTCCAAATATCTATCTATATCTATACCTTGCATTTTATCTCCAGCATACAATCTTGTATAAAATTCTAAAAAAGCCTTTTTAATCATGTTCTGTTGATAAACCTCTTTACCTTTATAATCTATTTTCTCTATAGTACAGGATTTTTGTTTTTTCCTCAACATATATGCTAGCCATCTACCTGGCTTATTTGCATTACAAAAAGTATTGTGTTTGGCATATTGCAAATTAGTTGCCACCTGGTCTGATATCAACATATTAAACTGCCCTGAGAGTAGAGTAATCGCTTCTTTAGTTTTCTTATCCTCTGGATTATATATTAACACCTGCTTTTTCTTCTTTATCTCTTCTTCTAATTCCCTCCTTTTTCCCCTTTGTCTACATCTATATGCATTATTCAGGTTTATTAAAACACCTCTCATATATGCTTTACTAGCATCCCATACCATTTCCATAGATGTTCCCTTATGCATATTTAAAGCAAAAAATTCCTTCATTAATTTTTTGCATTCTATCACATTTTTCTCATATCCGAATAGATTTTCATTTAATAGCCAAGATCTCCTAGACCCTTCTCCATATTCCAACTCCATCCACATCGGACTATGATCTGTTAAAGTTCTGGGGCAAATCTTCATCTTCTTCACTCTGGAAAGAAAATCATTTGTAATTAATATAAAGTCAATTCTTGAAAAAGATTGGTGTCTGTCTGAAAAAAATGTAAAATCTTGTTCTTTAAAAGTCCGTTCACGCCAAATATCTCTCAATTCCATGTCCTCCATCATATCAAAAAATGATTTAGGCAGTCTTGCTCGCATTTTAATATTTTTCAAAAGCCTTTTTTTGTCCAATTTAGGGTCCAATACTCCATTCCAATCACCCAACAGTATACACAATTTATAATCCCATTGTACTAATTTTGTATGCAACAATTTATAAAATTTTTCTTGTTATTGGTTGGGTGCATATACTCCCATTAAAAGTATTTTCTTTCCTTCTATTAATAGTTCAATTGCTAAATATCTTCCTTGCTGATCTGCTTCAATTAATTTAGCCATCAAGTCTTTTCTTAAATACATCACTATTCCATTTTTCTTCTCTGGGGCAGACACCACAAAATGTATTCCCAATTTCGCATTCATCAAAAAATTTTGATCGTTATTCTAATGTGTGTTTCTTGCAAACAAATTACATCATTTCTAAATTGTTTCAAATAATGAAATATTTTCTTCCTTTTCTGTGGTGAGTTTAAACCATTGACATTCCAGGTTAGAAACCTAGATGCCATCTTTAGGCTCCCGAAGCTTTTCAAGAACTGACTGGAAGCTTTCCTGGAACTTCTTCTTCGTCTTGCACCTCCCACAACTTCTGTATTTGTACTTGTACTTTCTTGTGTTAGTATCTGAGTTTGTTGCATCTTCAATTCTTGCTCTTTCTGCTTGGTTGCTGCTCAAGTTTGTCTTTGTTCTTTAACATCTTCTATTTTTTCAGATAGCTCCAAAGCTTGTACAGCACCTGAAAGTTGCAATAACTCTTCTTGCATACTCATAGCACCTCGTTGAGCTTGTATTTGCATACCTTCCTTCTTCCCCTCTGCTGCTTCTCACCTTTTTCTAGCTCCTAAGGATGGTGGGTATCCAGCCTTTAGTATATTGGCATAAAAATCTCTTGTCTTCCAAATTGTATTAAGATGATACCGTTCTCCTGCATAATTCACCACTAGTCCAGCTGGAACCTCCCATCTGTACTGTATCTGGCGATTTCTGAGTTCATCCACCAGGAATGCATAGTCCTTCTTGGATTTCAACATTTTAGGAGGAATTTCCTTGAATACTGAAACCTCCGCTATGGAGATTCTTAACCATCCAAGTCATGGTTGTCCCAAAAATGCTTTTCGAAAAGGGAACTGAACTTTCTTGGTTGTTTTCTTGAAAATGTTTTGCTTCTCATCCAAGAACTGAAGAAGCTTCTTAGATGAAAAATAAAACATTTTCAAAGAAAAAAAAAAAGAAAGCCTAGTTGCCTTTTGGAAAAGCATCTTTGCATCCACAGATCTATGCTTAATTTCACCATAATTCCAAGGCAGACTTCTAAATTATAGTGAAGGGAATAGTAATAAATAGAAAGTTGTTATTCTATATTGTTATATATATCTCAATAGAATAAATGTCATAACATATATATATATTGTTAGGTGGTTTTGTGCCAGCCATGGCAGTTTCTTCAAAGGCCACCAGATGGGAGCAAAGGGACACCTTTGATCCCACTGGTGGGTCAAGGGGCTCTGGCCCCTGCAGCCCCATTGGGGAAAGTTAATGGCCCTCCGGCCCCCTCACACATTGGTAAGGGAGGGGCCAGGGACCCCTTTAAGAACCCCTGCACAGGGGCTGCTCTCCCCTGCTCTTGTTCTAATTTCCTATGGGACTGAACCATGGGCTCAATCCAGGCATGGATGCCTCCATGCCAGGGAACTCATTTTACTCTACTTTTACTTTTAAATAAAGACTTAATTTGATTGCATCCTTGTGTGCTGACTTTTCTTGGAAGTGCCCTCAATGAACCATTGATCTTCCTGAGATCCCTCACATATATGTCATAATATATATATATATATATATATATATATATATATATATATATATATATATATATATATATATATATATATGAAACATATATGTTATTGGCTGGCAAGAAGGAGAATTGTTAGGTGTTTTGTGCCAGCCATGGCAGTTTCTTTTTTTTTTAATTGAAAAAGTTTTACAAATACAAATTTTCCCCCTTTCCCCCCCCCTTCCCCTCCCTAACCCTCCCTAGCCCATCCCTCCCCACCCTTGACTTCCCTTATAACCTTAAAAATTACAATTCATTTTTAACTCCCCAAGTATTAAAAGGTGAAATCCAAATCATATCATGTCATACAATTCCCCTCAGCTATTATACCCCCTGTCAATACTAAAAATTTCTACATAACATTCAAGTAATAGCTATCTGATACTTCCTTGATTTATATTTATTCTGCACATAGTCTATCCCAAATGTTAAAAAGTAAAATCCAAATCATATCATAATTCCCCCCAACTACTCTGCACCCTGTATATACTATAAATTTCTACATAACATTCAACTAAAAGCTATCTGATACTTCTTTGTTTGATATTTATTCTGCACATAGTCTATCCATTTCTTCCATTCCCACATAAAAGTTTCTTGAGTCCGGTCTTTTAAATATGCTGATATCTTTGCCATTTCTGCAAAACTGGCCACCTTCAAAGTCGATTCTTCAATAGTAGGTAAAATATCTTTTTTCCAATATTGACCAATCAATAACCTAGCTGCTGTAATCATATATAATATCAGTTTTGTTTCATTCAGTGAAAAGTCCTTAACTATGCCCAATAAAAACAATTGTGGAGAAAATTGAAGTTTCTTCTTCAAAACATTTTGCATAACCCACCAAATTTTGATCCAAAAAGCCTTCACTTTCCTGCAAGTCCACCATATATGGTAATATGTAGCATCTAAACAATCACATCTCCAACATTTTGGCTGAACATTAGGATGCATGCATGACAATTTCTTAGGATCTAAATGCCACCTATAAAACATTTTATAAAAATTTTCCCTCAAATCCTGTGACTGAGTAAATTTAACATTCTGGACCCATATTTTTTCCCATGTTTCCATCATAACTGGTTCTGCAAAGTTTTGTGCCCATTTTATCATACAGTCTTTAACCAGTTCATTTTCGGAGTCTCTTTCCAACAATATATTATAAACCCTCTTAATATGCATTGGGCCTTTCTCTTTTATCTGTCTTACCAATTCCTCTTCATACATCATTAAACCGGTTTTTTGATCTTCCCTCCATCTCAATTGAAGTTGGTTATACTGTAACCAAGTTAAGTTAATCCCTTCTTCCAACAGAGTGTTAAGTGTCTTTAATTTCCATCATCAAAAAGTATCTCTTGATATAAAATCCCCCCGAGTGACTTTATATTCCGTATAATATGACCAAGATCCAACCACAACGGTATTTTGTAATCCAATTTAAACTGGTGCTTCTTCCATACTCTCATCAAAGAGTTTCTGAGTATGTGACTCTTGAACACTTTATCAACTTTATTTTCGTAAAATAAATATGCATGCCAAACAAATTCCAAGTCATGGCCTTCTATATTCAATATTCCAGTCCTTGTCATTCCAAACCAATCACTCGCTTGTGTCAACGCTGCTGCTTCATAATACAATCGTAGGTTTGGAAGTTTAAGGCCACCCCTTTCACGAACATCTTGCATAATTTTCAGTTTGACTCTTGGCTTTTTCTCGTTCCAAATAAATTTATTCATTCCTTTTTGCCATTCCATCAGATGTTTATCACTTTTAAGCACCGGAATCATTTGAAACAAGAACAAAAACTGGGTAGAACATTCATCTTAACTGCTGCTATTCTTCCAAGTAAAGATAGCTGCAGCTTTTTCCAAGTTTCCATATCTTTTTGCACCTTTCGCCACAACACTTCATAATTATTTTGAAAAAGTTTTATGTTTGAAGCTGCAACTTGCACTCCTAGATATTTCACCTTCGCTACTATTTCAAAGCCTGCCTTCCTTTCAAGTTCCTTCCTTTGACCTTCTGACATATTTTTAACTATCATCTTGGTTTTTTTCTGATTCAGTCTAAATCCTGATACCAAACCATATTCTTCTATAATATCTTTCATCTGGATTATTGATTCCATCGGCCGTGTTAGGGTAACAACCAGTGATCTGTCCCCCCCTTCAGAGACCCACAAAAACACAGCCAGTCGAGGGTTAAAGAAGCACTTGGCACACTCCACAGTTCTTATCTCAAACTTGGCAGCGATATGCACACCGTCTGCCAAGGACTTTATTAGTTCACACAAAAAGAAAATCACCTACGTAGCTTTACCGTTCTTTTAGCTTCCAAGACTACGAGGTTGCTTTGTTTGTTCGTCACAAAAATCATGACCCACCCTCCTGTCTTATATAGGCTCTGAGTGTGGTCCAGTGACTCATTGATCCTGTGACTCCAATCCAGTGACTCAGGTCTATTCCCTCATACGTCGCCGCAGCTGCAGTAATCGTTTCTCTCGCCTTCTTTGGCGTGCGTCCAGGAATGACGTCTCTCCCTCACTCTCATCTGAGACACCTGTTTCCCCACTACTTGGCTCTCTTTCAGCTGGCACCTGAGACGGTGCCAGAGGGGGGGGGGCTGGGAGATCTGGCTGGCTCCTCTTCCTCCTGCTCAGAGCTTCCTTCCTCCAATGGGATAGGCTCAGCGGACGGGGCCACAACAACCAGATCATCTGCAAATGCCCTTGTTCTGTAATCCTCTTGCCTTATAGCTATTCCATTCAAAGTACTCGAGTCCCGTATTGAATTCAACAAGACTTCTAACACTAAAATAAACAACAGTGGGGATAACGGACATCCTTGTCTTGTTCCTTTTTGTATATTAAAATTTGTTGTTAAACTTCCATTAATAATAATTTGTGCTGTTTGCTCTTGATAAATTGCTGAGACCGCCTGAACAAACTGGTCCCCAAAGTTCATTTTTGTTAAAGTCTTTAGTAGAAAGTTCCAATTGACTCGATCAAAGGCCTTTTCCGCATCCAAAAACACCAGCACTGCAGAGATCTGTTTACTCTTCTCAAGATGTTCCAATAAGTGTATAATTTGCCTGACATTATCCTTCATATATCTGCCTTCTATAAATCCAGCTTGATCATGATGAATCACCTCTTGCATAACTGGCATTAATTTGTTGGCTAATACTTTTGCAAAAAATTTATAATCCGTATTCAGGAGAGATATTGGTCTAAAATTTTCCGGTTTTGTAGAACCTTCCTCTTTTGGTATGAATGAAATAAAAGCTGTCTTCCATGAAGGGGGTATTTTACCCCCATTTTGTATGCTACAAAATAAATCTTTAAGATGTTCAATCATCTCTACTTGTAAAGTTTTATAAAACACCGCTGTTAAACCATCCGTCCCTGGAGCTTTAGCTGTTTTCAATTGTTTAATTGTGTAAATAATCTCCTCAACTGTTATTAATCGATTCATTCTTTCCTTTTGCTCTCTGGAAATTTTTGTGACTCTATTTTCTTCTAAGTATTTATCTGTAAGTTCATTCTTTATATGGACTTTAGCATATAGTTTAGTATAATAATCTAAAAAAGCTTGTTTGATTAAATTTTGTTGAAAAACTTCCTTCCCTCCATATTCAATAGTACCAATAACTCAAGAACTCTGCTGTTTCCTCAGTGTATAGGCCAACCATCTGCCCGGTTTATTAGCATTACAAAATGTATTATGTTTTGTAAATTGTAGATTAGTTGCAGCTTGTTCCGCTACAAGCATTTGAAATTGGTCTTTCAAAAGTTTTATAATTTCTTGTAATTTTTTATCCATCGGATTTTTTATAAGTAGTTGTTCTTTTTTCTTTATTTCTGCTTCCATTTCTAATCTTTTCCTTTGTTGATTTAATTTGTGTTTAGAGTTCATATAAATCAGTACCCCACGCATATACGCCTTACTCGCGTCCCAAACAATTTCAATAGGGGTACCCTTATTCAAAATTCCTTCATATGTTTTTTAAGTTCAATTATATTCTTTTCATATCTAAACAAGTTTTCGTTTACTCTCGACGATCTTCTCTCCTTCTTTCCCATTTCTATTTCTGTCCATACCGGGCTATGATCAGTTAGAGTCTTCGGAAATATTTTTGTTTTCTTTGTTTTTAAAAGTAGATCAGCTGTAACTAAAATAAAATCAATCCTGGAAAAAGATCTATGTCGATCTGAAAAAAATGTAAAGCCCAGTTCTTTTGGGTTCTGCACTCTCCATACATCTTTCAATTCCAGGTCTTCTTTCATATCAAAAAAAAGTCTGTGGTAATTTAACACATGATTTTGCCAAACTCTTCTTGTCTTTTTTGATATCTATCACTCCGTTCCGATCTCCCATAAGTAAAATAGATCTATAATCCCATTGCAGTATTTTAGAATATAATAATTTATAAAAGTTTTCCTGTTGTTGGTTAGGAGCATAAATTCCAATCACCAGAAGTGGACCATTCTGTGTATATAGTTCAATTGCTATATATCTTCCACAATCGTCTGCTTCTATAATTTTGGCTGATAATCTTTTATTTATGTACATCACACCATTCTTTTTCTCTAAATTTGAAGCTATAAATTATGCACCTAATTTAGAATTCGTCAAATATTTTTGATCCTGCATTCTAATATGAGTTTCTTGCAGACAGATAACGTCGTTGTTAAATTGTCTCAAATAGTGAAATATTTTCCTTCTTTTCTGTGGTGAGTTCAATCCATTCACATTCCAAGATAGGAATTTCATTGTCATTTGTAGTCTCGCGAAGCGTTGAAAGCATTTGCCGAAGTTTCTGTTCCAGAGTGGTAGTCTTCGGCCTGGCTCCTCCCATGGCTTCAGTTTTCTATGGTTTACCATTGGCACCCTTCTTATCTTGTGGTGGGATAGACCTCTGCTGCTGTTGCTTGTCTAAGATTTGCTTGTGGGCTGCTCAAGTTATACGCTTATCTTTAGGTTCCTGCAACAGTAGTTCAAGGTCCAATGCCACCTCTCTTGTACCTCTGGGTAGCCCTTTTCTGGCCTCTGAAAACTCCAACAATGGTTCATCCGAAGAGCCGCCTATTGCTCCTTGACTTTCCTCTATTGCTTGCTGAGTTTCCATTGCCTCCATCTCCATCTGCTTCCGCTGTTCCTCGGTCTCTTGTTCAAATTCCTTCTCTTTATCACCCTCCTCTATAGCTAGCACTGAAGATGAACGTGGAGATGCTGCACCAGTTTTAAAAACACTGAAATAAAAGTGTTCCGCTTTTTCAACAGTGTTTAGTCGATATCTCTCACCTTGGTACCTCAGTATTATTCCAACTGGGGCATCCCACCTAAATGGGATCTGATGTTTCTTCAATTCAGTCACCAGGAATCCAAAATCCTTTCTATCTCTTAGCATCTTAGGCGGCAATTCTTTATAGATACCAATCTCTTTTCCATCCACTTGAATAGTAGAAAGAAAAGACCTCTGCAAGATATCATTTCTCATTCTTCTGTCGGTAAAGTAAATCACCACATCTCTAGGCAGGTTCCTTTGCCTCGCCACCCGAGAATTCACTCTGTAGACCTTGTCAATCTTGCACAGAACATCTTCAGGGTTAACCTTTAACATCACAGCGAGTGCATCAGCACAAACCATTCTCAAATCCTCTCTATTATTTTCCTTTATTCCTCTCAATCTTAAAGCAAACTCCATAAATCTAAATTGCATCATAGTCACTTCATTTTCAATTCTTTGAGTCTTGATGTCCACATTGGAGATTTTATTGTCAGCTGCCCTCATTTTAGATTCAAATTCTGAACGAAATTCAGCCACTTTTTTTTATCAATCTCAACAACCGCTTCTGAAAGACCAGTAACTACTGTCAGTATATCTTGCTTCATCTTGTCATATTTTTCTTGAACCACCTCCTTAATTTCCTGTTTAGATTTTTCCATAGCTTCAGATTGGTTCCCTAGAGCCACAGCTATAAATTCTTTCAGATCTTTAAATCCAGTCTCCTGTTCTTGGCTCTGAGTCTGAGTCTCTGACTGCTCTTTTGTTTGGTGGGTAGGGGAACCCCCCCCCCTGCAGCTTTGTGAACTGGCTTAGTCTGTTTTAAAGCCATGATTCTACACAGTCTTATTCTTTCTAGAAAAGAGGTCTTCCCCCCTTTCCCACCACAGAATCCTTTTAAAGACTTCCCCAGCTTTATAAGGGAGAGAAAATAGATGAAAAACACTCTAAGAAGACTTTTCTCTTTTTTTCTAGCAAACGCTGTTACTTTAAGTACTTTAAAGTGCGTTGGAACACACAGGCATTTCCACTTTCACTTTCAGCTTTTTTCCTCCACTGAAGCCGGACGCCATTTTAATTTATTTTCACAACTTTCACTCCTTCTCCCTTCTTGATATTATTGACAGGGCAAGCACAAATACTTGCGTTTTTAGTTTAAAGTCCCAGTTTCACCCTGCTTCGTTTGAAGGCTTCTGTTGTTTTTCAATGCTGGCGTTAAACACGTCGTCTGGCTCTGCTTATGCAGAGTTGTCCCCGGAGTCCGGACCCTTGGCGAGCTGGATAGGGAGCCTCACCCTGCTTCCTCCCCAGAAGAAAAAAAGACAATCTGGGGGCTTCGCAGGGGGCTCTACCTTGTTTCACCGGCTCTACTCGCGTTTCTGTATAGAAACGGAGTGTTTCAAGCCGCCTCTCAGCTGTAGAGGCGGCTCTTATGGGCGGCGGGGCTGGCAGTCTTAAAGAGACCGTCTGGCGATGACAGCAGCCAAGGATTGCATCCTTGTGTGCTGACTTTTCTTGGAAGTGCCCTCAATGAACCATTGATCTTCCTGAGGTAGCAGAGGATGGTTTGAGGCAACGTTTCCAAGCCAGCAGAAGCAAGATGCCTGGAGGTTCCAGCAAGAACCCCCAAGAGATGGATGGCAGGAGATCCCCGATTGTGACCAGAAGTCTCCAATCCAGGATTGCTACCCTGCATCCAGTCCCTGATGCGAGCTTCGATCCAGAGGAGGGTACAGATGATCTCTATGACCTCAGAGGACTCAGCGGAATGCAAGGGACCCCTTCGCACACTTCCCTGCAGCTGCAAGCCACAGAGGAAAGCGTGGGAGGCCAGCATTCTGCCCAGGACTTCCAGTACACTGGGGAGATGGCCAGGGACCAGGCCAACCCCCAGCGTAGACCAGCTCACTGGCAAGGAATGCAGAGAGCTGCTCCAAATGCTCCTAGCAGCCCAAGGAATGCCAGGAGCCAAGCCACATGGGACACCAGAACAGGGGGCCTGTCAACCTCGCTAGTTTTACCTTGCTGCTTTGGTTGTCATAGAAACGGAGGGAGGGGGGTTTAGGCTCACACGGGCTTACTAAATCTAGGAAACGAAACCATTTCTTAAGCTGTTATCAGACCAACGGACACTGCATTCCTGGATGCTGACAGGACCAGACGTTTGCTCCCACCTGACCTCTGGAAGACCTGTGGATTGGATGATTTATGGTGCACAGGGGAGGGGATGCTTTCTAATTGTAACTTTCGCGCGTTTTGCTTCAGAATCCTGTTTTCCACGGTTGCGTTCATTTCATATCTAGTAAAAGTACCAGTCTTAACCTATAATGGAGTCTGGGTCTTCCTTTCCTGGATACTGAAGGAAGCATACCTGACAATAAGCAGGATTCTCATCTCAGCCATCCCGGATCACACCGAGGGGGCTGAAAACTACAGAATGTCTGATCAGGAAAGTGATACAGATCAAAAGGGGGCATATGGCTCGGCAATGTCTTCGTACCAGCCACCAGAAGAGACTGCGGTGTGGATGGAGAATTTACAGCTGAAAGAGCCGAGGGAAGAGCCAGCCTGATGGTCGACAGGGGTCGGAAGGTTGCCGGACCTGAGAAGGACCCCCCGTGGAGTAACAACCTCCAGACCCCGAAAAGGAGAAGGCGTGTGGCTGCAGGAGCAGAAGGAGTGCCTCAAGATGGATCAAGCCCTTCAACTCATTCGCGAGGTTGAAGAAAGCCAGAAAACCCGTGAGTCTTATGCATACCCTGGAGGGGGGGAAGGAGAAGACTCCAAAATAGATCCTGAGGAAGGAGCTTGTGGGGGAGAGGAAGAGAGAGCTGACGATGATACATCCCAGGCATTGGGTGGTCAAATGAGAGATGCAGCAGTCCAGGGGGCCCCAGCCTTGCAGGCCCCACCCCGCAGGCGAAAGTAACCTAAAATTCCCCCCCTTCCTGGAAAATATGGTGGAAACCCGAAAACTTTGGGGTTTTTTTTAACCCAAGTGTGGAATCACATACAGGACTGGGGGGAGGATTACTCGTCGGATGCAGCCCGAGTGAGATGTGTCACCAGTGCCTTAGAGGGGGTGGCAGCCGAGTGGATGGTGGTACTCCACAATAACAATTCCCCCCTGCTGCGGAATTACAACCAGTTCATGACGGCCATTATAGGTTAAGACTGGTACTTTTACTAGATATGAAATGAACGCAACCGTGGAAAGCAGGATTCTGAAGCAAAACGCGCGAAAGTTACAATTAGAAAGCATCCCCTCCCCTGTGCACCATAAATCATCCAATCCACAGGTCTTCCAGAGGTCAGGTGGGAGCAAACGTCTGGTCCTGTCAGCATCCAGGAATGCAGTGTCCGTTGGTCTGATAACAGCTTAAGAAATGGTTTCGTTTCCTAGATTTAGAAAGCCCGTGTGAGCCTAAACCCCCCTCCCTCTGTTTCTATGACAACCGAAGCAGCAAGGTAAAACTAGCGAGGTTGACAGGGCCTCTGGACACCAGGTAAATCCTTCCCCAGCACCCAGGAGGCTCCCCAACATGGTGCTGGCCACCCTGGGGGCCCCCAGAGCCCCGGAGATTTAATGGGAAAATTCCCACCAAATCGTGACCTGCAGCTTCTGGGGCCAACCGGAAGCAACATGGCGGCCCCCAGGCTACCTACTCCAGTGAGGCTTGGTAGGCCTCAGCTAGGCCACAAGGCCCAGCAACCAATGGAAGCCAGCCGAAACAGCATGCAAACTGCTCATCCGCCCCCCCCCCCCACCGGCAAGCCTCGAAGTCTGCCCAGCCGCACCTGCTGCAGTGGGCATCAGAGCCACGATCCAAGTCCTGGTTGCGGCCCTGAAGGCCAAGATGACCATGACCTCAACCTCGAGGGCAGCCAGCCTCCCTCACTACCCCCAGGAGACCAACGAGGGGGGGGCGTCCAGTCTGGAGCCCCCCAGCCAGGATCTGTGCCTTCAGAGAATCCCAGAAGAACCCCTGCGGGTTCTAGCCTTCCATGCTGCAGGGCTAGGCCTCGGCCCAAGCCTGTGAGGCCCTGAAAATTCCTCTGGAAGCCTCCCCGGTATTGGAACACTTACTGTGGGGGGGGGGAGGCTGCAGGATGGGGGCAGAAATGCCCGAAGAAGACAAGGATTGCCTGGAGGGGCCCACTGCTGGTCCTGAAGACTCTGGAGGAGGAAGCCATCGTCGGAAGTGGGAGGCTCGGCTGGAGGCCCCCTGAGGACATTGAGGTGAGTACTCCATTGCCTCGGTGGGGGTGTTGGGAAGGCTAGAACCCCCAGGGGTTCTTCTGAGCTCAATGGATGCTAAATTGTACCCTAGCATTCCAGATGGGCTCACAGCTGGTGAGATTTGGGGGTTGCTATATAGCCTATTTAATAGTGATAGCTTGGGCTCCACCAAAAGGCTCACACTGGAGTTCTATAACACCAAGCTAAAATTTGGGGCTAGCATGGCTGAGCACCTGGGAAAGTTGAAGGCACTCAGGGCAGAACTGGTGCTCAGGGACTACCCTGTGACTGAGGCCAACATGGTCGCTTTTATTCTGGCATCCCTGGACAAAAGTTGGGGCAATTTTATTGTCTCACTAGAGGGAACCAGGAAGGAAGCCATGACTCTGTCCTACCTCACAGGGAGGCTCAATGAGGAAGACAGGAGGCGTAGAGATGCAGGAGAATACACCAGGGCCACAACTCAGCGCATCAACAGGAGGTACCAGAGTTCAGAGCAGGTTAACGCTCTACCCAAGTGTTTCATCTGTGGCTCTGAGGAGCATCTGAAGAAGGACTGCCCCCATTACCAGAAAGGCCCTAAGCGTGGTTCCAATCAAGGAAGGGGCAGGGGGTAGAGAAGGGGGCCTGGGAGGGGCAAAGGTGGTGCCAAGGGCAATTTTGTTTGTACTACTTACCTCACCCCCATCACAAAGGCTGATGGCCCTACTGGCCTTTGGTTACTGGACTCTGGGGCTTCATCTCACATTGCTAACATGAAACATGGCTTCAAGAGGTTAAGGAGAATTAACTCCTCCATCAAGGTGGCAAATGGTAACAATGTTTTTGTTGTTGGGGAAGGCACTGTCTCTGTACAAGGGCTGGGCAATGTTGAAGCTGTATTGCATGCTCCCTCTATTGCCAATAACCTGTTAAGCGTAACCAAGCTATGTGATGATGGCAGGGTGGAGGTTTTGTTTCGCAAAGGGGGAGGTCTCATCACTCGAGACAAGAGAGTCATTGGGAGTGTTACCATTATAAATGGTTTGCCATATTTCTCCCCTGAGTACTCAACTACACAAGATAGCTCACAGGGTGCCACCCCAGGAGGGGCCTGTGCGCAGAGAGAGAGAGAGAGGCCCCACAGCCAGCCCCACAGCCTTCCAAGGCCAATGCAGGCAAGAAACCAGAGCCTCAGCAGGCACCTAAGGCAGGTAAGCCCAAGAAAGGGCCTAAGGTGCCAGCACCGCCCAAGGCAATCAGAGCCAAGGGGGTATCAGTGGGGAAGCCACTTCATACCAAATGTACCCACCTCTTACATTGGAGGTTAGGCCATGTGAGCTTCCCCGTGATCAAAAAGATGGGGGAATTTGCTGAGGGGATTCACCTCCAGAATTGTGAGGTGTTTCTGGACTGCACCATCTGTAAGAGGGCAAAGAGGAAGGCAGCCCCAATACCTAAGGTGTCACAGTGTAAA
This sequence comes from Coluber constrictor foxii, assembly GCA_038048745.1. Taxonomy (NCBI): domain Eukaryota; kingdom Metazoa; phylum Chordata; class Lepidosauria; order Squamata; family Colubridae; genus Coluber; species Coluber constrictor. Next base: position 47,435,028 of record CM075966.1, read on the forward strand.
ACCCAATACCCATATCAATTAATACATGTTGATTTGGTTGGGCCGTTTACACTGTCCCTAGGGAAAAGGCAGTATTTCCTCACTGCCGTCAATGACTTCTTGAGGTATGGCCATATGTATACCCTCACAGAAAAGTCTGAAGGCTTTGATGCCATAAAATCACTGTACAACTACGTGGAAACTCAGTACAAGACCAAGATCACACAACTGCAGAGCGACCGTGGGGCTGAGTTCATGTCCCGAAAATTCCAGGACTGGGTAAGGCATAAGGGCACACACCATTTTTGGACAGCGCCTTTTACTCCTGCACAAAATGGCATGGTTGAAAAGCGAAATGGTGTCCTGAAGACCATGGTGCGTAGCCTGATTGCGGATGCTGGAGTTGCGGAATCATACTGGGCGGAGGTGGTACATTACACCAATTACACCCTGAACCGCACCTGGAGCAGCATTGTGGATCCGACTCCATATTTTCTGGTCCATGATAGGAAGCCAAGTTTGGGACACTTGCGCATATTTGGCTCCTACGCTTAGGTGCACATCCCCAAACAGCTGCGGAAGAAGGGGAGATCCATCTCCCAGAGACTGAGGTTCTTGGGCTATGCCCCTGGCTCCAAGACATACCGGTTCCTGGGAGAAGGGGGCAGGACCTTGACTTCCCAATCTGCCTCCTTCGAAGAAGACTCCAATTGGACCCAGATCCACTCAAATGATCTGTACCCATACATCAACTGGCCGAGCAAGGCTGCACCAACCATGACACCTCATGAGACAACCACAGACCCTGCCACCAATGAGAGCAAGGAACAGGACGAAGATGTCAGCCTACCTGGTCCAGATGGGGAGGATGAACTGTCCAGTCCTGAAGGGAAACACATGCCATCTTCACCCAACTCTTTGCCTCCAGCGACGCTTCAGAGGCCCATGATGCCCAACACCTGGAACCGAGGGCTTCCACATCCTGGTTGTGAACAGCCAGTTGGCGAGGAACCTGCAGAAGAAAAGGGTGGTGAGTGGCAGGAGGTCAGAAGGTCAAAGTGGTCCAACAAGGGGGTCCCACCTAAGAGAATTGACATTGGGCACATCACATCTGTCAAAAGCATTGTGGTCACCCCAAAGACTTTCTCTGACATCCAGGAGCTGCCCTTCAAAGAACAGGAGAAGTGGCAGCTCACGATGGAACAGGAGATGGAGAGCCTGAGAAAGCTCAAGGTCTTCACCCCTGGGAAACCACCCAAGAAGAAGGTCATTGGCACAAGGTGGATTTTCAAGGCCAAACGACTTGCCAATGGCCACTACCTGTACAAGGCCCACTTGGTAGCTCAGGGGTTCGCCCAACGCTACATGGAGGACTACATAGAGACCTATTCTCTGACCGTCTGGACAGAAAGCGTCAAGGCCGCCCTTGTAACTGCAGCTGCTCTGGGAAAGGAAGTCTACCAATACGACATCCAGATGGCCTACCTCCACGCCAAGTTGGACCGGCAGATCTACGTGAGAGCCCCTCCTGGTTACCAGCAGAAGGGGGAAAACACATGGTTGCTCCAAAAGGGATTATATGGCCTCAAGCAGTCGGGGAAACTCTGGTATGACTGCCTCAAAAAGGGTTTAGAGCGAATTGGCTTCAGGGCATCTCATGCAGATGAGTGCATTTTTACACGTGACACCAAAAGTGATATAGAACGGGTGTTGGTTTACATGGATGACCTCCTATACGTAGGACCTGGCAAGGAAAGGTGTGACGAATTTAGCAAGGCCCTGGGGGAAAATTTTACCCTGAAGTCCTTGGGGCGGGTTGACAGGTACCTGGGTGTGCATATCTTGGCCACTAAAAAGGGATTTGCATTATCCCAGAGAGAAAAGATTGAGGAGTTGTTGGCCAAATGCAAAATGGCAGAGTCTAACCCAACGCGTAGCCCCATGCAAAGTGACTACTATGGCCATAATCACAAGGACAGCCCTGAGTTCACAGATAATAAATTATATAGATCTGTGATTGGCTCCTTGCTATACATTAGCAACTGGAGCAGGCCTGACATAGCTTTAGCTGTGAAACTATTGTTCAAGCACGTGGAAAACCCAAAGGAATTCCACTGGAATGCTGTCAAGAGGGTACTTACATTGCTCCCCTCCTCCCCCTGCCTTCCCCCTGCGGGACTGGTTCTCGAACAGCTACGCGGGACCTTCTCATTTCTCAATTTACGCCTTTAGCCGGATGGAGTGACTGGGCAATGTCGTGGGGGAGCTGAGGGACTCACCTATACCCCAACAGAGGAGACGTAATATCATCCCTGGCACGGCCATCTCCAGTGGGACCAGCCGTCGGGAGAGGGTGGCTTGAACAATGCCCTCCATTGGAGAGGAAAGGACATTGGACCTTCTCCCTGCCGTGACAGGGCAGTGGAGTCCAGCTCTATGACTGACATTTACGATCCATCTGTACCCCGATTATCTCTCTGGACTATTGATGAACCCTGGACTGGTCCTTCCTCCCATCTTTGGCTCGGTTGATGTACATGAAAGCTGACCTTCTAGCATTGCGAGACTCCCCCCTCTCGCAAGCCTGGCCCACCACTTTATTGAGGGCCTACCTCAATGATGGGTTTTGTAACCCAGAGAGGTGGCATGTTGTGAAGAGGGGGTTGAGGGGTTTTTTAAGCATGTTTTTCTTTAAAAAATTAAGGGGTTCCGGGAGGGGGGAGGGTTGTTATAAGACTGGACCTGTGGGGATCCATGCAGCTACAGGACAGCGCAGCAGGCCAGGTGGCCAGGACAGAGGGGGTGGGGATGGGGGTCTGGTTGGGGTCCCAGGGGTGAGGGTGTGGGAAGTGCAATTAGCATGGTAAGTGGGAGGGGCAGATATGGCAGTAACAGGGGGACGAACCAGGTTATGGGAGTGCGCATTAGCTGTTTAAGAGCGATTGTGCACTCCAGCCCCCAATGCAACTACCGTGTTCTGGGTTGCACAGAGCCACAGGGCCCGGGCCTCTGGCTGATGCTTTGCAATGCCAAGTCTGTGGTTAATAAGGTCCCTCTCATCCATTACTTGGTCCAAGAGCGGGATGCAGACCTGGCAGGGATCACGGAGACCTGGGTCCCCCTCGTGGAAATTTGCCCACCAGACTTCTGTGTATTCCATCAGCCGAGGGCTCAGGGGAGGGCGGGGGGGTGGCTGCTATTATTAAGGAAAGTCTTTGTCCGAGGGAGACCACTGTTCCTCAGATAGCCAGATGTGAGTCCCTCTTTGTGAAGTGGGGTCTTGGGGTGCAGATGGGTTTGTTGACTACGTACCTGGCTCCCTGCTATGTGGCAACAACCTTGCCTGAGCTGCTTGACGTAATAGCCAGGGTGGCAGTGGATACCCCCAGACTTATGGTCATGGGGGACTTTAACCTGTCATCCGTTGGTGAAACGTCGGGGATAGCTTGGGAGTTCATGGCTTCCATGGCAGCCATGGACCTGACCCACTTAGTTCAAGGCCCTACTCACACGGGGGGGACACACTCTGGACCTGATTTTTGTCTCTGGTCAGTGGGTGAATGATCTGGAATTAGGGGATCTAGTCATCAAACCCCTGTCATGGTCAGATCATTCACTCTTTCAACTAGACTTTCGAGCTTCTTCCCCCCACCGCAGGGAGACCGAACCGCCTAAGTGGTTCCGTCCCAGGCGCCTGATGGATCCTGATAGGTTCCTGATGGAGCTTGGGCCATTCCCTGAGGCTCTGGCTCACGACTCAACTGAAGAGCTGGTGGCCGCCTGGGAAAAGGCAGCCGCTGGAGCTTTGGACCAAGTAGCACCTTTGGGGCCTCTGACCCAGCGCCAATCCCATCTAGCCCCCTGGTTTTCAGAGAAGCTGAGGGAGATGAAGCACCGGAAAAGACGCCTAGAGAGTGATTGGAGGATCAGCCGCTCTGAATCCGACCGAACACTGGTAAGATCTCATATTAAGACCTACCTAGTAGTGATAAAAGCGGCAAAATCAATTTATTTTTCCGCTCTTATTGCATCTGCAGAGAACCGCCCCAGTGCCCTGTTTAGGGTGACCCGCTCCCTCCTTCATGTGGGAGCGCGGGAAGATCCCTTGCAGGAGAAGGCTGAGGATTTTGCGCAATTGCTGCATGACAAAATCGCTCAGATTCGGGAAGGCTTGGACTCTGATTGGGTAGATCCGGAGGCGGGGACGGGGGTGAGTCTTGAGAGTGTTATCTGGAAGGAGTTTGACGCTGTGGCTCCCAAGGCCGTGGACAGGGTTCTGGGTAGGTTGAGCTCTGCCACATGTTTATTGGACCCGTGTCCCTCCTGGTTGGTGCTGACCTCCCGGAAGGTTACACGAGGCTGGCTCCAGAGGATTACAAATGCTTCTTTGAGTGAGGGCTTCCTCCCCACCACCCTTAAAGAGGCGGTGGTGAGGCCCCTCCTCAAGAAGCCTTCTCTGGCCCCAGCGATATTAGCAAACTATTGTCCAGTCTCAAACTTCCGCTTCGTGGCGAAGGTTGTTGAGAGTGTGGTGATGCAGCAACTGCCCCAGTACCTGGATGAAGCTGTCTATCTAGATCCATTCCAGTCGGGCTTCAGGCCAAGATACAGCATGAAAACGGCATTGGTCGTGTTAGGGTGTGTGTATAAAGTATTTGTTGCTTGTGCAACGAGCAGAGCAGAAACACACAGGGAAGGAGATAAACGTGCAGCTCGTGTGAGAAAAATACTTTATATACAAGATAATACGCAGTCTCGGTGTAGGTAAAACAGTCCAAGGTCATACACAGTAATATCAGTCCAGTAGGTATCCTCCCTTACCAAAGCAAACAGACTTTAGTAACTCTTGGTATACAGTACCATATAACGATCCAGTCAAACACCAATCAGCCGGAAGACGCAGGAAGCAACAGGAACAATCAGGAACAAGAAGAAGGAACGCTTCTCTGCGCTGCTTATTTATACACTGTAGCCTAATTACAGGGTTCAGCAAACCCTGATTATGTGGCTCAGTTGTTTCTTAAAGAAACAGATATATTGCCTGACCAACAAGTTAGGAGTAAGCTACAAGCTGAACCTAACAGGTCGCATTGATAGATGATCTCTGGAGGGCTCGGGACAGGGTATGTTCCTCTGTCCTAGTCCTATTGGACCTCTCAGCAGCTTTTGATACCATCAACCATAGTATCATGCTGCAACGGCTGGAGGGGTTAGGAGTGGGGGACACCGTGCTACGGTGGTTCTCCTTCTTTCTCTCCGGTCGGACGCAGTCTGTGTTGGCAGGGGGACAGAGGGGGACATATATATATATGTAGGTCTTTGGTTATTCGGGTCTTCTCCCGCGTAAAATTGGAAGTGTCTTGGCGACATTTCGACGAAGTCTCATTCATCATCTTCAGGCTGGTGTTCTCGGCTTCGTGCTTCCAGGAGCAATGTGAGATCGCAGCTGTCTCTTCCTTTTAACTGCTAGTGGGGATGGGAGCTGATTGGGTGGGAGCTTGGCTGTGTTCTGATTGGGTGGAGGTGTGTTCTGATTGGTTAGGGGCTTGGCTGTGCTCTGATTGGATGGGGGGTTGGTTGTGCTCTGATTGGCTGTGTGTGTGTTCTGTTTGGGTGGGGGCTTGGTTGTGCTCGGCTTAGTCTGAGTTGCAGGGGGATTTGAGCTGGTGAGCTGCGTTGTTGTTGTTTGGCTTCGTGTTTGTGGCTGTGAGAGCTTTTCATGGTGGGTGTCAGTCTGCTTCATGTATGGATTGGAGGGGTTTAAAGTGGCTAATGATGCAGCTGCGGTCTGGCTTCTGGTCCTTGGTCGTGCCTCATTATCAGTGTGGATTTGAGTCTGCTTTCTGATCTGTCCCCCTCTACAGATACCCACAAAAACACAGCCAGTCGAGGGTTAAAGAAGCACTTGGCACACACCCCAGTTCTTATCTCTAACTTGGCAGCGATATACACACCGTCTGCCAAGTGCTTTAATAGTACACAGAAAGAAAATCACAACAAATATTCAGCAAAGTCTCTGATCAGCTTCAGCTTATAGCTCCAATGACTACCCGATTGAGTATTTGTTCATCACAGAGATCATTAACCACCACCCTGTCTTATATAGCCTCTGGGTGTGGTCCAGTGACTCATTGGTCCTGTGACTCAAGTCCAGTGACTCAGGTCTATTCCCTCGTGCGTCTCCGCAGCTGCTGTAAGCGTTTATCTCGCCTTCTTTGACGTGCGTCCAGGAATGACGTCTCTCCCTCACTCTCATCTGAGACACCTGTTTCCCCACTACTTGGCTCTCTTTCAGCTGGCACCTGAGACGGTGCCAGAGGGGGGGGGGCTGGGAGATCTGGCTGGCTCCTCTTCCTCATGCTCAGAGCTTCCTTCCTCCAATGGGATAGGCTCAGAGGACGGGGCCACAACACTTTCTGCGTGGATGTGTGGTGATGACATTCTGTGTGGCTCTCGTGAGTGTGGGTCTGGTGTCATTCGTCGTGTTAGGGACTCGTTTGTCAATAAGGGCAGGTTTCCAAATGGCTGGTAGGCGGGAGGTATCATCTTGTTTGTTCATGCTGTGTGGGCGTTTTTCTATCTCGATGGCTTCTCTGATTATTCTTTTGTTAAAGTGTTCAGTTTTGGTGATGGTTCTGGTCTTTTTAAAGTCAATTTCATGTCCTCTGGCTTTAAGGTGTTGGACCAGGGAAGAAGTTGGTTCCTCTTTTCTGACTGAGTTCTTGTGTTCTTCAACGCGTGCACTTATTCTTCTGTTGGTTTGTCCGATGTATGTGGTGGGGCAGGCGGTGCATGGGATTTCATATACTCCTTGATTTTCTAACTCAATTTTGTCTTTGGGGTTCCTTAAGATGGTGGATATTTTTTGGTTTGTGCAGAATGCTGTCTTGATGTTATGTTTGTGGAGGATTTTGCTTATTCTGTCTGTGGTGCCTTTTATGTATGGGAGGAGGGCTTTGCCATTTTCTTGTTCTCTGTCTTGGATTTTAGTGGGGGTTTCTTTTTGGATTAGGTTGGTAATCTTATTTCTTTGGAATCCATTGGATGTTAGTACGTTAGTGAGAGTGTGTAGTTCGGTTTTTAGGTGTTGTTCGTCAGCTAAGCGTTTTGTTCTGTAGATGAGTGTCTTGGCTACAGAGTTGATCTGGGCTGGGTGGTGGTGTGAGAGTGCGTGCAGATAGCGGTTTGTGTGTGTTGTCTTCTGGTAGATAGTGTGTCCTAGGGAGCCATCGGATTTCCTGTAGACTAAGACATCCAGGAAGGGAAGTTGGTTGTTCGCTTCTGTTTTCATGGTGAACTGTATTTTGGGGTGTAGGCTGTTGAGGTGTGTGAGGAAGTTGTCCAGTTTTTCTTTCCCATGTGGCCAGATTATGAAGGTGTCGTCTACGTATCTGAGCTAGAGTTTGGGTTTGTGATCAGATTTTTCTAGAGCTTGGGTTTCAAAGTGTTCCATATAGAGGTTGGATCACCCCTCTCACCTGTCATTGCCAATGAATGACACCAGACCCACACTCACGAGAGCCACACAGGATGTCATCACCACACATCCACGCAGAAAGCAGACTCAAATCCACACTGATAATGAGGCACGACCAAGGACCAGAAGCCAGACTGCAGCTGCATCATTAGCCACTTTAAACCCCTCCAATCCATACATGAAGCAGACTGACACCCACCATGAAAAGCTCTCACGGCCACAAACACGAAGCCAAACAACAACAACGCAGCTCACCAGCTCAAAAACCCCTGCAACTCAGACTAAGCTGAGCACAACCAAGCCCCCACCCAAACAGAACACACCCACAGCCAATCAGAACACAGCCAAGCTCCCACCCAATCAGCTCCCATCCCCACTAGCAGTTAAAAGGAAGAGACAGCTGCGATCTCACATTGCTCCTGGAAGCACGAAGCCGAGAACACCAGCCTGAAGATGACAAATGAGACTTCATCAAAATGTCGCCAAGACACTTCCAATTTTACGCGGGAGAAGACTCGAATAACCAAAGACCTGCATACAAACACCCGCGAAAACCTCAGAAAACATATATTTCTCTTTTTTATTATTAAAAGTTTTATAAAAGTACAAACATATAAACCCCCCTTCCCCCCTTCAACCCCCCATCCCTCCCCCCCTTCAACCCCCCCCCCCCGACTTCCCAGAGTGAGATACAGGGTTTCTCTTCTTCAACAAAAATTTTAAACCAACCATTAACCTATCCAATTTCTAGTTTACAAACACTATCAAAATCTTAACTCCAATCTAATAAAAAAAAAATTACAACTCTATAGTTCCTCTTCATTCATACGCAATTTGATGTCTTCTTATATGATATTTGTTCTGAACATAGTCAATCCATTTCCTCCACTCCAAAATGAATTTTTCTTGCGTATGATCCTTCAAATAGGCTGAGTTTTTCGCCATCTCAGCTAAGTTCATTACTTTTACAATCCATTCTTCTACTGTGGGCAAAGAGTCTTTTTTCCAGTGTTGTGCAACCAACAATCTAGCTGCTGTTATTAAATTTAAAATCAACTTAGTCTCCAATAATGTACATTCATTTATAATACCCAATAAAAAAAATTTCGGTGTAAATTCCAACCTTTTTTTCAAAATATTTTGCATTACCCACCAAATCTTTATCCAAAATGCTTTAACCTTCTTACAGGTCCACCAAATATGAAAATAAGTTGCATCTTCACAATCACACCGCCAACATTTAGCTTGTACATTAGAATACATACAGGACAACTTTTTTGGATCTAAATGCCATCTATAAAACATCTTATAAAAGTTTTCTCTAAGGTTTTGTGCTTGAGTAAATTTAACATTTCTAACCCAAATCTTTTCCCATGTCTCCATCATTATTGGTTCTTGAAAGTTTCTAGCCCATTTAATCATACAGTCTTTAACCAACTCTGTTTCAGAATCTATCTCTAATAATACATTATATAATCTTTTAATATGCATAATACCCTGGTCCCTGATTTGCTTTACCAAATTTTCTTCGTTTTCCATAAGACCTGTTTTTTGATCCTCCCTCCATCTTGCTTGAAGCTGACCATATTGAAACCAGGTATAAATTATCCCTTCCTTCTTCAAAACCTCTAAGGGTTTAAGTTGTAGTTTACCCCTTTCTCTAAATAAAAGTTCTTTATATGTGATCACCTCCATCTTTTGTTCTATACTTATATTTTCTATTGCATGTCTGGGATTTGCCCAAATAGGTATTTTATAATCCAGTTTATATTGATATTTCTTCCAGACTCTCAACAAGGCATTTCTAAGCATATGACTTTTAAAAACTTTATCCACTTTCTTTTCATACAATAAATAAGCATGCCATCCATAAAGTAAATCATGTCCTTCTAAATTCAAAATTCTGTCCTCTGTTAAATTAAACCAATCACTAATCTGAACTAATACCGAAGCTTCATAATATAATCTTAAATTTGGCATTTTTAAACCACCTCTCTCCCGAATATCTTGTATAATTTTTAATTTAACTCTAGGTTTTTTACCTGACCATATAAAAGTATTAAGACCTTTTTGCCATTCCCTCAGTTGTTCATCCTTCTTCAACACCGGTATCATTTGGAACAAAAATAAAAACTTAGGTAATACATTCATTTTAATTGCTGCTATTCTACCTAATAAAGATAATTGTAACTTTTTCCAATCCTCCATTTCTTTCTGCACCTTTCGCCATAAGACTTCATAATTGTTTTTAAATAACTTTGTATTTGACCCAGCAATACACACACCCAAATATTTAACCTTTTTAACTATTTCAAATCCCGATATTTGTTGAAGCTCTTCTTTTTGATTAAAAGACATATTTTTGGTCACTATCTTAGTCTTATGTTGATTTATTTTAAATCCCGAAACTTTACCATATTGTTCTATCAATTCCAACATATATGAAACTGTATCTGTAGGTTGCGTTAGTGTAACAACTAAATCATCTGCAAAAGCCCTCAATCTATAATCTTGCTGTCGAATCACTATTCCTTTTAATTCTTTAGATTCACGTATCTTTTTCAACAAAATTTCCAAAGATAAAACAAACAATAAGGGAGACAGTGGACAACCCTGCCGCGTTCCCTTTTCTATCTTAAAACTATCCGTTAAACTTCCATTAATAATTATTTGTGCATTTTGTTCCCTATATATTGCTTTAATTGAGCTCATAAATTGCTCCCCAAATTGCATTTTATCTATTATTTTAAATAAAAATTGCCAATTCAATCTATCAAAAGCTTTCTCTGCATCCAAAAAGAAAAAAGCTGCAGGAATCTGATTATTTTTCTCCAAATATTCAACCAAATTTATTATTTGTCTCAAATTGTATTTCATATATCTCCCCTTTATAAACCCTAATTGATCATTATGAATTATTTGTTGCATAATTGGCATTAATCTATTTGCCAATACTTTAGCAAAAATCTTATAATCAGTATTTAAAAGTGAGATAGGTCTAAAATTTTCAGGTTTAACACAATTTTGGTCCTCTTTAGGAATCAGTGATATAAAAGCTGTTTTCCATGAGGGTGGGGTTTCTCCCCCAGATTGAATTTTATTAAAAAGCATCCTAAGCAGTTCCACCATTTCCATCTGCAAGTTCTTATAATAAATAGCTGTCAACCCATCCGTTTACCTACTTTTAACTGTTTAATTGCTAAAATAATCTCTTCAGAGCTTATTGGTTGATTCAACCCTTCTCTTTGATCCAAAGTTAATTCCTGGATATCAACCTCTTTAAGATATCTATCTATATCTTGACCTTGTATCAAATCTCCTGCATATAATTTTGCATAATATTCTAAAAAAGCTTTTTTAATCAAATTTTGTTGATAAACTTCTTTGCCTTTATATTCCATCTTACTAATAATACGTGATCTTTGCTTTTTCCTTAACATATAAGCTAACCATCTGCCTGGTTTATTAGCATTGCAAAATGTATTATGTTTGGCATATTGTAAATTAGTTGCAACTTGATCCGCCATTAGCATATTAAATTGCTGTCTTAATATACCTATTGCTTCTTTTACTCTTTTATCTTCTGGATTATCTATTAACAATTGTTCTTTCTTCTTTATTTCTTCCTCAATATCCTTCCGTTTCTTTGCCTGCTTTTGTCTATATTTATTATTCATGTATATCAACACTCCCCTCATATAAGCCTTACTTGCATCCCAAACCATTTCCATAGAAGTAACTTTATACATATTATTATCAAAAAACTCCTTCATATATTTTTTAAGTTCTTTAACATTTTCTTCATATCTAAATAAATGTTCATTTAATCTCCAAGACCTCCTTTCTTTTCTCTCCTGTTCTAATTCCAACCAAACTGGGCTATGATCAGCTAGAGTCCTTGGAAATATCTTGACTTTCTTCACCCTAGAAGATTCTTCACTTCCGCTTGGCGCCGCGATCCTCGCGGATCCTCCCGGATTCAAAGCGCTGCTGCATAAGCAGCATTAGAGGGACGCGACCAGCTCTGCAAGCAAATTGAAAGATTAAGTGATTTCGGCAGCAGACGGAGTGGAGCAGGAGAGCTTGCAACAAAGTTACAGAGCTTAACTCCTGTGTACCTTGGTTTGAATGAGCCTAATTGAAAGAGGAAGTATCCAATTAAGAGTATCGGGACTGTGCTGAGAAGAGAAAGTGAGTACTGAAAAGGACTTTTTTTTCTATTCTTAAAGAGAAACTAAGCTGCCAGAAGAGAGCAACCTGGGAAAGATATTGAAAGCAGCAATTTAAAATAATTTGGACTGAATTTAGAGACATTTAAGGCTAAGTAATTGCAAATTGGGGTGAAGAGGAAAAAAGTTTTTTTGAAATTAAAATGGCTTCTAAACAAACCAAGCCAGCATCAGCCAAAGCAGGAGGGGCTTCTCCTTCAGTTTCTACTGTGGCTCAAAAGACACAACTAGAGAGGACTTTATGAGTGAGCTTAAGGAGTTTATAACGCAAATCACGATTGCTCAAACAGCTAAAATAGAAGAGAGAATGGGGAAATTTGAGGAGGATTTGAAAGATGTAAAAGAAATCAGAAATGAAATTAAAAAGACTGTTGAAGAGAAACATGATGAAATAAGAGAAGATATCTTGTTGGCTGTTTCTGGTTTGTCTAAAATTCTTGTGCAGCTTGATGAAAGAGTGGAAGAAATCAGTGAGGTTACTCAAGATTTGGAGGATAAGATGGGAGAATTCCAGACCAAATCGGAGAGGATGGAAGGCGATATTACTATGATGCAATACAGGTCAATGGAGTTCGCCCTGAGGCTGAGAGGGTTGAAGGAAGATGGATGGGAGAACTTAAGAGAGAAATGTGCTGAAGTGATTGCCTCAGTGGTTGGAATGAAAAAGGATGAAATAATTGGTCACCTGGACAAAGTTTACAGAGTTAACTCATGGATTGCAAGAAATAGAAATTTGCCAAGAGATGTTGTGATTTATTTTACTGAGAGAAGAATTAGAAATGATGTACTGCAAGCCTCTTACAATAATAAAGTACAAGTGTCTGGGCAGGAAATTAAGGTGCTGAAAGAGATTCCTCCTAAAATGCTCAGAGATAGAAAGAATTTTGGTTTTTTAGTGGATGAACTAAGAAGACAACAAATAGTGTACAGATGGGATGTACCAGTAGGCATAATAGTGGATTATGCTGGAGAGAGGTATCGAATGAACACCGTTGAGAAAGCAAGAGAATTTTATCGTAGTGTGTTGAAAATGGAAAAACCCCCGAAAGATGATAAAAAAGCAGGAAAAGGAAAGCAACAGTCTTTAACATATGCTGAGGCAGTGGTTGGAGAATCTAAGAATCAAGATGACCAGAACCAATCGGATCCAACATCACTTCCTTTTCCTTTAAGTCAACTGGAAGGACCATTGGAATTTGCAAAACTGGAGCAACCAAGGGCACAACGTGTGACAAGATCAACTACTAAACAACAACAACAACAACAACAACAACAGGATACAAAATCAGAAGCTGTGGGGGGGGGGCAAGACCGAAGATCAAGGTCAAAGAGGATCTTCAAAATATGTTCCATGTGCTTCAGTCTCACAAAGATGCCAGTTAAATTTTTGTCTTGGAATGTCAATGGTTTGAACTCACCACAAAAGAGAAAGAAAATATATCATTATTTAAAACAATTTAATAACGATGTTGTATGCTTACAAGAGACACATATTAAATTATCAGATCAGAAATATTTAATTAATGCTAAATTAGGGACTCACTTTGTGGCATCATCTTTGGAAAAGAGAAATGGAATAGTGGTATATATAAAAAAGAACATAACAGCAAACTTGGTAGAGGCGGATGATCAAGGAAGATATATAGCAATTGAAATGAGGACTCAAAATGGAACAATGCTTTTGATTGCAATTTATGCACCGAACCAGCAACAAGAAAATTTTTATAAATTTTTACATACCAAAATATCACAATGGGATTATAAATCAATTATTTTGATGGGTGATTGGAATGGAGTAATTGATATTTCTAAGGATAAGAAGACTATATCTAAAGTTGCCTCGCGTGCCAAATTACCCAAACCTTTTTTTGAAATTATGGATGATTTAGAATTAAGGGATGTTTGGAGAGAATTGAATCCAGATGAAAAAGATTTTACTTTTTTCTCTGATAGACATCAATCTTTTTCTAGGATAGATTTTATCTAGAAAACATATATTTCTCATTCGTCATCTTCAGGCTGGTGTTCTCGGCTTCGTGCTTCCAGTAGGTTTTATTGTAAAGGTACAATATCTGCTGGCTGCCAGAAGGAAAAGAAGGAAAAGAAGAAAAAAACCTACAAAAGGTAAGAAAATAGATATTGTACCTTTACAGGGAGGATACATGAGATGTGGATGTGGCTTACTGATGATGGCTAATGAGCCAGAAATAGCTATATAAGTCTCCCATTGGGCAGCACAAAATCTGCTGGCTGCCAGAAGGAAAAGAAGAAAAAAAGCCCCAAAAGTAGTGAATGTGATTTCACTCAACTAGGCTTGCAGAAAAATCTTGGTTATGTAGGAAAAACCTGGCTTAAAGAAACACACACACACACACACACATGTTATGCTGCTGTAAAAGTATTTCCTTTTAATTGTTAAGCATCTGTAAGAACATATGCCTGCAATCAATTGCATCCTTCCTGCATTAAGATCTAAATCCTCCATAAATCCTTTTCCTTCTTCCATAAAATGCCACCCCATTTTCTCCAGGAATTGGTAGATATCTCTTGGCTCACATATCTTAAACTACCAGAGCAATCCACACACCTTTTGTACTGTTAATAGGGGATCAAGTGGCTAATTAGGAAGACAAAAGGAGGAAAAGATAATGAAAGATAAACAGGAAGATGTAAATCGTAAATTAGATTATATGACTGACTTTTTTAATGAAGTTAGATTACATGACTAGAGTAATAAGAATACTAAAAAGACTTTTGTGGGTATAAGAGAGGACACTGCTTCTTTTCATGCTTTGTAGAATTTTCCTTCCATGTCTCTTGTACATGTGTTTGGAATTTCTTACCCAGAATTTCAACTTTGATGAAAGAACAGTCTGTTTTCTTTGGTTTTCAAGCCTCCATTTAAATCTTCGTTTTGGTTCATTTTTGGCTTAAGTGTATTGCCAGATGAAGAGAAGGAGGCAGTTCCTGTAATAGTGAGGGAATATTGGTCTTTCAGAGATGAGATCGCCGTACAAAATGGGATCTTTTACAAGGGCCAAAGAGTCATAGTGCCTAGGTCAATGAGAGCAGAGATGTTATTGTGCATACACTCGAGCCATATTGGCGGAGAGGCATGCTATAGACAAGCCCATGACACGCTTTACTGGCCCAACATGCAGGGTGAAATCAAGGACTTTGTTAGCAATTGTTCCACCTGCAATGAATATGCATATTCTCAACAAAGAGAAACCATGATGTCACACGATATACCATCATGTCCTTAAGGTTAAGGTTAAGGTTAAGGTTAAGGTTTATTGGATTTATATACCGCCCTTCTCCCGAAGAACTCAGGGCGGTGCACAGCCATAATAAAACACAAGTCATACAAAAATTAAAAGCAATTAAAAGAATTAAATAATTTGGCCTTATCCATTTTTAAAACCCCCAAAATTAAAAAAAAAACCATCCAAGTTCTTATTCAGCCAGGCCAGCCTGTTTGAAAAGCAGGGTCTTCAAAGCCCTGCAGAAGGTACAGAGGTCAGGGATCATACGTATCCCAGGGGGTAGTTCATTCCAGAGGGTGGGTGCCCCCACAGAAAAGGCTCTCCCCCTGGGGGTCACCAGCCTGCATTGTTTCGCTGATGGCACCCTGAGGAGCCCCTCTCTGTGGAAGCACGTTGGTCAGTGGGAGGCTATTGGTGGCAGAAGGCGGTCCCGTAGGTATCTGGGTCCTAAGCCATGGAGCGCTTTAAAGGTAGTAACCAATACCTTGAACCGCACCTGGAAGACCACTGAGAGCCAGTGCAGCTCTTGCAGGAGAGGTGTCACATGGGCGCACCTACTCACACCCATAATCACCCGCACAGCTGCATTCTGGACCGGTTGGAGCCTCCGAGTGCTCTTCAAGGGGAGCCTCATGTAGAGAACGTTGCAGTAGTCCAGGCGGGATGTGACGAGGGCGTGAGTGACCGTGCATAGGGCGTCCCGATCCAGAAAGGGACGCAACTGGCGCATCAGGCAAACCTGATAAAAAGTCCCCCTGGCCACAGCTGTCATGTGTTCTTCTAAGGACAGCCATGCATCCAGGAGGACACGCAGATCGCGAGCCCTCTCCGAGGGGGGAAAAATTTCACCCCCAATAGCCAGCGATGGAACCAGCTGGCTATACCGGGACGCTGGAAACCATAGCCACTCAGTCTTGGAGGGGTTGAGTCTGAGCCTGTTTCTCCCCATCCAGATTCGAATGGCTTCCAGGCAGCGAGACATCACATAAAGGGCATCATTGGGGTGGTCTGGGGTGGAAATGTACAGCTGAGTGTCATCAGCGTACAGGTGGCACTTCACCCCAAAACCACAGATGATCTCACCCAGCGGATTCACATAAATGTTGAAAAAAAGGGGCGAGAGGACCGACCCTTGTGGCACTCCATACATTAGGCGCCTCGAAGTCGACCTCTGCCCCCCTGCCAACACAGACTGCGTCCGACTGGAGAGGAAGAAGGAGAACCACCATAGCACGGTGCCCCCCACTCCCAACCGCTCCAGCCATTGCAGCATGACACCATGGTCGATGGTATCAAAAGCAGCTGAGAGGTCTAATAGGACTAGGAAAAAGGAACATCCCCTGTCCCGAGCCCTCGAGAGATCATCAACCAATGCAACCAATGCCGTTTCTGTGCTGTATCCCAGCCTGAAGCCCAACTGGAACGGATCGAGATAGACAGCTTCATCCAGGAACCGGGGCAGTTGCTGCGCCACCACACTCTCAACAACCTTCGCCATGAAGTGAAGGTTGGAGACTGGACAATAGTTTGCTAATATCGCCAGGTCCAGAGAAGGCTTCTTGAGGAGGAGCCTCACCACCGCCTCTTTAAGGGTGGTGGGGAGGAAACCCTCACTCAAAGAAGTGTTGATAATCCCCTGGAGCCAGCCTCGTGTAACCTCCCGGGAGGCCAGCACCAACCAGGAGGGACACGGATCCAATAAACATGTGGCAGAGCTCAACCTACCCAGAATCCTGTCCAAGTCCTTGGGAGCCACAGGGTCAAACTCCTCCCAGATAGCACTCTCAAGACTCACCCTCATCCCCCCCCCTCCGGATCTACCCAATCAGAGTCCAAGCCTTCCCGAATCTGAGCAATTTTGTCATGCAGGAATTGTGCAAATTCCTCACCCTTCTCCTGCAAGGGGTCTTCCTGCGCTCTCACCTGGAGGAGGGAGCGGGTCACCCTAAACAGGGCAGCTGTGCGATTCTCTGCAGATGCAGTAAGAGTGGAAAATAAATTGATTTTGCTGCTTTTATCGGCACTAGGTAAGTCTTAATATGAGATCTTACCAGTGTTCGGTCAGATTCGGAGCAGCTGACCCTCCAATCACTCTCTAGGCGTCTTTTCTGGCACTTCACCTCTGTCAGCTCCTCTGAGAACCAGGGGGCTAGATGGGATCGGCCGTCAGACGCCGCAAAGGTACGACTTGATCCAAAGCTCCAGCGGCCGCCTTTTCCCAGGCGGCCACCAGCTCTTCAGTTGAGTCGTGAGCCAGAGCCTCAGGGAATGGCCCAAGCTCCATCAGGAACCTATCAGGATCCATCAGGTGCCTGGGACGGAACCACCTAGGCAGTTCCGTCTCCCTGCGGCAGGGGGAAGTGGCACGAAAGTCTAGTTGAAGAAGTGAATGATCTGTCCATGACAGGGGTTTGATGACTAGATCCCCTAATTCCAGATCATTCACCCACTGACCAGAGACAAAAATCAGGTCCAGAGTGTGTCCCCCCGTGTGAGTAGGGCCTTGAACTAAGTGGGTCAGGTCCATGGCTGCCATGGAAGCCATGAACTCCCGAGCTATCCCCGATGTTTCACTGACAGATGGCAGGTTGAAATCCCCCATGACCATAAGTCTGGGGGTATCTACTGCCACCCCGGCTATTACATCAAGGAGCTCAGGCAGGGTTGTTGCCACGTGGCAGGGAGTCAGATATGTAGTCAACAAACCCATCTGCACCCCAAGACCCCACTTCACAAAGAGGGACTCACATCCAGCTATCTGATGAACAGTGGTCTCCCTCGGACAAAGACTTTCCTTAATAATAGCCGCCACCCCCCGCCCTTCCCTTGAGCCCTCAGCCGATGGAATACACAGAAACCCGGTGGGCAAAGTTCCATGAGGAGGACCCCCCTCCTGGCCCACCCAGGTCTCCGTGATCCCTGCCAGGTCTGGGATATTTAATCTATTGAGATTAAATAAAGTTAATCTCAATCAATATAAACGGACTAAATCTACCAACTAAAAGATCATATACATTCAAAAAATTACAGAAATTAAACATGGACATCATACATCTACAAGAAGTGCATATCATAAGAGAACATCAAAAATTATTAGAAAATAGAAGATTAGGTACACTATTCACTTCATTAACAGAGCAAAAGAAAAGAGGAATTGCAGTATACATCAAAAATCATATACCAGCAAAACAAATTTTTACAGACAAAGAAGGCAGGATCCTGATGATTGAAATTATAATGGAAACCAAAAATATATTATTAATATAAATCTACACACCGAACGGAAATCAAAAATAATACTTTAAAAAAATACACAACACAATTAAAGATTTAGATTATGAACATATATGTATAATAGGGGATTACAATGTGATAGATATAGAAAAAGACTACCAAAGCAACAAAAAGAATAAATTTAGGAAAAAGACACTTCCAGATACTTTTAAAGATATGGCCCAAGAACTACAATTACAGGACACATGTAGAGAACTAAACAATACCAAGAAACAATACACATTTTATTCAAATCTGCATCAATCATGGTCCAGGATAGATATGACCCAGATGACCACAGAGTTAAGGAAGGATATAAAAAATTGAAATTGCACCAAATGTATGGGCGGACCATACACTACACAATGCCGGCTGGCGACCCCCAGGGGGAGAGCATTCTCTGTGGTAGCCCCCACCCTCTGGAACGATCTCCCTCCAGATCTAAGAACTATCACTGACCTCCGGACCTTTCGTCGGGCGTTGAAGACTTATTTCTTCCAACTTGCCGGACTTGCCTGATCCCTCCTATTTTTAAATATTTAAGTTTTAAATTATTTTACATTATTTAATTTTTAGAGTTTTAGTGTTTTATTGATATATTTCAGCCTAAATTTATATGGACTTTTAGTACGTTTTAACTCACTGTATTGTTATTGGTTTTAAATTGGCTGTTCACCGCCCTGAGTCCGGAAGGAGAAGGGCGGTATAGAAATTTGATTAATAAATAAATAAATAAATAACCCAATAACAGTAATTTGGAAAGGCCAACAAAAACAAAAAAAGATGGATGATGGACAAAGAGATTATAAATGATAAGGAATACAAAGAAATGATCAAGAAAGAAATGAACATATTTTTCCAAATAAATACGAGAGAACAAACATCATTGCAAAATTTATGGGACACTACGAAAGCGTATATGAGAGATTTAACAATTTCATATAAAGCGAAGAAGAATAGAGACAAACAGCAAAGGAAAGACAATCTACTGATAGAACTTGGAAAATGTGAAGTGGAATTACAGAAAGAACCAAATAGTAAAACGATGAAAGAAAAAATGAACCTCACCAAACATAAAATAAATCTAGCAACAACAGAAATAGTGAGGAAAATTAAAATGGCAAAACAAAACCAATTTGAATATGCAAATAAAACAGGACGTTGGCTAGCCTACAAATTAAAAAAAGAGAAGGAAAAAGAACAATTTATCAACTGCAAGATGAACAAGGACAAATGTACCACAGGAATGAGAATAAAAAAAATCACAAAGAACTTTTTCCAGAACTTCTATGCACAAGAAGAAATACGAGAGGAAGATGTTAAAGATTATTTAAGCAAAACCAATATTCAAGAAATAAATGAAACCCAAAGAGAATTCTTGAACAGACCAATCTCGATGTTTGAATTAATGGAGGCAAGAAAAAAACAGAAAAATAACAAAACCCCAGGACCGGATGGCATACCATCGGAATTCTATAAAATTGGCTACCAGTTAATAGATGATATCTTACTACAGGTCTTTAATAAAGCACTCGCAGAAGCAATAATCCCTCAATCATGGACAGAGACAACCATTACACTTATACCAAAAGAAGAGTCGGACCTTACTCAAATTAAAAATTACAGACCTATATCACTCCTGAACGCCGATTACAAATTATTTACCCTAATTATTTCACAGAGAATGAAAAATATTATTACTGATTATATTCATTCAGACCAAAATGGATTTATCCCCAAAAGACAAATTAAAAACAATACAAGAACAATAATAAACATCCTCGAATATTACGAACAAAAACCAGATGAACAAATGGCATTAATTTTCTTAGACACACAAAAGGCGTTTGATAATCTCAATTGGACTTTTCTAACATCACAACTGGAAAAAATGAGAGTGGGTGATAAATCCCTAAACATGATCAAGAGTATATACTTCAACCAAACGGCGAGGATATGGATAAATGGAGAGATAACAGACCAATTTGAAATATCTAAAGGGGTGAGACAGGGTTGTCCCCTATCCCCCCAACTATTTATACTAGCATTAGAGATATTATTGAATGAAATCAGAAAAGACAAAGAAATAAAAGAATTAAAAATAAAGAATCAGGAATATAAATTACAGGCATTGGCCGATGACATGGTGTTTATCTTAGAACGACCCAAAAAATGAGGAATGAAACCATTAGAGAAAATAGAACAATACAGAAAAGTAGCGGGATTGAAAGAATTGGAAGATATATTAGAAATTCAGACAACAACAAAAATAAAATACTTAGGAATTTGGCTCACTAATAAAGTATCAACACTCAAAGAAGACAACTATTTTAAATTGGCCAAACAAATTCAAAAAGACTTAGATATATGGAGTAAGTTACGATTATCATTATTAGGTAAAATTGCCTCCATCAAAATTTGATTTGATTTTGATTTTATTAGATTTATATACCGCCCTTCTCCTTGCGGACTCAGGGCGGTGAACAGCCAGGATTAAAAAACAAGGTACACAAAAGTTAAAATTTAAAACAACAAATATGAATTTGGCCGATAATTAAAACAGTTCAATTTAAAATTAATATCAAAATACTAAAAGTTCTAAAAAACTTAACAGGGATCAGGCCAGGCCGGCAAGCTGAAAAAAATGTGTTTTTAAGGCCCGACGAAAAGTCCGGAGGTCAGGGATCGTTCTCAACTCTGGAGGAAGATTGTTCCAGAGGGTGGAAGCTACCACAGAGAAGGCTCTCCCCCTAGGGGTCGCCAGCCGGCATTGTCTGGCTGACGGCACCCTGAGGAGGCCCTCTCTGTGGGAGCGAACCAGCCGGTGGGAGGCGATTGGTGGCAGAAGGCGGTCCCGTAAGTACCCTGGTCCTAAGCCATGGAGCGCTTTAAAGGTGATTACCAACACCTTGAAACGCACCCGGTAGTCCACCGGTAGCCAATGCAGCTCTCGGAGGAGAGGTGTCACATGGGAATGCCCTGTCGCTCCCATAATCCCCCGCGCGGCTGCATTCTGCACCAATTGGAGCCTCCGGGTGCACCCCAAGGGGAGCCCCATGTAGAGAGCATTGCAATAGTCCAGGCGAGAAGTGACGAGGGCCTGAGTGACTGTGTGTAGGGAGTCCCGATCTAGAAAGGGCCGCAACTGGCGTATCAGGCGAACCTGATAAAAAGCCCCCCTGGCCACGGCCGTCGTATGATCCTCTAAAGACAGCCGTGGGTCCAGGAGGACGCCCAAGTTGTGCACCCTTTCCGTGGGGGCCAATGATTCGCCCCCAATAACCAGCGATGGCGTCAGCTGGCTATATCGGGATGCCGGCAGCCACAGCCACTCGGTCTTGGAGGGGTTGAGTCGAAGCCTGTTTCTCCCCATCCAGACCTGCACGGCTTCAAGGCACTGGGACATCACTTCCACGGCATCGTTGGGGTGGTCTGGGGTGGAGATGTACAGCTGAGTATCATCAGCGTACTGATGGAACTCCACCCCAAAACCACGGATGATCTCACCCAGCGGCTTTACATAAATGTTGAACAGGAGAGGCGAGAGGACACAGTAGGTGCCTCAGGGTCGACCACTGCCCCCCTGTCAACACAGATTGCGACCGGTCGGAGAGATAGGAGGAGAACCACCGTAAAATGGTGCCCCCCACCCCCAATCCGTCCAACCGGCGCAACATGATACCATGGTCAATGTTATCAAAAGCCACTGAGAGATCTAACAAGACCAGGATAGAGGAATACCCCCTACCCCGGGCCCTCCAGAGATCATCCACCAACGCAACCAATGCTGTTTCGGTGCTGTATCCAGACCTGAAGCCGGACTGGAGCGGGTCTAAATAGACAGCTTCATCCAGGTACTGGGGGAGCTGCCACGCTACCACACTCTCAACAACCTTCGCAAGGAAGCGAAGGTTGGAGACTGGACGATAATTAGCCAAAACAGCTGGATCCAGAGAAGGCTTCTTGAGGAGGGGCCTCACCACCACCTCCTTCAAGGCGGCTGGTAGGGTACCCTCACTCAAAGAAGTGTTAATAATCTCCTGGAGCCAGCCTCGCGTAACCTCCCAGGAAGCCAGCACCAACCAGGAGGGACACGGGTCCAATAAACATGTGGTCGCGTTCAGTCTTCCCAGAATCCTGTCCACGTCCTTGGGAGCCACAGGATCGAACTCAGCCCAGATAACACTCTCAAGACCTGCCTCAGTCACCTCGCCTGAACTAACCCAGTCAGCGGCCAGATCTTCCCGAATCTGAGTTATTTTATCATCCAGATATTGAACAAAATCCTCAGCTCGTCCCTGCAAGGGATCCTCCCGCACTCCCAAATGAAGGAGGGAGCGGGTCACCCTAAACAGGGCAGCTGGGCGATTATCTGATGACGCAATAAGAGCGGCAAAATAATTAGACTTTGCCGCTTTTATCGCCACTATGTAAGTCTTAATATGAGCTCTTACTAGTGTCAAGTCAGATTCAGATCGACTGGCCCGCCAACCGCTCTCTAGGCGTCTTTTCCGGCGCTTCATCTCCCTCAGCTCATCGGAGAACCAAGGAGCTAAGTGAGTTCGGCGCCGGGTCAGAGGCCGCAAAGGCACGACGCGGTCCAAGGCCCCGCCGGCCGCACTATCCCAGGCAGCCACCAGGTCCTCGGCCGAGTCGTGTGTCAGTGTCTCAGGAAATGGCCCAAGCTCCATCTGGAACCTATCAGGATCCATCAGGCGCCTGGGGCGGAACCACCTGGTCGGTTCCGCCTCCCTGCGGTGAGGTGAAGCGGTCAGAAAGGCAAGTCGAAGGAGCGAGTGGTCAGTCCATGACAAGGGTTCAATACCTATATCCCCTATATCAAGACCACTCAACCACTGACCAGAGACAAAAACTAGATCCAGGGTGTGTCCACCAATGTGAGTTGGGCCCTGAATTACTTGGGTCAGGTCCATGGCCATCATGGAAACCATGAACTCCCAAGCTACCTCAGATGTTTCACCGATAGATGGCAGATTGAAATCCCCCATGACCATAAGCCTGGGGGTACCAATCGCCACCTCGGCTACCACATTGAGGAGCTCGGGCAGGGTCGTTGCCACGTGGCAGGGAGCCAGGTACATGACCAACAGACCCATCTGCCCACCACGACCCCACCTCACAAAGATGGACTCACACCCGGCTATCTGAGGTACAGTGGCCTCCCTCGGATCGAGACTTTCCTTTATAATGACCACTACTCCCCCACCCCTACCCTGAGCCCTCGGCTGATGGAATGCATGAAAGCCTGGTGGGCACATCTCCACGAGGGGAACCCCACCCTCATGGCCCAACCAGGTCTCCGTAATACGGGCCAGGTCCGCACCCCCCTCTTGAAGTAGGTCACATATGAGGGGGGCCTTATTTACAATGGACCTGGCATTGCATAGCAACAGCCGGAGCCTCGGGTCCTGAGACTCTGAACAACCTGGGGAACGGGGATAGCTAAGGGGACCGGGGCACGCAATCGCTCGAAGACAGCGAGTGCGTGCCCCCACCACACGATATGGTCCCCCGCTCTCACCATATCTGCCCCTCCCACACAGTGTATTTATAGCCAAGCCCTTGACAGAGGGCTCTCTAGGAGCCCTCTTACCTCCAGAGTCTACACCCCCCCGTGGCACCATAAACTGCCGGACCTGTCCCTCCCCCCCCCCGCGGGTTCTCCCCCAAACCCGCACCCTCCCCCACCCCAGAACCCCTTAAAAATCTAAGTAAAAAAGATCTTAAATAACCCCTCAATCCCCGTTTAGCAACATGCCATCTCTCGGGGTCCCAAAACCCGTCATTAAGGTAGGCCCTTGATAGCATAGAAGGCCAAGCCTGCGAGAGGGGGGAATCTTGCAGGGCAAGAAGCATAGACCTGGAATACATCCGAACACAAATAGAAATAGAGAAGATGGTGAGGCATGGCTCGGGGTCCACAATAATAGTTCAAAAATGTCCAAGAACAGGGTCAGGTCAATCAGGAGAATCACCGCTACCCTCTCACGGTAGCGGCTAGGAGTCTCTGCGTTCTGTCCAGCTGAGGGGATGTCCAGACCACCCTCTCACAGTGGTCCACCATGATGATCAGGTAAGTTGGAAAGTCCAAGGCCACTCTCTCACAGCGGCCTGGCCATATTCATCCCAAAAGGTGTGACACCCCCTCAGGAGTGAAACGAAGTAATGAACCGGCTCCATCAGTCCTCCTGTGAGCTGCCCTGTTCTCCAATATGACCAGCCAGTGAGATGATAAATGAAGCCAGGTTCCAAAAGCAACTCCGGAAATTAGCGGGCAGATAGCGGCAAGAGCAAGATAATTCGAGGGCCAATGGAGGACGGGCGGGGGGGAGGGGGGGACAACTCCAACAGGGTGTAAAGGATGGCCCCCAGATTGTAGGTCCGCTTAGTTGCTGGAAGGGAACCCTCACCACCGACAGTAGCCATGGGGACCAACCCAGTTGGACCCATTTGGGTCTACACCTCCTGGCGAGAGCCCCCCCAAGAATAGAGCCCCCTGCCGGCCACCAGCAAATCTGCTAGCCAGCTGGGGCCCCGCTGGCACCATCAGCGTCGCCGCCGCCGGAACACACGCCGCTTCCTCGCCAGGATCTTCGTACTCCTCCAGGCCCCCTCCTACCACCTCCAGGGCGCCTGCAGTCCGGCGTACAGGCTGTCCCAGCAACCCCGCAGCCGACGGCCCCAGCGGTTCCCCAGACCAGCACACTCATGGGCCTGCAGGCCCAACAGCCAGCAGCCATCCACCGTCGCCACGGCCTCCAACCACCATCTTGCTGCCGCTGCCGCTCGCCGCCATCTCCCACACCACCTCTTGCCTCTCTCACCTCTCCCGATTGGCAGCAAACCTCCGGAGGACACGCTGGGGGCTACAAACCCACCAGCGTGATGGCCACATGTTCCACTGGCTGGGCGGGGGGTTGCCAATCGTCTGCAACCCCTCCAGGCCCCCTAAAACCGCCAGCCGAAGCCCATCTCCTCACGACGTTCTGGATGCGGCTGCCATCTTGGGCATGCGCAGGAAAATGAATATCTTGCCGAAAATATTGTATCTATTTCAAGTAATACCAATAAATCCAGGAAGAACCTACTTTAAAGACCTCAATACAATGATATCAAAATAAATCTGGAAAGGAAAAAGGGCAAGAATCAAATTGAAACATCTTCAAGGCACTAGAGAGAGGGGTGGCCTAGGATTACCAGACTGGCAAATTTATTATAAAGCAGCATCACTTACATGGATAAAAGATTGGATAACACTAAACAACAAATGTATATTAACATTAGAGGGGTTC
Organism: Coluber constrictor foxii; assembly: GCA_038048745.1. Taxonomy (NCBI): domain Eukaryota; kingdom Metazoa; phylum Chordata; class Lepidosauria; order Squamata; family Colubridae; genus Coluber; species Coluber constrictor. Next base: position 47,460,565 of record CM075966.1, read on the forward strand.
AATTTGCTGAAAGGATGGCATGCATTCTTATGGGAGGAGAAATTTAGACAACATGAACACTTTAGAAGACATTTTATTAGAGAAGCACTCGCAAAGACTTGGACAGAAATTAGGAAAAACCACTATGACAAAATCCCAAGGTGGCTCTCAACCATGGAGGCTCAAATATATCCAAATGCAATGGACATAGACAAGATGAGAACATACAATGAACTGCTGAATAGTGAAGGAGAAGTGAAGACAAAAGAAGAACTGAGAAAACAGGATACAGACATTGACTGGTATATTACAAATAAAATCAAGGCATAAGATGGACATGAAAAAAATTGGAATCCAAAAAGGACAGAACAAATTAGATAAAATACTATTGGGATCAGATGATAAATTAATAACCAAAATTTACAATTATTTACTAAAATATAAATTGGAAGAAGTGGTGAAAGAGAATATGATTACATGGGCGAAAAACCTTGGCTATAATATTGAACTCAATAAATGGGAAAAAATATGGAAAGTAAATACCAAACTGACAATGTCTGTACCAGTGGTGGGATTCAATTTTTTTAACAACTGGTTCTGTGGGCGTGGCTTAGTTGGGGGTGTGACCGGGTGGGCGTGGCTAGCTGGTCATGTGACTGTGTAGGTGTGGCTAGCTGGTCATGTGACCGGGTGGGCGTGGCTATGTGCATAGGGACTACTCAGACAGCTGAAAAAAGTCATTTCTGACTGGTCCTCACACTTTTGACCAGTCCTCGCACTTATGACCATCCTCACATTTATGCCTGTTGCGGTATTCTTAACAACCGTGTCAGTCATTTCACAACTGCTTCTCTACACCATGGTGACAAGATAGGACAAAAAATGTAAAATGTGAGGACAGTCGTAAGTTCGAGGACTGGTCAAAAGTGTGAGGACCAGTCAAAAATAACTTTTTCAGCCCTCTGAGTAGTCCATATGCACAAAAGGACTACCCAGAGGGCTGAAAAAAGTCATTTCTGACAGGTCCTCGCACTTTTGATCGGTCTTCGCACTTATGACTGGTCATCATTTATGCCCATTGTAGCATTCTTAACAACCATGTCATCATTTCACAACTGCTTCTCTACACCATGGTGACAAGATAGGGCAAAAAACATAAAATGTGAGGACAGTCATAAGTTCGAGGACTGGTCAAAAGTGCGAGGACCAGTCAGAAATAACTTTTTCAGCCCTCTGAGTAGTCCATATGCATAAAAGGATACAGCAATAGAGAGGGATGAAGGAAGGGAAGGGAAATTAGAGTAGGAGTGAGGGTAAGAGAGGGAGGAAGAGAGGAGGAGAAGGAGAAAGGAAGAGGAAGTAGGGAGGAGAAGAAGATGGGGAGGAAGAGAAAGTAAGAAGGAAAGAAAAGAGAGAGGTGGTAGGTTTGAGGAGAAAGATTGCTGTACAATAAAAAAGATGAAAGGGAAGAAAGCCAACCCCAAACAAATATAAAGTTATTAAGATAAAGAATGAATTGTTAAACTTTAAAGAATAAAAGAGAACAAATATGAATAAATAACAATAATTAGAAACACACATACAAACATACAATGTATTTTCTTTGAACAGAGTATTTGGCCAGTTCACAAATTTAAACAGTGTTTAGTCATTTCAATTAAATTTACAATTTCTATATTTCCTTTTTGCCATATTTATTCCTCATCTATTTTTTTAAAAATCCAATATTACCTTTCATCCTCATCTCTAATCTTAATGAAATTCAATTTTTCCCTTCTATTCTATATTATACCCCTTCCCATTGTCATCTATTTTTATATCCATCCTCACATTGGTTAATTATGTAATATTACAGTTGTTTAATATAAATTCAACATTTTAATATAAATCAATTAGTTATATAACTACCTTTTTTGTATATTAATCAATATGAACATGAATATTCCAATTATTTCCATGCAATCCAATTTCTTACAAATCAATTAATTATGTTTACCAATAATAATAAACCAAATAATTTCCCCCATATATTCCTCCAAACCACAACTTAACCATTTCTGCTTTCAACACAATATACAATTAATAGTATCTCAATTATTACAATTCCCTAGTTAAATAGAGCTTTTTTTCTTTTGTGTTTTAAAATCTTGAACTCTCCTCTTTTGCCCTAAATTTCCCATTGTTTGCACCTACTGTTTTTGGTGAGGAAAAAGAAAAGCAATCTGCTTGCCTAATTTTCCAACATTGCAGCAACAGCAAAGCCAATTTACTTTCAGTTTCCTTTTTCAGCAAAGCTAGCTCCAGCAAGCAGCAGAGCCCTGAGCAAAACAGATGAAAGTCGGGAGCCAATCTAATCAAGGGCTAATTAGCCTATGCTGAAGCTCCGCGGGCCAATAAAATTACAAAAAAACACCGAACCCTTTGTTAAATTGATGGCTCGCCTGCCCCTCGCCCACCACTATTTATTGGCAACAAATAGTGGTGCGGAGGGGCGGGGCAAGGGGTGGGGCGAGCCAGCAATTTAACAAAGGGTTCAGCCGAACCCCCTAGAACCGGCAGAATCCCACCACTGGTTTGTACCCTATAAGGAAAATACTTATAAAGTGTTCTACAGGTGGCATCTCCCCCCTGCACAATTGGCAAAGATGTTCCCTAACACCACACAGAATTGTTGGAAATGGAGATCACACAAGGGGACATACTACCACATGTGGTGGTCATGCCAAAAAGCAAAAAAAAAAAAAAAATGTAAAATGATTCAAAAACAATTAGAAGAAATTAACGCCCAGAGAGTGCCATTGAAACCAGAAACATACCTATTAGGAATATTAACAAATCACTATGAAAAAGAAATACAATATTTGATAATCCATATCCTGACAGCAGCAAGAATTACATTCGCGCAAATGTGGAAATTAGAACAAATGCCATTGGAGGACAAAATAATACAAAAAGTAATAGAATGTGCAGAGATGGACAGGATTACTAAAGAAATTCAAGAAAAGGAAGACACAGAGTGCTACCTAGTTTAGCAATGATGGTACGAGAAAAGGAAAATGAAATAAAAAATAATTAGTAGGATAGAAAGGGAATACCAACCAAGGAAACAAAAATTAAGAAATAAACTTAAAATATTGTTACATAATGAAAGATGTAAATACATATATAGAGAAATATAGAATACCGAAGTAACGTTCTTTCCTTTTAATGCTCAAGTTGTAAGACTTGATTTAAATGTATAGTTTGTTTGTTGTGTATTGTATGTATGTATGTTTTTGATTGTCTATTTTTAATTCAATAATTTTTTTTAAAAAAAAATCTTCTCCTTGAGTTCTTCTATAGCTTCTGCCAGCATCTCAGCAATCACTTCTGGTAATTTTTCTCCTTTTTCTTCCTCTATATTTTGGAATCTTAGATAATAATCAGAACGGTCCATTTCCAATGAAATTTTTCTTGGTTTCTGTCTACTGAAATCAACTTTTCTTCTAATTTTTCAACCCTCTTTTCTGTCCTTTCTGTTTTTTCTTCTATTTATTGGATTTTTTCTTCATTTTCCCAATCATCTCTTTCATTTCCTTTAAGTCTTGTTTCAAATCATCATGAAGAGACTGTATGAGATTTTTTAGTTCCAATGTCTCCGAAGTTTTTGTTTCTGTCGACGAGGGACTTGCTGCTGGGTGTAGATGTGCTATAAATGTCTTCATTTCAATGTTGTCAAAGATAAGTTTGTAATCCACTTATATTTTGTTTGTAATCCAAATATCTAATCCTCCCCGAAGAAAGAAAAACAAAATCCAAACAAGGTACTTCAAAGTGTTCAGAAAAAATAAATAAGGGAATAAGCAAAAAAGATAAAAAGTTTAAAATGTAAAAACAAAATTAGCAATCCAGTCCTTCTCTCTTGCACTTCTGTTTTCTTATCTTCTCAGTCCAAATGATCAAGGTCAGCTTTAGAGCTAAAATTAATTCAAGGCCCTTTTTTCTTTTCTTTTCTTTTTTTCTTTTCTTGTCTTCTACCACTAGATGGCACTGCAGGCTAGTTCAGTTAATCAAGCCAAGCATTTTCAACAGGAGTTTTTTACATTTTCAATTAATTCTGTTCAAACTTTAATTTCACAATTATTTGCAACTATTTCATCTCTTTGCACAAAAAAGTTCAGACTTCTCAAGTTGGTTGGTCTTAATTTTTAAAGGAATTCCCAAATTCTTCCATTTCTCCTCCAAAAGAAAAGTTTCATTTAGCCTTGTTACTTTCGCTTTCCTTGCAGCCCGATGTCGAATGTGATAGCAGAATACACTCCCGCTCTCACTCCTCTCTCTCAGCCTCGTTTCCACTCTATTTACTTGCAAGTAGAGATGAAGGGAAACTTTTTTTTTTAAAGAGATTTTCTCACCTCAATGACACACGCTGTCTTTTTATGCTTTCTTCCACTGCGGCTGCCCCAGCTTCTTAGAGACTTCTAAGGTCTATTTCTCCACTGCCCAGTTTGAGGAGCTTCTCCAGACCAAACACAGAGTTTGCAAGCTCCCTGTGTTGGTCTGTCTGCACTCCTCTTTTTCGTCGTCCCTACAGGATGATTTAGGTCACTTGAGACCCCTGGACAATGGAGTTATCGACAGATCTTTAGGAGTGCCTAAAGAGTCTGACGTACTGCTGCAACACTGGCCACCTGCTTCAGTTTCTTCAAAATCAACAAAAAGGAGGATACATCACTTCAGAATGTATGGGACATAATGAAAGCATATATTACGGGCTTGGCAATAACATATCTGGGAAAGAAAAATAAAAATAAAGACAAATACAGAAGAAATTGGAAGAGGAGTATAAGAAACTAGAGGAAGATTTACAAAAGGACACACAAAACAACAAAATTAAGAAACAAATGGAAATGAAAAAACATGAAATAAACTTGAACGAGCAAGAATTTTTGGCAAATAAATTAAGAGCATCTAAACAAATTTTTTTTGAAAATGTGAATAAACCGGGAATATGGTTAGCATACAAAATAAAAAAAGAAAAAGAGAAGAAAGTAATAAAATATTTACAAGATGAAAAGGGGAAAATACATTATAGAAGCGAAGAAAAGAAGGGAATAATTCAAAATTATTATGAAAAGCTCTATTATCAAAAGAAGATATCTGAAGAGAAGATAATACAATTTTTAGAAAAATCAGGCCTACCTAAAATACCCGAACAATACAAAAGGATGTTAGAAGAGAGAATAACAATGATGGAGCTAACAGAAGTGATTAAAAAACAAAAAAATGTGAAAGCACCAGGTCTGGATGGACTACCAGCAGAACTATATAAGACATTTCAAGAGGTGTTAAGCAATGTAATGTTGGAATTATTTAATGAACTTTTATTAAAAGCAAAAATGCCAGATTCCTGGATAGAGGCCTGTGTAACACTTATACCTAAAGAAGATTCAGATTTGCAATTTATAAAAAACTATAGACCAATTTCATTGGTATAAATGCGGATTATAAGATTTTCACTTCAATAATGGCGAATAGACTAAAGAGACTATTGAATGAATTCAGTCACATGGATCAAAATGGGTTTCTACCTAAAGGCAAATTAGAGACAATATGAGGATAATTTTGAATACGTTGGAGTATTATGAGACACATCCAGAAAAACAAATGGCAATGATATTTCTAGATGCACAGAAAGCTTTTAATAATGTGAATTGGCAGTTTATGATAAAGCAACTACAGATAATGGACTTTGGGGAGAGATTTATGAATACTATAAAAACAATATATGATAAACAATCAGCTAAGATAATAATGAATGGAGAGATGACAGAAAAAGTTAAGATAACAAAAGGAACAAGACAAGGATTCCCATTATCCCCATTGTTATTTGTATTGACTCTAGAAGTGCTAAATAGAAATATAAGATGAAATGAAATAAAAGGGATGAAAATTTAAAAAGAGGAATATAAACTACAAGCCTTCGCAGATGATTTAGTATTTATTTTGGAGGAACCCCAAAAAACAGGACCCAAATTATTAGAACAAATAGAGGAATATGGAGAGGTAGCAGGCTTAAAAATAAATAAAGAAAAAACAAAAATATTGGTAAAAAATACTACAGAAAAACAAAAAAGAGAATTAAGGGAGAAATTGGATATACAAATTGTGAAAAAAGTGAGATACTTAGGAATACAATTATTTATTTATTTATTTATTTATTTATTTATTTATTTATTTATTTATTTATTTATTTATTATCGGACTTATATGCCACCCTTCTCCGTGAGGACTCAGGGCAGCTCACAAGAATAAAACCAGTCCAGATTAAAATTCAAACACTAAAAACTAAAATTCCCATTAAAACCCCATTCAATCCAAGCCAGCCTGGCGAAATAACCATGGAAGGAGCGAAGGTCGGGGGCTACCTGGAGCTCCAAGGGGAGCTGATTCCAGAGGGTAGGTGCGCCCACAGAGAAGGCTCGCTCCCTAGGGGCCATCAGCCGACATTGCCTGGCTGATGGGACCACAAGTAGGCCCTCTCTATGTGAGCGCACCGGGCGATGGGGAGCTGTTGCTGGCCACAGGTGTTCCACCAAATACCCCAGACCTAAGCCATGTAGGGCTTTATAGGTGATCACCAACACCTTGAACCTCACCTGGAGGGCAACCGGTAGCCAAAGCAGGTCACGCAGGAGGGGTGTGACATGGGAGCACCGAGACACTCTCATCACTACCCGCGCAGCCGCATTCTGCACCAGCTGGAGCCTCCAAGTGGTTTTCAAGGGTAGCCCCATGTAGAGAGCGTTGCAATAGCCGATCTGGGAGGTGACGAGTGCATGGGTGACCGTGCGTAAAGGCATCTCAGTCCAGGTAGGGGCACAACTGGCTCACCAAACAAATCTGGGCAAATGCCCCCCTGGTCACAGTCATAACATGGACTTCTAAGGTCAACTGTGCATCCAGGAGGATGCCTAAGTTGCGCGCCCTGTCCACAGGGGGCAACACCTCTCCCCCTATGACCAATGATGGAATATTCCCTTGGAACCAAGATGCCGGTACCCACAGCCATTCCGTCTTGGCAGGATTGAGTCGGAGCCTGTTCCTCCCCATCCAGAGCCGCACCGCCTCCAGGCGGTGTTCGGGTATTTTAGGTAGGTCTTCTCTTTTTAACTTGCCTCCCATACTCCTCCCTTGGGTCCTCATCTACATCTTTCATTTTCAACCCAATCATTATTTCCATCTCCACTGTTTTTTGTTGCCAGTCCACCCACGAGTCTGCCAAATCCTCTGTCTTTTTTCCGAAAATATTTTTCAATTTATTAACTTCCATTTTTCTACCACCTAGTATATATTCTCCCAATTTTATTTCACCCAGCTCTATTATCTCCTCTTTCTTTTCTCCTTGTTCTATTTGTTGTGTAGTCTGTTCTATCTCATCCTCTAGGTTTCCAGTTATTTTCCCTGTTTCCTGGATTCTATTATCTTGATTTACTATTCCTTGTTGTACATTTTCAGTCTTTCCAGTTATGTCATGAAGTAAATCCTTTATCTCCTTGAAGGTCCTCATCATAGTGTTGTAAATGTTTTTTTATAAAAGTATTTTTTTATTTTTTAAAACAAACACATAATACATCAATCCTTCCGTGTGACTTCTCGGTGTTTCTTCCATTATTTTTTTTATTACTCCTCCTATCTTCATTTCTCCTTGATAGTTTCCATTTCTCTGTTGCGATATTTTCCCCAAATTACAATACATTTAATATAACATTCTCCATATTTAATTACAATCTTTATATCTCTTTTTAACCAATCATAAAATTTCCCCCATATCTTATAATAGTCCATATCCTCTCTCTCTTTAATCATCAAAGTTAATCTGTTCATTTCTGCACAATCTAATATTTTTTTAATTACTTCCCCTTCCAAAGGAACTTTCTCTGCTTTCCATCTTTGTGCAAATACTATCCTCACTGCCGTTATTATATGTATAATCAAGTATATATTTTCTTTTTTTTATTGAAAAGGTTTTACAAACACAAATTTTTCCACTTTTTTCCCCCCTTCCCCTCTCCAACCCTTCCCTCCCCCCCCCATGACTTCCCAAGGTGAAATCCAAATCATACCATATCATACAATACCCCACTACAATTCTGCCCCCTGTCTACACTATGTCAGTGTTCCAATGCTGACATAGAAGCAATGAGGGAAAAAGTTTGACATTTCACCTAGAAAAGCTTTTCGGTGAATTCAGTCTCCTGGGAGATGTGTGGGAGGGGTGACATTCCTGTGTGCTGAAGAGACAGATAAGAAGAGAGTGATCTGGAAGACAGCCAATGGGGAGCAGTGAATGGGAAAGGAATAGGAGGGTTTTGGATAGAGGGGCCAGTACTGTCTGCATGGTTGTCGGGCACGGCTGCATCGCTCAATAAAGAGAATATTTCCTAAAGTTTGATGCTTGGAAATGAACTTTATTTTAGAGGATGAAACCGAAATCTTGACAGACAGTACTGATCTTTTTTTTTTCTTTTCCCTCTCCGAGCCAATCTGGCCGGCCTCCAGAGCTCTGGTTCTTTGCCAGAAGTCTGGACACAGTGAAGAGAGAGCCCGGAAACCATGGCTGAAAGCCAACTCTCCACTGAAAGTTTACTTCAGGCATCTGCACTAGAAGCAAACGTGGATGCAAAGGGGGCTCAACCCCTCCCTCCTCCAGCAAAGCTGCCAGCCGAGAAGAAGAAAAATGAACCTTTGTGGGCTTTGCCAAAGTCAGCAGAAATGGAATTCCCTTTGCCAGGCGGGAAAGGTAAGAGCAAGCCTCTAAGTGAATTAGCGAGGATGGATTGGATGTGGGACTGGCAGCAGGCCAGACAGCCGAAAGCTTCAAAGCAGCCACTCGAAAACCCCATGGATAAGTTGAAGGAAGAGTTTGACCATGCTGTCCGACTGGGGGAGGAGCCATCCTGCAGGCCCAAGGAGAGGGGGAGGCCAGCCCAGCCCACTGAACTGAGTCACCATAGACAGGAGCGCAGTCCTCCCCCCTCCCACACCAGAAGGAGAGATAGCCCCAGCAGGCATCCATGGATTCCCCCTCCCCCCAGCAAGCCCACTAGCCTGCGTAGGGCATCACCCCCCCGCCACCGAATGAGAGATGATGAAGAATTCCAACGACATTAGGGGCAGGCTCAGAGAGGCCCGCAATGGGAGGAGGGGCCACCGACGGCGGAGCCTCCCCAGTTTAGAGGGAAATTTGATGGGAATCCAGACCAGCTAGCGCAATTCCTCAATGCAGCTGAGATTTACATCGAGTGCTACACACACCTTTACCCGTTCCCCAGGGCCCTTGATCATTGGGGGCCAAACTCACTATGAAGTACAGCGAATTCTCGATTCGAGGTGGCACAGAGGCCGCCTCCAATACTTAGTTAAGTGGAAGGGTTACCCTTTGTCAGAAGCTTCCTGGGTGAAGAGCACCAACATCCAAGCTGACCGGCTCATAGCTAAGATCCATGCAGATCACCCGGGCAAGGCGGGAGGGGGTGGAACACCTCCTCAGACGGGGTGACAGCACTAACACTGTTGTTTCTCTTGCACAGGCCTCGCTGAGAGAATGAAGGGAGAGGGGCCGGATGTCAGTGTTCCAATGCTGACATAGAAGCAATGAGGGAAAAAGTTTGACATTTCACCTAGAAATCTTGACACACTATAGATATCTTCATAACATTCAACTAAAAGCTATCTGATACTTCCTTGTTTGATATTTATTCTGCACATACTCTATCCATTTCTTCCATTCCCAACAATAAGTTTCTTGAGTCCGGTCTTCCAAATATGCTGATATCTTCGCCATTTCTGCAAGACTGGCCACCTTCAAAGTCCATTCTTCGATAGTAGGCATAACGTCTTTTTTCCAATATTGGCCAATCAATAATCTAGCTGCTGTGATCATATATAATATCAATTTTGTTTCAGTCAATGAAAAGTCCTTAACTATGCCCAGTAAAAACAATTGAGGAGAAAAATGCAGTTTTTTCTTCAAAACATTTTGCATAACCCACCTATAAAACATTTTATAAAAATTTTCCCTCAAGTTCTGTGACTGTGAATTTAACATTCTGAACCCATATTTTTTCCCATGTTTCCATCATAACTGGTTCTGCAAAGTTCTGCACCCACTTTATCATGCAGACTTTGACCAACTCATTTTCAGAGTCTCTTTCTAACAAAACATTATAGATCCTTTTAATATGCATTTGGCCTTTATCTTTTATCTGTCGTACCAGGTCTTCTTCATACAACATTAAACCAGTTTTTTGATCTTCTCTCCATCTCAGTTGAAGTTGATTATACTGTAACCAAGTTAAAGTAATCCCTTCTTCCAACAGTGTATTTAGTGTCTTTAATTGTAATCTACCCCATCATTAAAAAGAACCTCTTTATATAAAATCCCCCCGAGTGACTTTATATTTATATTCCGTGTAATATGACCAAGATCCAACCACAACGGTATTTTGTAATCCAATTTAAGCTGGTGCTTCTTCCATACTCTCATCAAAGAGTTTCTGAGTGTATGGCTCTTAAATACTTTATCAACTTTATTTTCGTAAAATAAATATGCATGCCAGCCATATTCCAGGTCATGGCCTTCTATATTCAATATTCCAGTCTTTGTCATTCCAAACCAATCACTCGCTTGTGTCAACGCTGCTGCTTCATAATACAATCGTAGGTTTGGAAGTTTAAGGCCACCCCTTTCACGAACATCTTGCATAATTTTCAGTTTAACTCTTGGCTTTTTTCCATTCCAAACAAACTTATTCACTCCTTTTTGCCATTCAATCAGATGTTTATCACTTTTAAGCACTGGAATCATTTGAAACAAAAATAGAAATCTAGGTAGAACGTTAATCTTAACTGCTGCTATTCTTCCAAGTAAAGATAGTTGCAGTTTTTTCCAAGTTTCCATGTCTTTTTGTACCTTTCGCCACAACACCTCATAATTATTTTGAAAAAGTTTTATATTTGAAGCTGCAACTTGAACTCCTAGATATTTCACCTTTGCTGCTATTTCAAAGCCTGCCTTCCTTTCAAGTTCCTTCTTTTGACCTTCTGACATATTTTTAACTATCATCTTGTTTTTTTTCTGATTCAGCCTAAATCCTGATACCATACCATATTCTTCTATAATGTCTTTCATCTGTATTATTGATTCCATAGGCTTTGATAGCGTAACAACCAGATCATCTGCAAATGCCCTTGTTCTATAATCCTCTTGCCTTATAGCTATTCCATTCAAGGTACTCGAATCCTGTATTTTGTTCAACAAGACTTCTAAACAACAGTGGGGATAGTGGACAACCTTGTCTTGTTCCTTTTTCTATATTAAAATTTCTGGTTAGACTTCCATTAATGATAATCTGTGCTGTTTGTTCTTGATAGATTGCTGATAGATTGCTGATTGACTTCCGGTTGGCGCCGCCGTCATCGCCAGACGGTCCTTTATGACTGCCAGCCCCGCCGCCCGTAAAAGAGCCGCCCCTACAGCTGAGAGGCGGCTTGGAAAGCTCCTGTTTGGAAATCAAATGGGAGAAGAGCCAGCGAGAGCAGGTAGAGCCCCCTGCGAAGTCCCTGGATCGTTTCGTTTCTGGGGAGGAAGCAGGGAGAGGCTCCCTAACCAGCTCGCCAAAGCTCCGGCCTCCGGGACAACTCTGCACTTAGCAGAGCCAGACGACACGACCAACTCAATTAGCAAAGTTCAAGCAAATACTTAAAATAAGCAGGGTGAAATCTGGACTGAAAACCAAAAACTGCAAGTATCTGTACTAGCCCTGTTATTATATCTAAGAATGGAGAAAGAGTGAAAGTGACATTAAAATGGCGTCCGGCTTCAGCCGAGAGAGGAAAGCTGAAAACAAAAGTGAATACGCCTGTGTGTTTTAACGCATTGCAAAGCAATTAAAGTAATTGTACTTGCCAGAAGAAAAGGAAAAAAGTTTTTTAAAGTGACTTTTATCTGTTCCTCCTCCTTTAGAGACTTGACTAAAGCTGGGGAAGTTTTTGAAAATATTCTGTGGTGGAAAGGGGGGGAAGACTTCCTTTCTAGAAAGAATAAGATTGCACAGCAGTATGACTTCAAAACAGACAAAGCCAGCTCCTAAAGCTGCAGGTGGGGGCTCCCCTACTCACAAACCAAAAGAGCAGCCATCAAGTTTGCAGACTCAGAGCCATGAACAGGAGACTGGATTTAAAGATTTGAAGGAATTTATTACTGTGGCTCTGATGAATCAAACTGAAGTATGATAAGATGAAGCGAGATATACTGACAGTTGTGACTGGTTTCTCAGAAGTGGTTGTTCAGATTGACAAAAAAGTGGGAGAACTCAGCTCAGAATTGGAATCTAAAATGAGGGAAGCTGATAATAAAATTTCTAATGTGGACAATAAAACTCAAAGAATTGAAAATGAAGTGACTATGATGCAATTTAGATTTATGGAGTTTGCTGTAAGGCTGAGAGGAATAAAAAAAAACAGAGAGGATTTGAGAATGGTTTGTGCTGATGCCTTGGCTGTGATGTTGAAGATCAACCCTGAAGATGTTTTGTGCAAGATTGACAAGGTCTACAGAGTGAATTCTCAGGTGGCAAGGCAAAGGCAATTGCCTAGAGATGTGGTGATTTACTTTACAGATAGAAGAATAAGAAATGAAATCCTGCAAAAGTCTTTTGTGTCTACTGTTCAAGTGGATGGAAAGGAGATTGGGATTTACAAAGAGCTGCCGCCTAAGATGTTAAGAGACAGAAAGGATTTTGGATTCCTGGTGAATGAGTTGAAGAAACAACAAATTCCATTCAGATGGGATGCTCCAGTTGGCATAATATTGAGGTATCAAGGAGAGAGATATCGATTAAATACTGTTGAAAAAGTGGAGGAATTTTATTTTAATGTTCTAAAAACTGGTACAGCATCTCCACGTACATCTTCATTGTTATGTATAGAGGAGGGTGATAAAGAGAAGGAATTTGAGCAAGAGTCTGAAGAACAGCAGAGACAGACGGAGGCAGAGGCGATGGAAATTCAAGGAGCAACAGGGGGCTTTTTGGATGAACCATTGTTGGATCTTCCTCTGGAGGCTATAAGAGGGCCACCCAAGACTACAAGACAGGTGGCATTGGACCTCGAGCTGAAGTTACATGAACCTAAAGATCAGCGTATAACTCGAGCAGCTTATAAGCAAATTCTAGAGAAACAACAGCAGCAGAGGTCTATGCCATCACAAGATAAGAATGGTGCCAATAATAAACCACAGAAATCTGAAGCTATGGGAGGAGCCAGGCCGAAGACTACCACTCTGGAACAGAAACTTCAGCAAATGCTCTTAACGCTTCAAGAGACTACAAATGACAATTAAATTTTTATCTTGGAATGTGAATGGTTTGAACTCACCACAGAAAAGAAGGAAAATATTTCACTATTTGAAGCAATTTAATAATGACATTATTTGTTTGCAAGAAACTCATATTAGACTACAAGATCAAAAATATCTGACAAATTCTAAATTAGGTGCACAATTTATAGCATCGGACTCAGAGAAAAAGAATGGTGTTGTGATTTATGTAAATAAAAGATTGTCAGCTAAAATTATAGAGGCAGATGATTGTGGAAGATACTTAGCAATCGAACTATACACAAAATGGACCAACTTTGGTGATTGGAATCTATGCTCCTAACCAGCAACAAGAAAACTTTTATAAATTATTATATTCTAAAATACTGCAATGGGACTATAGATCTATTTTGCTTATGGGGGATTGGAATGGAGTAATAGACATTAAAAAAGATAAGAAGAGTTTGGCAAAGTCACGTGTTAAACTACCACAGATTTTTTTTGATATGAAAGAAGATTTGGAACTGGAAGATATATGGAGAGAGTAGAACCCAAAAGAATTGGACTTTACTTTTTTTTCAAATAGACATAGATCCTTCTCTAGGATTGACTTTATCTTAGTTACAGCTGATCTACTTTCTAAAACAAAGAAAACAAAGATATTCCCGAGGACTATAACTGACCATAGCCCGGTATGGATAGAATTAGAAATGGGAAAGAATGAGAGAAGATCGTGGAGAGTAAATGAAAACCTGTTTAGATACGAAAAGAATGTAAACCAACTTAAAAAACAAATGAAATAATTTTTTGAAATGAACCTCAATAAGGGTACCCCTATTGAAATTGTTTGGGATGCGAGTAAGGCTTATATGTGGGGGGTACTGATCCATATGAATTTTAAACACAAATTGAATCAGCAAAGGAAAAGATTAGAAATGGAAGGAGAGATAAAGAAAAAGGAACAACTACTTATAAAAAATCTGACAGATAAAAAACTACAAGAAATTATAAAACTTTTGAAAGATCAATTTCAAATGCTTATAGCAAAGTATTTAGAGACAATTTAGTGTTATGTGTCAGTGTATCTTGATGCTTTTGCACCTACAAAATAACCTTTTTATTTAGCTACATATAGACTTTTTCTGTACTAATTTTTAACATCAGTTCTCAAATAGCTGTATTGAGACTATAATTTGAAGTACTCAGACTAATAGTGATTTGTAAATAAACACAAAATACATACTGTATTTCCCTGAAAATAAGACCTGGTCTTATTTTCTTTTGATCTTGAAAATAAGCACTCGGGCTTATTTTTGGGGAGGTCTTTTTTTTTTTTAAGTGCAGGGGGCAGTGAGCATGGGGGCCGATGGGAGTGGGAGCACAGCTACAGCTGGCCCCGCCCTCTCCTTCCCACTGTCTGCTTGCCTGCGGCTGCAACAGACCAAACTCTCAGCACACCCTGGCCTCCACCCTGCTGGCCCAGCTTTTGCTGGGACACTTCTTGGCCATGGTGCCTTGCGGGGGCTCTTCGCCCTCCTGACAGGGCGGGTGGAGACTGGGGTGTGCTGAGAGCTTGACCTGCTGCAGGTAAGCAGACAGTGGGATGGAGATGGCGGGGCCAGTGGTAGCTGCCCAAACACTTTTCACCCAGAGGGTGACAAAGTTTTGTCTGCTTGCAAAGGGGATGGTTTGAAATGGAGCTAATTGCTCCATTTCAAACCATCCCCTTTGCAAGCACACGAAGCTTTGAGTCTTTGTCATTTCTCCATCCAGGCGAAAATTTCTGCCACGAGCGGCTTTGTGCCATGAGCAACTCCATCGACGCTACGAGTCTTGTGGCGTTCTGCCTCAAGCAACTCCACCAGCACACGGAGGCTCGTCACAAGAGGCCTCATGGCGTTCTGCCACTAGTGGCTCCACCAGCACAATGAGCCTCATGGCGTTGTGCTGTGAGCGGCTCCACCAGCGTGATGACGAGCCAACATCTGATCATAATGTATATGTAAAATATGTAAAAAAAATTTAAAAACCAGTTAACTGGTTATTCCAAACATTACAGGAATCTTCAAATCCCTCTGTTAACCATCTGTTATTGTATTTAACATGTAGAAAGTCCACAAACAACTTCCAGTCTCTATTATAAAGCTGTCCAGTCCACTGTCTGTAATCAAAGCAGTTAGTTTCACCATCTCTGCTAATTCAGTCAATTTTAAAATCCATTCTTCAACAGTTGGCATCTCTTCTTTTCCAGTGCTTGGCAAGGACAATCCACACAGCGGTCACCATGTGAAGGAATAGCACCCCAAATTGTTTTTCGATGTCCATAACACCTAAAGAAAAGCTTTGGGTTTCATTAATATTTGTACCCTATAAAGTATTTTCTGCAATATCATTATTATGTTTTTCCAGTATGTTTTTGTTGCAGAAAAATAATGAATGAATTGAATTTCGAGATCAGAAAAAGCTTTTATTTATTTTGCCCAAAAGGTTCAAATAGCTTAATTTAAATTCTAACATCTGAACAAAAGTCCTTCTTTAAGACACATATCTATATAGAACAAAAACAGGAAGTATCTTAGATCTGCCTCTTTAGCTAGCCCCCCTCCCCTATTGCTTTAGGCAGGAAGCTCCATGTGGGTTACTTCTGCATTTTGACATAATACCTCTGCGGTTTGACTTCTTGAACTCTCCAACTGTAGAAAGTGTGTTAATTCTGCAGTTTAACTTTTTGAACCCAGCATTTGTTTTCTTATATTTACTAGTTAAAGGGGCCCTTCAGAGATCTTCTAGGCTGACCTCATATTATTTCACTTTTATATCCAATTTCATTTTAGGTTCTGCCTTATTTTCACATAGTTGCAAGACCACCACATATGATAAAATGTACAGTGGGGCAAAAAATTATTTAGTCAGCCACCAATTGTGCAAGTTCTCCCATTTAAAAAGATGAGAGAGGCCTGTAATTGTTATCATAGGTAGACCTCAACTATGAGAGACAAAATGAGAAAACAAATCCAGACAATCACATTGTCTGATTTGGAAAGAATTTATTTGCAAATTATGGTGGAAAATAAGTCAATATTGTCATCTTTAGTTTATTTTTAGAACTGCCTTTTCTCCAAATATTTTAATGTTCCTCATAACAGAGTCAATGTTCTCTAGTGGGTCTTACACAATCAATACCAAGTCATCAGCAAAAGTGCAAAGTTTATGATTGTGTGCTTTAATTTGTAATCCTTTTGCTCTGTTGTCTTTCAGCTAGGATAGATGTAAAAAGTTTGCAATTGTCATTAAGGAGAGCAATTGGCCTGTAATACTTCACAGAAGCTAGGTCTAATCGTCCTTCAGGTATTAAAGAAATATAGGCATCTGTCCATGAATCTGCCATAGGGTTTCCTTGTATGATAGAGTTTATTAAGTCCTTCCAGTAGTTGATCTTCAAAAATTGTATCAAATTCACTCAGTAGGCCATAAGGTCACAGAGCTTTGCCTGTCTTAGTTCTTTTAATTGCTTGTATTGTTTCAAAGGTCGTTATTGGACTGTTCAAAATTTGCTTATAGTTCTCCAATACTGTAGTTTAGGGAGATTTTGAATTGATATATAATCCTCCATACTTTCTAAGGAGACTTCCTGTTTCTTATATAAATTAGTATACAGGTAATCCCCGGGTTACGAGCATTCCCTTAGCGAACATTCAAAGTTACACAATAAGCACCCCCTAGTGTTCACGAACAGGTCACGAAACTACGAATCTTGTAGCACCACGGCAGTTGTTCACCCTTATGAACAACCGCAGAGGCTCTGCAACATTCATCCTGCATGTTGCAGGTTGAAATGGAACTTCCCAGGGATCCACCCCTTGGAAGCTCTGTTAGGGCCTCTGCGGGCCTCCCCCAGCATGTTGCAGGCCGAAATGGAGCCATGGTGGCGCAGTGGTTAGAATGCAGTATTGCAGGCTAATTCTGATGACTGCCAGGGGTTCAATCCTCACCAGGCTCAAGGTTGACTCAGCCTTCCGTCAGTAAAATGAGGACCCAGATTGTAGGGGGCAATATGCTGACTCTGTAAACTGCTAAGAGAGAGGGCTGTAAAGCACTGTGAAGTGGTATATAAGTCTAAGTGCTATTGCTATTGCTACAAGATGGGTTTTGAAGAGGCAGAGGATCTAGAGATTAAATTGCCAACATTCACTGGTTTATGGAGAAAGCAAGGGAGTTCCAGGAAAACACCTACTTCTGCTTCATTGAATATGCTAAAGCCTTTGATTGTGTGGATTACAACAAACTATGGCAAGTTCTTAAAGAGATGGGCGTACCAGACCACCTTACCTGTCTCCTGAGAGACCTGTATGAGGGTCAAGAAGCAACAGTTAGAAATGGAAGTGGACATGGAATTGATTGGTTCAAAATAAGGAAAGGAGTATGACAAGACTATATTGTCACCCTGCTTATTTAACTTATACACAGAGTACATCATGTGAAATGTTGGACTAGATGAATCATAAGCCAGAATTAAGATTGCGGGGAGTAATATCAACAACCTCAGATATGCAGACAATACCACTCTAATGGCAGAAAGTGAAGAGGAACTAAAGAGCCTCTTGATGCAGGTGAAGAAGGAGAGTGCGAAAGTTGGCTTGAAACTCAACATTTAAAAAACTAAAATCATGGCATCCGGCCCTCTCAATTTCTGGCAAATAGATGGGATGGAGGTAGTGTCAGATTTTATTTTCCTGGGCTCCAAGATCACCGCAGATGGGGTCTGCAGCCAAGAAATTTAAAGGCACTTGCTCCTGGGGAGGAAAGCTATGGCCAAACTAGACAGCATATTAAAAAGCAGAGACATCACCTTGCCAACAAAGGTCCATAAGGTCCAAACTACAGTTTTCTCAGTAGTAATGTATGGCTGTGAGAGCTGGACCATAAGGAAGGCTAAGCGCCAAAGAATTGATGCTTTCAAATTGTGATGTTGACTGAACAAGTTCTCCTATTTAATAGTATCCAAGAAGAAAAGCTAATTTGTAGAGATGTTGAAAACACAAGCCAATTTATCACAAAATGATATAGGCAAGCTTTCAAAAGAAAGGTGCAATGACAGGGAAACAATAATGGTAATATGCCACCAGACTCTCAGTGACTCTGCATAGTTTACAAATTGTTAAAAACATTGAAACAAGAAATACAAAAATATGAAACTGGATGAGAAGAGAAAAGGGGGGGGGGGAGGATTAATCATCCCCTCTAAAGGTCTTGGAAAAGCGCCATGTCTTCAGAGCTCTTCAAAGTACCAATAGGGTAAAGGTTGTTTGAATCTTGGGAGGAACCTCATTCCAGAGGGATGCAACCTATTGGCTTAGGTTAAGAGAAAAGGGGAGCCTGAAAAAATAGATAGAATAGAATAGAATAACAGAGTTGGAATGGACCTTGGAGGTCTTCTAGTCCAACCCCCTGCTTAGGCAGGAAACCCTACACCACTTCACTTTCATTTACTTCACTTGCTCTATTTATGTTACTGAAATTAATAAAGTGGTGATCAGAAGGTAATTTTTGTTCAACATGTTACCTCCACCACCACGTTTTCACCAAAATTTCCACTCTTCGTTGCACCATAGTTTGAAGGCTGTTGGTTGTAGTTTCCAAAGTCAATGTAGTTTCCATCTCCATAATTGCCTTCATAAAAAACATTTTTGTTCATTATAACCAAAATTTTACAGTGAATCCCCAGGTTAGGAGCGTTCCCTTAGCAAACATTCGAAGTTACATGATAAGCGCCCCCTAACATTCATGAACAAGTCCCGAAACTACGAATCTTGCAGCACCACGGCAGCTGTTCGCCCTTACGAACAACCGCAGAGGCTCTGCAACAGAGGATCCGCCCCTCAGAAGCTCCATTTTGACCTGTAATGTGCTGGGGGAGGCCCACAGAGGCCCAAACAGTGCATCGGAGGGGCACATTCGCCCCTCGGAAGCTCCATTTTGGCCTGCAACATGCCAGGGGAGGCCCGTGGAAGACCAAACAGAGCATCAAAGGGGTGCATGTGGCTGAGAGACTGGAGATGAGACTTCTTCCTAGCTCTTTACAAGGTAAGTTCCTGTTCTGGTAGCAGCAAAATGGCGGCTCCGCAGTGAATGCTGAGCCTAGGAAGGTGATGTTCAGCATTTTCAGGGGTGTTGGGGGTCAGTTCACCATCTTTTGACCCCCTCTCCAAGCGAGCTGAGGTGTTGCCGGCTCGATAGAGCCGTGGATGGAGTCCGAGGAACAGCTGGCTGTCGGGGAGGAGGTTAGAGGATAGTGTGGAGGACGGCGCAATCGGGGCTTGACTGTCGGGGCCTGGGCAGCCACCAGGGCTGGCACAGCCGACACTGCGGGCGGCGAGGTTACTGTGGTGGCGACGGCAGTGACGATGATGCTGGCGGTGGTGCCTGGGCAGTTGGAGAACCATGGTTCGGATGCAGGCTTGGGTGCCACGGGCAGCAGCGCAGAGTCAGTGGCAGTGGCTACAGTGGCAGAGGTGACTGCGGTAGCGAAGACAATGGCACTGGTTGCGGCGAGGGCAGCAGCAGTACCTGGAGGCTCGGCTGAGAAGATGCCCTTGTTGTTGGTGGAGAAGAGGGCAGCACTGCAAACGTTAGGATCCCTCAGTTTGTGGGGGATCTGGACACTTCCTCGTCCCTTTTTTCTGGAGCATGGGGTGGGGGGCTTAACAACTTAGTGGGCTGAATGGCCTGAAGATCAAGGTTGTGGGGAAGGGACTGAGGATGGTTAGCTGGGGGATGATGGTTGGTCTTCCCCCTGACTGTTCCTCCACCCCTTATTAGGCTTAGGCCTAACATGGCCACTCAGCGTAAATTTGCAGCTTTTGATTGATCCGCAGCCTTATTTGACCATCTTGTCCTCCCGGGTTATCCTGATTATTCAATCTTTTATTCTGTCCTATGGCTCCACCTTGCTTTTTTCTGAACTAATCCCGGCCTTCACTGGTGTCAGGACGGGAGGAGACAGAGACACCGAGAGTCTTGGACTATGGTGGGACGAACCATCTTCTTGTTTGATCTTGTGACTCTGGACTGGTTGCCATGAGAGGGTGTGTCAGAGCGGCAATCAGTCCCGTTACCTTGCGTGGGGTAATTGCGCTCATTTTGAGTTGGATCGTGGCTTTTATCCTTCTGCATACTTTGATCAATAAAACCGGAATACACCTTCTAATTACACTCATATTTATTGTAAGAAAATAAAGACATCTCACTATCTAAATTAGATTACATGTTGGCAAAGAATCCCCAGCCAGACCTTAGCTGGCTGGAGAACAAAGGAAAGTTTCTAGAAAAAGAAAAAAGGAAAGCATGACATGCGCAGTAGGTGCTGTAGGTGCTGATAAGAAATTTGGCTAGCTACGGTGAGTCTGACAGTCCAGAAATAATAGCTCTGCTGGTAAATATAGAAACGCAGTGACACCCTTTCTTTTGCCAGTTGAGCGAACATCAGGTACATCATTAGATAAGGCACATCTTCTTACGCAGATACTCGTGTTGAGCTGCTGGAAGCGGTTTGTTGAGCATGTCTGCAATCTGATCATGTGTAGATACATACTGCAATTTTACAAAACCTTGTTTCACTAATTGTTTGATATTTCTATAACGGATGTCAATGTGTCTGGACCTAGAACCTGTGAAATGTGATTCAGAAATATAAACCACCAATTCATTGTCTTCCATCACTGTGATTGGTCGGATCGGACGTGTCCAGATATCTGTGACCAAAGCATCAAACCACGTTAGAGAATTACATGCATCTGAAACACAAGCATATTCAGCTTCAGTAGATGAACAAGAAACAAAATTCTGTTTACGCACTTGCCAATAAACAGGACATCCATTTAAGAACATCATATAACCAGAAGTACTTTTACGTGATTTCTTATCACTTGCCCAATCAGAATCTGCATAACAACTTAATTCTGCATAATCAGCGTGTGTTGGTTCTAACAATAACTTCATGTGTTTAGTGTGCTTTAGGTATTTCAATAATTTCTTAATACATGACCAATGAAACTGTTTTGCTTTACCTACGTGTCGAGATAAGAGATTAACACTGAGTGCAATGTCTGGTCTTGTCCAACTACTAATGTATAACAGTGATCCAATAACTGAACGATAAAGTGTTTGATCCTCAAACTCAGGACTTGGTTCATGTGTCAAGTTGTGAAAATCTGTTTGCATGGGTGTCTTTGTTGTGTTAGCATCCTTCATGTTGCAATGATGCAAAACTTGTTCAATTTTACCTTCTTGTGAAAGACTAAACCCCTTCTGTGTTTTTTCAATCTGAACACCTAAGTAAGTGCTAATATGACCTAAAGATTTCAATGTGAAGTATTTCTGCAAAGCTTTGGCAAAAATCTCACTCATCTGCTTATTTGGACCAATGTAAACAATATCATCAACATAAACAAGAACTATCTCATATGCATTGTTAGATCTTTTTGTGAACACGCACTCATCAGTTTCGGACTTAATAAAGCCCATTGAATTCAGTTTGTCAGTAAGACATAAGTACCACATTAAACCAGACTGTTCCAGACCATAAAGACTTTTGTTTAGGAACCAGGTATCCCCTTCTTGCTGTCGGAATCCTGGAGGACCTCTCAAGTAGATTTCTTCATCTAGGTCAGCATGTAGATAAGCGGTGTCAACATCAAACTGGAAAACTTCTAAACCAAGAATAGTTGCAGTGGCTAAAGCAATTTTTACACTTTCAGTTCTGACTGTCAGTGAGTAGGTATTTGTGTAGTCCTCAGGATAACGTTGAGCGAAACCCTGAGCTACAAGTCTGGCCTTGTACAATGACTCACTATTTGGTTTCTTTTTGATTCTGTAGACCCATTGAGTGCCAATGACCTTCTTATTTGCTGGAGGTTTTGCAGGTGTAAACACCTTAAGTTTCTTTAGACTGTCCATTTCAGCCTCCATTGCATCATACCACTTCTCTTGCTCTGAATCAGGAAGATGTTTGATTTGTGTGAAGTTATCGGGGGGAAGTGTAACATTACAAATCAAAGGCAAGGGTGCTTTTGTCAGTTGCCACGAATATCGCTGTGGAGGGATTCCCTTTGTGGCTCTCTTGGAACACCTCGGAACAGTCGTCCATTCTTCTTCCGTTTCTTCCTCGTCTTCATCATCGTCGCTAGCATCAGCATCCGCAGCTTGCGAAGACGGACCATCATGTTTGGAAGAACTGGTGGATGGAACATTTGCCTGTGAATCTTGATCATCAGGCTGTGTGGCATCAGTAACATCATCTTTAGGAAAATAAACTCCAGGATCATTGGAATGAATCCTGGACCAGTCAGCGTCTTCCTCAAAATTAGCAGATTGGGAAATCACTAGTCTACGATTAGAGTCAATAAATTTGCTCCATTTTGAATTGTCATCAAAACCCATAAATCTCAGTCTCTTTGCTGCTGGACCTCCTTTCCTTCTTTGATCTAAGGGAATGTTCACCATGGCGTATGAACCAAAAATACGGAAGTTCTTGAGATCTGGCTTGTAGCCATACATCATGAAGAAAGGAGTCTGATTTATCGCACTACTCCAAGTACGGTTGATGATGTAATTTGCATATTTAAGAGCTTCACCCCAGTATGGGTTACTGAGGTTGGCGTCAACTAAAAGACAACGCATCATGGTTTGCAGGACCCCCTGTCTCCTCTCTGCGACTCCATTATGAGCGGGAGTGTAAGGAGCCGAAGTCTGATGAAGAATTCCATTCTTACGCATCCAGTCCTGGAAACGCTGAGACATGAACTCAGCACCGTGATCACTTTGGATTCTGGCGATGCTTACTCCGTGTTGGGTAGAAACAAGGGCTGCAAAGTCTTTAAAGATCTGAAAGGTCTCAGATTTTTCTCTCATTGGATATACATATCCATATCTAGAATAATTATCAACAATTGTTAAAAAATATTTTCTACCACCAATTGTTGGCGGAAATGGACCAACTATGTCAGTGTGTACCAAATCAAAAATGCGTGTTGACAGGCGTGTAGCGCGTTTTGGAATGGCTGCTGCTTTGGATTTGGCTTTCTTGCAGACAGCACAATCCAGAAACACCTTACACCCCTTTAGATCCAAACCTTTTGCGAACTCCGGCATTTTCCTAAGAACCCGGAAGCTGGCATGTCCCAATCTTCTATGCCAGTTATGGATGCACCTGGAATGCAAAGGTTTACCAGTTAGTGAATTTTCAACATTAACAGTTTTATGAGGAACCTCAGGCTTGCTCTGAGCAACCTGTTTCCCAATTTTCTTTTTGTTGGCTTTAGGAGCCTTTGGAGTAGCAACAGGATCTCTCACTGGGACATCTCTCTCTGGGCCTGTGCTCTCCTCTTTTGGAGTTTGTATACTTGCCTGTGCTTGCGGTTTAGATTTTGGTTTTAAGTAATAAACACCACCAATTAACATGGTTTCAGCAACAATATCTCCATCTTTAACTATGTAACTTGCTTTCTTGAGGTGGTGAACCTGGAACTTTAAAACTCTAGACAAGTGAGCCTGACTAAGCAAACTAAAAGTTGCTGTTGGTATGAAGCAGACATCTGGAATGAATGCATTGAGCTTTTCAACATAAACAGTTCCTTTTCCTTTGACCTGACAAGGATGATTTGAAAAAGAATAAAGTTCATGTAGTTCAGGTTCAGGCTCGTGCATCTCTGTGAAAAGTTCTTTTCTGTAAGTAACATGCAAAGCTGCATCACTGTCCAAAGTCCACAAAAGCCGTCTGTCGTACTCTGGATGAGGTTGTGGATCATTGGTTAAAGCCAATGTGGTGAGTGGAGCTTGCGAATCACGCCTTGGACCACGACGACCTTGTCTCTGCCTCTGCCTCTGGAGTCTGTTCCTCTGGGCTGGTATGTGATGGGAGCTGGAACTCATTGGGGACAATCCCAGGTTGCATGTCCCACATGGTTGCAGATGTTGCATCTTGACATCCTTGGAGCGTAGGTTCTTCCTCGGAAGGGACGCCTAGCTGGAGCTCTTGATGCGGGTGACCCTCTCAAGTGTGGCGTGGCTAACATCAGTGCTTCTTCTTCAATTAAAAGTCTGCACACATTGTCCACTGTGCGTTGAGCAATAGGCACTTGGTTAATCTTTGTAATGGCATCTTTCCATTCATAGTTCAAAGGGTTAATGATAATGCTAATCATTTGAATATCTTCAATAGGATAGCCCCTTTCTCTCAATTCTTTCCTCATACCTTTTAGTTTGGTCAAATGTCCTCCAATTTGTTCACCAGGTTTCAATTTCGAACCATGGAATTCAGACATGAGCAAACATAAAGATTCAATCGAGACAGACCTGTAGCAATTTTCCAATTGAACCCAAATCTGTTGGGCTGTTGCATCAGGCGGAAAAGTAACCTGCAGTTCAGTATCCATGGACATCAATAATGTTGTGCAGGCTTTAGTCTCTAAGTCTCTTATTTGAGGTGTCCATGGTTGGGCAGGAGGGTTAAACACCATACGATGGGTGCCTTCTCTGCGTAGCAAAAGTCCAACCTCACTGACCCAGGCCTTGTAATTCTGCCCTGACATCTTTAATTTTGACTCACCAGCCAGTGGAGCAACACAATATGCCTGTTGAGGAATAGGCACTTGAGGTGCTGGCTGTGGGGGTAAAGGCACTTGTTGTGCTGGAGGTGGACCAGGAGCTGGCCCTGGTTGTACAGCTGGAGGCACGTGTGCATGAACTTGTAGCTGTAGCATTTGAGCTGCAATATTAAAATGACCTCCTGGAGATGCAGTCATTTGCCTTTGCTGCATTAAGCGTTGTGTTCCATCTAAAAAGACACCACCATCACCAGGGGGTGCTGAAAATTGAGGCTGTGGAGACACTTGTGGCATTGCAGTCTGAATCTCTGAGTGAGTTAAGGACATATCTGACAAAGTCTGTTGCAATGCCCGTAATCGCTCTCTCAAATCGTGATGCATTTCATCTTTCTCTTGTAAATTACTTTGGCCGGCAGATGATGCTGCAACTTTAGTTGTAGGCAGCTCAGATAATCTTTCTGCCTGCGTGGCGTTTGTAATTTGAGAATAATGTGGCAAATGTGACGTGTGCACAACTCTCTGTTCTGATTTGCCTGACACAATATCCACCAGGGGGTGTGTCTTTGGCTCTGAGGGAGAAGAAGGCAAAATGGAGGTTTTAGAGATTTCATGAACGCAGGATTCTCTCTTATCTGGCTCAAGCCTAGATAAAGCCATTTTTGCCTCGGATAGCTCACGTTCAAAAATTTATATCTGGTCATGATAGTTTCTTATAGCTTGCTCATGAGGAGTGACTCTGAAGGTTTGAGAGGGATAATAAAATGTTTCTCCCTCTGTGTGGGAGGAAAAAGGCTTTGCCGTTTGTGGAATTTTTGGCTTGGCCAGAAGCATTTCAAAATCAGAAGGCTCTAGGAATACAGTTTGAGAGCATGCATAATTAGAAGGGGGAGTTACTGACCTCAGTCGTAGGACTTTGCCTTCAAAAGCAGCTCCTGTATTATTTTTCTCCTGAAGCTTCGTTAAGAGCATTTTTTCTGATTCTTCTGGTTCTAGCTGAGTGGCAGATGCCAGAGGCTGAAATCTTGAAGATCTTTCTATTTCATCCTCATCTGAAGAGGATAAAGCTTTGGGCTTCATTCTGCCCTTTTCCTTCATTTTTCCTTTTTTCTTCTTTCTCGGCATCTTACAAGTTAATTGTTTAGTGTTCCGCAGTCACTAAATCAACTATCTATCTAATTAGCCTAGACGGTCATGATCAAAAGTAACAAACCAGGAAAAGCCATAAATCACCACATCTCTTGGTAACTGTCTTTGTCTTGCCGCCCAGGAGTTAACCCTGTAAATTTTATCGATTCAGATTGTCACATCTTCTACTCTTTCTTTGGTTATCTCTGCCATAGCTTCAGCACAAATGTCCTTTAGATTTTCCCAGCTATTTTCTTTCAGCCCTCTCAATCGCAAAGCAAATTCCATAGATCTATATTGTAACATAAACAATTCATCTTCCACCTTCTCTGTTTTAGTCATAATGTCTCCTACTTTATCTTCCAAGTTCAGATTTGCTTCATTAATTTCTTCTACTCTCTCATCCAGCTGAACAAGGTGTTTTGACAATCCTGAGACTGCTAGGATGATGTCATCTCTTATTTCATTGTGCTTTTCTTCAACAACATCTTTAATTAGGTTCAGCCTGTAGCTTACTCCTAACTTGTTGGTCAGGCAATATATCTGTTTCTTTAAGAAACAACTGAGCCACGTAATCAGGGTTTGCTGAACCCTGTAATTTGTACAGTGTACAAATAAGCAGCGCAGAGAAGTGTTTTTTCTTCTTGTTCCTGATTGTTCCTGTTGCTTCCTGCGTCTTCCTGCTGATTGGTGTTTGACTGGATCATTATATGGTACTGTATACCAAGAGTTACTAAAGTCTGTTTGCTTTGGTAAGGGAAGATACCTACTGGACTGATATTACTGTTTATGACCTTGGACTGTTTTACCTACACCGAGACTGCGTATTATCTTGTATATAAAGTTTTTTGTTCAAACGAGCTGCACGTTTATCTCCTTCCCTGTGTGTTTCTGCTCTGCTCGTTGCACAAGCAACAAATACTTTTTACACACACACTAACATTGGTTATGGGCCCAGAACGTTCCAGGGCTCTTTAATTTGTTTTTTGCGGAAGTGAGAAGTGCAGGTAGTGGGTGTAGTAGTCAAGATGATGGCTTTTGAGCAAGGTACAAGTTATTCTACCATAACCCGGTTGGATGGTACAAACTATGTTACCTGGTCCACAAAATGCTGTCTACTTTTGCGAAAAGAAGGACTGTGGGACATGGTTAATAATCCACCGGACATAACCGCATTGAATGCTGCTGACGAAGAAGATGCCAAAAAGATAGCGAAGTTTCACAGGGACAACGAGCGTGGTTTATGCATCATTGGCCTAACACTGGGAGACCAGCAACTCGTCCATTTCCGGGGCGAAGAGTCTGCTGCGAGGTGTTGGACAAAGCTAAAGAAGCTCTACGTTCGTGACTGTGGGTGTCCATATCTACCTGACACGGAAATTATTTCGCTTACATCTTCAGAAAGGAGGAGACATGATGGCTCACCTGGACTCCATGACAGGGCTTTTCCAGGAGCTACAGGAGAAGGACCTTGTGTTTACTGAACTGCAGCAAGTTTATATTATTCTTTCATTGTTGGATGACAGTTATGACTCTTTTGTTTCATCATTAGAAGTATTGTCTAGAGATGAACTAACATTGGCCAGTATAACTGGTAGGTTACTGGATGAGGCCAAACGTAAGCAAGAACGAGACCAGTTAAGGATGCAACAGCAACCAAAAGTGGAAGCTGTATATGAAAATGTCAATATCGTTAAACGTTGTTATGCATGTGGGGCACATTGCAAAATATTGTAAAAATAAGAAAGTGTCTGCTAAAGACTCTGCTAAACCCAGGAAAGGGTGTAATTTAGCAACCAGTTCATCTAATAATATAAAAGATGATTGGTGGGTGACTGATAGCGGTGCCTCTCAATCCATAACAAAAAATAGAAAACTGTTTCTTAACATGAAGAAAAGCACTAAAAAGGTTAAATTAGCTAATGGCTGGAATGTGACTGTAGCTGGGGAGGGACTTGTTCAATGTTCTATTAGTAAGCACCCTTTACCCATGCTTTATATCCCTAGTTTGAGATATAACCTTTTATCTGTAGATGATCTGTCCCCCCCCCTTCAGAGACCCACAAAAACACAGCCAGCCGAGGGTTAATAATCACTTGGCACACTCCGCAGTTCTTATCTCAACCTTGGCAGCGATATGCACACCGTCTGCCAAGGACTTTATTGGTTTACACAAACAAGAAAATCTCCTACGTAGCTTTGCCGTTCATCTAGCTTCCAAGACTACGAGGTTGCTCCGTTTGTTTAGCTTTGTTCGTCACGAACTTCGTAACCCAGCGTACTGTCTTATATACATATGCTTCTGGGTGTGGTCCAGTGAGTCATTGATCCCATGACTCCAATCCAATGACTCAGGATTTCCTCATACGTCTCAGCTGCAGTACCCTTTTCTCTCGCCTTCTTTGGCGTGCGTCCAGGAATGACGTCTCTCCCTCACTCTCATCTGAGGCACCTGTTTCCCCACTACTTGGCTCTCTTTCAGCTGGCACCTGAGCCGGTGCCAGAGGGGGAGGGCTGGGAGATCTGGCTGGCTCCTCTTCCTCCTGCTCAGAGCTGCCTTCCTCCAAAGGGATAGGCTCAGAGGACGGGGCCACAACAGTAAAGTCATTACTACATTCTGGGTTTACAGTAACTTTTAAAAACAACAAATGTTTGCTGGAATGTGAAGGCACTGTAGTTACTGCAGAATTAGAAAACGACTTATTTGTCATTAGGGATACGTCATTACTGTTAGTTCAGTCAAAAGCTAAGTTTGGAAATGTAAAGCCGCATGATGAATGCGTACATTTACTACATAGACGGCTTGGTCATCTGAATTTCAGGTTGTTGCATTCGACTGTTAAGCAGTCTAAAGGCATTAAGTTAAGGGCTTGCAGCAAATACCTGAACTGTAATACTTGTAACCAGCATAAAAGTAAAGTTACACCTGCAAACCGCTGCAATGGGTTTAAAACTACTAAACCTTTGGAGGTAGTCTTTTTAGACTTAATAGGGCCAAAGAAACCCAGTTTAGGGGGAGCATGCTATATTTTGAGTATAGTTGATCACTTTACCAGATATGGTTTTTGCTACCTTATGAAGTCCAAAAGTGATACGTTCCAGTGTATCACAAACTGGCTTCGTTTTGTAGAAAGGAAGCAGAGGTTTAAGGTGAAATGCATTGTTACTGACAATGGAACTGAGTTTACTAACCATCAGTTGGCTAAGTTTTTGAAGGATGCTGGGATACAGCATAAACGTTCTGCTCCTTTTCAGCCAGAACATAATGCATATATAGAACGAAGAGGCCAGACCCTACAAGCTATGACTAGGACTATGCTGGCTGATGCTTGTTTACCTGATAAATTGTGGGGAGAAGCAATACTATGTGCCAATCATATTTTAAATAATGTGGTGCACTCCTCTACAGGAAAAATACCTTTTACTTTATGGCATGGGAGGAAGCCTGATTTAAATTATATACATACTTTTGGTGCACCAGCCTGGGTGCATATACCGGTTAGTCAGAGAAGAAAGGACCAACAGAGAGCAAAGAAAATGATTTTTGTTGGCTATGAGGCTAACCATAGGTCCTATAGGTTCTGGGAAAAAGGAACAACAAAACTTTTGTGTAGTGCTAGTGCTAAATTCCTAGAACATGAAGGCTGGGACAGGTTAGAAAAAGCAGACTATGGTTTTACAGATGTGGATGTTAAGGTAGACCATATTCCTGATGATAGTTCATCTGAGATGAATGATAAACCATCTATTAAGGTTGAAGAACAGGAACAGGAATCAGGGTTAGGGGAGGATGAACCCAATATACCTGATGTTAGTCCTGTTATGCCTAGACGATCTTCTAGGGAACGGCGTCCACCAGATCGCTATAAAGCAACGGTGGTTTGCCAAGTGGATATTGAACCATCCAGTTATCACGATATAAAATTATATCCAGAAAAGGATATAAAATTATATCCAGCAAAAAGCCTGGCAAGAGGTGATGGATAGAGAAATTGATTCATTAAAGAGGCTTGGTGTCTATGAAGTTGTTAGAAAACCACAAAATGAGAAACTTATAGGCTGTAGGTGGGTCTACAAGGTAAAGAAAAGTGTAGATGGGGTAGTAACCCATAAAGCTTGGCTTGTTGCACAAGGGTTGTCACAGACAGATGGAGACTATGATGAGGTTTTTGCTCCAAGTCTACGAGCGAGCACTTTAAGAACGATGCTGGTTTGGGCAGCTAGAAATAAATGCTCTATTACTCATATAGATGTCGAGACAGCTTACTTGAACTTGAGGCATACAATATATATGAAGAAACCTCCTGGTTATGATACACAGGATAGCACTGAGTGTTGGAGGCTACAAAAAAGCCTATATGGTTTAAGGCAATCAGGTTACGAGTGGAACCAATGTATAGTGCAGGAATTAGATAACATTGGGTTCTATGAGGGTGTAGCAGATAAATGTCTGTTTAAGAAAGAACAGGATGGATGTGTTTCATTCTTGTTACTCTTTACAGACGACATTGCCATAATTACCAGAACTGACGCTGAGGCCAGAGAGATTATCGGTCAGTTGCAAATAAAATTTAAACTTAGAAATCTAGGACATATACGACATTATCTAGGGCTGGATATCCTGAAAACATCTAGAGGTTTTAAGATTTCACAATCCGATAAGATATGCAAATTGTTAAAGAAATATGGGATGGAGTTATGCAAACCTGCCAAAACTCCAATGGCACAAGAATTCCAGCAGGATAGTGTGCAGAGTCCACAGTTCAGTAAGGAACTGTATCAGTCATTGATAGGCAGTTTGTCGTATTTGAGCAACTGGACACGGCCTGATATAGCATTTGGGGTTAATCAACTAGCACAATATAGTTCAGAGCCTACTGATAGGCATTGGCAAGCTGCAAAATGTGTTCTTAGATATCTTAAAAGAACATTGCACTATTCTGTGTATTTAGAACCAAATGACAATATGATATTAAAGGCATATGCTGATGCCAGTTTTGCCAGAAAATCTACGTCCGGAATCGCAATCATGTTGGATAACTGCCTGATTGGATGGAGATCAATTCGCCAGAAACACGTCAGTTTGTCTATCATGGAAGCGGAGTTTTCTTGTCTATCACTTACATGTACTGAACTGATTTACTATAAACAGTTGATGGAGGACATTGGATTCAAAATGGACTATCCTATCACGGTTTATGAGGACAACCAGGCAGCCATTAAAATGGCAACGAATCTTGCTGTAAAGACAAGGACTAAATATACTGATATACGTTATCTGAATGTTCGGCAATGTGTTAAGGATAACATGATTAAATTAGAATATTGCGCATCAGAGGACAATATTGTCGATAATTTTACCAAAGCGCAAGGTGCCATTAAACACACCAATTGTTGTGAAAGATTTGGATTGAGAATCTGAAATGTAACTGATACCACTGTACAATGTATGATATGGATATGTATTTTTGTTTCTGTATCTATTGTGTATGTTGTCCTGCCCAATGGGGAGAATGTTAGGTTCAGCCTGTAGCTTACTCCTAACTTGTTGGTCAGGCAATATATCTGTTTCTTTAAGAAACAACTGAGCCACGTAATCAGGGTTTGCTGAACCCTGTAATTAGGCTACAGTGTATAAATAAGCAGCGCAGAGAAGTGTTTTTTCTTCTTGTTCCTGATTGTTCCTGTTGCTTCCTGCGTCTTCCTGCTGATTGGTGTTTGACTGGATCGTTATATGGTACTGTATACCAAGAGTTACTAAAGTCTGTTTGCTTTGGTAAGGGAAGATACCTACTGGATTGATATTACTGTTTATGACCTTGGACTGTTTTACCTACACCGAGACTGCGTATTATCTTGTATATAAAGTTTTTTGTTCAAACGAGCTGCACGTTTATCTCCTTCCCTGTGTGTTTCTGCTCTGCTCGTTGCACAAGCAACAAATACTTTTTACACACACCCTAACAGCCTTTATATCCTCCGCAAATTATTTTAGTTTCCCTTCCATAATTACTGTTTGGTTGTTCATAGCTGCAGTTTGATTATTCATGGCTTCTTTTATAAAATCTTAAGTTCTTTAAAAGAAGCCTCCTGACTCTGTGAATCAGCCGGAAGTTGTGCTTTCTGTGTCACTACTGACACTACTGGAGAACCTCCTCCACTTTTAGAAACTCCTGGCTTAGCTTGCTTAGAAGCCATCTTATTTTAAAAAGTCTTTTTCCCTTTCACAGCCACAAAGTCTCTTGAACAATTTTCAAAAGTTTATAGTGTATAGTTTTTCAGACAAAATAGTCCTTTCTCCACCAAACTCTCAATTCCCAGCAGCTTTAATCCACTCTCAGAGTGCAAAACTCTCAATAAACACTTTCGTTTCTAACTTTCACTTTCACGCCCATAACAAATGCGCCATTTCTTCCAGCCTCCACCTCAAAAAAATCCAATTAGAAACAATGTAAGCCCGGAGTTAAGCACTGATACTTGCAAATGCTTGTTCTCCTGTTTCCGCTCTGTCTCCTCTTGTATTCATTCAATCTCACTTTTGCCTGCAGAGTTGGTCGTGACGTCTGGCTCTGTTTAAAACAGAGTCGTCCTGGATCTGGAGCTTCAGTGGGCTGACCGGGGAGCTCTCGCCCTCCAAGCCTCTGGAATTATTCCAGAGGTCTTACAGGGAGCTCTACCCACACTCACCGGCTCTTCTCTCCTTCTTCTCCCAATGGAGAGGTTTTCAAGCCACCAGACAGCTGCTTAACACTGTCAAAGCGGCTTTTACGTGATCACGGGGCTGGCAGTCCAGAGAGACCGTCCACAACGCTGGCGGTGCCAACCAGAAGTCGCCACTAGGTAGGCCTTGATATAAGAACTTACCAGTGTTTGGTCAGATTCAGATCGGCTTGTCCTCCAATCACTCTCCAGGCATCTTTTCCAACGCTTCATCTCTCTCAGCTCCTCAGAAAACCAAGGAGCCAACTGAGATCAGCATCGGGTCAGAGGCCGCAAAGGCACGATGCGGTCCAAGGCTCTGGCGGCTGCCCTGTCCCAGGCAGCCATCAGGTCCTCAGTCGAGCTGTGAGCCAGAGTCTCAGGGAATGGCCCAAGCTCCGTCAGGAACCTCTCAGGGTCCATCAGGCACCTGGGATGGAACCACTTGGTCGGTTCCGTCTCCCTGCAGTTGGGGGAAATGGCTCGAAAGTCCATGTGAAGAAGAGAATGATCAGACCATGACAAGGGCTTAATGTCTACATCCCCTATTCCTAGATCATTCAACCACTGACCAGAGACAAAAATCAAGTCCAGAGTGTGTCCCCCAGTGTGAGTGGGGTCTTGAACTACCTGGGTCAGGTCCATGGTTGTCATGGAAGCCATGAACTCCCAAGTTGCGTCCGACATCTCACCGGTGGATGGCAGGTTAAAATCCCCCTTAACAGTAAGTCTGGGGGTATCAACCACCACCCTGGCTATAACGTTGAGCAGCTCAGGCAGGGCCGCCACCACATGGCAGGGAGCCAGGTACATAGTCAGAAGGCCCATCTGCACCCCACGACCCCACTTCACAAGAAGGGACTCACATTCGGCTATCTGAGGAACAGTGGCCTCCCTCGGACAAAGACTTTCCCTAATAATGACCACTACCCCCCCCTTCCCCGAGCCCTCGGCTGATGGAATGCATGAAAACCTGGCGGGCCCATCTCCACGAGGGGAACCCCTCCCTCCTGGCCCAACCAGGTCTCCATAATCCCTGCCAGGTCAGCATCCCCCTCCTAAATAAGATCATGAATGAGGGGGGCTTTATTTACCACCGACCTGGCATTACACAACATCAGCCATAGACCCGTGGTCTGAGACTCTGAGCAACCCAGGAAATGAGCAACGCATTGGGGGCTGGAGTGCACAATTTCCCACAGACAGCGAGTGCGCACTTCCGAAACATGATATGTCCCTCTGTGACTGTCATATCTGCCCCTCCCACTTACTGTACTAATGCCCATCCTTTTGCCCCGCAGCACCCTGGTCAGATTTCCATCCCTGTCTCCTCCGCCGTGACCACCAGACCCACAACCCCCATCAGTGGCTATATGGATCCCCCAGATCCATTCCTACAATCCCTCCTGGAACCCCTTAAAATAGAAGTTAAAAATCTGTCTAAAAAACCCCAAAGCCACCGGTTTTTCACATGCCACCTCTCGGCATTCCAAAACCCGTCCTCAAGGGTGGCCCTCGATAATTGGGAGGACCAAACCTGCGAGAGAGGGGAATCTTGCAGTGCAAGGAGCTCCGCAGTTGAATACATCAAAAAATAGCAACAAGCTGAAAGTGATGAAGGACCATTTTCTTCTAACGGTGTTAGAGATGGTTAAAAACAGGTAGATTAAATAAGGGAGGAAATAGATGTTAAAAGAAGACAATATACTAAAAACTTCAGAACATCGGAACACCATCGCCCTCTCACGGCGATGGGAAGTCTTGTGGTTATAATAAGTCCATTCAAAGGTGGGGAAAAAGTCTCAGAAGGCTGCCCTGTCACTGCGTTTTTATATTTACCAGCAGAGCTATTATTTCTGGACTGTCAGACTCACCGTAGTTTGCCAAATTCCTTATCAGCGCCTACTACGCATGTCATGCATTCCTTTGTACTTTTTCTAGAAACTTTCCTTTGTTCTCCAGCCAGCTAAGGTCTGGGTGGGGATTCTTTGCCAACATGTAATCTAATTTAGATAGTGAGATGTCTTTATTTTCTTACAATAAATATGAGTGTAATTAGAAGGTGTATTCCGGTTTTATTGATCAAAGTATGCAGAAGGATAAAAGCCACGATCCAACTCAAAATGAGGGCAATTACCCCACGCAAGGTAACGGGACTGATTGCCACTCTGACAATGGTAGCAGGAGGATTGTTGATCTATTTTACAACCAGGAGGATCAGAAATGACATTTTACAAGCTTCCTACAAGAATAAGGTTCAAGTGGCTGGACAAGAATTAGTGGTTCTGAAAGAGCTCCCTCCCAAAATGTTAAGACGTAGAAAGGACTTTGGCTTCCTGGTTAATGAATTGAGAAATCAGTAAGTGCAGTACAGATGGGATGTTCCAACCGTTTTAATAGTGAATTATGGTGGAGAAAGATACCGTTTAAATACACTTTGGAAGGCAAAAGATTTTTATGTCAATCTTCTAAAGGCTGGATACCCACCCTCACGGGGGGGGGGGGGGGCAGAAAGAAAATGGAGATGTTACAACAAGAGAAAGATGGAAAGCAGATACAAATTTATGCTGAAGTTGCAGCTGAAGGAATCATCATGGAAGAAGATTTAGTGCAATCTGGGGGCCCACTCCCAACTCTTGAACCACTCAAGAAGACAGAGGAACCATGTCAGGAAGGGTTTTCAGGATTGCTGTGGCCACTTGATCAGCTACAAACTGTATGGACTTAATCAAGCCATCTCCGGTCTGCAATTAACTGCAAGCCTTCCCCGCCCTAGTTAATTGCAGGTTAGCTTACCATATAAGCATGGACCTTTCTCCTTGCTAGTTGGGCCTAGACACAGTTTAGGCCTAGATGCAGAGCCAGTGTTGAGGCACCTGGACGCAGACCTGAAAGAAGGGAGGTGAACTCTGCTGGGAAGCCCCGACGCCTGCAGCAGAGATAGCAGCGGAGAAGAAGCCGAGAAGCTGTGTTACTCCCACGTAGCTATTTGCAGCTGTGTGCTGAGATAGCCGGGAGCCTTTTGAAGTTTCTACCTCCGGCTTGCCTTTTGCTTTTGTTGAAGCACGCAAGCCAACATTTGAACATTCGCTGCTACGATCGGAGGGATACGCTGGACAGTTTCCCTGCCAGGAGCTTCAAGACACGTTTGCTGTTTGGATTGCTTTTTACAGGTGACTTTTACTTTGAAGCCCACGCTGCTACCCTTCTACCACCTCGATGATGTATCGACACCGAAGCTGTTTTGTGTCTTGTTAGTTTTTCCCAAGGACTGGTTTCGGTATTGTGGAGAGGAATTTAGGGAGTCGGCCTGGCTTCATTTAACCAAGGTAAGACTTTGTTATTAATGTGCTTTTTTAAAGATACAGTGTTTTTTAAAAGTTTTGTAGTAAAGTATATTTTTATACAAGACTCCTCTGCTAGTCTTATTTCAGTCCTAGTGTGTTTGCTTGTGTGCTGGTTCATGATTCGGGGGCAAACCTCCCCCCATCCCAACAATTGGTAGCAGAGGATGGTTAGTGGACCTATGCGCACATGGCATACGCTAGACTGAAATGTCTGCAATAGAATTGAGTCAGGAAAAACAGATGTTGATTAGGGCTGCCTTGAAAAGCATGGAGTCACAAAGTGGACTGTCTGGGGCTCAGGCCAAAACTGTTTTGGCTGAAAAACCCCAAACTCTAATTGACCAAGAGTGTAGTGGAGCTATAGGTTTTGGAGCAGAAGCCTTCGTTTTTGAAATGACTAAGGCAGTGAGTAAACCATCATCACCTAGAGAAGCAGAGACTAGAAGAACGCTACTTCAGGCGTCGAAAA
Organism: Coluber constrictor foxii; assembly: GCA_038048745.1. Classification (NCBI taxonomy): domain Eukaryota; kingdom Metazoa; phylum Chordata; class Lepidosauria; order Squamata; family Colubridae; genus Coluber; species Coluber constrictor. The sequence goes on from CM075966.1 coordinate 47,497,147, forward strand.
CAAACTTAGAGGTGGATGATGAATTCAGGAAGGCAATCCTTCAAGCTTTAGGTTTGCCAGTAACAAGTGAGAATCCGATTACTGATCTTAGCAAGTCACTGAAGAATCCAGCCTTGATGACAGCTAAAGGAAATAGGATCGAAGTTCCAGAAAACACTGGACTGGCAAGAGACTTTCAATCCTTTTCCAGAACCCCTACTTCGGACTCTAAATGGAGAATGGGGGATAATAGACTCCCTGATTTGAACGCCCCTGCTTCTTCGTTAAACCAGCATGGCCCAGTTGATACAGTGCCACCTGCTGTTGAAACCATTATAGATCAGGCTATAAAAATTCTAGCTCCCTTGATGACGTCAATGGCTCCAGCTAAAAACTCAAGAGACTCTTATGTTGAGTGTAGGGTTGCAAATGCAATAGAAACACTAGCAACCATTCTAGGTGATGGTTCGCAGGCGCCATCGGCTCAACAAATAGTAGCTGCATGTGCTAATGCACCCCTAATGTCCGCGACCAATTCAGCGCACGCCACGAGCGGGACGTACCCATCCGTGACAACACTGACATCCAGGGCGATTCCAGAGGCCGCCTCAACTGGAGATAGGAACCTAGGAGCACGTCCAAAACTTCCTAGAGATGAGCACCAGAGAGGACCCTCGAACTTCTGTAATCAAACCAGAACAAGCTTTGCATCTGCACAACGTGAGGTTTTAATCCCTCCCATTGGGGAGGAACAATTGTTGGAATGCCAGTTGGAAGACACTGTGCTGTGTGCTTCCATTCCAATGCCTTATTGCCTGTTCCAGGACGGACCACACCTTGAACATCAATTAATGTCTGTTTCTATGTTTAACAATGTACAGGTTCTTCCTCCTAATTTTAAAAGTTTAAGTGTGGGTGGAGGAAATTTTAAGGAATGGGTTAAGAGTATTCAAGTCATTTTAATGAAAGAAAATGTTTTATTGTTGTTGTTGAAACCCCCACCTAAACCATGGTCTTTGGAAGTTGACCTTTTACATCATAAGGCCTTTTGTATCCTATTGATGTCAATTGACCCTGCTTTATATCCCAGCATACCTCATAACCTGACTGTTACGGAAGTTTGGTCAAAACTGCATAAGTTATTTTGTTCTAAAAGCTCCCATGCCACTAACAGAATTTACAGAGAGTTTTATTCTGCAAGATTGAAGGCAGCAGTAGATATTAATGAACACTTATGTGAGTTAAACAGGTTAAGGGAAGAGTTGATGTTGAGAGGGGAAACAGTGTCTGAACAAACTCTCATTACTGTTATAATCAATTCCCTTGATCCTAGCTGGGATAATTTTATACCTCAATTGGATAATGTAAACTACAACAACTTACCTCTAGAAGTGCTATCTGGTAAATTAATAGCGGAAGATAACTTGCGAAAATATACAGTCAGGTCCAGAAATATTGGGACATCGACACAATTCTAACGTCTTTGGCTCTATACACCACCACAATGGAGTTGGAATGAAGCAAACACAATGTGCTTTAACTGCAGACTGTCAGTTTTAATTTGAGGGTATGTACATCCAACTCAGGTGAACGGTGTAGGACTTACAGCAGTTTGCATATGTGCCTCCCACTTGTTAAGGGACCAAAGGTAATGGGACAATTGGCTTCTCAGCTATTCCATGGCCAGGTGTATGATATTCTCTCGTTACCCCAATTTCAATGTGCAGATAAAAGGCCCAGAGTTCATTTCAAGTGTGCTATTTGCATTTGGAATCTTTTGCTGTCAACTCTTAAGATGAGATCCAAAGAGCTGTCACTATCAGTGAAGCAAGCCATCATTAGGCTGAAGAAACAAGACAAACCCATCAGAGAGATAGCAAGAACATTAGGCGTGGCCAAAACAACTGTTTGGAACATTCTCAAAAAGAAGGAACGCACCGGTGAGCTCAGCAACACCAAAAGACCCAGGAGATCACAGAAAACAACTGTGGTGGATGACCGAAGAATTATTTCCCTGGTGAAGAAAATACCCTTCACAACAGTTGGCCAGATCAAGAACACTCTCCAGGGGGTAGGTGTATGTGTGTCAAAGTCAACAATCAAGAGAAGACTTCACCAGAGTGAATACAGAGGGTTCACCACAAGATGTAAACCATTAGTGAGCCTCAAAAACAGGAAGGCCAGATTAGACTTTGCCAAACAACATCTAACAAAGCCTTCACAGTTCCAGAACGAGATCCTATGGACAGATGAGACCAAGATCAGCTTGTACCAGAGTGATGGGAAGAGAAGAGTATGGAGAAGGAAAGGAACTGCTCATGATCCTAAGCATACCACCTCATCAGTGAAGCATGGTGGTGGTAGTGTTATGGCGTGGGCATGTATGGCTGCCAATGGAACTGGTTCTCTTATATTTATTGATGATGTGACTGCTGACAAAAGCAGCAGGATGAATTCTGAAGTGTTTCGGGCAATATTATCTGCTCACATTCAGCCAAATGCTGCAGAACTCATTGGACGGCGCTTCACAGTGCAGATGGACAATGACCCAAAGCATACTGCAAAAGCAACCAAAGAGTTTTTGAAGGGACAGAAGTGGAATGTTATGCAATGGCCAAGTCAGTCACCTGACCTGAATCCCATTGAGCATGCATTTCACTTGCTGAAGACAAAGCTGAAGGGAAAATGCCCCAAGAACAAGCAGGAACTGAAGACAGTTGCAGTAGAGGCCTGGCAGAGCATCACCAGGGATGAAACCCAGCGTCTGGTGATGTCTATGCATTCCAGACTTCAGGCTGTGATTGACTGCAAAGGATTTGCAACCAAGTATTAAGAAGAGAAAGTTTGATTTATGATTATTATTCTGTCCCATTACCTTTGGTCCCTTAACAAGTGGGAGGCACATGTGCAAACTGCTGTAAGTCCTACACCGTTCACCTGAGTTGGATGTACATACCCTCAAATTAAAGATGACAGTCTGCAGTTAAAGCACATTGTGTTTGTTTCGTTCCAACTCCATTGTGGTGGTGTATAGAGCCAAAGATGTTAGAATTGTGTCGATGTCCCAATATTTCTGGACCTGACTGTATGTACCTGAGATAGACCATAATTTGCTAAGCATAATGAGGATATGTGAGAATCCTAGAATAGAGATTCTGTTTTCTGAAGGGACAGCTGTAATCACGAATAACAACTGTGTGATTGGGGAGGTGTTGAATATAGGTGGTTTGCCTTACTATTCCTCCAATGCAAATCCTCAGGCATCTAGTGCTAGCAATTACACTATCTCAGCTGGTAGTAATAACAAACCCCAGTTAGAACTGGGTGGTGAGCATCAAGGCTTTCAACAGAGGAAGTCCTGTAATGATAGTTATAGAATTAATAGTAATAATAAAAAGTTTGTGAGTTTCAATTTAGAGTCAAATAATAGGAAACCTGAGAACGCTAATGCAATTTCTGTAGGTGAACCGTTGCACAATGAATGTGCTCACCTAATGCATCGCAGGTTAGGTCATGTGAGTTTTCCTGTAATGAAAAAGGTAGCTGAACACTCTATTGGTACCAAGATCAATGACTGTAACACATTCCTAGATTGTTCAATCTGCAGGAGTGCAAAGTCGAAAGGGAGACCTGTGCCCAAGGAGCCTCAGCGATACTCCGAACGCACGTTCCAGCTTGTCCATATGGATGTGGTAGGTCCACTCGCACCTTCCATTGGTAAGAGACGATACTTCCTTACCATAGTTGACGACCATACCAGGTTTGGATTCGTTTTTCTCTTAACGTCTAAAAACGAAACACTGGCTAGGTTTAAGGAGTTTTGTAACCTGGTCGAAAACCAGTACAGAGTCAGGGTTAGGAAGATCTTAACCGACAGGGGGACTGAATTTAATTCTAGTCAGTTTTCCAACTGGTTGAGGAGTAAGGGCATAATACATTCACGCACCGCGCCTCACTCCATGTTCCGAAGTAACGTCGCGGAACATCATAGCGGCGTACTGTAGACGATGATGCAGTGCGCCCTAGAGGACACCAAACTAGATTTCGCATACTGGGCGGAAGCAGTTAATTATGTAAACTGCACCCTTAATCGAGTGTGGTCTAGCGTGGTGCAGAAGACCCCATACGAGGTGCTATACGGCCATAAGCCTAGGTTGGCACACCTCCACGTTTTTGGGGTGATGGCTGATGTTCATGTCCCAAAGGAGCTCAGGAGGAAAGAGGATTGAATCTCAGTTAGGCTGAGGTTCGTCGGTTACGAGCAGGGCTCCAAGGCATATAGGTTTGCGTACCCAAATGGGAAGCTGGTTATATCGAGGTCTGCCACCTTTCATGAAGGGGCTAATTGGAGCAAGATCCATGCAAATGAGATCCTCACTCAGAACCCTTCCCGTAGTTCTGACAGCCAAGGGGAGGATGTATCAGAGGACCTACTGGATGATAGGGATACATCTAGTTCTGAGGAGCGTGCATCCCATGCACCCTTGAGAGGGATACTAAAGCGTAAGATGGGGGTGGCCTGAAGTTGCAGCTGAAGGAATCATCATGGAAGAAGATTTAGTGCAATCTGGGGGCCCACTCCCAACTCTTGAACCACTCAAGAAGACAGAGGAACCATGTCAGGAAGGGTTTTCAGGATTGCTGTGGCCACTTGATCAGCTACAAACTGTATGGACTTAATCAAGCCATCTCCGGTCTGCAATTAACTGCAAGCCTTCCCCGCCCTAGTTAATTGCAGGTTAGCTTACCATATAAGCATGGACCTTTCTCCTTGCTAGTTGGGCCTAGACACAGTTTAGGCCTAGATGCAGAGCCAGTGTTGAGGCACCTGGACGCAGACCTGAAAGAAGGGAGGTGAACTCTGCTGGGAAGCCCCGACGCCTGCAGCAGAGATAGCAGCGGAGAAGAAGCCGAGAAGCTGTGTTACTCCCACGTAGCTATTTGCAGCTGTGTGCTGAGATAGCCGGGAGCCTTTTGAAGTTTCTACCTCCGGCTTGCCTTTTGCTTTTGTTGAAGCACGCAAGCCAACATTTGAACATTCGCTGCTACGATCGGAGGGATACGCTGGACAGTTTCCCTGCCAGGAGCTTCAAGACACGTTTGCTGTTTGGATTGCTTTTTACAGGTGACTTTTACTTTGAAGCCCACGCTGCTACCCTTCTACCACCTCGATGATGTATCGACACCGAAGCTGTTTTGTGTCTTGTTAGTTTTTCCCAAGGACTGGTTTCGGTATTGTGGAGAGGAATTTAGGGAGTTGGCCTGGCTTCATTTAACCAAGGTAAGACTTTGTTATTAATGTGCTTTTTTAAAGATACAGTGTTTTTTAAAAGTTTTGTAGTAAAGTATATTTTTATACAAGACTCCTCTGCTAGTTTTATTTCAGTCCTGGTGTGTTTGCTTGTGTGCTGGTTCACGATTCGGGGGCAAACTTCCCCCCATCCCAACAAACCAATAGAACAACGAATGACATGAGCAACCTACAAATGCCAAGAACAACAACTAAAAGTGCAACAATCTCAAGATTCATCTCAAGAAGTCAAAAAAAAAAAAGAAGCAGTGGGAGGGGCTAGGCTGAAGAGTAAGATGGAGGAGGATATTCAGTGGATGCTTTTGAAGCTTCGAGGGGCTAAAGATGGCAACTAAATTCCTATCTTGGAATGTTAATACTTTAAATTCACCACAAAAAAGAAAGTATTTCACTACCTGAAACAATTTAAGAACGATGTTATTTGTTTGCAAGAAACACATATTAGATTATCAGACCAAAAATATTTGATAAATTCAAGATTAGGTACACACTTTGTGGCATCAGCACCAGAGAAGAAAAATGGGTTAGTTATATATGTAAAGAAAGGATTATCAGCTAATTTAATTGAGGCAGTTACTGAAGGAAGATATATTGCAATTGAATTATTAACTCAGAGTGGAAAAATGCTCTTAATTGGAATATATGTACCTAATCAACAACAAGATAAATTTTTATAAATTTTTACATACCAAAATAATACAATGGGATTATAAATCCTTTATACTAATGGGTGATTGGAATGGAGTAATAGATACACTGAAAGACAAAAAAAGGTTATCAAAGATTTCAACACATGCGAAATTACCTAAATCTTTTTTTGATATGATGGAAGATATGGAATTGAGAGACATTTGGAGAGAACGGAGTGTTGAGGAAAGAGATTTTACTTTTTTTCCCGATAGACATCAATCCTTTTCCAGGATTGATTTTATACTAATCACAAATGATTTTTTTTCTAGGGTGAAGAAGACGAAGATATGTCCAAGAACTCTAACTGATCATGACTTTAGCTGATCATAGCCCGGTCTGGGTGGAATTGGAACAGGAGAGGGGAGAAAGGAGGTCTTGGAGGTTAAATGAAAATTTATTTAGATATGAAGAAAATGTGAATGAGCTTAAAAAACAAATGAAAGAATTTTTTGCTATTAACATGCATAAGGGTACTTCTATGGAATTGGTATGGGATGCAAGTAAGGCCTATATGAGGGGAACTTTAATACATATGAATAATAAATATAGATTAAAACAACAAAAGAAGCGGAAAGAGATAGAGGAGGAAATAAAAAAGAAAGAACAATTACTTATACTTAATCCAGGAAATAAGAAAGTAAAGGAAGCAATAAAGATACTACGAGAGCAACTTAATATGTTAATGGATGATCAAGTGACAACTAGTTTACAATATGCTAAACACAATACATTTTGTAATGCTAATAAACCAGGTAGGTGGTTGGCCTATGTGTTGAGGAAAAAACAGAAATCACGAGTTATTAGTAAGATAGAATATAGAGGTAAGGAAGTTTATCAACAGAATATGATCAAAAAAGCTTTTTTAGAATTTTATACAAAGCTATATGCTAGTGATTCAATACAAGGCATAGATATAGATAGACACCTAAAGGAAGAGAATATTCCTGAATTAACGTTAGAACAGAGGGAAGGATTGAATCAGCCAATAACCTCTGAGGAGATTATTGCAGCAATCAAACAGTTAAAAACAGGTAAAGCTCCGGGAACAGATGGATTAACAGCTGTTTATTACAAGAATTTACAGCCTGAAATGGTAGAACCGCTTAGAGCTTTATTTTGTAAAATTCAATCAGGGGGAGGAGTTCCACCCTCTTGGAGAACAGCTTTTGTTTCACTGATCCCGAAGGAAGACCAAAACTGTACTAAACCTGAAAATTTTAGGCCAATATCACATTTGAACACTGATTACAAAGTCTTTGCCAAGATATTAGCGAATAGATTAATGCCAGTTATGCAACAAACAGTTCATAATGACCAATCAGGGTTTATAAAAGGGAGACAAATGAAATATAATGTTAGACAAATTGTAAACTTATTGGAATATCTGGAAAAAAACAACCAAGTCCCTGCAGTGTATATATTTTTGGATGCAGAGAAGGCATTTGATCGACTGAATTGGCAATTCCTGTTTAAGATAATAGAAAAAATGCATTTTGGAGAGTATTTTACACAATCAATTAGAGCAATATATCAGGAACAAACAGCACAAATAATAGTTAATGGAGGTTTAACAGATGCTTTTAAAATTGAGAAAGGAACAAGGCAGAGTTGCCCCTTGTCTCCACTGCTGTTTATTTTAACTCTAGAAGTTTTGTTGAATAAGATACGTGATTCTGATAAAATAAAAGGAATTGTAATCAGACAGCAAGCTTATAGACTAAGAGCGTTTGCAGACGACTTGGTTGTTACTTTATCTCAACCTATAGAATCGGTTCCATATATGTTGGACATAATAGGTCAATATGGTAAGGTATCTGGGTTTAAAGTAAATCAACATAAGACAAAGATGATAACTAAAAATATGTCTATATCTCAAAGAGAAGACTTAGGAAGAATAACAGGGTTTGAAATAGTTAAAAAGGTTAAATATCTAGGAGTAAACATTGCAGCCTCAAATACGAAATTATTTAAAAACAATTATGAAGTTCTTTGGCAAAAAGTGCAGAAAGAAATGGAAAATTGGAAAAAGTTACAACTATCTCTATTGGGAAGGATAGCAGTAATAAAAATGAATGTGCTACCCAGGTTCTTATTTTTGTTTCAAATGATACCAGTGCTTAAGAAAGATGGAAATTTGAGGGAGTGGCAGAAAGGGGTTAATACTTTTATTTGGGGTGGGAAAAAACCAAGAATAAAATTGAAAATTATACAGGATGTACGTGAGAGAGGAGGTCTTAAAATGCCTAATTTAAGATTGTATTATGAAGCATCTGTCTTATCACAAATTAGTCATTGGTTTAATTTAACTGAAGAGAGAATGTTAAATATAGAAGGTTATGATTTGTTATATGGATGGCATGCTTATTTGTTATATGAAAAAAAGTGGATAAGGTGTTTAAAGGTCACATACTTAGAAATGCTTTGTTGAGGGTTTGGAAAAAGTATCAATATAAGTTAAACTACAAGATACCTATATGGGCAAATCCCAGACATGCAATAGAAAATATAAGTATAGAACAAAAACAGGAGGTGATTACTTATAAAGAGCTTCTTTTTATGGAAAGGGGCAAATTGCAATTGAAACCTTTAAATGTATTGAAAGAAGAGGGGATAATCTACACTTGGTTTCAGTATGGTCAGCTTCAAGCTAGATGGAGGGAAGATCAAAAAATTGGTGTTATGCAAAATGAGGAAAATTTGGTAAAACAGATTAGAGATCAAAGCCAAATGCATATTAAAAGGTTGTATAATGCATTATTGGAAATAGATTCAGAAACGGAATTGGTTAAGGATTGTATGATAAAATGGGCACAAAACTTTCAGGAACCAGTGATGATAGAAACATGGGAAAATATTTGGGTTAGAAATGTTAAATTTACACAAGCACAAAACTTAAGAGAAAATTTTTATAAAATGTTTTATAGATGGCATTTAGATCCTAAAAAATTATCATGTATGTACCCAAATTTGCAAGCTAAATGTTGGAGATGTGACTGTGATGATGCAACTTATTATCATATATGGTGGACTTGTAAGAAAATCAAAGCATTTTGGATAAAAATTTGATGGGTGATGCAGAATATCTTGAAAAAAAGGTTGAAATTTACTCCGCAACTGTTTTTATTGGATATAACTACGGATTGTACAGCATTGGAGACTAAATTGATTTTAAATTTAATATCAGCAGCTAGGCTGTTGGTAGCGCAATACTGGAAGAAGGACTTTTTGCCTACTATTGAAGAGTGGACATTGAAAGTAGCGAACCTAGCGGAAATGGTGAAAATTTCAGCATATTTGAAGGACTATACACAAGAAAGATACATATCAGAATGGAGAAGATGGATTGATTATATTCAAAACAAGTATCAGACAAGAAAATATCAAATAGCTTATGAATGAATGTTAAATTTTAGAAATATTATGTTATCTATAGTGGAGTTAAGGTTTCAGGGGGGGATTTGGTAGTTCAAGGATAGATAGGTTAATTTAGCTTATGATTGTTAACAGAAATACCCTATATTTTGCTCTGGGAAGGAAAAATTGGGAGGGAAATTTTCTTTTTGTAAAACTTTTCAATTAAAAAAAAAACCTACCTAGTGGCAATAAAGGCGGCGAAATCTAGCTATTTTTCCGCTGTTATCGCATCTGCAGAGAACCGCCCAGCTGCTCTGTTTAGGGTGACTCGCTCCCCAATCCTAGTGGGGGTGCGGGAAGATCCCTTGCAGGGTCGGGCTGAGGATTTTGGGCAATTCCTGCATGATAAAGTCGCTCAGATTCAGGAAGGTCTGGACTCTGACTGGGTGGGTCCAGGGGAGGAGACTGGGGTATGTAGGTCTTGAGAATATTATCTGGGAAGAGTTTGACTCTGTGGCTCCCGAGGACGTGGACAGGATTCTGGATAGGCTTAGCGCTGCCACATGTTTATTGGACCCATGTCCCTCCTGGCTGGTACTGGCCTCCCAAGAGGTTACACAAGGCTGGCTCCAGGGGATTATAAATGCTTCTTTGAGTGAGGGTGTCTTTCCTGCCACCTTGAAAGAGGCAGTGGTGACGCCCCTCTTCAAGAAGCCTTCCCTGCACCTGGCTGTATTAGCTAATTATCGTCCAGTCTCCAACCTTCACTTTATTGTGAAGGTTGTTGAGAGTGTGGTGGCGCGACAACTACCCCAGTACCTGGATGAATCTGTCTATCTGGATCCTTACCAGTCGGGCTTCAGGCCAGGATACAGCAAGGAAATGGCATTGGTTGCGTTGGTTGATGATCTCTGGGGGGCTCGGGACAGGGGTTGTTCCTCTGTCCTGGTCCTATTAGACCTCTCAGCAGCTTTTGATACCATCAACCATGGTATCTTGCTGCACTGGCTGGAGGGGTTAGGAATAGGGGGCACCGTGCTGCGGTGGTTCTCCTCCTTCCTCTCCAGCCATTCGCAGTTTGTGCTGGCAGGGGGACAGAGGTCGACCTCGAGGCATCTTGCTTGTGGGGTGCCACAAGGGTCTGTCCTCTCGCCCCTTCTGTTCAACATTTATGTGAAGCCGCTGGGTGAGATCATCCATGGTTTCGGGGTGAGTGTACATCAGTACGCTGACGACATGCAGCTGTACATCTCCACCCAGGACCACCCCAATGATGCTCTTAACGTGAAGTCCTGGTGCCTGGAGGCCGTATGGATCTGGATGGGGAGAAATAAGCTCAGACTCAACCCATCCAAGACCGAGTGGCTGTGGTTTCCGGCATCCCGGTATAGTCAGTTGGTGCCATCACTGACTATAGGGGATGAGATCTTGCCCCCCACAGAGAGGGCTCGCAATCTGGGTGTCCTCCTGGACTCACAGCTGTCTTTAGAAGATCATATGACGGCCGTGGCCAGGGGGGCCTTTTATCAGGTTCGCCTGATCCGCCAGTTGCATCCCTTTCTGGACCGGAACGCCTTGCGCATGGTCACTCATTCCCTCATCACCTCCCGTCTGGACTACATGGGGCTCCCCTTGAAGAGCACCCAGAGGCTCCAACTGGTCAAGAATGCAGCCGCGTGGGTGATTATGGGCGTAGCGCGTTGCACCCATGTGACACTTCTCCTGCACGAGCTGCACTGGCTTCCAGTGGTCTTCCGGGTGCGATTCAAGGTGTTGGTCACCACCTTTAAAGCGCTCCATGGCTTAGGACCTGGGTATCTGCGAGACCGTCTTCTGCCACCAATAGCCTCCCACCGACCAGTTCGCTCTCACAGAGGGGGACTCCTCAGGGTGAGGAGTCCCTCTCTTCCTCAAACTATGTCGACTGGTGACCCCCAGGGGGAGGGCCTTCTCTGTGAAGGCTCCAGCCCTGTGGAATGAATTGCCCCCGGATATGTCAGAGCGGCAATCAGCCCCGTTACCTTGCGTGGGGTAATTGCCCGCATTTTGAGTTGGATCGTGGCTTTTATCCTTCTGCATACTTTGATCAATAAAACCGGAATACACCTTCTAATTACACTCATATTTATTGTAAGAAAATAAAGACATCTCACTATCTAAATTAGATTACATGTTGGCAAAGAATCCCCGCCCAGACCTTAGCTGGCTGGAGAACAAAGGAAAGTTTCTAGAAAAAGTACAAAGGAATGCATGACATGCGTAGTAGGTGCTGATAAGGAATTTGGCAAACTACGGTGAGTCTGACAATCCAGAAATAATAGCTCTGCTGGTAAATATAAAAACGCAGTGACAGGATATATGTAACATCCCTGACCTTTGTACTTTCCGCTGTGCCCTCAAGACCCTGATGTTCCAACAGGCGGGGCTAAACAGTTAAATGATTTTTAAATTTGTTATTTTAATTTTGGGTTTTATTCTAATGGGCCAAACTGTGTAATAGTTTTAAACTGTAATTTTATCAATGTTTGTATGTTTGTGTTTTTATCTTGGCTGTACACCGCCCTGAGTCCTTCGGGAGAAGAGCGGTATAGAAATAAAATTAAAGTAAAGTAAAATAAAGTAAAGTAAGTGACCCGGCGTGGCAGGTTGGGTGGGGGGGAAAGCAATTGTGGGGAGCATGAGGTATTTCAGTGGGTCAGGGAGGCCTTGGGTGGTCTTAGGCAGGTGGCCTGTTCCATCACTAGGCCCCCCATGGCCTTCCCCACCCTGAAATACCTACCCTGTCTGGCTAACTTTGATTGGAGGCGACCTTGGGCCATATCCATCTTTACTTCTTTACCATATGCAAGAGCTGACGTGGACTGACCAGTCACTGGACCTCCGTTTGGCATAATTTATGACTTATGACTTATAACATCAACTAACATTGTTTGCTCACCATGGAGAGAGAGATTACCTTGGGGATATACTGAAGGAGCGGGTTTAGTACTACATTTCCTCATCAGTGGGCTGTTCCATCTGTTTTATGACCAGTTATGGCCAATCCGCCGTGAGAGGGCGGCTGTTTTAGAGACCTGCCCCGATTGAGTCGACATGTTGTGGCTCCTGCCCACAGTTATGGGAGAACTGTGGGGACTCTTTGTGACTATTTCTGGATTCTTAGTCTCACCCAGGGACTACTTTCCCTCTTTTCTATTCCAGCATGATGGACCCCCAAGCCATATATCACCACCATCTCGGAGCCTTGGGTTTATTATGTATTGTACAGCTGACCTTCTTGCACTGCGAGACTCCCCCCTCTCGCAGGTTTGGCCCTCCACTTTATCGAGGGCCTATCTTGATGACGGGTTTTGGAACCCCGAGAGATGGCATGTAGCGAAGAGGGGGTTGAGGGATTTTTTATCAAAATTTCTAAGGAAAATTTTAAGGGGACCCGGTAGTAGGGGTGGGGGGGGGAGGGTAGGATTGGATCTAGTGTTGTGGGTTTGGGGGATAACCCACCGAGGGGAGGGGAGAGCCTGGTTGCAACACGTGGCGGGGGGGATGGAGGATCCGGGGATGAGGGAGGGGGTCGAGCTTGTCCAGACTGTGTCATTACCATCGGTACTGTGAGAGGGAGGGGTAGATATGGCGGGAGTAGGGGGCCATATCATGTTAAGGGAGCGCGTCCCCGCTGTCTTCAAGCGGTAACGTGCTCCGGTCCCCAAGGCTCCACTCGTTCTCCAGGTAGCACAGACCTTCAGGGCCCGGGCCTCCGGCTGATGTTATGCAACGCCAGGTCTGCAGTAAACAAAGCCCCCCTCATTGGTGATCTTATTCAGGAGGGGGAGCGGACCTGGCGGGTATTACGGAGACCTGGTTGGGCCCGGAGGGAGGGGTTCCTCTGGTAGAAATGTGCCCACCAGGCTTCCATGCATTCCATCAGCCGAGGTCTCAGGGGAGGGGTGGGGGAGTAGCGGTTGTTATAAGAGAAGGCCTTAGGCCGAGGGAGACCACTGTTCCTCAGACGGCCGGCTGTGAGTCCCTCCTTGTGAAGTGGGGCCATGGGGTTCAGATGGGCTTGCTGATCACGTACCTGGCTCCCTGCCACGTGGCAACAGCCCTGCCCGAGCTGCTCAACGTTATCGCCGCGGTGGCGGTTGATACCCCCAGGCTTATGGTCATGGGGGATTTCAACTTGCCGTCCGTGGGTGAGACGTCTGAAGTGGCTCGAGAGTTCATGGCTTCCATGACGGCTATGGACCTGACCCAGTTAATTCATGGCCCTACACACATGGGGGGAAACACGCTGGACCTGGTTTTTGTCTCTGGACAGTGGCTGAGTGGTCTTGAGATAGGGGATATAGTCACTGAGCCCTTGTCATGGTCGGATCACTCTCTCCTTCGCCTTGACCTTCGAACCGCTGTACCCCACCACAGGGAGGCGGAACCGACAAGATGGTACCGCCCCAGGCGCCTGATGGAACCTGATAGGTTCCAGACGGAGCTTGGGCCAATTCCTGAGGTTCTGGCTCATGCCTCGACTGGAGACCTAGTGGCCGCCTGGGATAGGGCGGCCGCTGGAGCTCTGGACCGAGTCGTGCCTTTTCGGCCTCTGACCTGGTGCCGATCTTACCTGGCTCCTTGGTTTACCGAGGAGCTCAGGGAGATGAAGCGCCGGAAAAGACGCCTAGAGAGTAGTTGGAGGACTAGCCATGCTGAATCTGACCGGACACTAGTAAGATCTCATATTAAGAATTACCTAGTGGCGATAAAAGCAGCAAAGTGTGCTCACTTTGCTGCTCTTATTGCATCATCAAATAACCGCCCGGCCGCCCTGTTTAGGATGACCCGCTCCCTGCTCCACCAGGAAGCGCGGGAGGACCCCTTGGAGGGAAGAGCCGAGGATTTTGTTCAGTATCTGCATGATAAAATCACTCAGATTCGGGATGAGCTGGACTCCGACTGGGTAGATCCAGCGGGGATGACGGAGGCAGGTCCTGAGAATGTTATCTGGGATGAGTTTGATCCTGTGACCCCTGAGGACGTGGACAGGATTCTGGGTAGACTGAACGCAACCACATGTTTGTTGGACCCGTGCCCCTCCTGGTTAGTGCTGGCTTCCCGGGAGGTGACACGAGGCTGGCTCCAGGGGATTATAAGGGCTTCATTGGGTGAGGGTGTCTTTCCCGCCGCCTTGAAAGAGGCGGTGGTGAGACCTCTTCTCAAGAGGCCCTCCCTGGACCCGGCAGTATTGGTTAATTACCATCCAGTCTCCAACCTTCGCTGTTGTGGCCCCGTCCTCTGAGCCTATCCCATTGGAGGAAGGAAGCTCTGAGCAGGAGGAAGAGGAGCCAGCCAGATCTCCCAGCCCCCCCCCCTCTGGCACCGTCTCAGGTGCCAGCTGAAAGAGAGCCAAGTAGTGGGGAAACAGGTGTCTCAGATGAGAGTGAGGGAGAGAAGTCATTCCTGGACGCACGCCAAAGAAGGCGAGAGAAAAGATTACTGCAGCTGCGGCGTATGAGGAAATAGACCTGAGTCACTGATTGGAGTCACAGGATCAGTGAGTCACTGGACCACACCCAGAAGCATATGTATATAAGACAGTACGCTGGGTTACGAAGTTCGTGACGAACAAAGCTAAACAAACGGAGCAACCTCGTAGTCTTGGAAGCTAGATGAACGGCAAAGCTACGTAGGTGATTTTCTTGTTTGTGTAAACTAATAAAGTCCTTGGCAGACGGTGTGCATATCGCTGCCAAGGTTGAGATAAGAACTGTGGAGTGTGCCAAGTGATTCTTAACCCTCGGCTGGCTGTGTTTTTGTGGGTCTCTGAAGGGGGGGGACAGATCATTTGCTTTGTGGCGAAGGTTGTTGAGAGTGTGGTTGCGCGACAGCTCCCCCAGCACCTGGAGGAAACGACGTATCTGGATCCGTTCCAGTCGGGCTTCAGGCCTTGGTACAGCACTGAAACGGCATTGGTCGTGTTGGTTGATGATCTCTGGAGGGCTCGGGACAGGGGGTGCTCCTTTGTCCTGGTCCTGTTAGATCTCTCAGCGGCTTTTGATACCATCGACCATGGTTTCATGCTGCACCGGTTGGTAGAGTTGGGGGTGGGAGGCACTGTATTACAGTGGTTCTCCTCCTTCCTCTCCGACCGGTCGCAGTCTGTGTTGACAGGGGGGCAGAGGTCGACCCCGAGGCCCCTTATATGCGGGGTGCCACAAGGATCGGTCCTCTCGCCCCTTCTGTTCAACATTTATGTGAAGCCGCTGGGTGAGATCATCCGTGGTTTTGGGGTGAAGTACCATCAGTATGCTGATGACACTCAGCTGTACATCTCCACCCCAGACCACCCCAACGATGCCCTTGAGGTGATGTCCCGGTGCCTGGAGGCCGTACGGATCTGGATGGGGAGGAACAGGCTCAGGCTCAACCCATCCAAGACCGAGTGGCTGTGGTTTCCGACGTCCCGATATAGTCAGCTGGTGCCATCGCTGACTATTGGGGGTGAATCATTGGCCCCCACAGAAAGGGCTCGCAACCTGGGCGTCCTCCTGGACTCACGGCTGTCTTTAGAAGAGCACCTGACGGCCGTGACTGGGAGGATTTTTCATCAGGTTCGCCTGATTCGCCAGTTGCGTCCCTTTCTAGATCGGGACTCTTTACACACAGTCACTCACGCCCTCGTCACCTCCCGTCTGGACTATTGTAACGCTCTCTACATGGGGCTCCCCTTGAGGAGCACTCAGAGGCTCCAACTGGCGCAGAGTGCGGCCGCGCGGGTGGTTATGGGAGCGACATGGCGCTCCCATGTAACACCCCTCCTGCGCGAGCTTCACTGGCTCCTGGTGGTCTTCCGAGTGCGCTTCATGGTTTTGGTTATCACCTTTAAAGCGCTCCATGGCTTAGGACCTGGTTATTTACGGGACCGCCTGCTACCACCAATAGCCTCCCACCGGCCTGTACGCTCCCATAGAGAGGGGCTCCTCCGGGTGCCGTCGGCCAAACAATGCCGGCCGGCGGCCCCCAGGGGGAGAGCCTTCTCTGTGGGAGCACCTACCATCTGGAACGAGCTCCCCCCGGATATACGGAGGATCCCGGACCTGCGCACCTTCCGTCGCGCGCTCAAGACCTATTTATTCCAACAAGCCGGCCTGACCTAAGTTATTTTCTCCTTTTAATTATGAATTTTAATTTGTTTTAAATTATTGGGGTTTTAATTATCAGCCAAATTATTTAATTCGTTTTATTCTATTTTAAACTTTTGTATTGAAATGTTTTATTTATGGCAGGAGTAGGGCGGTTTATAAATCTAATAAATAATAATAATAATAATAATAATAATAATGAGCCTTGCATTCGATTACTGAATGTGTGGGCAAAAGGAGGGAGTTATTCCGTTCAAGGTACGAGGTTCACTCCCACAAATCCTCAGGTTATGAATGGAATGGGCAGGCTCCATTACATTTGTAACTCTAGAACTACCTGTAGTTGTTCCAAAAATGTCTTTGAATATTTTTATTATCCATATAGATCTTGTTTCCCTCTTGAAGTTTAATTATCATCTTCTTTTCCATCTGTTTTCTTAATTTATATGCCAAATCAGCTCCCTGGTTTATTTGCATGTTCAAAAAAAAGTTTCATATAAGTTTCTTTTCAATATTTGAAACAATCAACAAAGACATTTGTTGCAAGAATTTTAGTTGATTAAGTTAGGGCCTGCTGGTGATATCTGAAGCTCTCTTTCCTTCAATTTAATTTCTTGTAATACTTTTTGGATTTTTCCATTCATCTTCTCAATTGCTGTATTGTATAAAATAATCCTATCACTGTTGTATAAAATAATAATCCCTGTTGTCAAATTGGTTCCCTTGCCTAAATTATTATTAAAATAGTCTTGGAGTACTTGTTTATATTCCTTAACAATCTGTGGCTTCTGCAAAGCAGACACATTTAATCTCCATTTAAAAGACTGAAAACCAAATTTAAGATGTAATCTCCATAGATATTTACCTATGCATTTTGGGATGAACACCCTCAAATGGTGCGGGAGAATGAACAGATTTCCAGAAAAATTGCAGAATACAGGAACCATTTGCACTTCAGTTTGAGATGGAGACAACACAGACTCATCCCCAACAGCCTGTGCCTGTGTTCAACAGTGAAGGGACACAGGGCAGAAAACATCCTGCGGAAAACCAGTTCTACAACACAGTCCTTTCAGCAGTTCCAAGAAGGCTCCACACCCATTGCACTATTCAGGTGACCCCGAAGACACAGACAAACCTCCAAGTGGCTTCAAGGACTTTCTAAAAGAATGCAAATGACCAGCTGTCTGCAAGGAGTATAAATCCTTCCATTCCCCACCATCTTCAGAGCGGAAGAAGCTTCTTGGATGAGAAGTGAAACATCTTCAAAGAAAAACAAGGAAGTCCAGTTGCCTCTTGAAAAAGCACCTTTGGGACAACCATGACCTGGATGACTGAGACTCTCCATAGACACCCATTACAATAGATTTTATTCCCTGTAATTCAGTTTGCACAATTACATATCTGCCTTGATTGTCAGCAAACAGTAACTATGGATGTAATTGGGTTTTATATACAAAACTACCCCATTGATTTTCTTCTTAGAATTAGCAGAAATAAATTCCAGACCCACTGTCTTGCTTCTTAAATACTTTTTGTCAATCTTTTTAATATGGGTTTCTTGCAGACATATCATGATTTACTTTTTTCAAGTAGTGAAATAACTTCTTTTTTGTGGGGAATTCACCCCATTAACATTCCATGTCAAAATCTTGCAATCCATTTGTTATGAAGAAGTTGTTCCAGGCACTCCAGCTATGGCTCCCATCTCCACAGCCTGTCCTTGATCAGCATCCGACCTCTTTTTATCTTTTTCTTTCAAACCCAGTTCTTGTGGTAATTGGTCCTTGTCTTTTGAAAAATGGTGTAATTCCGGTCCATATCTTTCCAAAAAACCTTGTGCTTTGGTGTCACAGAATAATAAAGGAGATGAATTTCGAAATCAGAAAAAGCTTTATTTTGGCCAAAAGGTTCAGATAGCTTAATATAAATTCTAACATCTGAACAAAGACCTTGTTTAAGACACGTATCTTTATAGTAACAAAAAACAGGAAGTATCTTAGATCTGCCTCTTTAGCTAGCCCCCTCCTTTATTCCTTAGGCAGGAAAGCTCCATGTGGGTTAGTTCTGCATTTTAACATAGTACCTCTGTGGTTTGACTTCTTGAACTCTCCAACTGTAGAAAGTGTGTTAACTCTGCGGTTTAACTTTTTGAACCCAGCATTTGTCTCTTATATTTACTAGTTAAAGGGGCCCTTCAGAGATCCTCTAGGCTGACCCCGTATTATTTCACTCTTATAACCAAATTTCATTTTACCTCCTACCTTATTGGAGACTGAGTTTAATCTAAAACATTGATTTCTAAAGGTAATGATAACCCCTTCCAGTTTATCCCAATGATGGAATGTTATTTTGCTTTAAGAGATCTGTCAGAAAGGAATATTCTTTGTGTTTGCTTAATATCATAATTGGAACTTCTCTAAATATTTGCACTTCCTTTCCAAAGATGTTGATTCTGATGATGATGCTTCTGAATTACTTGCTCTTTAATAGATTTTCTTACAAATTGGATCATGACATATTTTGGCAATTGTCTTCTGGCTGCATATACTGAATTTATTCTGTAAATGTTATCAATTTATTTAGTAAAATCTAATTTCTCATCATTAAACCTTTTGGAAATTTCTGTTACAATTACATCTTTTAAGTTTGTACCTTCTCCCATAATTTCTCGAATGCCCTAAGTCTCAGAAAATATTTTAATTTCAAATCCAATAATAGTAAGTTTGACTCAAAAAGACTCAACCATATCTGTCTTATCCAATTTGATCTGTATGTTTTTAACATCTTCTTTAACTTTGTAACTAATAATTCAAACTTTTTATCAGATTTTTCATTCATCTCTTGTAGTATGTCATGTAACATAGAAAACTTTTTCTAAAATGCTTCCATAAGGAGCCTGACATTAAATTCCTCTGATTCATGCCTTGTCTCCTTTAATTCTCTCTTAGGAGGCTTTTTGTAAATATATGCAATTCGTCTCTTATAGCCAGTTGCTGACAGCAGAAAAGCAAACAAAGATACACTATTCTTTTTCAGAGGGAGAATTCCAAAAGCAGAGTAGCTGCCAAAAAGAGCAATATTGATGCAAGCTCTCAGAGTGAAAAAAAAAGTTTCTGGAGTTTTAACATAGCAGAGAGTTGTGTACAAAAATACAGTAAAAATACAATAATAATATGAGAGCTCTTCAAATTTATATTATGACTAGTCTTTTTGGTAAAGATTCAATGTGGTTAAATCATTTTCTCAGTAATGTAAGCGAATGTATTGCTGGTTGTCTCTTCCATACAAAAAAAAAAAAAATCAACCCACTCCCCAACACTGTTAGTTCAATTAGAGTCCACAGGGAGGGGAGAGAGAGTGTCAAGTTTCCAGCACACAGCCAGTAATTAATGCATAAAAACAGAAGAAAAAAAAACCTTTTGCAAAGGGTGTAGTTAAAAGCAGAGTACAAAGGCTGGATGGACAGAATGCCACCCTCTTCCCCTTTGGCTGAGTTTACCAGGGAGATGAAATCTACTGAATCTCACCTCTCCCAGCCAGGCACAGCCACCCAAGGAACTTCAGGGTAATTCCACATTGCTCCTTTTCCAATCCAGGAGCTACTTTATTGTGTAAGTAGGCAAGAACCAGACCAGCATAGCTGCAACAGTATTTATTGACTCAAAAAGGAACTGAGGAACTGCAGCAGGGGTGGGTTCTAAATTTTTTTACTACCAGTTCTGTGGGTGTGGCTTATTTTGTGGGCGTGGCTTGGAGGTCATGTGACTGGGTGGGCATGGCTAGCTGGTCATGTGACCAGGTGGCCATGGCTATGTGGAAGCGGATGCCGTGGAAGTGATGTCCCAGTGCCTTGAAGCTGTGCGGGTCTGGATGGGGAGAAACAGGCTTCGACTCAACCCCTCCAAGACTGAGTGGCTGTGGCTGCCGGCGTCCCGATATAGCCAACTGACTCCATCGTTGGTTATTGGGGGCGAATCATTGGCCCCCACGGAAAGGGTGCGCAACTTGGGCGTCCTCCTGGATCCACGGCTGTCTTTAGAGGAGCATACGACAGCTGTGGCCAGGGGAGCTTTTTATCAGGTCCGCCTGATACGCCAGTTGCGGCCCTTTCTAGATCGGGACTCCCTACGCACAGTCACTCAGGCGCTCGTCACGTCTCGCTTGGACTACTGTAATGCTCTTTACATGGGGCTCCCCTTGGGATGCATCCGGAAGCTTCAGCTGGTACAGAATGCGGCCGCGCGGGGGATTATGGGAGCGACAGGGCGCTCCCATGTGACACCTCTCCTGCGTGAGCTGCATTGGTTGCCGGTTGATTTCCGGGTGCGTTTCAAGGTGTTGGTAATCACCTTTAAAGCGCTCCATGGCTTAGGACCAGGGTACTTACGGGACCGCCTTCTGCCACCTATTGCCTCCCACCGTCCGGTTCGCTCCCACAGAGAGGGCCTCCTCAGGGTGCCATCAGCCAGACAGTGCCGGCTGGCGACCCCCAGGGGGAGAACATTCTCTGTGGTAGCCCCCACCCTCTGGAACGATCTCCCTCCAGATCTGAGAACTATCGCTGACCTCCGGACCTTTCGTCGGGCTTTGAAGACTCATCTCTTCCAACTTGCCGGACTTGCCTGATCCCTCCTATTTTTAAATATTTTAAATTATTTTTTAAATTTTTAGAGTTTTAGAGTTTTTATCTGGTTTATATTTTCAGCCTAAATTTATATTGATTTTAGTACGTTTTAACTTATTGTATTGTATTGGTTTTAAATTGGCTGTTCACCGCCCTGGGTCCGGAAGGAGAAGGGCGGTATAGAAATTTAATAAATAAATAAATAAATAAATAATAAATGTGTATAGGGACTACTCAGAGGGCTGAAAAAAGTCATTTCTGACCGGTCCTCGTACTTTTGGCTGGTCGTCACACTTATGACCATCCTCACATTTATGCCCGTGCAGCATTCTTAACAACCATGTCACTCATTTCACAACTGCTTCTCTTCACCATGGCGATAAGATAGGGCAAAAAACGTAAAATGTGAGGACAGTCGTAAGTTCGAGGACTGGTCAAAAGTGCGAGGACCAGTCAAAAATAACTTTTTCAGCCCTCTGAGTAGTCCATATGCATAAAAGGATACAGCAATAGAGAGGGATGAAGGAAGGGAAGGGAAATTAGAGTAGGAGCGAGGGTAAGAGAGGGAGGAAGAGAGGAGGAAAAGGAGAAAGGAAGAGGAAGTAGGGAGGAGAAGGGAGGGGAAAGAGAAAGTAAGAAGGAAATAAAAGAGAGAGGTGGTAGTGTTGTAGAAAATGAAAGACTGGAAAACATTCCTGGGTCAGATAGATGCATTTATTTTGCGCAAAGGTTCAGTGCAGTATTGGTTCTCGCAAATCTGAACAAACAGCAGCTTTTCTTACACTGTTTTTATCTGTTTTCAAAACAGGGAGCGCTATTAGCTCTTCCGACTTCCATATATGGTTACATTATAAATACATCAAACTTACATTACACTTTACTAAACATCAAACCATTACATACTAGTAAATGAAATTATTTTGGCTACACAATTTTACTACTCCATTAGTTTACTAATTATTAAGCTATTACACTTTCCTTAAGTGCTTGTAGTTGCTAATGGGAAATTTACTGCTATCCTTGGGTCATAAGTGACTTTTTGTAACATACATATTTTTGTGTCTTTGACAGTGATGCCCATCAAATGTTTTCCATGTGGCTTGTCCTTCCTTGGTAGCTAGCTGAGATTTCCTCATCAGAAGATATATTTACCAATAATGGCTTTTAGCTGATTTTTAATATAATCTCCAAACCCTTTTCTTCCTTATAATAATGTGAATAGAGAGTGTCCTTTAACTGACCCTTTCTCCCTTAGAATAAAAGTGAATAAAGAGTGTCTTTTAGGGTTCATGTAACTGATTCTGTATGATTCCTACTTTATTCACTTTTATTCCCATTTACCTTATTCCCATTATTATTTTATTCACTTTTATTTACTTTATTCCCCCCTTTGAAAGTTTTTCTATACAGAAACTTTCACCATTCCTTACATGTTCAACTCTTTAGTAAATATCATTCCATTCTTTTGGATAAACAAAGCTAACATATAATATCTAACAAAATATGACTAATCTAGGCATGAGATAAGTATTTCTTGATCTTCACTCTCTTTATCTTTGGAGGTACTCCCTCCAATCTTTCCCAGACTCCATTTCTACATATGTGTCTGTTTCAGAAACTTTTTCTTCAAGAAAGCGCTCTGTCAAAACGAACGCCTTCTCATTCTGTATCTCTTTCACTGCTCTGATGGATAGCTGCTTCAGCACAGGGATTGCACAAGGAATAAAAGCTGGGCCTGCCACAGCCATATCAACAAGAATAACATTTGTTTAATCCAGCTGGATCCAGGCAACCAAGAAAACCACATGTCTGTTGTTTGTAACCTCTGACCTATCTTGGATGCCCTACCTGCAATTCCTTGGCAATTCCTCTGACCACACCTGATTTATTCATATAGAAGCAACAATCTTCTCCCACAAATACACACACACCTACTCTCTCTGCGGTTAGGAGGTCTAAGGCACGTTGATTTTGTAGGACCGCTGCTGCCAATGAATCTATCTGTCGTGGACTTCTACCAGGGTTCCAGCAATTTGGTTCAGGCTTTCTTGGAGCTCCTCTGATAATTGCCAAAACTGTATTACTGAATGTGTTATTCCACCTACACCTGTTCCAACTGCAGTTCCTATTCCCATGATTACTAATAGTGGGACTAGGGTTGGTACCTGTTTCTGAGCATGTCTCATGAGAGGAACAGGGATGGTATGTTCTCCACTAACAACACCTATTTTAGGAAAAAGGTGTACTAGTGTGCATGTTCCAGTCCAATTTGTTGGCAAACATAAATATGCATCATTTCCGCAGAAGAAGAAAACTCCCTTTTCCCTTACGCACACACCTATGTTCATGGAGAAAGCATGGGTCTGATGGTTCTTTTCATTAGTCCAGACCCCCAAAGTCCCCTTCACAAACATTCCAGCCAGCGGCTGTAATGGAGCTTCTAGTGACGGGTCCTTTTGCTTATCTCTAAGGATTGGACCTTCAAAAAGATACCGGGAGGTAGTATTCCCAGGGGGAAAGAAGACACAGAAACCTGTGCTGGACCCAATGGAGAGCCAGATAGGGAAGCGAGGGGGCTGGGACAGACTGGGGCCCCTTTCCTTGGATATATTCCAGGACTCCTCCGATCCTCCCCATCTTGTGATGATGGCAGTTGGTGGTAGTGAGAAAGTGACCTTATGGTGAAATGAGTGGTGTGCAGAAGGAAAAAGATCTTTGGTTAGTTTGACATCCTTAAGGTTCATTCTAGGACCAAGGTACACTTCTGATGGACATTGCTCTTTTGTCAGGGATCCTACAGGCCTACCATGTTTCTGATGTCTCTTTATACACAAAGAAGGTGACTCTATGATTTAACAAGGTTTCGACCCAATTCCAGTATCCCTGATATGCAATCTCCTCTTTTCAATTGTTGTAGGGGTCCGTTCTCTCTTTGTTCTTGTATTCCCCCCTTTACTGGGATTGTCAAACTCTTAACCTTAGGTCTAGGGGTTGGTTTAGGACTAAGGTACCCACTCCATCTTCTGATGTTGTTGGCAGGAGTGGACTTGACCCAAAGTGTCCCCATTCAGTGTCCTGATGCTGCTAGGTCCCCTGGGATTCTTGACATCTTCAAATCCTTCCACAGGGACAAGCGGGATTTCTTGGACACTGACGCAACATTGAGAACTACTGTTCAAGATAGTATCACTCACTAGACCTTTAGCTAATAGTACCCAAAGCCATAAATAAATCATAATGACACACCCACAAGGCCTTAAGAGCACAAGACTCCAGGCTGCTGGAACTCCAAGCGGCGTGGGATCTCCGTTTTAAATGGAGCGAGACGACGAGAGCAACTCCACTTGCTACAATACACATTCTTCTAATTAGCAAAGGATTTGGTGAGATCTGGATTATTTCTTCAGAACTTTAATTATATCTAAGGATTTTTTTTTAACTTTGAAATTGAGCTGTCTCTGTGTGAAAGTGATTGAAAATGGCGGCTGATTAAAGCGAAACAAATGAGGAAAGTGAAAGTACAACAGTTTGTCTAAGCCTGCCTGTAATTCTAACTGACTGTATTAGTAAGATTTCTAACTGGAAAGTTTTGATGATTTGATTCCTTTTCTGTAAAGCTGGGGAAGACAGGAAAAGGAGGAAGATTTTCTTTTTTTCAAAGACTTAAATTCTGTTCAGGCATGGCTTCAAAGAAAGCGGGGGGGGGGGGAATCCCCCACACATCAAACAAAAGAAAAGTCAGCCACGCCATCAGTACCAGCCCAGAGACAGTCACAAGGTAGTGGGATGGAGGACTTGAAAACTTTCATATTTGATATACACAAATCCCTGGGAGAGCTTTCTGGAAAAATGAGTAAAATGGATGAAATGATGGTGAAAAATCAAAAAGAAATGTTGGATAGGTTGGAAGAAAAAACAGATAAATTAAGCCAGGATGTTTCTACTGTGGCTACTGCTTTTACAGATGCTTTGCTGGCGGTTGAGAAAAAAGTTGATGATTTAAATCTTGAAGTGGTGGCTAATAAAAAGGCAGTAAATGACCAGTTTTTTAAAGTGGAGATTAAGAGTCAAAGGCTAGAGGATGAGATTACAATGTTACAATTTCGGAATATGGAGTTTGCCATAAGACTGAGAGGCTTAAGGGAACATAACAGAGAAAATCTAAGGGCAGCTTGCGTGGACATATTGGTTAAGATCTTACAAGTTGATCCAGAGGTGATTGATAAAAAAGTTGACAAGCTATACAGAGTTAATTCGCGTGTGGCGAGACAAAGAAATTTGCCAAGAGATGTTGTGATTTACTTTACTGATAGAAGATTGAGAAATGATATTTTGCAAAGTTCTTTCCACACCACTGTTCATTATGATGGGAATCCAATTGGGATTTATAAAGAGCTGCCACCTAAGATGTTAAGAGATCGGAAAGATTTTGGTTTTTTGGCAAATGAATTAAAAAGGCGTCAGATTCCATTTAGATGGGATGCTCCGGTTGGTATTATATTGAGATATGAAGATGTGAGATACCGCCTTAACTCTGTGGAAAAAGCAGAACATTTTTTCAACAATGTTCTTAAAAAAGTCCCAACACCCCCACGCTCATCTACATTGTTATCTATTGAAGAAATTTCTAAAGAGAAGGATATTGTTGAGGGGACTCAAGAACTGATCCAGCAAAAAGAATTACAGGAAATTTTAGAGATAGTAAGGGAGGAGACTTTGGGAGCAGCAGGAGGTCTCTCAGAGGATCTTTTTGCAGAATTTTCAGAGGGAAAATCAAAGCAGTCTAGAGCTACAAGAGAAGTGGAGCCGGACCTCGATTTGTTGTTGCAAGAACCGAAAGATCAACGTATAACTCGGGCAGCAGAGAAGCAAAGATTAGAGAAACAAAGCCAGCAGAGGTCCAGGATGCCACAGGAGGAGAATGGTGCAAATGGAAAGAAACTATACTCTGAAGCAGTGGGAGGGGCGAGACCGAAGATATCCGCAGTTGAGCAGAATCTTAGGCGAGCCCTCAAAGGGCTTCAGTCATCCCCAAAATGACATTAAGATTTTTATCATGGAATGTGAATGGTTTAAATTCACCACAGAAAAGAAGGAAAATATTTCATTATTTGAAGCAATATAAAAATGATGTTGTTTGTTTGCAGGAAACTCATATTAGAACCCAGGACCAAAATTTTTTGATAAATTCAAAACTTGGCTTACATTTTATATCTTCTAACTCTGTGAAAAGGAATGGATTAGTCTTGTATATTTCTAAAAGAATATCAGCTAAACTGATAGAAGCGGATGATGAAGGAAGATATATTGCAGTTGAAATAAATGTTCAGAACGCTTCGATGCTTCTTATTGGGATTTACGCCCCAAACCAGCAGCAGGAAATTTTTTATAAATTATTGAATACCAAAATATTGCAGTGGAACTATAAGTCTTTTGTTATTATGGGTGATTGGAATGGTGTGATTGATACAAATCTTGATAAAAAGACATTGGCCAAGAAGGGGAATAAATTACCACAAACGTTTTTTGCATTGAAGGAAGAATTGGAATTAAAAGATGTATGGAGAATTCATCATCCGAAGGAGTTGGATTTTACCTTTTTTTCTGATAGACATAAATCCTTTTCAAGAATTGACTTTATGTTGGTTACTCCTGATTTATTGTCTAAAGTGGCTAGAACAAAAATATTTCCTAGAACTCTAACGGCTCATAGTTTGGTATGGCTGGAGATGGACTTTGGCAAGAGGGAGAGAAGATCTTGGCGAATGAACGAGAACTTATTTAGACATGAAAAGAATATTATGCATCTTAAAAAGCATGTTAAGGAAATTTTTGATATTAACTTGAATAAAGGTACCTCTATAGAGACTGTATGGGATGCAAGTAAGGCTTATATGAGGGGTGTACTGATTCACATGAATTCTAAATACAGAATAATACGACAGAAATCAAGAGTAGAATTGGAGACTGAGATAAAGGAGAAAGAGCAATTGCTTATTAAAAATCCGACCGATGAGAAATTACAGTTAATGATAAAACTTTTGAAAGATCAATTTCAAACACTGATGGCTGATCAGACAGCAACTAATCTGCAATACACTAAACATAACACTTTTTGTAACGCTAACAAACCTGGCAGATGGTTGGTTTATACTCTGAGAAAACAACAAAGTTTTCGTATAATAAATACTATTGAGCATAAAGGAAAACAAGTGTCTCAACAGAAGTTAATACATCAAGCTTTTTTAGATTATTATTCTAAATTGTACCAAGCAGATAACATTAAAAAGGATTTCATTGATGATTATCTGCAGAAGATGAGAGTTACAAAAATTTCAAGTACACAAAGTGATAGATTGAACCGACCTATAACATCTGAAGAGATTTTATTTGCAATAAAACAACTGAAATTATCTAAAGCTCCTGGGACAGATGGTTTGACAGCAGTATATTATAAGACTTTACAAGCGGAATTGGTTGAGCACCTTAAGGATTTGTTTTGTAATATTCAGCAGGGGGGTAAAATACCTCCCTCGTGGAAAACGGCTTTTATTTCATTGATACCTAAAGAAGAAGAATCTGTAAAACCAGAAAATTTTTCTCTCCTGAATACGGATTACAAAATCTATGCTAAAGTATTAGCCAACAGACTGATGCCAGTTATTCAAGACGTGATTTATGAAGACCAAGCAGGTTTTATTGAAGGTAGATACATGAAGGACAATGTCAGGCAACTCATAGATTTATTGGAATATCTTGAGAAAAATAAACAGACTTCTGCGGTGCTGGTGTTTTTGGATGCGGAGAAGGCCTTTGATCGAGTCAATTGGGATTTTCTAAAAAAGACTTTGCACAAAATGGATTTTGGGGACCAGTTTATACAAGCGATTTCGGCAATTTATCAAGAACAAACGGCACAAATTATTATTAATGGTAGTTTAACCACCAATTTCAACATACAGAAAGGAACAAGACAAGGCTGTCCATTATCCCCATTATTGTTTATTCTGACTTTGGAAGTGCTGTTGAATGCTCTACGGGACTCGGACAAACTGAATGGAATAGTTGTAAGGCAAAAAGATTACAGAACAAAGGCATTCGCAGATGATCTGGTTGTTACCCTAACACGACCTTTGGAATCAATCATACAGATGAAAAACATTATAGAGGAATATGGTCTGGTTTCAGGTTTCAGCCTGAACCAGAAAAAGACTAAGATGATAGTTAAAAATATGTTGGAACCACAAAGGATTGAACTTGAAAGGTTGGCAGGCTTTGAAATAGCTACAAAGGTGAAATATCTAGGGGTTCAAGTTGCAGCATCCAATATAAAACTTTTTCAAAATAATTATGAGGAACTCTGGCATAAGATTCAAAAGGATCTTGAAACATGGAAGAAGCTGCAACTATCTTTGCTTGGTAGAATAGCAGCCGTTAAGATGAACGTTCTACCTAGATTTCTGTTTTTGTTTCAAATGATTCCGGTGCTTAAAAGTGATAAGGCTCTGATGGAATGGCAAGCAGGTTTAAATAAATTTATCTGGAATGGGAAAAAACCAAGAGTTAAACTTAAAATTATGCAAGATGTTCGTGAAAGAGGTGGCCTTAAAGTTCCAAACCTACGTCTATATTATGAGGCTGCCGTGCTGACACAAGTTGGAGATTGGATTGGAACAACAAAAACAGAAATTTTGAATATAGAAGGCCACGACTTGCAATTTGGATGGCATGCATATTTACTTTATGAAGATAAGAGAGACAGTGTATTTAACAGTCATATTTTAAGACATGCTTTGATGAGAGTCTGGAAGAAGCACCAGCTTCAATTGGATTACAAAATACCTTTGTGGTTGGATCTTGGGCAGATTATGCCAAATATAAAGTCACTCGGGTGGTTGTTGTATAAAGAGATACTTTTTAATGATGGGGGCAGATGGAATTTGAAACCGTTGAATACCCTGTTGGAAGAAGGAGTGAATTTAACTTGGTTGCAGTATTATCAACTACAAGCGAGATGGAGAGAAGATCAGAAAATTGGACTAATGTTACATGAAGAAGATTTGGTGACTCAGCTAAAATGTAAAGGGCCGAAGCATATTAAACGAGTGTATAATTTACTGTTAGAAAGAGATTCAGAGGGTGAATTAGTTAAAGACTGTATGATAAAATGGGCACAGAATTTTGCAGAACCAGTAATGTTGGAAACATGGGAGAAGATTTGGGTCCAGAATGTTAAATTTACACAAGCACAGAACTTGAGGGAAAACTTTTATAAGATGTTTTACAGGTGGCACTTAGATCCTAAAAAGTTATCATGTATGTATCCAAATGTTCAACCTAAATGTTGGAGGTGTGATTGTTTGGATGCAACATATTTTCATATTTGGTGGACGTGCAGAAAATTGAAAGTATTTTGGATTAAACTTTGGTGGGTAATGCAGAACATTTTGAGGAAGAAGCTTGAATTTTCTCCTCAGTTTTTCTTGTTGGGAATAGTTAAGGGCTGTTCATCAGCCGAAACGAGATTAATTTTGTACATGCTTACTGCAGCTAGATTACTGATTGGACAATACTGGAAGAAGGATAGTGTACCTACCATAGAGGAATGGATTTTGAAGATGTCTAATTTTGCAGAAATGGCTAAGATTTCTGCATACCTGAAAGATAGGACCCATGAAGCTTTTACTAAAGAGTGGAAGAAATGGGTAGTATACATGCAGAATAAATATCAGAGTAAGAAGTTTCAAGTAGCATTTGAGTTATAATAATGTTTATTAAATATATAATTGGGTTTATATCTTTATGATCTGGTATTGTTTAAATTTGATATATTTTTCTTAAAAATAGCTTAATTCTTTCTATTTTACAAGGTTAAATTTGTTATCTTATTTGATGTTTTTTGGTTTATTCTGTTTAACGATGATTTTTATATTTGAATGATTAAGAAATATTATTAAGAGTAAATTGTGGGATTTATATGATATTTTAATTCAAAACTTAAGATGCCCAACATTATTTTATCATTTTTTTAAAAAAAGATAAGTGTTATATTTTGTATGCGAAAATTTTCTATGATTTTTTATAAATGATTTATGTGGTCATATATCTGGGGGGGGGTAATAGATTTTAAAAGTTTAGAATATTTTTTGTACTAAATAAGTTTAAAATTGTTTTATTGTTAGCCAGATCTTACCTAAAAAGTTGTTGGTTGTTGATTGTAATACATGATTGTTTAATAGTGGAAGTCGGGGGGGGGGGGAAGGGGGGGCTGAGGGGGGAGGGGAGGGGGTGGTTGTTGGGGTGGGGGGTTGGGGGGAAGGCATGTTAAAATTGTATTGTAAAACTTTTTCAATAAAAAAAAAAGAGCACAAGACTCATAATTTACAAATTCACTACGTCAGGAAGAGGGTTAGGGGCATGCGTAACTTGGGGTAGGGCAGTATCAATGTAAAACAATACCAACAGAAAGGCTAAAGTAGCTGTTGCCCAGAGTCCCCACACAAAATCTTCCTCAAGCATAAGTGTTTTTAAAAATTGCTCACTGGATTCTATCACAGTTAATGGGTTTTACATTACAAATTACAGTTAAGGATGAAATTCACTATGCCTAAAATTACTAAGCTTAGACTAGATATGCTAACATTCCTTAATACTTGGCCATATTTCTAATATATCTTACAAAAGGAATATTGTTTTTCTCTGTTCCAAGCTTCAGCCGTGTGCGGGGAACCAGCTTCCGGGGTGGTTCAGCAAGGCTGACGATCACCACCATGCGTTGAGAGTCCATTAGGACTCAGCAGGGTGTATTCTTCTTTAACTTCAGCACCAACGGTTTGTCAGTTTTTGTTACCTGGTATGTGACTGGGTCGCTCTGGTCTGCAGGCTTCAGTCTCGTCCAGTGGATCCAAGATCTTCCTTCTAAGGTCTTAAAAACACAATTACAAAACCAACACATCTGGGAGAGCGCGCAATGGAATCTGATCAGTTGTAGTCCTCTTCAGTTGGGGAAACAGCATAGGCAACCACTCAGTCCTAAGAAAGAAAAATACAAAAATAGTCCAGATGATGAAGAACGCTATTCCCACTGGTTACTGCCTACCAGTCCTTTGGGTTCTTTGGATTGCCAACTTCAGTGGATCTCCTTGGTGAGATTCCACCTTCCACTCCTTTGGGGCTGGCACGGGCCCTTTCACTTGGGGTTTGACTTCCTTCCAGCTCCGGATCAACACCCAATCATCGTGGTGGAATTTGTGGACTGGAAACTCCAAAGGTGGTGTTTGGGCTAATAGTCCTTGTTTCCTAAGAACTTTAAAATATCTGGACAGTTTATACACATATTGTTTCAATACTTTGTCTCTGGTTTCCAGGGAATCAATGCATATGCTTTCTGGAGTGAAAACTACTCCAAACAACAATTCATATGATGATATTCCAATATTCTTTCTAGGTTGGATCTAACTAAACTCTTGACACTTCTGTTGCTGTAGCATTATTGCAGGGAAAAGCTTCAATCCACCCTGTGAGGTGGTCCACTATGACCAATAAATATTTTACTCTCCCCACTTTTGGTAATTCTGTAAAACCCACTTGAATACATTGAAATGGTCTTAAAGCTGGTGGTGGTCTCCCACCCATCTGTTGTTTCCTGACAGCTTGTTTATTCACCTTTTTGCAAATCAAACATTTGTTTATAATTAACTTTGCTAAAGGATATATCCCAATACAACCATAGCATTTTAAAAGTTCATTTACAATAGCTTGAATTCCCCAATGACTCCACCCATATTTTTCCAAATGTATGCACTATCCCCAAATGCATACTTCGAATCTGCCTATTTTTCCTTCCAAGATGCATAAAGCCTTTTTTTTAAAAAAAAATGATTTATATGCCGCCCCTCCCCAGAGAGTCAGGTTACAATGCATTAAGCAATAGCTGTCACACTTCTGCACCTTCATACAAAGTCAGCTTATTGCCCCCACAAACTGGGTCCTCAATTCACCCACCCCAGAAAGGATGGAAGGCTGAGTCAACCTTGAGCCTGGTGAGATTCGAACCCACTAATTACAGACAGCTGGAGTTAAATTACAATACGAGCTATCCAGGCTCCCTATCAATAGAGCTTGATTTTGTGCATACAATTCACAGGTTTGAGCAGACCAATTTCGAGGCAAACCCCTTGCTTCCAGGATCTCTTTAGTGTGTCCCTTTATAATAGCATATCCGTTTTTCCGTACTCCCTCCTCCACCCTAGAGGAACCGTCTATAAAAATTGCTTCTCCTTTCTCCAGGGGGTGTTCCTCCAAATCAGGTCTTATTTTTGTTTGTAAATCAATTACTTTAGCACCATAATGTTTTCATCCATACTGATCCATTGATCTGGTGTTGGCTAAGAACTGTGCTGGATTCAAATTGTGATCTGTAGTTAAAATCAAGTCTGTCTGCTGCATTTAAATTGCTTCATATTTTAGATGGGGTGCTCACAATAAGGGCTTCCCCAAAAGTCAATTTCCTACTTTCTTGTACTAATATTGGGAAGCAGCAATTGCTTGAATACATACTGGCCATCCCCTTATTACTGGGTCCATTATTTTTGACAGGAATGCCATGGGTTTCTTTGGTCCTGCCCAGTCCTGAGCCAACATCCCTTGTGCAATTCCATTTTCTGTGTTTTCAAAGATTAGGTCCCACTACTAAATTTATAATTCAAAACCAAGTATTTGACCTCATTTTAAAATATTGACAATTCTAATCTATAAAAGATTAATGAGAAGTACTATCAGAAAAATACCAGAAATGGAACCATTGTTAGAAATGTATCATCCCATTGTATTAAAACATCCATATGAAGATTTGATTTAAAAACAAGTTAGTATTCAAATAGTTGTTACAGCCACATGTTTTAATGGAAATTCTTCACATGTTGCTCCTTCAAGATCCAAATAGAGAGGAAGGGGAGGAGCAGGGGAAACCCCCCCACCCTATTAACTGAAGATGTCGGCGTTTCCAGGCTGCAAACAGAATTCCATTTGGGAATAACTATAGTTCACATCAAAATGCCCCAAAGACATCACAGAATGAAATATTGTGGCAGGGTAGGGACAAAGCAATTGCTTAGAAAAGACAACAGCTTCCAAATTCTGGAGCTTAGTCTCAATCTCTTTAAACCTAAAATCAAGCCTGCAATTTCCTTCACCGACTTTGACCAAACATAATTCCAAGGAGTGTTCAGCTACCTATGTTTTTCTTGCCAAACTTTTCAGAGAACTGAACAGTATTTCTCCAAAACTGAACCAAACTTCACTAACTCTGGAGTATGATTCACAAAAAGCAAACAAAACTTAACAAAAGAGTGGTAAAGAATAAGCACAAAAACAGATAAGCACAAAAGAATATTCAGACATATTTGGTACATAAAGGGTTTCTATCTATATCCTCCTTCAACCAAAGAACAAATCTGATCCCGTCCCTTCCCAATATCCATGTAAAACAGCCTCTGTACTATTTGTATCTATTAATAGTTTAGGGATAACAAAGCTGCAGTTCATTGTAATGCCATTCAAGATGGAACAATTAGACCAGAGCTTAAATAATCCAATGCAAAATCATTTACAGAGGGTTCCTCCAGACATGATTCATTGGAAGGGTTATTCTGAATTAAATTTATTCTTCCAATGTAGCATTCATGACATAAAAATCTGGGTTTTTACTTTCTCAGAGAGTACAAGTTTTGCTTTAGGTTATTTATAGTCACTTTCACAAACTCCCAAGAAACTAGAACCTCAATTCCAAGTCTTGCATAGAAATAATGGTTTATATGGTGAATGCAAATATTCCTCCTCCAAAGAGCCCAGAGTGGTTTCAGAACAGCTCTTCAAATAAATCCTATCAAGTAATAGAAATACTATTAAAGTGTGCATTTTTGGAGGCTTATTTGCTTGGTGAATCTTTAGACAAATCCTAAACTATTCAGGTAGTTTTTAAAAGTATATTTATATTGATGGTTCTCTCACTCCCTTCTACTATTGTAACCCATCTCTGTAACAATTTCTAAAACGGCAACAACTTATGCTACTAACAAACAGACAATGCCATATGATGGAGCACCTAAGCATTCAAAATGCACACAGGCATAAAGGCATTATTTTTTTTTAATGCAGGTAAGAAGAACAGCTTCAAAAAATAAAACAATTTAAATGAAGTATTTTGGATCAATGCTCTGAAATATATTTGGACCAAACTTTTAGTGTCAATCTCTGCCTTTAGTAAAATGCAAGTCAGATTCAGAAAATCTTTCAAAATCATTTCTTTTATATAGGTTTAATTAAATATTTTAAACCTCAAAAATTTCCAGAAAAACAATAAAATCAAAATTGTATTCAGAGCAGAAAAGAAAACACCTCTGCACAGTCTCTACATGCAGATGAAAGAGACCAAAGGAGGCAAGGCTGCAGCAGCAAGCCCACTTCCCCCTCCTTTCTCAGACCGACCAAGAGAAAGGAAAAAAAAATGTTTAAAGCACGCAGACAAGCCTCACTACCCCCCCTTTCACTCAGCATTTTTTTTTAACAGAACAACACGATCTCAGCCACAACAACTCACAGACATTATCCACAAATTTCTGCTTACTTCACAACAGCAACAACAACAAAACCTTGCAACTTACTGTTTATATGAAAGGGAATCAAAGTACATTCACACCAACTTTTACCCTCAACACACTCACATTTGCCCTGCAATCAAACTGCTTGTGTATACCAATTTCACATGCAAAAATCCACTTCATGCAAACCAATCATAATCATTTCAGGAAGCTTTTTCACAAGCCCATGAGCTCCATTTTCTAAATAATTTTGTGTACTATTATTAGAGGATTTCCTCCTCCATCCAGCTCTTTCCACTTTTTCTTTCCTTGGACAATCTGTAGCTTCAAGCAGTGGGGAAACTCAGGAAGCAGTTTTAATCACAGATGTGATTTTGGGCCCTAACCACTGCCTGTTTCCCACAGCCTCAAGCCAAGATGTTTACTTAATTCACAGGCTGACCAGACATCTCACAATCAATTCAGTCCCATTCAATTCTACACACTATCATTATAGATGCACATCAACAAAATAATTTTTAACAGGAATCACATCAAATTAATCAATTCAAATTATCTGAGTTCCCATTTAGACAGGCTTTACCTTTACCTGCTAAACCCCAGGTGGGAAAAACAGTAAACAATTTATTTTTTTATTCTTAGTTCTTTCAGAGTTCTCTGGCTTTTTAAGGATGGTAATTTATCAGAATGTTTATAACACTGCAGTAGTTCTTTTTCTCTTACCACACATAAGATCACACACATTTTTTAAACTTTTATTGCATAAGGTTTTCTTTCTCCCCTCTTTTAGATTTCATCAAACAGACCCTTAAAATTGGCCAACATGCATTGTAACGGTGTCCTGGGGACATTATTACGTCCACCCATCCTAAAAATACACTATGACCGATTCAGTACACCGGACGATCACGGCTGTATTTGAGACCTGCGGCCGTTTAACCAACCCACACAATCCTAACAGGAGGTTTTAGGATGACGCCTCGCCTCCTGGGGGGGTGATCGGCCCCCACTTTTGTTCACCGCAAAGTCGGTGAGCTATCCCTTTTACTTATACTTGCCTGCTGGCTTTTGTTCCTTCCTGGTGGCCACCTGTGGAGAAGTATGAATCTGATCTGACCGGAGGATCCTTGACTGGTCTGCTCGTCAGCGGCTTCACGGCACCCTCTCACCGAAAGATTTGTTTGTAGACTTCAAAGGAGTCTCGGCCGGCCGGGCTGTAAACTTTCTTTGGGAAGGCGCCAATCCCTTGCTGGAGCAGAGATCAGGCAGAACAAAATGTCTTTGTTTTTCAGTCCCTTCGTGGTTCGCCAGAAAATGTTGTAGAAAATGAAAGACTGGAAAACATTCCTGGGTCAGATAGATGCATTTATTTTGCGCAAAGGTTCAGTGCAGTATTGGTTCTCGCAAATCTGAACAAACAGCAGCTTTTCTTACACTGTTTTTATCTGTTTTCAAAACAGGGAGCGCTATTAGCTCTTCCGACTTCCATATATGGTTACATTATAAATACATCAAACTTACATTACACTTTACTAAACATCAAACCATTACATACTAGTAAATGAAATTATTTTGGCTACACAATTTTACTACTCCATTAGTTTACTAATTATTAAGCTATTACACTTTCCTTAAGTGCTTGTAGTTGCTAATGGGAAATTTACTGCTATCCTTGGGTCATAAGTGACTTTTTGTAACATACATATTTTTGTGTCTTTGACAGTGATGCCCATCAAATATTTTCCATGTGGCTTGTCCTTCCTTGGTAGCTAGCTGAGATTTCCTCATCAGAAGATATATTTACCAATAATGGCTTTTAGCTGATTTTTAATATAATCTCCAAACCCTTTTCTTCCTTATAATAATGTGAATAGAGAGTGTCTTTTAACTGACCCTTTCTCCCTTAGAATAAAAGTGAATAAAGAGTGTCTTTTAGGGTTCATGTAACTGATTCTGTATGATTCCTACTTTATTCACTTTTATTCCCATTTACCTTATTCCCATTATTATTTTATTCACTTTTATTTACTTTAGTAGGTTTGAGGAGAAAGATTGCTGTACAATAAAAAAGATGAAAGGGAAGAAAGCCAACCCAAAACAAATATAAAGATATTAAGATAAAGAATGAATTGTTAAACTTTAAAGAATAAAAGAGAACAAATATGAATAAATAGCAATAATTAGAAACACACATACAAACATACAATGTATTTTCTTTGAACAGAGTATTTGGCCGGTTCACAAATTTAAACAGTGTTTAGTCATTTCAATTAAATTTACAATTTCTGTATTTCCTTTTTGCCATATTTATTCCTCATCTATTTTTTTAAAAACCAATGTTACCCTTCATCCTCATCTCTAATCTTAATCAAATTCAATTTTTCCCTTCTATTCTATATTATACCCCTTCCCATTGTCATCTATTTTTATATCCATCCTCACATTGGTTAATTATGTAATATTACAGTTGCTTAATACAAATTCAACATTTTAATATAAATCAATTAGTTATATAACTATCTTTTTTGTATATTAATCATATGAACATGAATATTCCAATTATTTCCATGCAATCCAATTTCTTACAAATCAATTAATTATATTTACCAATAATAACAAAACCAAATAATTTCCCCCATATATTCCTCCAAACCACAACTTAACCATTTCTGCTTTCAACACAATATACAATTAATAGTATCTCAATTATTACAATTCCCTAGTTAAATAGAGCTTTTTTTCTTTTGTGTTTTAAAATCTTGAACTCTCCTCTTTTGCCCTAAATTTCCCATTGTTTGCAGTTTTGCACCTACCTTTTTTGGTGAGGAAAAAAGAAAAAGAAATCTCTCTCTGCCTCATTTTGTCACGTTGCAGCAAAGACCCTGCTTTACTTTCAGCTTCGCTTTTTCAGCATAGCTGGGGGGGGGGGAACTGCTCCAGCACTGTTTGCACCTAGCAAAAGACCCCTGAACAAAACAGCTGAGAGCAAATCAGCTGAGAGTCGGGAGGCTGATCTATGCAACTTGTGGTAATTAACCTATGCTGAAGCTAAAAGGGGCTGTTTTTTCTATTTTTGCAGGCACCGGTCTACTCATTTGTTTTCTTTTAACACTGATCAGCTGTAGAGCGGCCCTTTGAAGTCCCGCGGCAAGAGTTTAAACAGTTTTTTTCCCTCTAGCCATCAGCTGGGACTCAGGAGGCAGCGGGGACCAGGCTGGGAACCGGTTCGGGGGCGTGGCCAGCCAATCTTATTACCGGTTCTCTGAACTATTAAATTTTTTTACTACCGGTTCTTGTGATCCGGTGCGAACCGGGAGCAACCCACCACTTAACTGCAGGCAAATGCCTGTTATTTATACTCAAGGCCGACAGGACCAATCATTGAACTAGAAAAAGCCCGCCCAAATATAAACGTTTTAAATTTCCCTCCAGAACAGTTGGGGTCATCTAAAGGTTAGTTTCACTTTGGCACAGTTAACAGTTAGGGTCATCTAAAGGTTAGTTTCATTTTAACACAACTATATACATTCAATGCATAACAGAAATGGCTAAGGCAATCAGTCCTTGGAGATTCTGTGTCACATACAGAGACAAACGCTTGGTACGCTCTCCAATTGTTAACACCACTGGTACTATACACTATGTGATGGAACTAGCTCTCAAAGACTGCCCATCTATCATCTCTACATTTACAGGAGTAGGCAGGTCTACTCTAGTGTTGCAGAAAATCAAAGAACTCAGACTTCGAGATCAAGAGAAGCTTTATTTTGGCCAAAGGTTCAGACAGAAAAGATAACCATCTAACATCTGAACAACGTTCTAATCAGAACACACATTCTTATAGTCTCCAAAAGCAGCAAAACACGGAAATATGTTAAATCATTCCTATTTGCTAGGCCCCTTATTGCTGGGCAGAAAAGCTGATTATATCTTGTGTCTGAGACACAGGTGTCATGCAGGAGGTATTGACCCATGTGGTTTTTAGTTTTGCATTTTGACATGTAAGTGAGAAAGTTAGCTAACTGCAGTTTGACTTTTTTAACTCA
Organism: Coluber constrictor foxii; assembly: GCA_038048745.1. Lineage (NCBI taxonomy): Eukaryota > Metazoa > Chordata > Lepidosauria > Squamata > Colubridae > Coluber > Coluber constrictor. Next base: position 47,535,885 of record CM075966.1, read on the forward strand.
GAAATTGTCTCTTACAATAACTAGGTTGAGGGACTTTTAGAGATCATCCAAGCCAACCCCGTATCATTTCACTCATATCCAAATCTCACTTTACGCCCTACTCCCCCCCCCCCCCTAACTTTAAGACTCTATTTTATTTGGTTACAATTGAGTCTTGACTATTACAGAGTTTAAATCAGCAATGCAAGCATATAATATTTGGCATAACATAATCAATTCAGGATAAAGATATATAGTAGTGAGAAGGAAAAAGACAAGTAATACATATGGAATGACTTACTTTTTTTTCCAATTTTTATTTATATATACAGACTAAACAAAACAGTAAAACAGTAAAACATACAAAACATATAAACATATAAACACAAATTCAAATATTTATCCAAATTATCGCAACTGTAGTCTGTAATCTTATTTCATGATTTAACTCCTCCTTATTTGGTCTTTCCCTTCTATCTATCTTTATGGTTTATTATTGACTTGTATGTATACTTTGTTTTCCTCTTTCTGTATTTGGTAGTTCAATTTACTTCCTGACCCTTTTTCCCCTTTTCTATTTTCCAACCAACAATACCACCTTTTCCATACTAAATAGTAATCATGTTCCTCCCTATTTTGTAGTTCCTTGGTGAGTTTGTCTAATTCTGCACATTCCATGGTTTTGCTAATTACCCTATCTTCTGTCGGTATTTCACTACTCTTCCAGTATTGTGCGTATAGTATTCGTGCTGCTGTTATCATATGTATAATTAAATATGTTATTTCTTTTTCATATTGTCCATTTAGTATTCCAAGTAGAAAGGTTTCTGGTCTTATTTCTATCTTTTCCTGTGTAGTTTCTTCTATCTGGGATCTAATCATTTGCCAGTATTGTTTTGCCATTGGGCAGGTCCACCACATATGATAGTATGTGCCTTTATGGAGTTTGCATTTCCAGCATATTGATGGTGTATTGGGGAACATTCTTGCTAATCTAGCTGGTGGCAGATGCCACCTATAGAACATTTTGTAGAGATTTTCTTTGTATGATACAGACATTGTCAATTTATAGTTTATTGTCCATAATTTTTGCCATTTGTCTAGTTCGATACTGTAGCCGAAATTTTTTGACCAGGTTATCATGTTTTCTTTCACTACCACTTCTTCTAATTTATATCCTCGTAAATAATTATAGATTTTTTTTAATTAGTTTGTCTTGTGTCCCTTGCAAGATTTTGTCTAATTCAGTTTGACCTTTTTGGAATCCAAATTGAGCCAAATCTTTTTTATATCTTGATTTAATTTGTGCATATGGCCACCAGTCGATGTCTGTACCCATCTCCTTCAGTTCTTGCCTTGTTCTTAGTTCCCCCCTGTGGTTTAGCAGCTCTTGGTAGGTTTTCATTTTACTGCTGTCCATGGCATTTGGGTAAATCTGGGCTTCCATTGTTGACAACTATTCCAGAATTTTATCATAATGTACCTTTTTAAAACTTTGCCATGTTTGATATAATGATTGTCTGATTATGTGTCTCTGGAAATAATCATGTTTTTTATCTGTGCCTTCCCAGAGGAAGGCATGCCATCCTCGCTGTAGGTCAAAACATTCTAGACTCAGCAGTCTTTGATTTTTTAGATCCATCCATTCCTTAATCCAAATTAATACTGATGCTTTGTAGTAAGATTCCCAGTCGGGTAGTGCCAATCCTCCTCTTTCTCTTGTATCTTGTAAATGCTTTAGTTTGATTCATGCTTTCTTCCCTTGCCATATGTAGTCAGCTATTGATTTATTGAAGTCCTTGAAAAAAATTTTCCCTGGTTTTATTGGAATTGCTTGGAATAAGAATAATATCTGTGGTAGTACATTCATTTTAATTGAAGCGATCCTCCCCAAAAGTGATAATTGTAGCTTTTTCCAAATTCCTAGGTCTTTTTTAATTTGTTTTGTTACTTTATCATAATTATCTTCTCTAATTGAAGAGCTTTTATTAGTCTGCCATATTCCTAAGTATTTTACTTTCTTCGTAATTTGTATGCCTAATTCATCTTCTAATTGCTTTTCTTGTTGATTAGTGAGGTTCTTGGTTAATATCTTTGTTTTTTGTTTGTTGATTTTGAGACCGGCTACTTTCCCATATTTCTCTATTCTATTTAGCAACTTGGCGCCAGATGTAGTTGGCTGTTCCATAATGAATACAATGTCATCGGCGAAGGCTTGGAGTTTGTATACTTCTCATTTGGCTTTTAGACCTATTATTTCGTTATCTCGTCTGACTTCCTTTAAGAGGGTTTCCAAGGCCAGTATGAATAATAGGGGTGATAGGGGGCAGCCTTGTCTCACCCCTTTTGATATTGGAAATTTTTCTCTTAAGTCGCCGTTGATTGTTAATCTCGCTGTCTGTACCGAATAGATTCTTTTTATCATCTTTATGAATTTTTCTCCGAATTTCATAGCTTCCAATTGTAAAGTAAGGAATTTCCAGTTAAGATTGTCGAATGCCTTTTGTGCGTCTAAGAAAATTAAGGCTGATTGCTTATCTACATTCATTTCATAATATTCAAGTACATCAATTATTAGCCTAATGTTATTTTTTAGTTGTCTCTTTGGAATGAAACCATTTTGATCCGGGTGTATGTAGTCTTCAATTATTTCCTTAATTCTTTCTGTGATAATTGATGTAAACAACAGACCACGCAGATATCCAAAATTATAGACCAATATCTTTGTTGAATGTGGACCATATGGAATGACTTTCAATTCTCATTCTCTGAAGGCACTTTCTCTAGTCACCCGGTTGAGAGTTGTACATATGTTTGTGCATCAGAAACTTCATCTTCATCAAAGGGATCAGGGCCAATCTTACCGTCTATAAGGCTTTCCATCAAAACCAACTCTGTCTCTTTGTCCAGACGGTTTCAGCAATTTATCAAGAGCAAACAGCACAAATTATTATTAATGGAAGTTTAACAACAAATTTTAATATACAAAAAGGAACAAGACAAGGTTGTCCGTTATCTCCATTGTTATTCATTTTAACTTTGGAAGTCTTGATGAACTCAATACGGGACTCAAGTACTCTGAATGGAATAGTTATAAGGCAAAAGGATTACAGAACGAGGGCATTTGCAGACGATCTGGTTGTTACCCTAACACGGCCATTGGAATCAATAATTCAGATGAAAGATATTATAGAAGAATATGGTTTGGTATCAGGATTTAGATTGAATCAGAAAAAAACCAAGATGATAGTTAAAAATATGTCAGAAAGTCAAAAGAAAGATCTTGAAAGGTTGGCAGGCTTTGAAATAGTGGCAAAGGTGAAATATCTAGGAGTGCAGGTTGCAGCTTCAAGTATAAAACTTTTTCAAAATAACTATGAAGTCTTGTGGCGAAAGGTGCAAAAAGATATGGAAACTTGGAAAAAGCTGCAACTATCTTTACTTGGGAGAATAGCAGCAGTTAAGATGAATGTTCTACCTAGATTTTTATTTCTGTTTCAAATGATTCCGGTGCTCAAAAGTGATAAAAATTTGATTGAATGGCAAAAAGGACTGAACAAATTTATTTGGAATGAGAAAAAGCCAAGAGTTAAACTGAAAATTATGCAAGATGTTCGTGAAAGAGGTGGCCTTAAAGTTCCAAACCTACGACTATATTATGAAGCAGCAGCGCTGACACAAGCGAGTGATTGGTTTGGAGTGACAAGGACTGAAATATTGAATATAGAAGGCCATGATTTGGAATTTGGTTGGCATGCGTACTTATTTTATGAAAACAAAGTTGATAATGTATTTAGAAGTCATATACTTAGAAATTCTTTGATGAGAGTCTGGAAGAAGCACCATCTTAAATTGGATTACAAAATACCTTTGTGGTTGGATCTTGGTCACATTATACGGACTATAAAGTCACTCGGGGGGATTTTATATAAAGAGATACTTTTTGATGATGGGGGCAGATGGAATTTAAAGTCATTTAATACTCTGTTGGAAGAAGGGATTAATTTAACTTGGCTACAATATAGTCAACTTCAATCAAGATGGAGGGAAGACCAAAAAATTGGTTTAATGATGTATGAAGAGGAATTGGTGAGACAGATAAAAGAGAAAGGCCCAATGCATATTAAGAGGGTTTATAACATACTGCTGGAAAGAGATTCTGAAAACGAATTGGTTAAAGACTGTATGATAAAATGGGCACAAAACTTTGCAGAACCAGTTATGATGGAAACATGGGAAAAGATATGGGTCCAGAATGTTCAATTTACTCAATCACAGAATTTGAGGGAAAATTTTTATAAAATGTTTTATAGGTGGCATTTAGACCCTAAGAAATTGTCATGCATGTATCCTAATGTTCAGCCAAAATGTTGGAGATGTGATTGTTTAGATGCTACATATTACCATATATGGTGGACCTGCAGGAAAGTGAAGGCCTTTTGGATCAAAATTTGGTGGGTCATGCAAAACGTTTTGAGGAAGAAACTCCAATTTTCTCCACAACTGTTTTTATTGGGTATAGTTAAGGACTTTCCATTGAATGAAACAAAATTGATATTATATATGATTACAGCAGCTAGGTTATTGATTGGACAATATTGGAAAAAAGATATTCTACCTACTATTGAAGAATGGACTCTGAAGGTGGCTAGTTTTGCAGAAATGGCAAAGATATCAACATATTTAAAAGATAAGACCCAAGAAACTTTCGTCTGGGAATGGAGGAAATGGATAGACTATGTGCAGAATAAATATCAAACAAAGAAGTATCAGATAGCTTTTAGCTGAATGTTAAGTATAAATTGTTATATAGATGCAGAATTTTATATAGAAAATGTTATGTTGTGCTGAAAGTTATAGTATATAGGGTGTAAAGCAACTGGGGGGAATTATGATCTGGATTAAACAGAAGTTGTTATTTAGATGTAGAAGTTAGAAAGTTATAGTATATACAGGGGGTAGAGTAACTGGGGGGAACTATGAGTTGGATTTTATTTTGTAATATTGGGGATAGATTATGTGTAGATATTATAAATTAAGGAAGGAACAGATAGTTATTACTTGGATGTTATCTAGAAATTTTTAGTATTGACAGGGGGTAGAGTAGATGAGGGAATTGTATGATATGATATGATTTGGATTTCACCTTTTTTTTAATATCTGGGGAATTAACATGAATACTAATTTTTAAGGTTATAAGGGAAGCCAAGGGAGGGGAGGGATGGGTTAGGGGGGGGTAGGGGGGGAAAGGAGGGGGGAAAGGGGGGGGAATCTGTATTTGTAAAACTTTTTCAATAAAAAAAACCAACTCTGTCTCAACCCTTATCTCCTTTACTGCTCTCATAGCTAGTTGTCTGAGCAGAAGTATTGCACAAGGAATAAAGGCCAGGCCTGCCACGGCACATAACAACAGGAATAACATCTGTTTAATCCAGCTGGACCCAGGCAACCAAGAAAACCACATTTCTGTTGCTTGTAACTTCTGACCCATTTTGGATGCCCGGTCCTGCAAATCCTTGGCAATCTCTCTGACCACACCTGACTTATTCATGTAGAAACAACAGTCTTCTCCCAAGAATACACACAAACCACCTTTCTCAGCTGTCTATGGCACACCAGTTTTGTAAGACCACTGCTGCCAAAGAATCTATTTGGTCTTGGACTTTGACCAAGGTTCCATCAATTTGGTTCAGGCTTTCTTGAAACTCCTCTGACAATTGCTTGAACTGTGTTAGGGAGTGTGCCATTCCACCTATACCTGTTCTAACAGCAGTCCCCAGGATTGCTATTAGTGGGACCAAGAGTGGCACCCCTTTTTGAACATGCCCCATGAGGGGAACAGGGATAGTGTGCTCTCCACTGACAACACCTATTTTTGGGGAAGATGTACATGTTCCAGTCCAGTTTGTAGGTAAACACAAATACACATTTTTCCCACATAAGAAGAAAACTCCATTTTTCCCTATACACACACCTATGTTCATGGAAAAGGCATGGGCTCGTTGGTTCTTCTCATTAGTCCAGACCTCCAAAGTCCCTGCCACTAACATGCGAGTTAGCGGCTGCAATGGGACTTCTAGTGTAGGGTCCTTTTGCTTATCTCTGAGGACTGGACCTTCAAAAAGATAACGGGAGGTTGCATTTCCAACGGGAAATAGGACACATAAGCCTGTGCTGGACCTAAGGGAGAGCCAGATTGGGAATCGGGGTGGCTGAAATGGCCTCGGGCACTTTTCCCAGGACATATTCCATCCTCCCCATCTTATACTGGAGACAAGTGGTGGTAGTGAGAAAGTGACCTTCTGTTGAAATAAGTGATGGGCAGAAGGAGAAATACCACTAGTTAGGTTTACATCCATAAGCGTCACTCTAGGGTCAAGGTGTATTTCTGATGGACATTGTTCTCCCATCAGGGACCCTATAGGAATGCCTGATTCCTGATGTCGCTTTACACACAAGGAGAGTGACCCTAGGATTTCCACACCAATGGCTATAGGGTCAGCAATGGGGAGGCGGCTCATCCCCAGCCTTTTGAATGCATTATAAAAGTCCCCTTGCAACTTGACTTCTGCTGCTTTGGTTCTCCATCTAACATCTTTCTCAAGGACTATTGTGGCCCTGGTCTTGACCCAAATATCTGGCTCAACTGGAACAGCATTGTAAGATGAAGGACCAGCAGACAAACACAACCAGCATCTTTGACCTAGGGCAGGATCAGACTGTTTAACTAGGCTTTGACCCAATTCCAGTATTCTTAACATGTAGTTCCCTTATCTCAATTGTTGCAGTGGCTCGTTCTCCCTTTGTTCTTCCCCACTCTTTACCGGGATTGTCAGACACTTGTCCTTAGGTCTTGGGGTTGTCTTAAGTCCAGGGTACCGACCCCACCTATTGATGATATGTCGTTGGCGGGAGTGGACCTGTCCTAAAGTGTCCACACCTTGTGACCTGATCCTGCCCTGTTCTTTGGGGTTCTCAACTTCCCTGGATCCTTCCTCAAGGGCAAGGGGGGTCGCTCGGGCATTCTCACAACATTGGGAACTACTGTTCAGCATATTATCACTCAGCAGACCCTTTGCCAATAACAGCCAAAGCCACAAAAAGCTCATAATTGTCCGCCACACAGAACCTATCCAATCACAATTCCCTTAATCTACAAAATCACCATGTCAGGAAGAAGGTTAGGGTTATATGTGACTTGGGAAAAGGCAATATCAGTCTTAGGTATCCCACAGAACCACCCCTTATTTGTTAAATACAATGTCCACAGTCCTAGAACTAGTACAGCGCCACAGAGAGCCCACTCCTAGGCTTCCTCAAACATAAGTATCTCCAGGAGTTTCATACTACTCTCTGTCACAGTCAGTGATTCTAGGCTTAGCACTTGTCTTTCTGGGGAGAAGGCGATTCCAGCAGAATGAATATCCAATACAGCAAATCACAATAAGGGCAAGCACACTCACTAAAGCAAAAGATAATGTAGGTATAGCTATACTTGCATACTTGCATACTTGTGCATGCACGAAGATGGCGGCACCTGGTTAGCTCCTGCCTGACGATGGGACTTTGTTTGGCCTTTTCAGGGGTGTAGGGGCTGCTAAAGCTTCCTACGACCACAGCCCTGGCAAGGAGAGCCCCTGCCCAACCTGGGGAGGGCTTTTACTCCCCCTGAAACATTGCAGTTGGAGCTAGGGGCCGGTGTTTTTGGATGAAGTCCTTGGAAGCACTGCGGAATGCCACGGAACGCCACGGAGACAACACCGCGGAGAAAATGGCGGCGGTGGCGCTGCAGAATGCCACAGAGTGCCACGAAGACAGTGGCGGTGCTGCAGAACACCAAGGAGCACTGCGAAGACAATGGCGGCAGTAGCGGTGGTAGCAGCGGCAGCGATGGTGGCGATAGTGGCAGCGGTGATGGTGGTGGCGGCTTGACTTGGCCGCAGCGAATCACCTGGCTTCGGTCTTTATTTACATCAGAAACGAGGGGGTTTGGAGGGGGATGGCGGCTCTGGTGGTAATGCGAGTAGCTGTGGGGTGATGTCCCCCCCTCCTCCCCCCCCCACTTGAAGCAAGGGAGCCAACGCGGCGATGGCGATGGAGGCTGGCTGGCAGCGTTGGGGTTGGTCCCCCCGCGGACCTACAGACGTAGCTGTCCTGGAGTGCTGGGATGGGTGGGACTGTCGGGGTGCGGGGGCGTGGGGAGGGCGACACTGGCGCCGTTGATGGCATCTGTCACAGGATACCACAACGGTAGTTGTTTGCTGAGGGTGAGGGAAGAAGCTGAGGTGAGGAGGCCTGGATTTATAAATCGGCAGAGGAGGAGATGATACCCTCCTCTGGGGATATTGTTCCCCCCTCCGTCTCCCCACCTTCCCCTCCCCCCTCCGTCTCCCCACCTTCCCCTCCCCCCTCCCTCTCCCCGCCTTCCCCTCCCCCTCCCTTTGGGGGGAGGGTTTTACGAACTGCTACGCTTGGACCTCTTGCCATGTTCCAACTCACGCCTTTGGCCGGTGGGAGAGACTCAGCACCATTGTGAGGGAGCTGAGGGACTTCCTATACCCCAACGGAGAAGACATAACATCATTCCCAATAACCATCTGTAATGAGACCAGCCATTGTGAGAGGATGGCTCGGACATGGCCCTCCGTTGGAGAGAAAAGAACATTGGACCTTCTCCCTGTTGTGACAGGACAGTGGAGTCTAGCTCTACAAATGGACATTTTGTGATCTTTTATGCTCGGTTATCCCCCTGGACTATGATGGACTCCTGGACTGGCCTTCCTTCCTGTCCTTGGTTCGGTTGATGCTCTCAAAAGCCGACCTTATTGCACTGCAAGACTCCCCCCTCTCGCAGGCCTGGCCCTCCACGTTATCAAGGGCCTATCTTGATGACAGGTTTTGGAACCCCGAGAGATGGCATGCAGCGAAGAGGGGGTTGAGGGGCTTTTTATCGAAATTTTTAATGAAAATTTTAAGGGGACCCGGGAGGAGGGGAGGGGGTTGTAGAGATGTACCTGGGGGGGTCCATATAGCCACCAAGCGGGGTGATGGGTCAATTGGGCGCAGCAGAGGGGTCGTGGAAGGAAATTTGACCGGGGAGCAGGGGGGTGTTAGGAAGGGCAGTGCAATTGAAATAATGAGTGGAAGGGGCAGATATGATGGGCACAGGGAACCATATCATGTTCTGGGGGTGCGCATATGCTGTTTACGAGCAATTGTGCACTCCGGCCCCCAATGCGCAACTCGTGTCCTGGGTTGCACAGACCGTCAGGCCCTGGATCCGTCGCTGATGTTGTGTAATGCCAGGTCGGTCATTAACAAAGCCCCCCTCATTTGTGATCTTATTTTGGAAGGGGGTGCAGACCTGGCAGGTATTATGGAGACCTGGCTGGGCCAGGAGGGGGGGGTCCCCCTCATTGAAATGTGCCCACCAGGTTTCCGTGTATTTCATCAGCCAAGGGCTCAGGGGAGGGGTGGGGGAGTGGTGGCGATTATTAGGGAAAGTCTTTGTCCGAGGGAGACCACTGTTCCTCAGATAGCCGGATGTGAGTCCCTCTTCGTGAAGTGGGGCCGTGGGGTGCAGATGGGTTTGCTGACTACGTACCTGGCTCCCTGCCACATGGCGGCGACCCTGCCCGAGCTGCTCGTTATTGCCGGGGTGGCGGTTGATACCCCCAGACTTATTGTCATGGGGGATTTCAACCTGCCATCCACAGGTGAGGCGTCAGAGGTGGCTTGGGAGTTCATGGCTTCCATGGCAGCCATGGACCTGACCCAGTTAGTTCAGGGCCCCACTCAAACAGGGGGAAACCCTCTGAATTTGATTTTTGTCTCTGGTCAGTGGTTGAATGATCTTGGTAGAGGGGACCTAGACATTAAACCCTTGTCATGGACAGATCATTCGCTCCTTCACTTGGACTTTCCTGGCGCTTCCCCCCGCCGCAGGGAGACGGAACTGACCAGTTGGTTCTGTCCCAGGCGCCTGATAGATCCCGAAAGGTTCCTGATGGAGCTTGGGCCATTTCCTGAGACCCTGGCACACGACTCGACTGAAGACCTGGTGGCTGCCTGGGAGAGTGCAGCCGCCGGGGCTTTGGACCACATCGTGCCTTTGTGGCCTCTGACCCGATGCCAATCTCAATTGGCTCCTTGGTTCTCCAAGGAGCTGAGAGAGATGAAGCATCAGAAAAGACGCCTAGAGAGCATCTGGAGAACTAGTCAATCCGATTCCGACCGAACACTGGTGAAGTCTTATATCAAGACCTACCTAGTGGTGATAAAAATGGCAAAATCTAACTAGGGTGGTTTAGTGTGACCTTCTTCGGGGGGGGGGGGGGGGAGTGAGGGAAGATCCCTTGCAGGGTCGAGCTGAGGATTTTGTGCAATTCCTGCATGATAAAGTTGCTCGGATTCGGGAAGGTTTGGACTCCGAATGGGTGAGTCCGGGGGAGGAGACGAGGGTAGGTCTTGAGAACATTATCTGGGAGGAGTTTGATCCTGTGGCTCCCGAGGATGTGGACAGGGTTCTGGGTAGGATTAGTGCCGCCACATGTTTATTGGACCTGTGTCCCTCCTGGTTGGTACTGGCCTCCTGGGAGGTTACACGAGGCTGGCTCCAGGGGATTATAAGTGCTTCTTTGAGTGAGGGTGCCTTTCCCGCTGCCTTGAAAGAGGCGGTGGTGAGGCCCCTCCTCAAGAAGCCTTCCCTGGACCTGGCTGAATTAGCTAATTATCGTCTGGTCTCCAACCTTCATTTCGTGGCGAAGGTTGTTGAGAGTGTGGTGGCACGACAACTTCCCCGTGTCAGGGTTTCGGTTTCATTCTCTAGAATAAAGTTGATTTCCAAGCATCAGATTTTAGGAAATATTCTCTTTATTGAGCAATGCAACCCGTGCCTGGCTACCATGCAGACAGCAGTAGCCCCTCTATCCAAAACACTCCTTTTCCTTTCCCCATTCTCTGCTCCCCATTGGCTGTCTTCCAAATCATTCTTCTCTTCTCTCCCTCCTCAGCTCACAGGAATGTCACCCCTCCCATGCGTCTCCCAGGAAACTGAGTTCACCGAAAAGGCTTTTCTAGGTGAAATGTCAAACTCTTTCTCATTGCTTCTATGTCAGCCCTGGAACACTGACATCCGGCCCCTCTCCCTTCATTCTCTCAGCGAGGCCTGTGCAAGAGAAACTACAGGGTTAGTACTGTCACCCCGTCCGAGGGGGTGTTCCACCCCCTCCCGCCTTGCCCGGGTGATCTGCATGGAACTTAGCTATGAGCCGGTCAGCTTGGATGTTGGTGCTCTTCACCCAGGAAGCTTCTGACAAAGGGTAACCCTTCCACTAAACTAAATATTGGAGGCACCCTCTATGCCACCTCGAATCAAGAATTTTCTGCACTTCATAGTGAGTCTGGCCTCCAATGATCAAGGGTCCTGGGGGGTCACGAGGTACCGGCCTTAAATTTGACCCTACCACATGCTTCAGGAGGCTACTGTGAAAAACCAGGTGTATCTTTCCTAGTAACCGGGGCAATTGCAATTGTACTGTAACCAGGTTTATTATCTTAACTATGGGAAAAGGACCTATAAATTTTGGGCCGAGTTTCCTAGTCGGGAGTCTGAGTTTTAAATACTTGGTGGAGAGGTAGACCTTCTCCCCTACTCGGAACGGCCTTTGAGGGTCTCGGTGCTTATCTGCTTGTTTCTTATAAGCCCGCGCCACCTTGTCTAATGCTTTCTTGACGTTCTCCCAGGATTCTCTCAGCATTGCCATCCAATCGGTCAAACTAACTGAGGAAGGAGGTTCCCTTGGGTACTCTGGCATGGGGACAAAACCATGCCGCTCACTATCTTAAACGGGGTTAGTCCTGTGCTACTGTGAACAGCATTGTTATATGCGACCTCTGCAAAAGATAAGAGGTCCGCCCAGTTCGATTGTTGGTAGTCAACGTAGCACCTCAGGTACTGCTCTATAATGGCATTCAATCTCTCTGCCCCCCCATTGGTGCTCAGGTGAAATGCTGAGCTGAGGCCTTGGGATGATCCTATGGATCGAAGGAATTCCCTCCAGAACTTCGCTGTAAATTGGACACCTTGATCGGAGATGATTCTTCTGGGTACTCTGTGCAGGCGGTAGATGTGTTTCACGAACAGTTTGGCCAATTTGCGGGCTGAAGGTAATCCACTGCAGGGTATGAAATGTGCCTGTTTGGAGAATAAGTCTATTACAGTCCAGATCACTGTGTTTCCGCCACTCCTCAGCAGTTCGACTATGAAGTCCATAGCAATCTCCTCCCATGGCCTTGATGGTTCAGCTACTGGCTGCAGCAATCCGGGGGGTCTCCCTGGTCGGGTTTTCATCGTGGCACAGATGGTACAACTTTTTACATAACTGTCTACGTCTTTTCTCATGTGTGGCCACCAAAACTGTCTCTGTGCTAAATGCAGAGTCTTTAGGAACCCGAAATGTCCCGCTGCTTTAACGTTGTGGCTCCTCTTGAGGACCAGGGTGCGTAGAGTCTCTGGGATGTAAAGTTTTGTCCCTTTCCAGGCTAGGTCATCCCTTTTTGGCAAGAGATGTTGATTGTCTCGGAACCAGGGTTCCGCCAATGTTTCTGCCTTGAGCTTTGTCATCAGGTCACTCGCTGGCTGGCCCTGCTGGTCACGATGCTTCCGTCTGGTGGTTACCTGGCCCACTCCTTGGGCAGAGGGGATGATGGCATTCACCACCTGCTCCCGTTCACTGTTGTATTGGGGCATTCGGGAGAGGGCGTCGGCCAGAAAGTTCGCCCCCCCGGGATGTGCTTCAGCTCAAAGTTGAAACGATTGAAGTATTGGGCCCACTGGACTTGCCTGGGCGATAACTTCCTTGGAGTCTTGAGGGCCTCCAGGTTTTTATGGTCAGTCCAAACCTCGAATGGTGTTTGGCCTCCTTCTAGCAGATGTCGCTAGGTTAACAGCGCCCACCTCACTGCGAATGCTTCCTTTTCCTACGCCGCCCATCGTCTCTTTGTGTCGGTGAGTTTGCGGGATGTGTAGGCACAGGGTTGTAAGTTCCCTTGGCTGTTTTTTTGGAGTAGGACTGCCCCCACTGCCACGTCGCTGGCATCTGCTTGGATGACAAAGGGTTGTTCGGGGTCAGGGTGCTTCAAGACCGGTTCTTTTGCAAACATTTCTTTTAGTGTCTCGAACGCATGTTGGCAGGCCGGGTCCCACTGTAGAGGTTGTCCTGGGTGGGGTTTTGTTGCCGGACTCCCTGTTTTTAGGAGGTCCATCAGAGGTTTGGCAATTCTCGCAAAGGAGGGGATGAATTGCCTGTAGAAGTTTGCGAACCCCAGGAAGCTTTGCAGTTGTTTTTGGGTGTGAGGGGGTCGCCAGTCTAGGACTGATTGTACTTTGGCTGGGTCCATTTCTATCCCCTCGTTGGACACTCGATAGCCCAAGTAGTCCAACCGTGACTGGTGGAATTCACATTTCGATAGTTTGACATAAAGGTTTGCGTTCAGCAGTTTCTCGAGCACTTTGCGGATGAGGGGTATGTGTTCGTCTACGGTTTCCGTGTAAATGAGAATGTCATCCAGGTAGACAGGACCTCCTTATAAAGGTGGTCATGAAGAACCTCATTTATAAGTTGCATGAACACCGCCGGCGCTCCCTATAGTCCAAAAGGCATCACCTTAAATTGGAAGCTTCCTAGGGGGCAGTTGAATGCTGTCTTCCACTCGTCTCCTTCCCTGATGCGTATCCGGTAGTAGGCTTCGCGGAGGTCAAGTTTGGTGAAGACCCTTCCTTTGGCCAGGTGGGCTAGCATGACTTTCATGAGGGGAAGGGGATATAAATTGTGTATGCAGACCGCGTTGACACCTCGAAAATCAACCACCAGATGCATGGAACCGTCTTGTTTCTCTCTGAAAAGGACCGGTGCCGCTATCCGCGGTTTGGCTGGCTCAATGAAACCTCTTTGTAGGTTCTTGTCTATGTACTTTTGCATTTCTTGCATTTCACGGGGCGTCATGGCATACAATTTAGGTTTGGGTAGTTTAGCCCCAGGGATGATTTCGATGGCACAATCAGCTTTGCGGTGGAGTGGTAGAATGTCACACTCGGTCTCGCTAAATACTTCTGCAAGGTCTTGATATTCTTTTGGGATCAGTTTTATGTCATGGGAGCTGTTGGATGTGGCCGCCAGTTGTTTTGCTGTACTCTTGATCAGGGGCGCTTGGGTTGGGGGCATTTTTTGTCCCTCTGTCGGGAGGGGTTGGAGCCTCTGCGTGGGAGGCACCCTCTCTGGTTGGGGCGGCAGGGGGTGAGGCCCCCTTGCTATTCTCAGTCTATGGGTCCCCTCCTGCCACCAGATAGTTGGGCCCCACTTGTTTAGCCAGGAGAGTCCCAGTATGACTGGGTTAGTCATCTTGGGGGCTATTATAAAACGAATCATCTCCCAGTGATCTGCTAGCTCCAGTTTCACTGGCTTGGTTAAGTGTGTGGCGCGCGCCCCCCCTACTAGGGAGCCATCAACTTGCTCAAATCGGATTGGGTGGCTGAGCTTTTTTGCTCTTATTCCCAGGTTTAGGACCGTGGTTAGGTTGATCAGGCACCTCGTGCAGCCCAAATCTACTAGGGCTTGGAAAGCCCCTTGGGTCCCTGTTTTGGGGGCCGTTAGGCATATGGGGAAGAAAAAAGGGTGGATGGGTCCACTCACCATCGGGTCATCTTCCCCATCATCATCACTGTCATACATTTCGGGGGGCTGATTCACATCATCTGGGCTCTCCCTTGCTTCAGTCAGGTGGGCGAAGACTTCCGTACTGGGGGAAGTCTTCGTGGTGCGTTGGTGGTGCACTTGGGTCCTCGTTCCGGCCATGTCTTGCCCGTTGGCTCTGGTCTCGGTCCCGGGGTTCCACACACTGCTGCCACAGCAGTTGTAAGAAGCCATCTGCATCTTGCAGTTGGGGGGCCCTGTTTTTGTACAGGGCCGCTGACCAGCTCCTTGCTTCCCCCTCCAGACCTTCTGCAATGGCACTGACTAGGGCCCTGGGGAAAGGGTAAAGGTGTGCGTAGCGCTCAATGTAAATCTCAGCTGCGTCGAGGAATTGCGCTAGCTGGTCTGGATCTCCATCAAATTTCCCTCTAAACCGGGGTGGCTCCGCCCTCGGTGCCCTCTCCTCCCATTGCGGGGCTCTTTGAGCCTGCCCATAATGTCGTTGGAATTCTTCATTTCTCATTCGGGGGCGGGCGGGTGATGTCCTACCCAGACTGGTGTGCTTGCTGGGGGGAGGGGGAGCCCATGGATGCACACTGGGGCTATCTCTCCTTCTGGTGTGGGAGGGGGGAGGGCTGCGCTCCCGTCTAGGGTGACTCAGTTCAGTGGGCTGGTCTGGTCTCCCCTTCCTTGTGCCTGCAGGATGACTCCTCCCCCAGTCGGACAGCACAGTCAAATTCTTCCTTCAACTTATCCATGGGGCTTTTGAGTGGCTGCTTTGAAGCTTTCTGCTGTCTGGCTTGCTGCCAGTCCCACAGCCAATCTACCCTCGCTAACTCACTTAGAGGCTTTCCCTTACCTTTCCCGTCTGGAAAAGGGAATTCCACTTCTGCCAACTTTGGCAAAGCCCACAAAGGTTCATTTGGGGTTTTAAATTTGGAGTTTTATATTTGAGCCAGAATTATTTAATAATTTTAATTATTTTTAATTTATGTTTGTCTTTGTGTTTTTAATAGGCTGTACACCGCCCTGAGTCCTTCGGGAGAAAGGCAGTATAGAAATAAAATTATTATTATTATTATTATTACTGTTTATGCTTGACTTCCCATCCCCTGACAGGTGGTCAGGTTTCCTTATATATTTTACATCTAACAATGGAACATTGTCTTCCTCCTCCAAATCTTTGGCCGTACGTGGAGGGTCAGCTTCCAGTGTGACATCAGTAAGGCCTCTTATGCCCCATATGTAGCCTGTCCATTGCCAGTAAGACAGTTATAGGGGGTGCTTCTTCAAACGTACCACTAGGGGTCGGGCCTGGTCCTGGTCTGCCTCCCAATACTCCTCAGCAGCTGGCTTAACTTGTGTCCAGTGAATCCAAGACTTGGATTCCAACACTTTTATTGCAAGTGGGAACGCATGACCACAGTATACGGGCCCTTCCATCTATGCTTTACATTTTCTCCTTTCCACTACTCAGGATCATCAACCAATGCGATCAATACCGTTTCTGTGCTGTATCCAGGCCTGAAACCCGACTGGAATGGATCCAGATAAGCCGATTCATCCAGGTACTGAGGGAGCTGTCGCACTACCACACTCTCAACAACCTTCGTGACAAAGCGAAGGTTGGAGACTGGACGGTAATTAGGCAACACTGCTGGGTCCAGGGAAGGCTTGTTGAGGAGAGGTCTCACCACTGCCTCTTTCAAGGCAGCGGGGAAGGCACCCTCACTCAAGGAAGCATGCATGTGTGAACAAACAATCGTAGACTGCCAGAACTACTCTGTGGTAAAAAAAAACATTGTAGACTTCCCTGGTTATGTACGCCATATGCTAAAAAAAACCCCAACCCATAAAGAGTTCCTTGTTGAAAATGTTATAATTTTGTTCTGGGGTTGTTAATGCTTGTGAGAAAAAGTCACAGGGTAATAGACCCTCTGTTGAGTCCAGCAGGCTCGACACTATGGGGACATGAAGGAGGAGCAAGGAGCAGGGGTGACGCTAGCGACTGCAAGACCACATCAAGAAAGTCACACGAGGGTGAAGGGAGCACTGGGTGTAAGTGGCACGGATGTAGGTGGCGGGGCATCGGGGATAGGGTTACTCTACCATAAAACTGTGAGTCGCTTCAGGATGAGGACACTGGGAGCAAAGGTGAAACCTTGCTACAGCTGACAAGCGGCTGCTTGAAGACGGGCGGGGTGGGGCGGAGAGGATAAAGAGCGTTACAAGGTGGATGCTTGTAACGCCAACTTTGAAAACGTTCTATGGCTCAGCGTTGTCTCGTAACTGATGAAGCATTAAACCAGCATTCAACTCCTTTTGATGTGTCCGGCTGTGTTCTCTTGCTGTCTCTGTGCTGTGCGGGATAAGGAGCTGAGAGAAAGTTGGCGTTCCCTTCATTCAGGTTTTGTTCTTGAGGTGAGGCTGGCTATTTGGAATGGTGGAGGGTGCGGACCCCGAAGCGGTGGTGCTACCGGAGCTGCTGACAGAGGAGGCGGCAAGCAGAGGGCCAGTGACCCAGGCAGATCTACAACCTGTTGTGAGACCGAAGGAACGACCTGCAAAACAGGGCGAAGAGGACGGAGAGATGGGTGACCTGGAGACGAAGCCTATGGACATGCCAGCCTCATCAGGGGAGTGGTGGCACAGTTCGGCACTGGCCGGTCCTGGGGGTGTGTGGGAAAGTGCTGAGGACATCCCCTTCGGTTGAACCTTTCCAGCACTGGAGGGAGAGGTGCTGGGTCGATGACAATGAGGGGGGAGAGTGGAGTTATTCTACCGGCCTCGGTCCCTCCACGTTGGATATTCTTAGGGATCGATTTGGGGAGAATAGTTTTTTAGATGCTTCATCATGGCAACCATGGGCCACCGGCATGGAACCTCCTGCTGCTTGGCAGGGGACTGGGACTTCCGGGCCTTCTGGGACGCGGTTTTGCCTGGCCAGCCCCAAGCTGCGTCTCTCAGGTTTTCAGGCCATCTTCAAAATAATTGTGTTTCAAACAAAGTCTCTTTTATAAAACAAATTTCCATTTTATTTAGCATGGCAACTTTTACACTGACTCCATGCAGCCAGCACTAACGTGCTGACCCAAACACCCTCCTCTTCCTTCCCCCCACTCCTCTGCATTCATTGGCCATCTTCCCAATCATTCACCCCTAATCTACTGCTCCAATTCAAAGAATTTCCCCCCTCCCATCCATCTCCTAGGGGACATTATCTCCAGCAAAAAATAAGTAGGTGAAAGGCCACCGTCCCGTTGCAGACTTCTGCGTTCTCCTTCTAAATGTCAGCACTAGGATAAATGCATCTTGACGTGCTGACAGCGACTTGAATCTGCTGCAGGAAAGTCAAAACCCAGGGAACAGATGGCCACGGGGCTCCCTTCTGTGTCTGGGAGAGGAGGAGTGGGGGCTATGGACCAGGGCAGGAGACACGCCCCTGCATCCTCCTCCAGTGATAAGAGACGGGGGGGGGCAATTGAGACTCTAGAGCATAGAGCAGCTCGCACATCATCCCAGGGACACCAGGGGCAGATGTATATGTGGGCTCCGGGCCAGGGACCATGGCCACCCCAGCCAATGTGGGGGCCCCCACCATTGCAGGCATCCTTTGATGGTAGCTCAGATAGAGTGGCCATTTTTCTAAGCCAGGTCATTAGCTACTTTGACCTGTATGGATGGTTCTACCCCACCCAATGGTCCATGGTGGTGGTGGTCACGACAGTATTGCATGGGGAGGCGGCGGATTGGGTGGCCGACCTACATAGTGACCACGCCCAGGAACTGACAGATGTGGGCCTATTTCTGGAGAGTTTGAGGGCACGCTTCGAGGACAAGTCCCGTATACAGCAAGCAGAGGGGGAGTTGGTTTCCCTATGACAGAGGGGCCATCCAGCCAGGGACTATGTCAAAGACTTTCGGTCAGTAGCGGGCAGACTGCAGGGATGGCTGGAACGGATGTCAGTGCACCAGTTCCATCTCGGTCTGGATAGGGATCTCAGGCAGGCCTGTGTATACCGTGGCCTCCTGCCCCATTTAGGGGAGTGGTTTAAAGCGGCCATCGACCTAGACTTAGGCCTAAAAGAGTTCCGGATGAAGGGGGTTACTGGAGCCCCACAGGGGAGGCGAGCCCCAAAAAAGCCATTTGCCTCAGGGGCCTCAGGAAGGCCGACCCCTCCTGGAAATTTAGGCTCTACACAGAGACCTCCCTTCAGGTGCTTTAGGTGTAACCAGGTGGGCCATAGGGCTTTGGAATGCCCATTCCCACCTCCTCAACCCTCCGGGCCCCGCACCCCAGAACAGTCCAGCGGAAAAGAGAGGACCCAGGTGACTCCAGTGTTGTGGCCCCGTCCTCTGAGCCTATCCCTTTGGAGGAAGGCAGCTCTGAGCAGGAGGAAGAGGAGCCAGCCAGATCTCCCAGCCCTCCCCCTCTGGCACCGGCTCAGGTGCCAGCTGAAAGAGAGCCAAGTAGTGGGGAAACAGGTGTCTCAGATGAGAGTGAGGGAGAGACGTCATTCCTGGACGCACGCCAAAGAAGGCGAGAGAAAAGGGTACTGCAGCTGCGGCGTATGAGGAAATCCTGAGTCATTGGATTGGAGTCACAGGATCAATGACTCACTGGACCACACCCAGAAGCATATCTATATAAGACAGTACGGTGGGTCACGAAGTTCGTGACGAACAAAGCTAAACAAACGGAGCAACCTCGTAGTCTTGGAAGCTAGATGAACGGCAAAGCTACGTAGGTGATTTTCTTGTTTGTGTAAACCAATAAAGTCCTTGGCAGACGGTGTGCATATCGCTGCCAAGGTTGAGATAAGAACTGCGGAGTGTGCCAAGTGATTATTAACCCTCGGCTGGCTGTGTTTTTGTGGGTCTCTGAAGGGGGGGGGACAGATCATCCAGAATGCTCTCGAGCGGCATCACAAACCTTGCTGATTGACGGCAACACCCCTACTAAGGAGGAGGGGAGCCCACCCATGGACTTAACCATGGTGCTAGGCGATAGTGAGGAGGAAGACTTCCATGATCTCATGGTGAGTGCACCTATCCATTCTTTTATTATCCAAATTAGGCTACAGAACCCTCGCACCAACACAATAGTGCTCCAGGGAGCCTTAATCGACTCCGGGTGTACCAGATGTCTGATGCGGGCATCACTAGCAAACCGACTGGGACTCCATCTTGACCGACTCCCATCTGCTTCGAACAAATGGATGGGTCCATTCTAGGAGGTTCGCCAGCCACACGTGTGACAGAACCAGTAAGTGTCAGCCTCCGCTTTTCTCTGCTTTGGCTGTCATAGTAATGGAGGGAGGGGGGTAGCTAACTGGGCTATGAATGATGCCGGCCAGGAAAATGAAACCGATTCTTAAGCTTATTACTGAACTGGTGAAGCTGCTATCAGGTCAACGGCCACCGCATTCCTGATTGATGACACTGCCAGACGTGTGCTCCCACCTGACCTCTGGGAGACCTTTGGATTGGGTGATTTACGGTGGACAATGGGAGGGGATGCTTGCTATCTGTAACTTTCACACTTTTTGCCTCAGAATCCTGCTTTCCATGGTTGCGTTCACTTTATATCTAGTAAAAGTACCATGCTTTATCATATAATGAAGTCTGGGTTTTCCTTTCCTGGATACTGAAGGAAGCATACCTGACATTAAGCAGGATTCTCATTCTCAGCCATCCCAGACAACACCGAGGGGGCTGAAATTCACAGGATGTCTGATCAAGAAAGTGATTTAGATCAGATGGGGGCATATGGCTCAGCCATGACTTCATGCCAGCCGTGGGAAGAGGCCGCAGTGTGGATGGAGAATTTACAGCTGAGAGAGGAGCCAGACGAAGCCAGATGGTCGAAAGGTGTAGGAAAGTTGCCGGACCTGGGGAGGACCCCCCATGGAGTAACCAGCTCCAGACATCGAAAGAGGGAGGCAGTTGCCCCGAACCAGCAGCAGGAAAGTTTTTATAAAATGTTGAATGATAAAATATTGCAGTGGAATTATAAATCTTTTTTGATTATGGGTGACTGGAACGGGGTGATTGATGCAACGCTTGATAAAAAGACATTTGCCAAGAAAGGGAATAAGTTACCACAGACTTTTTTTTCATTGAAAGAAGAATTAGAGTTGAAGGATGTTTGGAGAATTCATCATCCCAACGAACTGGATTTTACTTTTTTTTCAGATAGACATAAATCTTTTTCGAGAATTGATTTCATGTTGGTTACCACCGACCTACTTACTATAGTGACTAAGACAAAAATACTTCCTAGAACTTTAACAGATCATAGTCCAGTGTGGATGGAGATAAACCCGGGTAAGAGAGAAAGGAGATCTTGGCGCATGAATGAAAATATATTTAGATACGAAAAGTATATTATGGACCTTAAGAAACATGTTAAAGAATTTTTTGACACTAATTTGAATAAAGGTACACCTATTAAGATAGTATGGGATGCATGCAAGGCTTACATGAGGGGTGTACTGATATATATGAATTCTAGATACAGATTATTACGTCAGAAGTCAAGAATAGATTTGGAGACAGAGATAAAGGAAAAAGAGCAACTGCTTATTAAGAACCCGACTGATGAAAAGGTACTAGTAACAATAAAACTTCTGAAAGATCAATTTCAAATGTTGATGGCTGACCAAACAGCAACCAATCTGCAATTTGCTAAACATAATACTTTTTGCAACGCTAATAAACCTGGCAGATGGTTGGCTTATACTTTGAGGAAACAGCAAAATTCCCGTATGATAAATGCTATTGAGTATAAAGGGAAACGAGTGCATCAGCAAAACTTAATACATCAAGCTTTTTTAACTTATTACTCGAAACTGTATCAAGCTGATAAAGTCAAAGAAGATCTTATCGATGAATACTTGCAGACGAAGAGAGTTACAAAAATTTCTAGTACACAAAGTGATAGACTGGATCGACCTATAACATCGGAAGAGATCTTATATGCAATAAAACAACTGAAATTATCTAAAGCTCCTGGGACAGATGGTTTGACGGCAGTATACTATAAGACTTTGCAAGAGGAACTGGTTGAGCATCTTAAAGACTTGTTTTGTAATATTCAGCAGGGGGGTAAAATACCTCCCTCGTGGAAGACGGCCTTTATATCACTGATACCTAAAGAAGAAGACTCTGCTAAACCTGAAAATTTTAGACCAATATCTCTCCTGAATACGGATTATAAAATTTATGCTAAAGTATTAGCCAACAGATTGATGCCAGTTATTCAAGATGTGATTCATGAAGACCAAGCAGGTTTTATAGAAGGTAGATATATGAAGGACAATGTTAGGCAACTCATAGACTTGTTGGAATATCTTGATGAAAAGAAACAGATCTCTGCGGTGCTGGTGTTTTTGGATGCGGAGAAAGCCTTTGATCGAGTCAACTGGGATTTTCTAAAAAAGATTTTGCACAAAATGGACTTTGGGGTACAGTTTATACAAGCAATTTCGGCAATTTATCAAGAACAGACAGCACAGATTATTATTAATGGCAGTTTGACTACCAATTTTAATATACAGAAAGGGACAAGACAAGGCTGTCCATTATCTCCATTACTGTTTATTTTGACCTTGGAAGTGCTGTTGAACGCTCTACGGGACTCGGACAAATTGAAGGGTATAGTTGTAAGGCAAAGAGATTATAGAACAAAGGCATTCGCAGATGATCTGATTGTTACCCTAACACGACCTTTGGAATCAATCATACAGATGAAAAACATTATAGAGGAATACGGTCTGGTTTCAGGTTTTAGCCTGAACCAGAAAAAGACTAAGATGATAGCCAAAAATATGTTGGAACCACAAAGGAAAGAGCTTGAAAGGGTGGCAGGCTTTGAAATAGCTACAAAGGTGAAATATCTAGGGGTTCAAGTTGCAGCATCTAATAGAAAACTCTTTCAAAATAATTATGAAGAACTTTGGCATAAGATTCAAAAGGATCTTGATATATGGAAAAAGCTGCAACTTTCTTTGCTTGGTAGAATAGCAGCCGTTAAGATGAATGTTCTACCTAGATTCCTGTTTTTGTTTCAAATGATTCCGGTGCTCAAAAATGATAAGTTCCTGATGGAATGGCAAGCAGGTTTAAATAAATTTATTTGGAGTGGGAAAAAACCAAGAGTTAAATTTAAGATTATGCAAGATGCTCGTGAACGGGGTGGCCTTAAAGTTCCAAATTTACGTTTATATTATGAAGCGGCAGTATTGACACAAGTTGGAGATTGGATTGGAACAACTAAAAGAGAGATTTTGAATATAGAAGGCCATGATTTACAATTTGGATGGCATGCATATTTACTTTATGAAGATAAGAGAGACAGTGTATTCAACAGGCATATCTTAAGACACGCCTTGCTGAGAGTTTGGAAGAAGCACCAGCTTCAATTGGATTACAAAATACCTTTGTGGTTGGATCTTGGGCATATTATGCCAAAAATAAAGTCACTCGGGGGGTTGTTGTACAAAGAGATACTTTTTAATGATGGGGGCAGTTGGTGTTTGAAATCTTTGAATACTCTGTTGGAAGAGGGAGTGAATCTAACCTGGTTGCAGTATTTTCAACTTCAAGCAAGATGGAGAGAAGATCAGAAAACTGGATTAATGCTACATGAAGAAGATTTGGTGACTCAGATAAAATGTAAAGGGCCGATGCATATTAAACGAGTGTATAATTTACTGTTAGAGAGAGATTCAGAGGGTGAATTAGTTAAAGACTGTATGATAAAATGGGCACAGAATTTTGCTGAACCAGTAATGTTGGAAACATGGGAAAAGATCTGGGTCCAGAATGTTAAATTTACACAAGCACAGAACTTAAGGGAAAATTTTTACAAAATGTTTTATAGATGGCATTTAGACCCAAAAAAGTTATCATGTATGTATCCAAATGTTCAACCTAAATGTTGGAGGTGTGATTGTTTGGATGCAACATATTTTCATATTTGGTGGACATGTAGAAAACTGAAACCATTTTGGATTAAACTTTGGTGGGTAATGCAGAATATTTTGAAGAAGAAGCTGGAGTTTTCTCCTCAGTTTTTTTTGCTGGGAATAGTTAAGGGCTGTTCAGTAATCGACACTAGATTAATATTGTATATGACTACTGCAGCCAGACTATTGATAGGTCAATACTGAAAGAAAGATAAAGTGCCTACTATAGAGGAATGGATATTGAAGATGTCTAATTTGGCAGAGATGGCAAAAATTTCTGCATACCTAAAGGATAGGACCCATGAAGTTTTTGTTAAGGAATGGAGGAAATGGGTAGAGTATATGAAGAACAAATATCAAAGTAAGAAGTTTCAACTTGTGAAAGGTATTATTATCTGGTTTATTATTATTAAAGAGAAATGGATTATTATATTTTATGTGATTGAATTTACAACTTGGATGTATAGACTAAATGCCAAAGAGAAATGTATTTTTTTTTATATTAAGTAGGTTACTAAATGTTAGTATATCTATTTTTTAAGAATGGAATAAGTTTAATGTTGGGAATTATAGCTAACGTTATATATTTTTAGTATGTGGATGATGTTTAAAATATATTATTAGATTTTTTAAATATGTTTAGTGTTAAGTGTTAAGTGTTAAGTGTTTCATTTAAAGGGATCTCACCTTTAAAGATTGTTAAATATGTTAAGGTTGATGTTTGTCAAATAGCGGAAGTCAAGGGAGGGGGGAGGGATAGGGGGGACAGGGTGGGGGGTTGGGAGAGGGAGGGGGAAGGGGGTTTTTATAATAAAATGTAATGTAAAACTTTTTCAATAAAAAAAAAAAGAAAGAAAGAGGGAGGCAGTGTGGCTGTAAGAGCAAAAGGAAAGCCTCATGATGGCGCAAGCACTACAACTCCTCCACGATGTTGAAGAAAGCTGAAAAAACCGTGAGTTTTATGCAACCCCTGCAGGGAAGGGAGGAGAATACTCCAAAGTAAATCCAGAGAAAGGGGCTTGTGGGGGAGAGGAAGAGGGAGCTGGCGAAGATACATCCCAGGCTTCGGGTGGCCAAGCGAGGGATGCAGCAGTCCAGGGACCCCCAGCCTTGCAGGCCCCACCCCACAGATGCAAGAAACCGAAAATTCCCCCCCTGCCCGGAAAATATGGAGGAGACCCAAAAACCCTGGGGCTTTTCTTAAACCAAGTGTGGAATCATATGCAAGACTGGGGGGAGGACTACCTATTGGATGCAGCTCGAGTGAGATGTGTCACTAGTGCCTTAGAGGGAGTGGCAGCTGAATGGATGGTGGTCCTCCACAATAACAATTCCCCCCTGCTGCGTAATTACAACCAGTTCATGGCAGCTCTTAGGAGGCGTTTTGAGGACCACCTAGCTGAACGGAAGGCGAGACTCCGAATGAAGTGTATCCAGCTGATCTGTCCCCCCGCCTTCAGAGACCCACAAAAACACAGCCAGCCGAGGGTTAAGAATCACTTGGCACACTCCGCAGTTCTTATCTCAACCTTGGCAGCGATATGCACACCGTCTGCCAAGGACTTTATTGGTTTACACAAACAAGAAAATCACCTACGTAGCTTTGCCGTTCATCTAGCTTCCAAGACTACGAGGTTGCTCCGTTTGTTTAGCTTTGTTCGTCACGAACTTCGTGACTCACTGGCCTGTCTTATATAGACAGGCTTCTGGGTGTGGTCCAGTGACTCACTGATCCCATGACTCCAATCAGTGACTCAGGACTATTTCCTCATATGCCGCAGCTGCAATACTCTTTTGTCTCGCCTTCTTTGGCGTGCATCCAGGAATGACGTCTCTCCCTCACTCTCATCTGAGACACCTGTTTCCCCACTACTTGGCTCTCTGTCAGCTGGCACCTGAGCCGGTGCCAGAGGGGGGGGGGCTGGGAGATCTGGCTGGCTCCTCTTCCTCCTGCTCAGAGCTTCTTTCCTCCAAAGGGATAGGCTCAGAGGACGGGGCCACAACACTATCCCCCACCGCAGGGCCCTTCCCCCGGGTCTGACGGTCGGGATGGGGTCGGGACGGGAACTGTTCGTGGAAAGCCCGCACCAGGTCAGGGGCCTGAACGGCAGACGCGTCCACCCAGGTGAAATCCTCGGCCCCGTACCCTTTCCAAGCGATGAGGTATTGGAAGCGCCCCTTCAGCCAACGGGAGTCCCAAATACTGTCCACCTCATACGTCGAGGCATCTCCTCGTCGGCTGCGGCTGGGGGGGCAGGCGGCGGCGGGCGGCGGAGACGGCTAGCGGGAGTCTCAGGGACCAGGAGGGACCGATGAAAAACGGGGTGGAGCCGCATGGAGCGGGGTAGAGTCAACCGATAGGCCACCGGGTTGATGACCGCCTCGATGGGGAAGGGACCGATAAAGCGGTGGGCCAGTTTCCTCACCGGCTGGTCCGTGGGGAGGTGTTTCGTGGACAGCCACACCCGATCTCCAACTTCCAGCGGTGGCGTCGCCCGGCGGCCGCGATCGGCGAACCGTTTATAGTCCTCTTTCGCCCGGATCAGCTGCTGCCGCACCAGTTGCTGCACCGCCTGCAGCTCCGAGAGGAAGTCCCGGGTCTCAGAAACAGGGGAGTCCATGATGGTCAACGGAAAAAACCATGGATGGTACCCGACGTTGGCATGGAACGGTGTCATCTGGGTGGAGGTATGTTGGGAGTTGTTAAAAGCGAACTCCGCCAGGGGAAGGTACTCGGCCCAGTTGTCCTGCTGCTGGTTGACAAAACAGCGGAGGTACTGCTCCAGTATGCCAATGACCTTCTCCGTGCCCCCGTCAGTCTCCGGATGGTGTGACGACGACAGGCACACCTGCACCTCCAGCGCAGCCATCAGGCTTTTCCAGAAGCGGGCCGTGAACTGGGCCCGGCGGTCCGAAACCACCCGGTCCGGCAGGCCGTGGAGGCGGAAGATGTGTTGCAGGAACAGGCGAGCCGTGGTACGAGCCGAGGGCAGGCCGCGGCACGGGATGAAATGTGCCATCTTCGTGAGCGCATCCACCACCACGAGGACGGTCGTGAACGTAGCGGACAGGGGCAGGTCAGTCAGGAAGTCCATGGAGATGGCTCCCCACGGTCTCTCCGGTGTCGGCAGCGGCTGGAGGAGTCCAGGAGGGGGGCCGGACGCGGCTTTGGCCTGTCGGCATGGCACACAGGACGTCACGTAGGCGTGCACGTCGTGCCGTACCCGAGGCTACCAAAAAGTCCGCATCACTAGGTTCAAGGTCTTAAAGAAGCCGAAGTGCCCCGCCGCGGGGTTGTCATGGCACTGGTTCATGACGAGGGCTCGGAGCGGACTTGTGGGCACGTACAGCCGACCCCGGTGCCTGAGCAAGCCCTCCTCCACGGTCCATGGGGACGCGGGGCCGACGTCCGCTCTCCGCTGCTGCGACCAGTCGTCCCGTCGCTGCGCTTCCAGCACCTGAGTCCGCAGGTCCACCGGTTCCTGGACCGCGGCCAAGGAGTCCGCTGGCAGCACCGTCCGGGGGGAAAGGGAGTCCTTGGGGCAAAAGTATTCCGGCTTACGGGATAGCGCGTCTGCCCTCTGGTTGAGGTGGCTCGGAATGTATGTGACGTGGAAGTTGAACCGGGCGAAAAACAACGACCACCGGATCTGCCGCTGGTTCAAATTCCTGGCCGTGGTGAGGTGCTCCAGGTTCCGATGGTCCGTCCACACCTCCACCTGCTGTCGGGCCCCCTCGAGGTGATGTCGCCAAGCCTCGAACGCGGCCTTGATAGCCAGCAACTCCTTTTCCCAGATGGTGTAGTTGCGCTCGGAAGGAGTGAGTTTCCGGGAGTAGTAAGCGCAGGGAAAAAGAGTGCCGCCATCCACCGGAGCCTGTAGCAGCACCGCTCCAATCGCCACGTTGGACGCGTCTGTCTCAACCACGAACGGACGGTGTGGATCGGGGTGCCTCAGGACCGGCTCCGTGACAAAGGCCTGCTTGAGAACCTCGAAGGCCTGCTGCTGCGGGGGCCCCCACTGGAACGGAACCTTCTTCCGAAGGAGCTGGGTCAACGGCACGGTCAGGGTGGCAAAGCCCGGGATGAAGGTCCGGTAGTAGTTGGCGAATCCCAACAGACGCTGGACGTCCTTCACCCGACGCGGGGGTTCCCAACTGCGCAAGGCCGCCACCTTGTGTGGGTCCATCGCGATGCCCTCGGGGGTGATGATGTGCCCGAGGAACTCTATGGAAGTCTGGAAGAAGTAACATTTCTCCAACTTCGCATAGAGCTGGTGCTCCCGCAGGCGCTGCAGGACCTGGCAGACATGCTGGAGGTGACTCTCCGGGGTCCGGGAATAGATCAAAATATCATCCAGGTAGATCACCACGAACCAATCCAGCATGTCCCGGAACACGTCGTTCATCAAGTGCTGGAAGACTGTGGGGGCGTTGGTCAACCCGAACGGCATGACGGTATATTCAAAGTGTCCGTATCGGGTGCCAAATGCCGTCTTCCACTCATCCCCCTCTCGCATCCGCACCAGGTTGTAGGCTCCCCGGAGGTCGAGCTTGGTGAAAATCGAGGCCTCCCGCAACCTCTCCATCAGCTCCGGGATCAGCGGCAGGGGATAGCGATTCCGTACCGTGATGCCATTCAAGCGCCGGTAGTCGCAACACAGGCGCAAGTCCCCCGTCTTCTTTTTCACGAAGAGGACTGGGGCCGAGAGCGGGGAGGTCGAAGGCCGGATGAACCCACGGGCCAGGTTCTTGTCCAGAAAGTCCCGTAAGGCGGCCAGCTCGGGCTCCGACATGGAGTACAGGCGTCCCGAGGGCAGGGGCACGTTGGGCATCAAGTCCACCGCGCAGTCGTAGGGTCGGTGTGGGGGCAAGCGATCCGCCTCCTTCTCGCTGAACACGTCGGCGAAGGATGTCAGCTCCGGAGGCAAGGAGACGTTTGGGGCAGAGACGTCCTGGCCGGCACAGGTGTGGCGAAGGTGGTCGACACACTGCAGGCTTGGGAACGAGATGGCATTTCTCGACCACGCCACCTGAGGGTCGTGAGCCCGAAGCCAGGCCATCCCCAGGACCAAGGGGAAGTGCAGGTCCGCCGTCACATAAAACTGGATCGCCTCCTCATGGTTCCCAATGGCAAGGCGCAAGGGCTGAGTAGCGAAGTTGATGGGCCCCGCCACAAGTTCCCGCCCATCAATAGTTTCGACCCTCAACGGAGGGTCCACTGGAACCAAGGGAACCTTGTAATGGGCCACAAAGGCCTGGTCCATAAAGTTCGTGGTGGCCCCCGAGTCCACCAGCGCGTGCGCCTGGAGCCCCTCCGACCGGTTAGCCAACAACACCCGGGTGTTCAAAATCAGGTGCCGAGGGGGCTCACAGTCCACAGCCGCCGCCTCCGGCGGGGCATGGTCACCTGCCTGACCCAGAGTTTCCCCTAAGCCAGGCCTGACCCGTTTCCCGGCTGGTCACGCCGAGGCTCCGGAACAGGCTTGAGCGATCCACTCTGCTTCCGGGGACACGAGGCGGCGAAATGTCCAGCCTCGCCGCAATAGAGGCACAACCCCCCTTGGCGTCTCCGCATCCGCTCCTGGGCCGTCAGTTGAGGTCTGGCTGCTCCGAGCTCCATGGGCTCCTCAGCTGTCGCCACCAAACGCGGTACGGTCCGGGGTGCTGTTGGTACGAAACGCGGGGGTGCCGGCACTGTCGGTGGTTCCGGAAGAGCCCTACGGGGCCGTCGCTGTTGTAGGCGGGCGTCGATGCGCAGGCAGTGGGTCACCAGCGCGTCCAGGGTCTGTGGCGCCTCCACCCGAACCAGCTCGTCCTGCATCTCATCGCAGAGGCCGTCCTGGAAGGCATCCATCCTGGCCTAGCAATCGGAACTCCGCAATATAGTCCTGCAGGGGGCGCTGGCCTTGGCGGAGGTCCTTGATGCGCCTCGCTGCCGTCTGCACCCGGAGGGGGTCCTCAAACATGGTGCGCAGGTGTTGCAAAAAGCCCTGATAGTCCAGAAGCAAGGGGCTGTCTTGCAGCAACAGGGGCGTGGCCCATCAGGCGGCAGTGCCAGAGAGGGAGCTGATAATAAAAGCCACCCGAACCCGGTCATCCGGAAAATCCTCCGGCCGCATTGCCATGTACAGCTGGCACTGTCCCAAGAAGGCCGGGAACATTTCCTGCTGCCCAGAAAACTTATCTGGCATGTTCACTGGGCATCTGGGACGGGGAAGGGGAGCAGGTGGAGCTGCTACAGGAGCATTTCCCAAAGCAAGTTGTGCAGTTAGCTGTGCTACTTGCTGTTGCAGAAGTTGATTGGCCTCCAGCATCTGCTGTACCTGCTGCTGCAGCTGTTGGTCCATCGTGGGATAACGATGGAGTTTTGGGTGACGAACAAGATGATCTGTCCCCCCCCTTCAGAGACCCACAAAAACACAGCCAGCCGAGGGTTAAGAATCACTTGGCACACTCCGCAGTTCTTATCTCAACCTTGGCAGCGATATGCACACCGTCTGCCAAGGACTTTATTGGTTTACACAAACAAGAAAATCACCTACGTAGCTTTGCCGTTCATCTAGCTTCCAAGACTACGAGGTTGCTCCGTTTGTTTAGCTTTGTTCGTCACGAACTTCGTGACTCACTGGCCTGTCTTATATAGACAGGCTTCTGGGTGTGGTCCAGTGACTCACTGATCCCATGACTCCAATCAGTGACTCAGGACTATTTCCTCATACGCCGCAGCTGCAATACTCTTTTGTCTCGCCTTCTTTGGCGTGCATCCAGGAATGACGTCTCTCCCTCACTCTCATCTGAGACACCTGTTTCCCCACTACTTGGCTCTCTGTCAGCTGGCACCTGAGCCGGTGCCAGAGGGGGGGGGGGGCTGGGAGATCTGGCTGGCTCCTCTTCCTCCTGCTCAGAGCTTCCTTCCTCCAAAGGGATAGGCTCAGAGGACGGGGCCACAACACCAGCAGGGCCGGAGATCGGTAGCGGAATACACCCAAGAATTTCGGGAGCTGGCACCATACATGACAGGGTGGTCAGAAATGGCTCTGCTGGAGAGTTTCAAAGACGGACTGAATGAGGAAATCTACAAAGACTGTAGAACACGGGGGGCCCCGAAGATTTGCACAGTTGGTACATAGTAGCTGAGGACGCGGAAATCGAGATAGCCCGAAGTCAACTCCAAAGAGGATGTGCCGGGGAGCCTTCATCCTCCTACTACCGCAAGGAAGCCCCAAAGATGGCTGGGGGGAGGGCAGAGTCCAAACCCAAGCCGAAACCCTTCCCGTGTTTCAAGTGCGGCATGGAAGGTCACCGGGCTGCTTAGTGTTCCTCCAAGCCAGTGCCAAAACCTACCAGCAGAGGGCCTAAGAAGACAGACAAAACATTCACAAAAGTTCGTGAAATCACGCTGGAAGGGGAAGTCGTTGAGTTCGCTCCCCGAGCCAAGGGTGAGTTGGGAACTCCAACCGACGCAGACGACAGCGAGACCGACTCCGACTCCGATGATCTGGTGAGTCGCACTGAGGGCCCCATGCTCATCCCCGTAGAATTAAGGGTGCCATCCACAGGGGCCCACGCACAGATGCCAGCCCTATTAGACTCTGGGTGCACTAGATGCATAATCAGCCTGAAGGTAGTAGAGGAGATGGGCCTGAGACTGAAAGCATTGAAAAGGCCTATTGAGTTTTGTCAACTAGATCGATCGATGGCGGAGGGGAGGCAACCAATTTTGTAACCGAACCCATTGAAATGAAATTAGGGGACCACGTAGAGACTCTCAGTTTTATTGTGGCCCCTAGGATGGAACGACCCCTTATACTTGGCCTGCCCTGGCTACGTAAATGGAACCCGCGAGTCAATTGGAAAATGGGGGTTTTGTGTATTCGCGCTAGGAACCTGCCACTAGAGAGGGAAGAACCCCCCCCCCCCTTGAGGGCAGAGAGGAGCACGAAGAAGCGGAGATGGCAATAGACCACATTGAAGGGGAGGAGAAAATTCCGAAGGAGTATTGGGATCTCCGTGAAGTCTTTAGTGAGAAGGCCTCGGATGTGCTACCCCCCCACAGGGCTACGGACTGTACCATTGAGATACTCCCTGGAGTAAAGCTCCCTAAGCCAAATATTTACCCAATGACCCCCCCATGAGCTGGGGGAATTACAAAATTTCATTGACAAAAACCTAGAACGGGGTTTCATCCAACCAGCTAGGCCATGGATGGCCGTGCCAGTTCTGTTCCGCGAAAAGAAAGATGGCTCCTTTCATCTAGTAGTTGATTATAGGAATTTAAATGCTATTTGCGTGGAAAATGTCTACCCCCTACCCCTCATGAAGGACATGTTAGCCCACCTAGGGAAGGGAAAAATTTCACCAAAGTGGACTTACGGGAAGCTTACTACAGAGTGTGAATTAAGGAGGGGGATGAATGGAAAACCACATTTAACTGCCCGCTGGGATGTTTCCAGTTCCGAGTACTCCCTTTCAGACTACAAGGAGCCCCTGCGGTATTCATGCAATTGATCAACAAAGTTTTGCATTAGCATTTGTACAAGGGGGTGCTGGTTTATTTGGATGACATTCTCATCTACTCTGAGAACATGGACGACCATGTGAAATTAGTGTGCACCTTCCTGAAAAAACTCAGGGCTGCTGAACTGTATGCCAAACTTTCTAAGTGCGAATTCCACCAAAGCAAAATTGACTATCTTGGATATCGCATCTCACATGAGGGAATAGAAATGGACCCTGGGAAGGTTCGGGCAGTATTGGAATGGACTGCTCCATGCACCCACAAGCAATTACAAAGTTTCTTGGGGTTTGCTAACTTTTATCGACAGTTCATCCCCTCGTTCGCCAAAATTGCACTGCCAATAACTAATCTCCTGAAAACAAAGGGTAAAGTAAAACCAAAACCCTCCTGAGCTCTTGAATGGACTATGGACTGCCAGGCAGCATTCGAAAAGTTGAAATGGCTGAGACTTCCAGTGGCACCGCCAGCGCTGCTGCAGCACTTTTGGGAGCTCTGACTCCTGTGATCTGGAAAACCACCAAAACAGCGCAAATCAGCTGTTTTGGTGGCTGGAACTTTCCCCTCGGGCGAAGAGGGGGAGGTGAGTGCACAGGTGTAAAAGGGTAGAGCCCCCCAAAACCTCCAGGATTAATCCTGGGGGTGTAGATGGTGAGGGCTCCCCAAACGCCTGAAAAGCAGCTCCAGATCCAGGACGATTCCGTTTCAAATGGAACAAGGCGCCGCGACCACCCCCGCGAGCTAATTGATTTCAAGGATTGATCTCTACGCAGGCAGAACAAAATAGGAGTGCTTTTTGAAAGTATTTTACTTTCCTTTAACTCTGACAAATAATAAGTCCTTCCAGATTCGAGTGAAAGTTTTAAAGAGACTCAAAATGGCGCTGATAGAGAACAGAAGCTTAAGAAGAAAGTGATTGTTAAAGCTTGTTTGCGCTTGTTAAAGTCGTTATAGCTGTCAGTACTTTGAAGCTTTGCTGAATGAAGTGGGAATTTAAGCTTGCAGCTCAATAAAAGAGGTTTTTTGACTATTATTGCTTAGAGACTGAGAAATAGAATTTCATTGATTTTGCTGAGAAGCTGCTGGAAAGTGTTCTTTTTTGGAAATGGCAGTGGCAAAGATTTTTGAAGAGAATGGAAGTTTCTTAGCATATACTTCAGCAAGTGTACAAATACTGACAGATTTTTTGGAAGAAAGGCTAGAATCATTTATGGAAAGATTGGATGAGATCTTTGACAAGATTTTTATTCAAATTGGTAATAAAGATGCAATGTTGGAGGAGGAGGTGGAAGAAATAATTCAGATAAAAGCGCCTGAGGAAAATGGAATGGATGTTTTTCAAATTAAGAATGGAAAGCTGACAGGCTTGAAGGAGGTTAACCTGGAGATATGGAGAGAGATCTATCCAGAGGTTCAGATACAGA
This sequence comes from Coluber constrictor foxii, assembly GCA_038048745.1. Taxonomy (NCBI): domain Eukaryota; kingdom Metazoa; phylum Chordata; class Lepidosauria; order Squamata; family Colubridae; genus Coluber; species Coluber constrictor. The sequence goes on from CM075966.1 coordinate 47,569,465, forward strand.
TGAAAGGAAAAGTGCCAGGCGAAGTTGGGATTTTTAAGATATCAAGAAGGATTCAAAATGGAACATTACAATTTCTTTATAAAAATGGATTTTTAATCCTAATCAAAGAGGTGTGTTTTCTAAAAGGAAATACTTTGCGACCTGCGCAAGACTGTAAGATAAAATTACAGCTGAATACTCAAGAGCTTGTAAAAATAAAAGAAGATGGAGGAATAAAGCAGAAGAAGAAGGCTCGAAAAAAAAAAAAAACCAGGGGGAAATGGAAGTGGAAGAACTTTACCCCTCCTTGTTAGGCAGGATAACACGATGAAAAAGAATGACTGTATTTGTATTTAGGATATGATTTGTTTGGTTTTGAAAAGTTATATTAGAGGGAAGTGATCTATTTTGGGAAGTTATTTTGAGTAATGTTATGTTTCAACTGTGATAGGTTACTGGCTAAATTTTTTAAAAAGAAATTTTGTTCTGGATGTTAAATTTAATCTTAATTAAGGAACAAGATGTTAAATTTAAGGTCAATAGATTTCTCAATATATATTCAAGGGTCTTAAGAAGGATATTATTAAATTGTAAATTTTGCTTTAAATTACATTAAGGTTATTTAGTGGATGAATAAGTTGGATGAATTCATGTGTAACTTACATTTGTAGGATGGGTAGTATAAGGTTTTTCTTTGCTTATTGTTGAAGAATGGATAAGAATCAATTGGGATTAATCTGAGAATAATATCAGTAAATGTCAATGGATTGAATGATAAGAAAAAAAGGAAACTAACACTTACAAAATTAGTAAAACAAAATGTAGATATAATTTGTTTACAAGAAGTTCACGTAAAAAAGGATGAGGGTAACTGTCTGGAATATAAAAAATTTGGTAAAACATTTACCTCGCTAGCAGAGGGAAAAAAAAGGGGGATAGTAATCTATGTTAAAAAAGGGATTGAATCAGATTTAAAATATAAGGATACAAAGGGAAGAACACTTATGATTGAAATAATGAGAGGTAATTCTAAAATACTATTAGTGGGCATTTATGTTCCGAACAAGAAACAGGGAGAATATTTTAAAAAACTCCACGAGCAATTGGGAAAAATGGAATATAATGAAATTTGTTTATTAGGTGACTTCAATGGAATTGTGGACCCAGACAAAGATTATAAAAGTAATAAAATAAATAAAAATAAAAGAGCAAAGTTACCGAAAGCGTTTTTTGATTTAGTTGAAGAATTGAATCTGATTGATATATGGAGAACCCTACATCCAAACGATAGACAGTATACATTTTATTCCAACCCACAGAAGTCTTGGTCGAGAATTGATATGGCCTGGGTCACCACGAACCTTGGAGCTGAAATAGCATCAGCAGAGATTAATCCAAATATGTGGGCGGATCACAACCCCTTGGAGATAAAATGGAAAAATATAAAAAGAAGGAAACATCAGAGATGGAGATTTAATGTGAATTTATTGAATGATAAGGAGTGTATGGATAAAATGAAAGAAGTAAGGCTCTTCTTTAAGGAAAATGGGAATCAAGGAACATCCCCTGAAATTGTATGGGATGCGATGAAAGCGTATTTAAGAGGGGTTGTGATATCATATAGCGCATATAAAAATAAAGAAAAAAGAAAATCCCTGGATGAGCTCTTAAAACAGTTAGGAGAAGCAGAAAAAAAGCTCCAAGAGAAACCCGGAGATAAAGCTATAAAAGAAAATTGGCTGATGTGGAGGCATAAATTAAATATTGTAGAACAAGAAGAATTAGCACAAAAACTAAAAAGAACAAAACAATACTATTTTGAGAATGCAAACAAGACAGGCAGGTGGTTGGCCTACAAATTAAAAAAGGAAAACGAAAAAGGGACGATTCAAATTTTAGAAGATTCAGAGGGTAACCTTCTAAACGAAGAAGATGATAAATTAGAAAGGGCGAGGGAGTACTATGAAACCTTATACAAAGCAGAGGAGGTCCCAAAAGAAGAAATAGAGCAATATTTGATAAATGCAGAGCTTCCACAAATAGCCGAAGAAGAGAGGGAGATGCTTAACAGGGAAATAACAATTGATGAACTTAAAACAGCCCTTTCAAAACTTAAGAATAACAAATCGCCAGGTCCAGATGGATTCCCAGGGGAAATATACAAAAAACTTGAAGAAATTCTACATCCAAAGCTACTGGAAATCTTTAATGAGGCACTGAGGGGATCAAAAATCCTGGATTCGTGGAGGGAAGCGCATGTTACACTCCTGCCAAAAGAAGGTGCTGACCATAAACAAATTCAGAATTACAGGCCAATTTCCCTTCTGAACACCGACTATAAATTATTCATGACCATAATGGCAGAAAGAACTAAAAAAATACTTAATGCTTGGATATATAAAGACCAAAATGGATTCCTCCCAGGGAGACAAATAAGGGATAATTTGAGAACAATATTAGATACATTAGAGTACTATGAGGAACATTCGGAAAAACAGATGGCCTTAATATTTTTGGATGCCCAAAAGGCATTCGATAACCTAAATTGGAATTTTATGATTAAACTAATTAGAATAATGGGATTTGGGTCAAACTATGAAAAAATGATTAAAACTATATATGACAAACAAAGGGCGAGCATCTTAGTAAACGGAGACAGGACAAGAACATTTCAGATCAGGAAGGGGGTAAGGCAGGGATGCCCCCTATCTCCGTTATTATTTATCTTGGCTCTAGAAGTCCTACTACGAAAAATTAGGAAAAATGAGGAGATCAAAGGTTTAAAGATTAAGAAAGAGGTCTATAAAACTCAAGCATTTGCAGACGACGTGGCTTTAATATTAGAAGACCCATTAGAATCTGGTCTAAAAGTATTAGAGGAATTGGACAAATATGGAGTAGTGTCAGGCTTTAAATTGAATAAAACAAAAACTAAAATATTAACCAAGAATGTAACGGAGACACAGAAACAGGAGATAGAAGGAAAGCTGGGGTTACAGGTTGTCAAGAAAATAAAATACCTCGGAATTTGGATAACGGCAAGGTGCTCATCCTTGAAAGATGATAATTATACTCCCCTACTCCAAAAAATAAAACAAGATTTGAATAGATGGAAGAAAATTAAATTGTCACTTATAGGCAAGATAGCTGCGATTAAAATGAACATTCTCCCAAAAATGTTATTTTTATATCAAAATATACCACTGAATTTGGATAAAAAAAATTTTTTAGAATTGAATAAAAACATTCGGAAATTTGTATGGGAGGGCAAAAAGTCGAGGATTTCTTTTAAAGTACTACAGGGGAAAAGAAACATGGGAGGATTTGGTCTCCCTGATTGGGAAGCATATTTTAAGGCCGCCAAGTTAGTTTGGATAAAGGAGTGGGTCACTTTGGAAAATAAAAGAATTTTAACGTTAGAAGGTCATGACCTACAGAAAGGGTGGCACTCATATTTATGGGACGTAGACACAAAAAAAAGAACACATTTCCGCAGACATAAAATTAGAGACTCATTATTACAAACATGGACCGAAATTAGACAGAGATGCTACAATAAAGTGCCAAAATGGCTCTCTACGATGGAGGCTTTGATCCACCCAAACAGATGGGGCATGGAGAAAATATGCAGATACAGTGATATTTTAGATGGAGGAGGAAACCTTAAATCTAATGAAGATCTGAGAGACCAAGGCATAAACTTAGACTGGTGGACATATTTACAAATAAAATCAAGATACCAGCAGGATAAGGATAAATTTGGTTTAGAATTAAGATACAATGGGTTGGATAAAATTTTGATGGGAAGCGGAAAAAAAGCCCTAGCCAAACTCTATAATTATTTATTAGACCAAGATAGACCCGAGGTCATAGCCCAAAACCAATTAAGCGCTTGGGAAAAAAATATTGGACATAACTTAAACTTCGATGAATGGGAAGAATCATGGAATAAAAATTATAAGTTGACTAGAGCTGCATCTTATAAGGAAAATCACTACAAAATGTTTCATAGATGGTATTTAGCGCCTGCTAGATTATCGAAAATGTTCCCAAATATGTCCCCAAATTGTTGGAAATGTGGCCACGGTCAGGGCACCTTTTTTCATATGTGGTGGACATGCCCCGAAGCGAAAAAATATTGGACCATAATTGGGAGATGGTTACAAGAGATAATTAGAGAAGAAGTAGAGGGGATACCAGAACTATTTCTCTTGGGAATGGTGAAGAAGAGATTTGGGAAAACAAAGAACCACTTAATAATACACATAATTACAGCTGCTAGGTTGGCTTATGCCCAATATTGGAAGGAAAAAACCCTGCCACCAGAAGAACTTATAGTTAGGAAGGTATTAGCGTGTGCAGAGATGAGCAAATTAACTTACGAATTAAATAATGACGAAAACTCAGACTACTATAATGTGTGGGAAAGGTGGTACGAATGGATGAACGAAAGAAAAGCAAAAACAGGAGTAAAAGGTGTGTTAAATAAATAATAATAAAGGGTAAAGGTGACACCAAATACTTATTTGTATATATGTATAAACACTGCAAATCTGATGTAAATAGAAATGAAAATTTCTGTATTTATAAAAATTCAATAAAATATTCATTAAAAAAAAGAATCAATTGGGATTAATTACCTTCAAGCAAGAACACTTATATTTAGTTTTGAATAAGGAGAGTTAAAGTGCAAGTGATAGATAAATCTATAGATAGTGTGTGGGTTTTTTTTTTTAATGTTTATCAAATGTTTTACCCAGTATTTGTTCTGGGAAGTCCGGGGAGGGGGGAGGGGGTTGGGATAGGAGGGGGGAGGTGAGGGGGGGGAATTTAAAATTGACTTTGTGTTTATTTGCTTATATGTTGTATGCTGATTATGAAATAAAATTTTTAATAATAATAAAAAAAGAAAAGTTGAAACGGTTGTTTGCTGCCGAACCAGTCCTCAAACACCCAGACATGGGTGAACCTTTTGTAGTACAGGCAGATGCTAGCAACGTAGCAGTAGGAGCCATACTTCTGCAAAAGAATGCAGATGGAAAATTACAGCCCTGTGCCTACACATCCCGAAAATTGTCAGAAACTGAAAGGAGATGGGCCATATGGGAGAAAGAAGCTTTTGCTGTACGCTGGGCACTTCTAACTTGGAGACAATTTCTTGAGGGAGCTAAGCATCCTTTTGAAGTATGGACTGATCATAGAAACCTCGAGGCTTTAAAAACCCCACGTAAGTTGTCACCAAAACAAGTTCGCTGGGCCCAACACTTCAACCATTTTAATTTCACCTTGTGGTACCGCCCTGGTGGGAAGAGCTTCATGGCAGATGCTCTGTCCAGATTGCCTCAATACAACAGCACCAGGGAGGAAGTTGTTTGCCCGATCGTCCCTTCAACCCAACTGGCGGCACCAGTGGCTACCAAAGCACAGGTGAGGAGTGTCCCAAACCTCTCAGGCGATTTACTCCAGAAACTATAAGAGACTTTGAAAACTGACGAGTGGTTCCAAGCCCACTCAAATGAATGCACACTTCATGATGGACTAGCTTGGATTGGAGCTAAATTATATGTTCCAGCCAGCCTAAGAGTAACAGTTTTGCAGCATGCTCATGACTCCAAAGTGGTGGGGCACTTTGGATTTGTCAAAACCTTACGTCTTGTCAAAAGACAGTTTTGGTGGCCTGCACCAAACTACAGCTGGAAGTGGCTGGAAGTGGGAGACCATTGGGAGCTCATATGGTTTGTAGTGGTCGATAATATAATAGAGCCGGTCATTTTAGGATTAGCGTGGTTGGACAAATGGAAACCCACCATATGGTGGAAGTGGGGATACAGGAAGGTACGCCTGGAGCTCGGACCCGAGCCAGGAGTAGAGAGGTCAAGTGAACAAACCAAAGGTACCCATCTGACACCAAACCCGATACAAAGAAGACCCCAAGTAGATGGGGTTCCGGATATATATGCGGACCTAGCGGAAGTGTTCAGTGAAAATGAATGTGACAACCTGACACCACATCGGCCCACAGATTGCATGATAGAGTTAATCCCGGGGGCCAAATTACCCAAACCGTGCATGTATGCCATGACTCCGAAAGAAATAGAAGAACTACGTAGGTTCATTGATAGTAACCTGGCCAGAGGGTTTATTGCACCCAGCTGGGCCCATATGGCTGCCCCAGTTCTGTTCCGCGAGAAAAAGGAAGGTGGTCTACGCCTTTGCGTCGACGTTCGAGGCTTGAACGCAGTTAGCATTGAGCCCCTATATCCGCTTCCACTGATAAAAGATTTATTAGCGACCCTAGCTACCGGCCATATATTTACCAAGCTGGACTTGAGAAAGGCATACTACCGTATTCATATTAAAGAAGGTGACGAGTGGAAAACCACCTTCAACTGCCCCCTCGGTAGTTACAAATTTTTGGTTATGCCATTTGCATTGCAGGGAGCTCCGGCGGTTTTCATGCAACTTATTAATGAAGTGTTGCATGCATATCTATATTGAGGTGTGTTAGTATATCTCGACGACATTCTTATCTACAGAAAAGCAATGAAAGAGCACACCCAATTAGTCCGCAAGGTGCTGGAGAAGCTGCTAGCAGCTAGGTTATTCGTTAAGATATCAAAGTGCGAGTTTCATTGCACTGAGCTGGATTATTTGGGCAATAGGATATCGGAAAAGGGATATCGGATGGACCCTAAAAAAGTAGTAGCAGTTATGGAATGGTAAGCCCCAAAAACGAGGAAACAAGTGCAAAGTTTCCTCGGATTCACCAATTTTTACCGCCAGTTCATTCCAGCCTTTGCTCATATAGCGTTACCTATCACTACACAAAGGGGAGTGGGACACCTGTGAAACCAGGCCAACAGGTAATGTGGACTGCCGAATGCCAGAAGGCATTCAAGGCCCTAAAAACCTTATTCGCCCAAGAACCCATTCTATAACACCCAGATCAAAATAAACCATTTATAGTGCAAACAGATGCCAGCGACATTGCTGTAGGGGCTGTGTTATTACAACCCAATGGCCAAGGCCAACTACAACCTTGTGCCTACACATCAAAAAAATTCATGCCAACCGAGCGTGCGTGGGCTATTTGGGAAAAGGAGGCGTTCACCGTCCGGTGGGCACTACTTACCTGGAGACACATCCTAGAGGGAACGAGAACCCAATTTGAGGTTTGTGTCAGTGTTCCAATACTGACATAGAAGCAATGAGGAAAAAAGTTTGACATTTCACCTAGAAAAACTTTCGGTGAATTCAGTCTCCTGGGAGATGTATGGGAGGGGTGACATTCCTGTGTGCTGAAGAGACAGATAAGAGAGAGTGATCTGGAAGACAGCCAATGGAGAGCAGTTTCTGGGGAAAGAATAGGAGGGGTTTTGGATGGAGGGGCCAATACTGTCTGCATGGTTGTCGGGCACGGATGCATCGCTCAATAAAGAGAATATTTCCTAAAGTTTGCTGCTTGGAAATTAACTTATTTCGAGGATGAAACCGAAACTCCTGACAGACAGACAGTACTGATTTTTTTTTCCTTTCCCTCTCCGAGCCAATCTGGCCAGCCTCCAGAGCTCTGGTTCTTTGCCAGAAGTCTGGACACAGTGGAGAGAGAGCCCGGAAACCATGGCTGAAAGCCAACTCTCCACTGAAAGTTTACTTCAGGCATCTGCACTAGAAGCAAACGTGGATATAAAGAATGCCCTACCCCTCCCTCCTCCAGCAAAGCTGCCAGCCGAGAAGAAGAAAAAAGAACCTTTGTGGGCTTTGCCAAAGTCGGCAGAAATGGAATTCCCCTTTCCAGGTGGGAAAGGTAAGAGCAAGCCTCTAAGTGAATTAGCGAGGGTGGATTGGATGTGGGACTGGCAGCAGGCCAGACAGCCGAAAGCTTCAAAACAGCCACTCGAAAGCTCCATAGATAAGTTAAAGGAAGATTTTGACCAGGCTGTCCGACTGGGGGAGGAGCCGTCCTGCAGGCCCAAGGAGAGGGGGAGGCCAGCCCAGTCCACTGGACTGAGTCACCATAGACAGGAGCGCAGTCCTCCCCCCTCCCACACCAGAAGAAGAGATAGCACTGGCAGGCATCCATGGATTCCCCCTCCCCCCACCAAGCCCATCAGCCTGCGTAGGGCATCACCCCCCTGCCCCCGAAGGAGAGATGATGAAGAATTCCAACTACATTATGGGCAGGCTGAGAGAGGCCCACAATGGGAGGAGGGGCCGCCGAGGGCGGAGCCACCCCGGTTTAGAGGGAAATTTGATGGGAATCCAGACCAGGTAGCACAATTCCTCGATGCAGCTGAGATTTACATCGAGCGCTACGCACACCTTTACCCCTTCCCCAGGGCCCTAGTCAGTGCCATCACAGAAGGCCTGGAGGGAGAGGCAAGGAGCTGGTCAGGGGCCCTGTACAAAAACAGGGCCGCCCAACAACAAGATGCAGATGGTTTCTTACAACTGTTGTGAGCCCGTTTTGAAGAAACAGGGGAAGACCCCTATGTAGAAGATGAGCTTAGAAACCTAAGGCAGAGGGGAAAGCCCATCCAAGAGCACATTCGTGAGTTCAGGAGAGTTGTTGGGACTTTACCTCCTTTGCCGGAACGACTGCTCGTGTACTTCTTTAGAACGAGCTTAGATAAACAAATTGCCCAAGTGACCGCTTATCATGATATTCCGAACCGACTCACTGACTGGTTCCGGATAGTGACACAAGTCGAGAGAGGGCTAAGGGCAAATGACATGCTAAAGCAACCACAGGCAAAGGAGAAAGCCCAACTGGACCAGGAACTGTATACCAGACGAGGAACTTCAGCACCACGGGCCACCCAGAGACCACCCGCCACCCGGAGCCTGCTGAGATGCTACAGATGTGGAGGAGTTGGCCATTTGGCAGCGATGTGTGGAACCCTGGGACCGAGACCAGAGCCAACGGGCAAGTCACGGCCAGAACGAGGACCCAGGCGCGCCACCAATACACCACGAAGGCCCCCCCCCCCCCGGTTCAGAAGTCTTCGCCCACTTGACCGAAGCAAGGGAGAACCCAGATGATGCGAATCAGCCTCCCGAACTGTATGACAGCGATGACGATGGAGAAGACGACCCAATGGTGAGTGGACCCATCCACCCTTTTCTATTCCCTGTACGTCTAACGGCCCCAAAAACAGGGACCCAAGGGGTTTTCCAAGCCCTAATAGATTCAGGCTGCACGAGGTGCCTGATCAACTTACCCACGGTCCAAAAATTGGGAATACGAGCAAAAAAACTCAGCCACCCGATCCGATTTGAGCAAGTTGACGGATCCTTAGTAGGGGGGGCGCAGGCCACGCATTTAACCGAGCCAGTGAAACTAGAGCTAGCAGATCACTGGGAGATGATTCGGTTTATAATAGCCCCCAAGATGACTAACCCAGTCATACTGGGACTCTCCTGGCTTGACAAGTGGGGCCCAACTATCTGGTGGCAGGAGGGGACCCGCAGACTGAGAATAGCAAGGGGGCCTCACCCCCTGCCGCCCCAGCCAGAGAGGACACCTCCCACACAGAGGCCCCGGCCCCTCCCACCAGGAGGACAAAAGATGCCCTCAACCCCAGCGCCCCTGATCAAGAGTACAGCTAAACAACTGACGGCCTCATCCGACAGCCCCCATGACACAAAGCAGATCCCAAAAGAATATCAAGACCTTGCAGAAGTATTTAGCGAGACCGAGTGTAATGTTCTACCACCCCACCGTGAGACCGATTGCGCCATCGAAATCATCCCTGGGGCAAAACTACCTAAACCTAAGTTGTATGCTATGACACCCCGGGAAATGCAAGAAATGCGAAAATACATAGACACTAACCTACAAAGGGGTTTCATTGAGCCAGCCAAACCCCGAATAGCGGCACCAGTCTTCTTCAGAGAGAATAAAGACGGCTCTATGCGTTTAGTAGTTGACTTTCGAGGTGTCAACCGTGTCTGTGTACGCAATTTATATCCCCTTCCTCTCATGAAAGACATTTTAGCCCACCTGGCCAAAGGAAAGGTTTTCACCAAACTAGACCTCCGCGAAGCCTACTACCGGATACGCATCAAGGAAGGTGACAAGTGGAAGACAGCATTCAACTGCCCCTTAGGAAGCTTCCAATTTAAGGTAATGCCTTTTGGACTACAGGGGGCGCCGGCGGTATTCATGCAACTTATAAATGAGGTGCTTCACGACCACCTTTACAAGGGGGTCCTTGTCTACCTGGATGACATTCTCATTTACACAGAAACCATCGACGAACACATACCCCTCGTCCGCAAAGTGCTTGAGAAACTGCTGAAGGCAGACCTTTATGTCAAACTGTCGAAATGCGAGTTCCACCAGTCACGGCTAGACTATTTAGGCTACCGAGTGTCCAATGAGGGGATAGAAATGGACCCAGCCAAAGTACAATCGGTCCTTGACTGGCGACCCCCACGCACCTGCAGACAACTGCAAAGCTTCTTGGGGTTCACGAACTTCTACAGACAATTTATCCCGTCTTTTGCAAAAATTGCCAAACCTCTAACCGACCTCCTAAAAACAGGGAGCCCAGCAACAAAACCTCGCCCAGGACAGCCTCTACAGTGGGACCCAGCCTGCCAACACGCATTTGAGACACTGAAAGAAATGTGTGCAAAAGAACCGATCTTAAAGCACCCCAACCCCGAACAACCTTTCGTCATCGAAGCCGATGCCAGCGACATGGCAGTGGGGGCGGTCCTACTCCAAAAAAACAGCCAAGGGAACTTACAACCCTGTGCCTACACATCCCGCAAACTCACTGACACAGAGAGACGATGGGCAGCGTGGGAAAAGGAAGCGTTCGCAGTGAGGTGGGCGCTGTTAACGTGGCGACATCTGCTGGAAGGAAGCCAAACACCGTTTGAAGTTTGGACTGACCATAAAAATTTGGAGGCCCTCAAAACTCCAAGGAAGTTATCACCCAGACAGGTCCGGTGGGCCCAATACTTCAATCGTTTCAACTTCGAGCTAAAGCACATCCCAGGGGGGAAAAACTTTCTGGCCGACGCCCTCTCCCGAATGCCTCAATACAACAGTGAACGAGAGCAGGTGGTGAATGCCATCATCCCCTCCACCCAAGGAGCGGGCCAGATAACTACCAGACGGCAGCATCGTGATCAGCAGGGCCAACCAGTGAGTGACCTAACGACAAAGCTCAAGGCAGAAACATTGACGGACCCCTGGTTCCGAGACAATCAACATCTCTTGACAAAAAGGGATGACCTAGCCTGGAAAGGAACAAAACTTTACATCCCAGAGACGCTACGCACCCTGGTCCTTAAGAGGAGCCACGACGTTAAGCCAGCGGGACATTTTGGGTTCCTAAAGACTATGCATTTAGCACGGAGACAGTTTTGGTGGCCACACATGAGAAAAGACGTAGACAGTTATGTAAAAAGTTGTACCATCTGTGCCACGATGAAAACCCGACCAGGAAGACCCCCCGGACTGCTGCAGCCAGTAGCTGAACTGTCAAGGCCATGGGAGGAGATTGCTATGGACTTCATAGTCGAACTACCCAGGAGCGGCGGAAACACGGTGATCTGGACTGTAATAGACTTATTTTCCAAACAGGCACATTTCATACCCTGTAGCGGGCTACCCTCAGTCCTCCAATTGGCAAAGCTGTTTGTGAAACACATCTACCGCCTGCATGGAGTGCCCAGAAGAATCATCTCCGACCGAGGTGTCCAGTTCACAGCAAAATTTTAGAGAGAATTCCTACGATCCATAGGATCATCCCAAGGTCTCAGCTCAGCATTTCACCCAAGCACCAATGGGGGGGCGGAGAGACTGAATGCTATGATAGAGCAGTATTTGAGGTGCTACGTAAACTACCAACAGTCGAACTGGGCAGACCTCCTATCTTTTGCTGAGGTCGCGTACAACAATGCTATCCACAGTAGTACAGGACTAGCCCCATTCAAGGTAGTGAGCGGTATGGATTTTGTCCCCATGCCAGAGTATCCCAGGGACCCCCCTTCTTCCGTCAGCTTGAACGATTGGATGGCGATGTTAAGAGAATCCTGGGAGAACGTCAAGAAGGCATTAGACAAGGTGGCACAAGCTTATAAGAAGCAAGCAGATAAGCACCGAGCCCCTCAAAGACCGTTCCGAGTAGGAGAGAAGGTCTACCTCTCCACCAAGTATTTGAGACTCAAGCTTCCGACTAGGAAATTGGGCCCAAAATTCATAGGACCATTTCCTATAGTAAAATATCAACCCGGTCACGGTACAATTGCAGTTGCCCCGCTTACTAGGAAAGATACACCCCGTTTTTCACAGTAGTCTTCTGAAGCCTGTGGTGGGGTCAACTTTAAGGCCAGTGCCACGTGATCCCCCAGGGCCTTTGATCATTGGGGGCCAAACTCACTATGAAGTACAGCGAATTCTCGATTCAAGGTGGCACAGAGGCCGTCTCCAATACTTAGTTAAGTGGAAGGGTTACCCTTTGTCAGAAGCTTCCTGGGTGAAGAGCAACAACATCCAAGCTGACCGGCTTATAGCTAAGTTCCATGCAGATCACCCAGGCAAGGCGGGAGGGGGCAGAACACCTCCTCAGATGGGGTGACAGCACTAACCCTGTTGTTTCTCTTGCACAGGCCTCACTGAGAGAATGAAGGGAGAGGGGCCGGATGTCAGTGTTCCAATACTGACATAGAAGCAATGAGGAAAAAAGTTTGACATTTCACCTAGAAAAACTTTCGGTGAATTCAGTCTCCTGGGAGATGTATGGGAGGGGTGACATTCCTGTGTGCTGAAGAGACAGATAAGAGAGAGTGATCTGGAAGACAGCCAATGGAGAGCAGTTTCTGGGGAAAGAATAGGAGGGGTTTTGGATGGAGGGGCCAGTACTGTCTGCATGGTTGTCGGGCACGGATGCATCGCCCAATAAAGAGAATATTTCCTAAAGTTTGCTGCTTGGAAATTAACTTATTTCGAGGATGAAACCGAAACTCCTGACAGTTTGGACAGATCATCGCAATCTAATCTCCTTACAAACTCCCAGAAGATTGTCCCCCAAGCAAGTACGGTGGGCTCAATATTTTCAGCACCTTAATTTCACCCTAAAATATGTACCGGCCGGGAAAAATGTTCTAGCAGACGCACTGTCCCATATGCCACAGTATCATAGTAAGCAGGATGAGGTTGTGCAGGCTATGGTACCTACCACACAGATAGCGGAGGGAAGTCCAGCACTTGCTGGTTTATCATGTGGATGGGGGGACAAACTCAGGGCTGCCTTACTAACGGATGACTGGTTACCAGGGCACCGACAACTTTTTACGTTCAAAGATGGCCATGCCTGGAAAGACAACAGACTGTATATTTCCCAAACATTACATAATGAAGTGCTGCAACGCTGCCATAATAACAAAGCAGCGGGGCATTTCAGGTTCCTGAAAACCCTACATTTGACAAGGCGGCAGTTTTGGTGGCCGCACATGAGAACGGAGATAGAAGAGTATGTGAATAGTTGTTCCACCTGCGCTAAAGCGAAGCCAAGGCCGGGAAAACCTCTTGGACTATTGCAAACAGTGGCTACCCCTACAAGACCCTGGGAGGAGATAGCCATAGACTTTATAGTAGACTTACCACAAAGCAATGGCTATAATGTCATCTGGACTATTATAGAACTTTTTTTCTAAACAGACCCATTTTATCCCGTGTAGCGGGTTACCATCAGCCCACAGGTTGACCAAACTATTCATCCAACACGTTTATCGGCTACACGGGGTACGTCGTAGAATTATCTCGGATAGGGGAGTCCAGTTCACAGCATGGTTCTGGCGGGACTTTCTCCAAACGATAGGCTTGACACAAGGACTTAGCTCGGCGTTCCACCCTAGCACTAACGGTGCGGCTGAAAGAGCCAACGCAATGGTGGAACGCTACTTGAGGAGTTATGTGTCATATCAACAGAGTGACTGGTCGTTGTTACTACGGTTCGTGGAGGTGGCATATAATAATGCGGTACATCGCAGTACCGGCTGTACCCCGTTCCAAGTAGTGAATGGACACAACTTCATTACAATCCCTGAACTCGGAACTGTCCAGTCTGGGGGAGTACCCAGGAAGTGGGGAGAGAGAATAAGGGCAGTGTGGCCACACATTAGAAAAGCCTTGGACAAAGCCGCGGCTGAGTATAAGACCCAGGCTGATAAGAAAAGGGCCCCTATGAAACCTTTCAAAGTAGGAGACATGGTGTACCTCTCGACTAAGTACATCAAACTCCGAGTACCAAACCGGAAGCTAGGCCCAAAATATCTAGGGCCCTTTCCCATTAGCAAAATCATCAACCCGGTTATGGTGGTTCTAAAACTCCCGCCCTTATTAGGGAAAATCCACCCGGTATTTCACAGCAGCCTCCTGAAACCCGTAACCACCCTGAGGCCCACACCAACCCCACCTTCCCCAGTAACCGATGACTACCATGAGGTAGAGGATATATTATATTCCCGAATTCATAGAGGAAAGCTTCAGTATCTAGTCAGGTGGAAAGGCTATCAATTAGAAGAAGCCACCTGGGTGGCGGCAACTGACGTCACAGCTAACCGGCTTCTGCAGCAATTTCACAGAAGATACCCGTGGAAACCCTCGCCTAAAACTAACATGTCTACCTTATGTCTTCCAGAGGAGCACCTGGTGAAGGGGAGCCGCCTGTCGAGTCCAGCAGGCTCGACACTATGGGGACGGGAAGGAGCGAGGAGCGGGGGTGACGCTAGCGACTGCAAGACCACATCAAGAAAGTCACACGAGGGTGAAGGGAGCACTGGGTGTAAGTGGCACGGATGTAGGTGGCAGGGCGTCTGGGATAGGGTTACTCTACCGTAAAACTGTGAGTCGCTTCAGGATGAGGACGCTGGGAGCAAAGAAGGTGAAACCTTGCTACAGCTGACGAGCGGCTGCTCGAAGACGGGCGGGGTGGGGCGGAGAGGATAAAGAGCGTTACAAGGCGGATGCTTGTAACGCCAACTTTGAAAATGTTCTATGGCTCAGCGTTGTCTCGTAACTGATGAAGCATTAAACCAGCATTCAACTCCTTTTGATGTGTCCGGCTATGTTCTCTTGCTGTCTCCGTGCTGTGCAGGATAAGGAGCTGAGACCCTCCTTGCAGTCTTGGAGAAGAACAGCTCCATTGGTGATATCTGAGGTGTTCTTGTGAACAATAAACGTCTTTGATGGATCAGGATGCTGAAGGAGGGGTTGCCAGACCAAAAAAAAATACTTTTAACTCTTCAAATGCTGTCTGGTGTGTAGACGTCCAAGTAACCCTAACCCCTTTCTTTGTGAGTTGAGTAACCTTGTGCACAAACTGGGTAAAAATTTTCTATAAGCATTAGCAAAGCCCAGGAAACTCTGAACATCTTTGCCTGTGTGTGGGGCTTGCCACTTCAGTACAACCCTGACTTTCTGGGGCTCCATCTGTATACCGTTTGAGGAGATATGGTACTTCAAAATGTCCAGCTATTTCAGATCAAATACACATCTGGTTTGGCAAAGAGATGGTTGTCTCTGAGTCTAGTGAGGACTGTCCAGACATGTTTTGTGTGCTGGGCTTCATCTTCAGAATAAATCATAATGTAGAGGATAACAAATTTATCATGGAGATCAGAAAAAACTTGGTTCTTAAATCTGGAAACAACTGTCCCTGTGTTAACCAACCTGAAGCAGACTAGAGTGAATTCAAACTTGCCAAATCCAGTGTAGAAGGCAGTTAAGTATACATGGCTCTCTTTGATTCTAATCAGATTGTAAGTGATCTTCTACTGCAGATCTCTGATGTGAGACGCACTTTCCAGAATGTTAATATCCGGAAGGCAGCTGGGCCTGATGGAATTCTGGGACGAGTTGTCAGGGACTGTGCTGCAGAGCTAGCTGAAGTGTTCACGGATATTTTCAACCTATCCCTGTCGCAGTGCTGTATCCCTACCTGCCTGAAGACATCTATTATAGTACCAGTCCCTAAGCAGACAGTAGTGGTATCCCTTAATGATTATAGACCAGTAGATTTAGCATCTGTTGTCATAAAATGTTTTGAGAGGCTGGTGTTGAACTATATTAATGCTAGTCTTCCATCTACTTTGGACCCATGCCAATTTGCATATAGGGGTAACAGATCAACTGATGATGCTATGTCTCTTGTTGTCCATACTGTACTGAATCACTTGGAACAACAGGGGACATATGCAAGGCTGTTATTTGTGGATTATAGCTCTGCCTTTAACACCATTTTACCCAACAGGTTGTTTTTTAAAATGTCCAATTTGGGTATAAAACAGAGGATTTGCTTGTGGATAAGGGATTTTCTGACAGGTAGGTCACAGTCAGTAAGGATGGGATCTTACCATTCCTCTACTCTGATATTAAGCACAGGAGCCCCCCAGGGTTGTGTGCTAAACCCTTTCCTTTATTCCTTGTACATGCATGACTGCACCCCGCTATATAATACCAACACAATTATTAAATTTGCAGATGACACAACAATGGTGGGGCTCATTTGCCAAAGCGTGAATCAGCCTTGTTCCCTCCCTGGGGAAAACTGTGATTAATTAGAGGTGACTGGATCTTGTTTTCCATGGTGTATACTCTCAAAAAAAGAAAACCCGAAGTACAAAATCTAAGAAACATTTTTATTGTAAAAATAAAAAAACCTAGCTAATTACATCTTACCGGCAGTTTATCACTGAGATGGACAAAAGAGAAAGTAAATCAGGAAGTTAGAAAGAAAGAAAGAATGTAGACATGTGCAGTAGCTTCATAAAACACGGGACAGTCTTATCTCTTCTCTCTGATGAAGTCCTCTGGCAAACTACCGTAATGTTCAGAATGGAAGCTCAGCTGGCAAATACAAATAATGCAGTGACATCATTAATAAGAACAATGAGTCTGCTTACAGGAAGGAAGTACAAGGGCTGACATTGTGGTGTAATGAAAATAATCTCACACTTAACACCACAAAAACTAAAGAACTTATAATTGACTTCAGGAGGAAGAGAGATGTACATCTACCACTGTACATAAATGGTGAGGAGGTGGAGAGGGTGTGTAGTTTTAAATTTCTGGGCACTTATATCTCGGAGGACCTCTCATGGACTATGAATGCTAACATGCTTGTGAAGAAGGCACAGAAGAGGCTGTACTTCCTGAGAATGCTCAGGAAGATAAATCTATCTCAGCATCTACTTCTGTCCTACTATCGCAGCACCATTGAGAGTGTCCTGACATATGGCATTCTTGCATGGTATGGGAGTAGTTCTGTAGTGGACAAAAAAGCTCTACAGAGAATCATTAAAACTGCCCAGAATATTATCGGACTCCAGCTACCAGCCCTGGACAACATCTTCGAATCTCGCTGTTTGAGGAAGTTGCATAACATTCTCAGAGACTCTTCCCATCCTGCTTACAATCTTTTTGGACTGTTGCCTTGTGGCAGAAGATACAGAACAATTAAAACTCGGATCACACGTTTTCTGAATAGTTTTTATTCCAGAGCTATAATTGCACTCAACAATGAACTAAAGGGCCACCATCAGTGAGCTGTTGGACAGTATTACTTGGTCTGTTGTGTGGATGTTTGGGTGGTTTAGGGGTGGGGAATTGTGGTGGGTGGGAGTGTGTTTGGGGATTATGTGTGTGGGACCTGGTCTTTGGGTGTCAAGTAAATTTTGTTTACTTTATGACAATTGTGGTGTTAATGTTTTATCTCAGAGATCGGCAAACCGTTGCTGAGTAAACAATATCAACACATGGCCTTAATCTCATCAGGACAGTAAGACAGGATATCTGGCAGAAACCCTAAACCTTATCTCAAATATGCAGGACCCTCACGTAAGCATTGTCTGTTACAGGAAGGACATGAGGGGAACACGAGGGGTCCACGTGAAAATCATGAGCTTTCTTTAGCCAATAAGAATGAGTAAATGTTTTGCCATACAGTTGTAAAATGACAATAAAAGGGAGCCTTCTGGATGGAGTCAGGGTGCCTTCACCAAGGTACCTTTCACCAAGGTGCCTTCCCACCAAGGCGCCCTCCCACCAAAGGGGCCTTCCCATGAACCATCGTTCCTGCCTACGTGTCTTTGTTCATCGAATCAACAACAATAAAGTTTATTTATTTATTATTTATTTAAGTGTAAGGTCTGACAATACGCTTAAGCCATAGTGAGCCAAAGAAGGACTTAAACAGAGGCTTGAGAAAGAATTCAGCATTTAATCTTTGATCAAAGTTTAAAGACTGGGTCAGCAGTTCCAAACACATACAAAAAGGACATGCAAGGAAAGCCACACACTCGGGGAATGCGTGACTCCTTTTTATACTATTAAAACATCAGTTAAACCCCCAATTTTGGCCTCCTAATTAGGTTTGTGTATTCCTTATTGCCCTGCAAAAGGATAGAAGCCTCCCAATTAGCGTTATCAGTGTTATCTCTTCCTTGAGTATTCCTTTGTTCTCACAATTAGCCATTTGGCCCCCTGGTGTTGCAGGGAAAGGACAGATCAAAGGTGTAAGTTTTAGGGCTGTAGGAGTAAATTGTATGCAACTCCAACCCCAAGATACCTGTGTGTGAGCCTCATTCAATCCTTGGTGAGCCCCTCCTGTGAGCTCTTGCAGGAGGGACTGTTGTTTCCATGGTCCTGGGGTTTGCTGTCTGGGCAGTTAGCAGTAGAGGAGCTGATGGGATGCTCGTCTCCTCTCTTGGGTGGTTTTGAAAGTCAGTCCTTGACCATGTGTCCAGGTTCTCCACAGCAAAAACAGAGAGCTAATTCCCTGAATCTCTACCATTCTTCCATGGCTGGGGCTTGCCTGGCTGCTCCAATTTGCATTGGTTCTTCCCTGTCTTGATCAGAAGCAGCTGGGGTGCATGGAGACAGGAGCAAGTAGCTGAGAAGGCGGCAGGTAGTGATGGTTGGAGAGAGCTCTCATTTCTGTGAAACATGATTCAATTTTTTATGCAGGCTATGTAAATTTCATCCAGTGTACAGGGAGCCCCTTGCCTGATGAGTTTGTTTGCAATCTAGCTGCTCAAGCCATGTCTGAACTGGTGCAATCAGGAATGGCTCATTCCAATCCAAATCAGTGGAAAGTGGTTTGAATTCTTCAGTGTAGGATCTTACTGTGCTGTTGCCTTGTCGTAGCTGGCAAAGTTGTTTAGTGATGGTTTCTTCTTGTATGGGGTCACTGAAATGTTGTCTGAATCTGGTGAGGAAGTTCAGGAAGTTATCCAGGATCATGTCATTACACTCAATAAGAGGAAGCAACCATCTGTGGGCTGAAGCTTTCAGGAGGCTGAGAATGAAAGAGACCTACAATTTGTCTGTTGGAAACTCTCCTAGTTGGGTGCTGATAAAAATATCGCACTGAGAAAGGGATGTTTCCAAGCCTTCTTGGCATCTGTGGCAGGGGTGAAATTCACGTATCTTCCCTACTGGTTTGCAAATGTGCACATGCCGTCATCTGCACATGCACAAAGCCTTCTGTGCATGCGCAGAGGCTTAAAATCATCACAAAAAAGCGACATCATGATGTCTGCGTGGGTGGGCAGAGTTTCCCACAGCCGCCGCTACCGGTTCACCGGAGCTGGATAGAACCAGCTGAATTTCACCCCTGGTCTGCAGATGCTGTCCATCTCTGAATTGTCTGCCGTCATTCCAGCTTGTGGATCTGATGCCATGCTGTGGTCCTGTTGTAGTCCCTGAAGATTTTTGTGAGTAGATCAATGTCAGGTGCAAGAAATCAGGAGCCAGGACAGAGTTCAAAAGTACTACAAGTTTATTTCATCCTACCTATACATAAGAATCTGATCTACTAATGATCAAGGCAAATTGTCACAAGATAAGAGGCAACAGACTTCAAGGCGGGCTGGACTTAGGTCTCTTACAGGGAGATAAAGACTCCCAAATGATGATGTGTCTGACCCCACCCTTGGGCTCAGCCTGATCATCTCCTACAACTAGGAAAACCACCTCACCCCACTGGTTTCCCCAGCAGGGTTGCAAGAAATCTTTGCCCCTTTCCTCACAATGCTGTACTGGATTGACATCCTCTGCGAAGCTCAATTGCTCAGACTTCCCAAACCCTGGCAGAAGGCAACATTTCTTCATACCTCACTTCCTCCTCTCTGGCCACCTGTGTTAGCTGGAAAAGCCAGCTGTCTGTTTAGCCTGGTATGCCTACGCCCAAACAGATTCTGAGCTGGAAAAGCAGATTAAAATTTCTATTTATGTACATAAATACAGAGGGTACTTCACTGGCCACTCAACCAAAACAGGAGTAGCTTAAAAAGGTGGAGACTTTATATATCGTTCAAACATATTGGGTTTGGAGTGAGTTCTTTCATTGGTTATAGTCATTTGACACATCTCTGACACGTATATGTGCAGTAGCTCTAGCACAGGGGTGTCAAACTCAATTTCATTGAGGGCCACATCAGCATTATGGTTGCCTTCAAAGGGCCAGTTGCATGTAAGGCTATGATGACTCACAGCTGCCAGGTGGGCATGGCTGGGTAGGCATGGCTGGGTGGTCACAGCCGGGTCACTGCAACTAGGTCATGGCCGGCTTGATGCTGCTCACTGGGTGCAGCTGACTCAGAATGGCAGTTTCCTCTGAGTCCAACTTCTGCCTTGACAGATCTCTGGAGAGCAAGAGGAGGTGGCAGGGGAGCAGTACTCCCTGGTCCTGCACGAGGGAGGTTGGCCCTTATTGAAAGGGAATCCCCATTTCCAATCGTGTGTGGTAAGGATGCTGGCTTGTTGGGGGAACCTTCCCTCATGCAGCTCCCGTACCACCCCCTCCTCCTCTCCAGAGATCTGTCAAGGCAGAAGTCCTCTGCACTTCCACATGCAGCATCATCATCCTCCACCTCCTGTGGGGGGCCAGGCAAGGCTGGGAGGGGGGATCCAGAAGTCTCCAACAGAAGAAGGAAAGATCAGGGCAAGCGCCAACGCCTCATCCACCAGAGGAGTCTCGCTGTCCCTCTCAGGCCATGCGGAGGACTCCCAGATGGCGGTGCGGGCTGCCCAAAGGGCAAGTGCCCAGGCTGGTCCTCAAGCTCCTGGGGCACCAGGATCCCACAGCCCAGCCCCACTTTCCTGAGGGGGTGCCCGGACACACTAAACCTCCTCAAGGCTGCTGCTGCTGTGCTCGCTTTCCTTGGCCAGGTTGCTCATGGTGGGTATGGGAAGGGAAAGTGCATGGGTCAGAGGGAGGCCCACTCCCTCTCCATGCGAGGAGACCTGGCTTTGTAAGCAAAGCATCCTCAGTGATAGGATGGGAGACCACCAGGAGAGGTCAGGAGGAGGAGGCAAGGGGATGGTGAAAGGGCAGCAGAGCTGCTGGTGGCCAAGTGCTAAGGCAGGACTTCCCTCAGACCCTCCCTCCCTCACTCTCCTTCCTTCCTTCCTCCCTCCCTCCCTCCTTCCCTCCCTCACCAAAGAAGTTATGAGGGGAGGGGGAGAGAGTGGCAGTGCTGCCTGTGGCCATGGCTTTCCCATGCAGGGGTGGGGGGCAGGAGGCAGGGCAGGGAAAAGGGGACGTCCCTGAGAAAGGGAAGCACTCGCGGGCTGCGGGGCCAGCAGGGAGGCCAGGCCAGTGAGCAAGCCATGGAGGTGGCTGGTGCGGCACTGCTGCTGGGACTCTACTATACACTGACCACATTCCAGCATCAGGTGGCCACCACGAAGTTGTAGATCAGCACATAGTAGAGTCCCAGCAGCAGCACCACACCCACCACCAGCGCCTCCACCACCTCCATGTCCCATTCACCAGCCCGGCCTCCCCACTTGAATTTGACACATCTGCTCTAGCATGTAACAGCCCATAATTTCTTATTATGATCTTGTTAATACTCATCTAAATTTTCAGGAGTTGTAGTTTTCACATTATAATGAGTTTGCAGAGCACAAAAGTTCAAGTCAGTGTCCTTGAGGCTGGTTTGAACCAGTTCTTATTGTACTGTACATTCCTCATTCACAGTTTGCTTTGTTACTTCAAAAACATCCTAATCTACTAAAAACATTAATGAAAGAATCTCATTACTGAAAACATTAATCAAGCCCCCCACCCCACATGCTGCTTCCATCACCTGGTCTAGCCTGCTGCAACCACAGCCCCTCTCTTTGCCCCAAAGCAAGATAAATATTTGAACCATTGTACCATATCTTTAAAAAATCCTGGCACACCAGGGAACTACCAGAGGATTAGGAAAGACCTGATGTGGTTCCCATCTTCAAAAAAGGAAAAAAAATAGATCCAGGAAACAATAGACAGATCAGCCTAACATCAATACCTGGGAAGCTACTGGGGGGAAAAAACAGATCTGTGAACAACTGGAAACAAATAAAGTTATAACTAGTAGCCAGCAAAAGCTTATTAAAAACAGATCAGATTCTTTGACAGAGTGACTAATTCAGTAGACCAGCGAAATGCTGTGGACATAGTATACTTAGACTTCAGCAAGGCATTCGACAAAGTAGACCACAACCTACTTCTTGGTAAACTACAAAAATGTGGGATAGACAGCATCACCAGCAGACAGATTTGTAACTGGCTGACAAACCATACTCAGCAAGCAGTCCTTTATTATATTTTATTTATACATTTTTCTTTAATATACATAAGTACTCAGAAAAAAGATGAGAAATCAGAAGGAGTGGTGGTGGAGACAAATCAAAATAAGCTACAAGTGGATAAAAATACTGAAGAGATAGCAACCATAAGTATAATGAATCAAATAGAAAACTCTGTAAGAGTTTACAAAAGAACAGAGGGAAAAAAAGAGTTCCCAAAAAACATGAGAAGAATATGGTGACAGTATTAAGAAAAAAAAAAGTAGAAAGTAGAAACTGGGAAAATAGCTATATACATATTGAAATACAATAGAATTTTTTATAACTATAAGCATATTAAGGATAGAAGGTGGAAGACTATGATTAGACATACTTGATTGTATTATCATTAACAGTGTGTAAAAAATATATTGAAGCTGATAGCGTTTAAGAACTATGGATTTAGGGGACTTGGAGACATAATATTGGAATTGATCAAACCTTATTAATAATTGGCCTTACTGGCACTCTGAGATAATTTGGATATTGAAATTTTGGTGGCATATGGAATAATTTTCAATATGTTGAACTAGTGGCGACACAACAAGGGACAACAAATACATTGTATAAAGATAAATAGAATTTATTGCAATTACAATATGTATGTCAAGATTAGAAATTGGAAGACTATGATTTTGTATATTTAATTGTATTATTACTGTAAGCACTGTGTAAAAAATACGTTGACCCAATCAATACACTATGCACAAAATATGTAAGGAAAATTATAAATAAAACTTTACAAATATTATTCACTTATACCTAGTAATAATCTTCCAACTTCTAATTTCTACCTCTATTGTCTAACCATTGATAAAACAAATTCCATGTTAAAAAATATTCCGTGTCTTCTTTGTCCTTTATCTTTAATGTTAACCTAACCATTTCTGCACAGTCTACCGTGTTTCCTCGAAAATAAGACCCTGTCTTATATTTTTTTGAACCCTGAAATAAGTGCTTGGCTTTATTGTCATGCACTCAAAAGCCTGATTGGGCTTATTATCAGGGGATGTCTTATTTTGGGGGAAACAGGGTAGTATTTCTCTAATTATATTTTCATCTGTAGGAGTTTCCTCATTCTTCCAATACTGTTCAAATACAATTCTTGCTGCTGTCAAGACATGTAGAGCTGCCACCGAAGATGTTAAGAGACAGAAAGGACTTTGGATTTCTGGTGAATGAGTTGAAGAAACAGCAAATTCAATTTAGATGGGATGCTCCAGTTGGCATAATATTGAGGTATCAAGGAGAAAGATAGCGATTAAATACTGTTTTAAAAGCCGAGGAATTCTATTTCAATGTTCTAAAAACTGGTGCAGCATCTCCACGCGCACCTTCATCTTTATGTGTAGAGGAGAGTGATAAAGAGAAGGAATTTGAACAAGAGTCTGAGGAACAGCGGAAGCAAACGTATGCAGAGGTGGCGGAAACTCAAGGAGCAACAGGAGGGGGGTTTCTGGGTGAACCATTGATAGATTTCCCCCTGGAGATTACAAGTGGATCACCTAAGAATACAAGACAGGTAGCATTGGACCTTGAACTGAAATTGCATGAACCAAAAGATCAACATATAACCAGAGCAGCTTACAAGCAACTTCAAGAGAAGCAACAGCAGCAGAGGTCCTTGCCACTACAAGATAAGAATGGAGTTAATAGTAAACCACAGAAATCCGAAGCAATGGGAGGAGCCAGGCTGAAGACCACTACTTTGGAACAGGAACTTCAGCAAATGCTCTTAAGGCTTCAAAAGACCACAAATGACAATTAAATTTTTATCCTGGAACGTGAATGGATTAAATTCACCACAGGAGAGAAGAAAAAGATTTCACTATTTGAAACAATTTAATAATGATGTTATTTGTTTGCAAGAAACTCATATTAGTTTACAAGACCAAAAATACTTGATAAACTCTAAATTAGGAGCACAATTTATAGCATCAGATGCAGAGAAAAAGAATGGCATTGTGATTTATGTAAATAAAAGAATACCAACCAAAATAAGAGAGGCAGATGATTGTGGAATATATTTGGCGATTGAATTAAATACACAAAATGGACCAATTCTGATGATTGGAATTTATGCCCCCAACCAACAACAAGAAAATTTTTATAAATTATTATATTCTAAAATATTGCAATGGGATTATAGATCTATTTTACTTATGGGAGATTGGAATGGAGTAATAGACATTAAAAAAGATAAGAAGAGTCTGGCAAAATCATCAACACGTGCTAAACTACCACAAATATTTTTTGATATGAAAGAAGATTTGGAATTGAAAGATATATGGCGAGAGCAAAATCCAAGAGAATTGGACTTTACTTTTTTCTCAGATAGACATTGATCCTTCTCTAGGATTGACTTTATATTAGTCACAGCTGATTTACTTTCCAGGACAAAGAGAACAAAGATATTCCTGAGGACTCTAACTGATTATAGTCCAGTGTGGATAGAAATAGAAATGGGAAAGAATGAGAGAAGATCGTGGAGAGTAAATGAAAATTTGTTTAGATATGAAAAGAATGTAAATGAACTTAAAAAACAAATGAAATAATTTTTTGAAATTAACTTGAATAAGGGTACCTCTATTGAAATCGTTTGGGATGTGAGTAAGGCCTATATGAGGTGGGTACTAATACATATGAACTCTAGACATAAATTGAATCAGCAAAGAAAAAGATTAGAAATGGAAGAAGAGATAAAGAAAAAAGAACAACTACTTATAAAAAATCCGACAGACAAAAAATTACAAGAAATTATAAAACTTTTGAAAGACCAATTTCAAATGCTTATAGCAGAACAAACAGCAACTAACCTACAATTTGCAAAACATAATACATTTTGTAATGCTAATAAACCGGGTAGGTGGTTGGCTTATGCATTGAGGAAACAGCGGAGTTCTCGAGTCATTGGTGGAATTGAGTATGGAGGGAAGGAAGTTTTTCAACAAAGCCTAATTAAAGAAGCCTTTTTAGATTATTATACAAAACTATATGCCAAAGATGATATACAGAATGAACTTATAGATAAATACCTAGAAGAAGGGAGAGTTACGAAAATTGTTAAGGAGCAAAAGGAAAGAATGAATCAGTTAATAACAGCCGAGGAGATTATTATTGCAATTAAACAACTGAAAACAGCTAAAGCTCCAGGGACGGATGGCTTAACGGCGGTGTATTACAAAACCTTACAAGCAGAAATGATTGAACATCTTAGAGACTTATTTTGTAGTATACAAAAAGGGGGTAAAATACCCCCTTCATGGAAAGCAGCCTTTGTATCATTGATACCAAAAGAAGAAACAGGTTGTACAAAACCGGAAAATTTTAGACCAATATCTCTCCTGAATACGGGTTATACAATTTTTGCAAAAGTATTAGCCAACAGGTTAATGCCAGTTATGCAAGAGGTGATTCATCATGATCAAGCAGGATTTATAGAAGGCAGATATATGAAGGATAACGTGAGGCAAATTATAGATTTATTGGAATATCTTGAGAAGAGTAAACAGATCCCTGCAGTGCTGGTGTTTTTGGATGCGGAGAAGGCCTTTGATTCAGTTAATTGGAACTTTCTATTAAAGACTTTAACAAAGATGGGCTTTGGGGAATAGTTTGTGCAAGCGGTTACAGCAATCTACCAAGATCAAACAGCACAGATTATCATTAATGGAAGTCTAACTACAAACTTTAGTATAGAAAAAAGGACAAGACAAGGTTGCCCACTATCCCCACTGTTGTTTATCTTAACTTTAGAAGTCTTGTTGAACAAAATACGGGACTCGAGTATTTTGAATGGAATAGTTATAAGGCAAGAGGATTACAGAATAAGGGCATTTGCAGATGATCTGGTTGTTACCCTAACACGGCCTATGGAATCGGTAATCCAGATGAAAGACATTATAGAAGAATATGGCATGGTATCAGGATTCAGACTGAATCAGAAAAAAAACAAGATGATAGTTAAAAATGTGACAGAAGCTCAAAAGAAGGAAATTGAAAGGAAGGCAGGCTTTGAAATAGTAGCAAAGGTGAAATATCTAGGAGTTCAAGTTGCAGCTTCAAATACAAAACTTTTTAAAAATAATTATGAGGTGTTGTGGCAAAAGGTACAAAGAGACATGGAAACTTGGAAAAAACTGCAACTATCTTTACTTGGAAGAATAGCAGCAGTTAAGATGAACGTTCTACCTAGATTCTTATTTTTGTTTCAAATGATTCCGGTGCTTAAAAATGATAAACTTCTGATTGAATGGCAAAAAGGAGTGAATAAGTTTGTTTGGAATGAGAAAAAGCCAAGAGTTAAACTGAAAATTATGCAAGATGTTCGTGAAAGGGGTGGCCTTAAAGTTCCAAACCTACGATTGTACTATGAAGCAGCAGCTTTGACGCAAGCGAGTGACTGGTTTGGAATGACAAAGACTGGAATATTGAATATAGAAGGCCATGACTTGGAATATGGCTGGCATGCATATCTATTTTATGAAAATAAGGTTGATAAAGTATTCAAGAGCCATACACTTAGAAACTCTTTGATGAGAGTATGGAAGAAGCACCATCTTAAATTGGATTACAAAATACCGTTGTGGTTGGATCTTGGTCATATTACATGGAATATAAATATAAAGTCACTCGGGGATTTTATACAAAGAGATACTTTTCAGTGATGGGGTAGATTACAATTAAAGACATTAAATACACTGTTGGAAGAAGGGATTATTTTAACTTGGTTACAGTATAATCAACTTCAATTGAGATGGAGGGAAGATCAAAAAACTAGTTTAATGTTGCATGAAGAGGACTTGGTAAGACAGAAAAAAGATAAAGGCCAAATGCATATTAAGAGGGTTTATAATGTTTTGCTAGAAACAGACTCTGAAAATGAATTGGTTAAAGATTGCATGATAAAGTGGGCGCAAAATTTTGCAGAACCAGTTATGATGGAAACATGGGAAAAAATATGGGTCCAGAATGTTAAATTCACACAGTCACAGAACCTGAGGGAAAATTTTTATAAAATGTTTTATAGGTGGCATCTAGATCCCAAGAAATTATCGTGCATGTATCCTAATGTTCAGGCAAAATGTTGGAGATGTGATTGCTTAGATCAGTGTTTCCCAAACTTGGCTATTTTAAGGTGCATGGACTTCAACTCCAAGAATTCCCCAGACAGTATGGCTGGTTGAGGAATGCTGGGAGTTGAAGTCCATACATCTTCAAAGGGTCAAGTTTGGGAAACACTGGCTTAGATGCTCCATACTATCATATATGGTGGACTTGCAAGAAAGAGAAGGCTTTTTGGATTAAAATATGGTGGGTTATGCAAAATGTTTTGAAGAAAAAACTGCAATTTTCTCCTCAATTGTTTTTATTGGGCATAGTTAAGGATTCCTCAGTGATTGAGACAAAAATGATATTATATATGATTACAGCAGCTAGATTATTGATTGGCCAATATTGGAAAAAAGATTTTATGCCTACTATAGAAGAATGGACTTTGAAGGTGGCCAGTTTTGCAGAAATGGTAAAAATATCAGCATATTTAAAAGACCGGACCCAAGAAACTTACATGTTGGAATGGAAGAAATGGATAGATTATGCACAGAACAAATACCAAACAAGGAAATACCAGATAGCTTTCAGTTGAATGTTAAGATGTATAAATTTATAGTGTAGACAGGGGTTAGAGTTATAGGAGGGTAGTATATGATATGGTATGATTTGGATTTCACCTTGGGGAAGTCGTGGGGGGGGGGAGGAAGTGGGGGGGGTTAGGGGAAGTTGGGGAAAAATTTGTATTTGTAAAACTTTTTCAATAAAAAAAAGACATGTAGTATTAAATATATGTTCCCTTTGTCATATTTTTTTGGTATTATACCTAGCAAAACTATTTCTGGCTTTAAATATATGTGTTGCTTTAACATTTTCTCTAACCATGTATGTATTTTTGTCCAAATTTTTTTTTGCCTTTGGGCATGTCCACTACATATGGTAGTAGGAGCCTAGTATCTGATTACATTTCCAACATTTGGCGGACATGTGTTGTTTTTTTTAAATTTGATTTATATGCCGCCCTTCTCCGGAGACTCAGGGCAGCTTACAATGCGTTAAGCAATAGCTTTCATACTTTTGTATATTTATATTTATACAAAGTCAGCTTATTGCCCCCAACAAACTGGGTCCTCAATTTACCCACCTTATAAAGGATGGAAGGCTGAGTCGACCTTGAGCCTGGCTGGGATTGAACTCGCAAGTAATTGCAGGCAGATGGATCTTAAATGTTGCCTTTGTAGGAGGCATTACTCCCTTACGCTACACAGGCTCTTGTAAAAATATCTTTGAAAGATATTTTTAAATATCTTTGCTAGCCTTGTCGGTGGCAAATGCCACCTGTAAAACATTTTATACACATTTTCCTTATAGGTACTTGCCATTGTCAATTTATGATTTCTAACCCAAAGTTTTTGCCATTTATCTAATTCTGTAGTATATCCAAAGATTTTTGCTGGTGGGAATAGCCAACACCCCAGAAGACAAGCTCAAGGTCCAAAAAGATCTTGACACACTTGAACAATGGGCCCTAACCAACAACATGAAATTTAATGTTGAGAAAAGCAAGGTTTTACATTTAGGCAGGAAA
Source organism: Coluber constrictor foxii (assembly GCA_038048745.1). NCBI lineage: Eukaryota > Metazoa > Chordata > Lepidosauria > Squamata > Colubridae > Coluber > Coluber constrictor. The sequence continues at coordinate 47,598,720 of CM075966.1, forward strand.
AACCAAAGTGTTCTGCCCCAGCTACGGACCCCAAAGAACACAACAAACACAAACTCTATACAAAGCTTATTTTTCTCAAATAACTCAGTCTTTTTCAACCAAAGGCTGTTAATAAACTGTTTTAACAGCCTACCAGAATTCTAAGATAAGGTAATCACAGTCTTACTAGAGTTGGCAGAAAGCCCAGAAGCAATTTTGCAGAGAATCCAGACATAAAGGAGAGTGAACTAAAGTTGTTCCCTACAGTTTGCTGTAAGCGGCGTTCCTCCTTAAATAGGCTAAGGGAATGGCCAATTAGCCCCAAGCCTTACTCTTGAGGAAACCTCCTCCTGAGGAGCCACTCCTGCCTTTTGGCAGCTCTATGCACCCGTGCATTGAGAAGAGGCTCCTCCTCTTCGTCCTCTTCACTTAAAGAAGCTTCTGGAGGTTCTGAAGGCCCTGGCTGAATCCCTGCCTCTGGCACCACATCTTCTCCAGCCTCCTCACTGTCCGACTCGAGCGCCAGCTGCACAGGCTGCTGGCACAGCACCACACCAGCCTCCTTGCTGTCGGAATCAGCTACAATTTGCACAGGCCACTGACGGGCCACAACACAAAAGTACAAGTACAAATTAGGTGAAACCTCTCTCAAAAATGATAACCGCGAGAGGGACCTCGGCGTCCTACTGGATGATCACTTAATCATGAGCCAGCAGTGTGCAGCCGCCACCAAAAAAGCTAATACAATCCTTGGTTGTATAAAGCAAGGCATAGAATCAAAATCACGTGAAGTATTAGTTCTGCTTTATAAATCCTTAGTAAGACCACACCCGGAATACTGCATCCAGTTTTGGTCGCCACATTACAAAAAAGATGAGACTTTGGAAAAAGTGCAAAGAAGAGTAACTACGATTTTAAGGGCCACAGAAAAGAATTGCCTGCCCAATCCTGCAGCAGAATGTTTGTGTGTGAACATATGAAGAACGGTTGCAGGAATTGGGTATGGCCAGTCTAGAGAAAATGACTAGGGATGACATGATAGCAGTATTCCAGTATTTGAGAGGCTGCCACAAAGAAGAGGGGGTCAACATATTTTCCAAAGCACCAGAAGGCAAGGCAAGAAACAATGGATGGAAATTAATCAAGGAGAGAAGCAACCTGGAATTAAGGACAAACTTCCTAACAGTGAGGACAATTAACCTGTTGATAGAAGAAACAGCAACTCACCCCTCCCCCAACAAGTAGGAAAATAAAACATAACAAAGAATAATCATTTCTGCAGAAAACCAAGCCCTTAGCACAAAAGCCTCGGAATAAAAGTCCTTCAGAAAGAAAAAAACCATTAAATACTCAAGCTGAACAGAATAGCCCCAGACGAGCCGGTAAGAGCTTAACAAGATACAATGTAACAGAAAAGTAAACTGTCAAACCACAGGAATGCAGCCGGAAATGGCCCTTTCGCTTTCAGCTAAGGCTATCACTATCGACAGAATTAATACAAATAGGCACACAGAAACTTACCGGCTTTACATCTCCACCTCCTCCCAGCTGCTAGGATTAACCTCTTCCTCCTTAAATGACCAAGCCCAAAGACATTACCCCATCAAAAGGCATGCCATCAGACCCCATTGAAATATCTGAATCTCAAAAGCTAGAAAGAGTATAAAAACACCAGTAACTAGTCTGGAACCCCAACACTGTGTCACGACACTCTTTTGGCTTCCAAAAAAAGGTTCCACTTTCTGGCAGCTTGCTTCCGCATCCATTTTTTTCTTAGCGCTGACGACATTGTCCCAGCTGGAAAACAAACCGGAGAACTTTCTTCTCACAATTTGGCAACCATGAAGGGACTCCCAGCCAAGCCAGCTACTGGACGGGGCCTAGAGTGCCACTACACTGCTGGCAACAGACCCTTTTCATCTGTGGGTAAGCCCCATGGACCCTGCCCGAGTGGCACATGGTAGTAAAGGGAGTCTTTGAGTTTTGCACTCAATAACTGCCTGAAAGTGGGTACTGCTAAATTATAGCTTTGGGAATTTTGGGGAGTGAAAGGACGTGTGTGTGCATGAGAGAGAGAGTGCCAGGAGCTGCCTCCTCTGACTACAGCTGGATCCTGCTCCCTCCATGCCATTCCTAGCCACCCCCAGCCTGCTGCTAGCTCCTCCAAGCAGTGACCGACAGATCCGGGAAAGCAAGGAGGTTTGGCTGGAGCGTGGGACCTTCTGCAAGGAGACAGTGAGAGCCAAGTGGGCAATGGTTGAGAAGGTGTGGAAACCAGAAGGGAACCCCAGCAAGGTCCAGTAACCCAAGCCCAGTCCCAGGAGATGTCTGTACTCACTGCTAAGAAGAGCAGCAGGTCCTCCTAGATTCTCCTGGGTCTGAAAACCATGTGACAGGGTAGACCAGGGAAGGAGGTGCACATACTCACTGCAAGGGGAGCAGCAGGTCGTCCCGGACACGCCCCCCCCCTTTTTTTGTGATGGGTCTGAAAACCATAGCAGGAGTTCCCAGGAAAGGAGGTGCCCTGTAGCTGGTTTAGCTTAGTTAGAAGTGTGTCTGGAATGATGGCATTGAATGCTGAACTAAAGTCTACAAAGAGGACCCTTGCATATGTCTTTGGAGATTCAAGATGTTGTAGGATGTAGCGCAGAGCCATATTAACAGCATCATCTGTCGATCTATTTGCTCGGTATGCAAATTGCAAGGGGTCTAACAGCGGATCCATGATGGTTTTCAAGTGGGACAGCACTAGCCTTTCAAAGGTTTTCATAACTACAGATGTTAGAGCAACTGGTCTGTAGTCATTCAGTTCCTTGATGGTGGGCTTCTTCGGCACTGGGATGATAGTAGAGCGTTTGAAGCAAGAAGGAAAATAGCACATCTCTAGTGATTTATTGAAGATACGGGTGAAGATGGGGGCTAATTGGTCAGCAGAGACTTTTAAGCAAGGAGGAGTTATCTTGTCTGGGCCTGGAGCTTTTCCTGGCTTTTGTCTGTGAAATAGGTCTTGCACTTCCTTTTCTGTGATTACTAGGGGTTGTGAACCCTGTTAGGTTGTAGCTTGTAGCTTACCCTAACTTGTTGGTCAGGCAATATATCTGTTCCTTTAAGAACAACTGAGCCATGTAATCAGGGCTTGCTGAACCATGTAATTAGGCTATGGTGTTTAAATAGCAGCACAGAGAAGCGTTCTTTCTTCCTGCTGATTCTCGCTGTTTTCTCTGTTGTGCTATGTACTACTTTGATTGTTAGATAATCCGTGGAGGCACTGGACTGGGCTGTTATTGGACTCCACGTTATCTGGTACTGTATACCAAAAGCTTACTGAAGTCTGTTTACTTTAGTAAAAGAAGATAGTATTGCTGGACTGATATTACTGGTTATGGCCCTGGACCGATTTAACTAGACCGAGACTGTTTATCACTTTGTATATAAACTATTTTTCACCCGAGCTGCACGTTACTCTCCTTCCCTGTGTGTTTTTGCTCTGCTCGTTGCAAAAGCAACACACACTTGCACACACACCCTAACAAACCCAATGGCATGGGGTCAGTTGTAGGTGGCTTGGCTGTTGTTGGTGTGTCTGAGATAGGGGTTGTGGAGATAGGTGGCTGTAGTTTCCTTTCAAACCTGCAGTAAAACACATTCAGGTCATCTGCCAGTTGCTGATTTCCTTCAGCCTGGGAAGGACGTTCCACATGTTTGCTGTTTCATTTGTTGAGAACTGATTCTTTAGCTTTTCAGAGTAGCTTCTTTTTGCTGCTCTGATCTCTCTTGTTAATACATTTCTGGCCTGATTGTACAGCATTTTATCACCTTTTCTGTAGGCTTCCTCTTTGGAACAACGTAGCTGCTTAAGTTTAGCTGTGAACCAAGTTTTGTTGTTACTGTATATTCGCAAGTTCCTGGTGGGTACACATAGGTCTTCACAGAAGCTGACATATGATGTTACAGTCTCTGTAAGTTCATTTGAGTAAAAAGATAGTGCTCAGTTTTTTTTCCCAGCCTCTCTGGTGGACAGCCCCAAGGTAGGAGAGTAGCAATGTGATGGCGGAGGGGATGGCACCAGCAGTGGACGTGGGGACTGTGGCAGTAGAAACTCCCCCGGTGGAGGAGGTGGCCATGCCAGAGGCCACAGGGGACACTGCCTTGGTGGTTGTGAGGCCAAAGGAGCGTGAGGTCCATCAAGTGGCCCAGCCGGCAGAGGGTCGAATGGAGGTCATGCAGGAGCCGGGGTCCCTAGGGGAGTGATGGCATAGTTCATCTGTGACAGGGGGCCACGGTCTGAAGTTACCAACACCTCCCCCCTCCGGAGCATGTCTGACTGAGTGGTGGGAGAGACGTCTGATTGGCAATAAGAAAGGGGAGTGGAGCTACTCAACCACGCCTGGTAACTACACCATGGACGTGCTGCGGGAGCGGTTCGGGGAAACAAGTTTCTGGGATGCTCCCTCTTGGCAGCCATGGGAGTTGGGTTCAGACACAGCTTGGCAGCCGCAGCAGCCAGGGACCCTGCCGGCTCTGCCCTTACAGACCCACTTCCATTTAGCAAGCCCAAAATGTCACCTTAACATGGAGCAAGGGGCCCTTGCAAGTGGGGGCAGAGTTCTTTGCTGGGAGGGGGGGGTGACAGCAGGAGACACCAGGGCCACTGATGCCCAGGGCTAGAGAGCAGGGCCAGGGGCCTCTCAGGCAGCTAGGAGGGGCCTGGATGCTGGGCCACCAGGGCTGTGACGTTTTGGCCCTAGCAGGTGCCGTGGACCCTGCTGCCATTACAGACGTCGTTCGATGGAAACCCAGACTGCTTGGCTCTGTTTCTGAGTCAGGCCATCAGCCACCTAGACCAATATGCTCAGTTCTACCCATCACAGTGGGCGATGGTAGTAGCGGTTACTGTGGTGTTGGAAGGGGAGGCCGCCGAATGGGTAGCAGATTTGCACATTGAACATGCACGGGAAATAGCGGATGCAGGCCTCTTCCTGGAGGCGCTACGGGCTCACTTTGAGGATGTGTCCCGGACGCACAGGGACACATCCTCAAAGCTCCGTTAAAACAGAGGGACCGTCTGGCGTTGGACTATGTTCAGGAGTTTCAATGGGTGGCCAGTAGGCTGCGGGCTTGGCTGGAGAGGTTGCTGGTCCATCAGTTTAGGGGGGGTTTGGACCGTGATCTATGCCAGGCTTGTGTGTACCCAGGCATCCCACACAGGCTTCAAGAGTGGTACCAGGCAGTCATTGACCTGGACACAGGGCTACCTGAGTTCTGTCCTAAGAGGGACATGGACCCTACATATTACCAAGCCTCAATGCTGGTGGCCCCGAATGAAGTCAGAGGTGGAGGACTACATAAAAGTGGCCCGGTCTGTGCCACCATGAAACCATGGTCAGGCAAGCCCCTTGGGGTCCTGCAGCCTGTGGCTGACCCCACCCGACCGTGGGAGGATATAGCCGTGGACTTCATTGTGGATTTACCAGGCAGCAATGGTCACACTGTAATATGGACAGTAATTGACCTTTTCTCCAAACAGGCCCACTTTGTGCGATGCCCCAGACTGTCATCAGTGCAACGGTTGTCTAAGCTGTTTATCCTGCACATCTACTGACTCCATGGAGTCCCACGACGGAACATTTCAGACTGGGGGGGGGGGGGTGCAATTCACCACAAAGTTTTGGCGGAGGTTTGTCCACATGATCGGCTCCTCCCAGGGCCTTAGCTCAGTGTTCCACCCTAGCACAAATGGTGCATCAGAGAGAGCGAATGCCATGGTGGAACGTTATCTTAGGTGTTACGTCACCAATCAGCAAAACAACTGGGCAGAACTCTTGCTATTTGCTGAGGTGGCATACAATAATGTGGTGCACAGCAGTGTTGTTTCGATCAACAAAGATGCGTAGGCAGGAACGATGGTTCATGGGAAGGCCCCTGGGAGGGCACCTTGGTAAAAAGGCACCCCAACCCCATCCAAAAGGCTCCTTTTTATTGTCATTTTACAACTGCCATGGCAAAACATTAACCAACATTTACTTTGTACTGATTGGCTAAAGAAAGCTCATGAATTCCACATGGACTCTCCGTGTTTCCCTCATGTCCTTCCTGTAACAGACAATGCCTTCATGCCGGGTCCTTATGCTTTGCATTTTTGAGATAAAGTCTCTGCCAGACATCCTGTTTTACTGTCCTGATGAGATTAAGACCTTGTGTAAACTTTGTCTACTCAGCGCGGTTTGCCGACCGCTGAGATAACATTGTCTCCACATGTCCTCTTTTATTTTTTATTGTTTAATATTTTGCAAGCATACATAATTTCAGATTTGGAGGGCCGAATTCTTGGACGAAATATCGCTAATAACCCAGGCAAACATTGTATGCAACAGAAACAACAAATCAATACAATGAGAGCCAAGACCATAACCACTCCCATGGGGATTGTGGAATAGTGGAGCCAAGTGGATTATTTGCAACCATGCTTTCCATGTGCTCAATTGTAGCTGAAATATGAGTTAAGAAGACAACAAATAGTGTACAGATGGGATGTACCAGTAGGCATAATAGTGGATTATGCTGGAGAGAGGTACCGACTGAATACCGTTGAGAAAGCAAGAGAATTTTATCGTAGTGTACTGAAAGTGGGGCACCCCCCTAAAGATGATAAAAAAGCAGAAAAAGGAAAGCAACAGTCTTTAACATATGCTGAGGCAGTGGTCGGAGAACCTAAGAATCAAGATGACCAGAACCAATCGGAATCAGCATCACTTCCTTTTCCTCTAAGTCAATTGGAAGGACCACTGTAATTTGCAAAATTGGAGGAACCAAGAGCACAACGTGTGACAAGATCAACTACCAAACAACAACAACAACAACAATTGGATACAAAATCAGAAGCTGTTGGGGGGTGGGGGCAAAACTGAAGATCAAGGTGAAAGAAGATCTTCAAGATATGCTCTATAGTCTGGCAAAAAATGCCAGTTAAATTTTTGTCTTGGAATGTCAATGGTTTGAACTCACCACAAAAGAGAAAGAAAATATATCATTATTTGAAACAATTTAACAATGATATTGTATGCTTACAAGAGACACATATTAGATCAACAGATCAGAAATATTTAATTAATTCAAAATTAGGGACTCACTTTGTGGCATCATCCCCGGAAAAGAGAAATGGAATAGTGGTATATATAAAAAAGAATTTAACAGCAAACTTAATATAGGCAGATGACCAAGGAAGATATATAGCAATTGAATTAAAGACTCAAAATGGAATAATGCTTTTGATTGGGATTTATGCACCGAATCAGCAACAAGAAAGCTTTTATAAATTTTTACATACCAAAATATCGCAATGGGATTATAAATCAATTATTTTAATGGGTGACTGGAATGGAGTAATTGATATTTCCAAGGATAAGAAGACTACATCCAAAGTTGCCTCACGTGCCAAATTACCCAAACCTTTTTTTGAAATTATGGATGATTTAGAATTAAGGGATGTTTGGAGAGAACGGAATCCAGATGAAAAAGATTTTACCTTTTTTTCTGATAGACATCAATCCTTTTCTAGGATTGATTTTATATTGCTAACAAGTGATTTCCTTTCCAGGGTGAAGAAAGTCAAGATATTTCCAAGGATTTTAGCTGATCATAGCCCAGTTTGGTTGGAATTAGAACAGGAGAGAAGAGAAAGGAGGTCTTGGAGATTAAATGAAAATTTATTTAGATATGAACAAAATGTGAAAGAACTTAAAAAACATATGAAGGAGTTCTTTGTTAACAATATGTATAAAGGTACTTCTATGGAAATGGTTTGGGATGCAAGTAAGGCTTATATGAGGGGAGTGTTGATACATATGAATAATAAACATAGACAAAAGCAGATAAAGACACGGAAAGATATTGAGGAAGAAATAAAGAAGAAAGAACAATTGTTAATAGATAATCCAGGAGATAAAAGAGTAAAAGAAGCAATAGGTATATTAAGACAGCAATTTAATATGTTAATGGCTGATCAAGTTGCAACTACCTTACAATATGCTAAACATAATACATTTTGTAATGCTAATAAACCAGGCAGATGGTTAGCTTATATGTTAAGGAAAAAGCAAAGATCACGTATTATTGGTAAGATGGAATATAAAGGTAAAGAAGTTTATCAAGACTTCCGGTGGCGCCTTCCCCGTCGGCGGCGGGCTCCTCCATGCCCGGCGGCTTCTCGCCGTGTCAGAGCCGCCTCACAGCTGGCAGGCGGCTCGACCAACCTGCTCTTCGGTGGGAGGAGCAGGCAGAGCTTCTGGGGGTGAGGCTGGGCCCCCTGAGTCGCCCCAGGATCGTTCCGTTTGTCCTGGGGAGGGCTCGGAAGGATGGCCCCCTCCCTACCTCCAGAGAAAGCTCCGCGACGAGACTGTCCTCCGCTAATTAGCAATTAGCGGAGCTAGACGCTGGAAGCAACACCACAGTCAAAGCGTCTATGGAGCAGAAGAAAAAACGAAGCAAGTATGGATTTTTCCTTTTTTTACTGATTTTTTATTGAAGAGGAATGAGAGGAGGGGGGAAGGAGAGGAAGAGAAGTGAAAGTTTTTAAGAAAGTCTTTTAAGATGGCGACTGGTCTTAATTGAAAATGCCAGAGTTATTGAAAACGGAAGTTTTGAAATGAATACCTTGTTATGGGAGAGTCACTTAAAGTAAGAAGAAATTTCTTCTTTTTTTCTTGGATATTTTTCTTTTGAAAAGAAGGATTAAAGTAAAGTAAAGTAAAATAAAGTAAAGCAAAGCAAAGTAATTTAAAGTAAAGCAAAGATGACTAAAGGAAGGGGGGGCTCCCCCTTGAGCCAGCTGAAGAACAAAGCTGAGATGATGCAATTGTCTGGATTGGCAGAAGGGGACTTAAAAGAACTTATAACAATTTCTTTATCGAGTGTAGTTGACAAAATCAAAAACTCACAGAAGAATCTTGTGGATTTGACTGATGGAAAACATGAACAATTAAATCAAACTATTATTAAAGTAATTTCAGATCTTTCAAATGTGGTGATTGAAATGGAGGAGAAAGTAACTGAAATTAGCAGTAAACTTGGCTCCCAGATTCAAGAAATACAAGAAAGGTCTGTGAAAGCTCAGATTTGTAATCAGATTATACAGAATGATATTATCATGCTTCAAATTAAAACTATGGCCTCAGCAATCAGAGTAAGAGGTATTAAAGAAAACCAGAGAGATTTAAAAGCAACCATTGCAAAGGTCTTTGCTGAATTACTAGAGCTAGAGGACGAGATAATTTTTGGTTGTATAGAGAAAGTTTACAGAGTCAACTCACGAGTAGCCAAACAAAGGAATTTATCCAGAGATGTTGTCGTTTACTTTACTGATAAAAGGCTGAGAGATGACATCTTACAAAGGTCCTATTCTGCCAGAGTGCAAATAGAAGGTGAACAAATTAATACCTTTAAAGAATTACCACCGAAGGTTCTAAAGAAAAGGAAAGAATTTGTTTTCTTAACTAAGGAATTGAAGAAAAGCAATATCCCATTTAGATGGGATCTACCAGTTGGCATAATTTTTAGATACCATGGTGTGAGATATTCTTTGAATACTACTGAAAAAGCGGAACATTTTTATAAAAATATTTTTAAGGGAGCTTTGGAAGATCTTAAGAAAAAGAAACAAAAAAGAGAGTTTGTAAATGGTAAACAGAAGGATGAGACTCAAAGAATGAATCAAAGAATGTTAAAAGTACAAGGAGTGCAATCTGGTTCCTCGGAGGATCTTACTATGGACCTTTCAGATGGAAAAATAGAATATACCAGTGAACCTAGACTAGGAGCACCGGACCTTGAACTGCTGGAGCAAGATTTAAAAAATACTATAATTCAAGATGATCAGCAGCAGAGGTCCAACGCTCCGCAAGAAAAGGATGGTGATATCGAGCAGCAGGAACCAGAATTTAACGAGGAAATTCAACTGGTAACTAATGAGTGTCGCAAAATTCTTCACCAGATGCAGTTGTTATCAGAAAGCATGGAAAATTTTGGAAAATGGTCATAAAATTCTTAAAGCTTATACCGATTTGGACTCATGGATTATAAAGTCTTCATCCTGATCTGGAGTTTTTTTTTTATTATTTTGAATTGGACTTAACATCTTGAGTAAGTTTAACAGAAGGCTGTAATGGTAGCAGCGTTCTGTGATTATCCTATCATAGTTTTTTTCGGAACTTATAATCTAAGAGGAAGGAATGGAAATGAAAATATCTCACAACCAGAAGGAGTGAATAATAAAGGGTGGCAGGATTTGAAACAGTTGTTATAAGAACATCTGGGAATGCAGCTGCTAGGACTTTTTTTTCTTTTTGATTTTTTTGTCATTAAGGTTTGGCGGAGCTGCATTGGGGTTTTTTTTTATGCTGTAATAGAATACGTTAGTTTGAATGTTTCTACCTGGAGGAGTGAATACCTTCGTGGTTGGATGTTATCTATATAGTAGCAGTGTTTTGTGATTACCCTATCATGGTTTTTTTTGGAATTTATTATCTAAGAGGAAAGAATGGAAATGAAAACGTCTTACAACCAAGAGTGGATAACAAAGGGTGGCAGGATTTGAAACAGTTTTTACAAGAACATCTGGATGCAGTCTCAAGGATTTCTATTTCCTTTTTTTCTTATTCTTTTGTTAAGGCTTGGTGGAGCTGCATTGGGGTTTTTTTTGCTGAAATAGAACACGTTAGTTTGAATGATTCTACCTACAGGAGTGAACTCTTGGTTGGATGTTATCTATATAAAGTCACACGGGGGGTTTATATGGAATGTTTTGTTTTACTGATGGGGGCAGACAGAAGATGAAGAGTATCGCAATTGGATATAGGTGAAGAAAGAAGAATTAACTTCAATCAGGAAGAAGAGAAGACTGTAATTCGAGTTATGGAAAATTATAACAATATATGTATGATTATATTATATTGCATGTTTTTTCCTTGAAGGGGGGATTTTTGTGTTCTTGAATTAGGGGGAGTAGTTCGGATTAAACTAGCTGGCATTATCTAATATGAATAAGTAAGGTATAGAATTTTGGAGTGATCGAGTATGGTATATGATTAGTAATGTTAGTAATGTTTTTTTTTATTTTATCTTATTTTTTTTTATTTTTTTTCTTTCTGTTTCTAAATTGGTTTAAATATCATAATGGCTATTTTTTCTGGTGCCTTCTCTTATTACAATATTGTTAGTTTTAGACAGATATTCATGTTTATGGGTTTCTCTTTGCATTATTTCATTTTATTTTTTTTTTCATCTTTTTTTTTAATTCTTTTCTTTCTCTCTTTTCTCTTCCTCTCAACCTAGATTAGAATAGAATTGAGCATATAATAGTATTTGTTTTTCTTGCTGTTAAAAATTTTCGTTGTTGTTTTTCTTTTTAAGAAACGTGTAGCGGAAGTCAGGGGTGGGATGGGGAGGGAGGGGTTGGGGTTGGGGGGAGGTTGGAGGGGATGGGAGGGGGGGGCAGGGGTGAAAAAAAGGGGGAAAATTTTTTTATTGTAAAACTTTTTCAATAAAAAAAAAGAAGTTTATCAACAAAATTTGATTAAAAAAGCCTTTTTAGAATATTATACAAAACTATATGCAGGAGATTTGATACAAGGTAAAGATATAGATGGATATCTTAGAGAGGTTGATATCCAGGAATTAACTTTGGATCAAAGAGAAGGTTTGAATCAACCAATAAATTCTGAAGAGATTATCTTAGCAATCAAACAGTTAAAAGTAGGTAAAACACCGGGAACGGATGGGTTGACAGCTATTTATTATAAGAACTTGCAGATGGAAATGGTGGAACCGCTTAGGATGCTTTTTAATAAAATTCAATCTGGGGGAGAAACCCCACCCTCATGGAAAACAGCTTTTATATCATTGATTCCTAAAGAAGACCAAAACTGTGACCTATCTCACTTTTAAATACTGATTATAAGATTTTTACCAAAGTACTGGCAAATAGATTAATGCCAATCATGCAACAAATAATTCACAATGACCAATCAGGGTTTATAAAGGGGAGATATATGAAATACAATTTGAGACAAATAATAAATTTGGTTGAATATTTGGAGAAAAATAATCAGATTCCTGCAGCTTTTTTCTTTTTGGATGCAGAGAAAGCTTTTGATAGATTGAATTGGCAATTTTTATTCAAAGTAATAGATAAAATGCAATTTGGGGAGCAATTTATGAGTTCAATTAAAGCAATATATAGGGAACAAACTGCACAAATAATTATTAATGGAAGTTTAACGGATAGTTTTAAGATAGAAAAGGGAACGCGGCAGGGTTGTCCATTATCTCCCTTATTGTTTGTTTTATCTTTGGAAATTTTGTTGAAAAAGATACGTGAATCTAAAGAACTAAAAGGAATAGTGATTCGACAGCAAGACTATAGATTGAGGGCCTTTGCAGATGATTTAGTTGTTACATTAACGCAACCTATAGATACAGTTTCATATATGTTGGAATTGATAGAACAATATGGTAAAGTCTCGGGATTTAAAATAAATCAACATAAGACTAAGATAGTGACCAAAAATATGTCTTTTAACCAAAGAGAAGAGCTTCAACAAATATCGGGATTTGAAATAGTTAAAAAGGTTAAATATTTGGGTGTGTTTATTGCTGGATCAAATACAAAGTTATTTAAAAACAATTATGAAGTTTTATGGCGAAAAGTGCAGAAAGAAATGGAGAATTGGAAAAAGTTACAATTATCTTTACTAGGTAGAATAGCAGCAATTAAAATGAATGTATTACCTAAGTTTTTATTTTTGTTTCAAATGATACCGGTGTTGAAGAAGGATGAACAACTGAGGGAATGGCAAAAAGGTCTCAATACTTTTATATGGTCAGGTAAAAAACCTAGAGTTAAATTAAAAATTATACAAGATGCTCGGGAGAGAGGTGGTTTAAAAATGCCAAATTTAAGATTATATTATGAAGCTTCGGTATTAGTTCAGATTAGTTATTGGTTTAATTTAACAGAGGATAGAATTTTGAATCTAGAAGGACATGACTCATATGCTTAGAAATGCCTTGTTGCGAGTGTGGAAGAAATATCAATATAAATTGGATTATAAAATACCTATTTGGGCAAATCCCAGACATGCAATAGAAAATATAAGTATAGAACAAAAGATGGAGGTGATCACATATAAAGAACTTTTATTTAGAGAAAGGGGCAAACTACAACTTAAACCCTTAGAGGTTTTGAAGAAGGAAGGGATAATTTATACCTGGTTTCAATATGGTCAGCTTCAAGCAAGGTGGAGGGAGGATCAAAAGACAGGTCTTATGGAAAATGAAGAAAATTTGGTAAAGCAAATTAGGGACCAGGGTATTATGCATATTAAAAGATTATATAATGTATTATTAGAGATAGATTCCGAAACAGAGTTGGTTAAAGACTGTATGATTAAATGGGCTAGAAATTTTCAAGAACCAATAATGATGGAGACATGGGAAAAGATCTGGGTCAGAAATGTTAAATTTACTCAAGCACAAAATCTTAGAGAAAACTTTTATAAGATGTTTTATAGATGGCATTTAGACCCAAAAAAGTTGTCCTGTATGTATTCTAATGTACAAGCTAAATGTTGGCGGTGTGACTGTGAAGATGCAACTTATTTTCATATTTGGTGGACCTGTAAGAAGGTTAAAGCATTTTGGATAAAGATTTGGTGGGTAATGCAAAATATTTTGAAAAAAAGGTTGGAATTTACACCACAATTGTTTTTATTGGGTATTATAAATGAATGTACATTATTGGAGACTAAGTTGATTTTAAATTTAATAACAGCAGCCAGATTGTTGGTTGCACAACACTGGAAAAAAGACTCTTTGCCCACAGTAGAAGAATGGATTGTAAAAGTAATGAACTTATCTGAGATGGCTAAAATCTCAGCATATTTGAAGGATCATACGCAAGAAAAATTCATTTTGGAGTGGAGGAAATGAATTGACTATATTTGGAATAAATATCATATAAGAAGACATCAAATTGCGTATGAATGAAGAAGAACTATAGAGTTGTAATTTTCTTATTAGATTGGAGTTAAGATTTTGATGGTGTTTGTAAACTAGAAATTGGATAGGTTAATGATTGGTTTATCTTTTTTGTTGAAGAAGAAAAACCCTGTATTTCACTCTGGGAAGTCGGGGGGGGAGGGGGGCTGAAGGGGGGGAGGGATGGGGGGGTTGAAGGGGGGAGGGGGTTTTATATTTTTTATGTTTGTATTTTTATAAAATTTTCAATAAAAAAAAATTGTAGCTGAAATATTTGCTTTATAATCAGTAATATACATACAACAATGTGAATGAATCAAAGCACATACACCACCCTTGGCTGCTAAAATAATATCTAAATCATAACAATTTTATAAAACTACCTAGCTAAAATAGGATAATTAATATTTTCATTTTGTAGCGTTCCAGGGATCCAAAGATGTTGTTTCCATCCAGTCTCATTAAAAGGAATAGCATGTATTAAAAGTCCTCCTCTGGCATGTGGGGGAACGTGCATGCAGATCCAGCAATCTGTCCTGTTTACTAATCGAGAGACACTCTGCACATCCCATATATAGGAATTTTGTTCCCAAAGTCCTTGCTCTAGAATTCCATCTTGCAAAGTCACTGTAGCCATTCCAGGAGGAAATTTACACATAAAAAGAATACACATTATAATGGTTACAGAATTAGCATTTAAACAAGCAAAAGCTGCTACTAAAAAGGGCTCTGGTGTCTGTGGTATGTTCTTTTCCTGTAGCAATTTTGTAGATTGAGCAGAGAGAGCCTTAATCTGCCCCCAAGTCACTTGATGTTTCTGAGAAGGTACTCGGTCCTGGTCCTGCTGAGGGTTCTGCAGGCTGAGTGAGAAGTTCAGGATCGGGTTTTTCAGTCCTTGGTGCCAAGCCATCCTTCCACGGTTTTACGCACCTAGCAAGGATCCACACCAGACCTGTAAGAGTCAGCATAGCAGCATCTCCCCGTCCCCACATCAATAAGGGAACAGGTCCATGCCATTAGGGATTAGGCAATAATCTATACATTACCTGTGGCTGGGGATGACTTACTTTACTTCCAAAATGATTATCTACTGGAGTTGATAAATTTGTGATATTAAGATGATTCAGAGTAAACAGAACTTTATTCAACCATTCCTGTTTACCAGGGAGACCTATAGGAGTCCCCCCCTGTTTTGTTTTATGTTTGTCCAAAGCAGATTTTAATGTAAAATATGCTTGCTCCACTATGGCTTGTCCTGTGGAATTTTAAAGATACCAAAAAGATGTTTAATTTGCCATTTGTCACAAAAGTCAGCAAAGGAGCAACTACAATATGCAAGGCCATTGTTTGTTTTTAAGGTAGAAGGTAGGCCCATGACAGCAAATGTTCGAATACAATGATTAATAACATGTTTAGTGGCTTCTCCTTTCTGAGGAGTAGCCCATATAAAGTGAGAAAAAGTATCAATTGTAACATGAAGATATTTCCAAGGAGCAAAAGATGGGTATTGGGTTACATCCATTTGCCAAAGTTCATTTGCGTTAAGCCCTCTTGGATTCATCCCAATGGAAGGAGATGGGGTGATTTGAGAACATTGAGGACATTGCTGTATGATTGCTCTAGCATGATCTAAAGGAAGATGAAATTGTTTTGCAAGAGCCTTGGCATTTTGATGAAACATAGAATGACTCTCCCATGGAGTAAGAGACAGAACATGCTGCTTTGTTGCAGCATCTGCAATAGCATTTCCTTCTGATAACATACCTGGAAAAGACTGATGACTCCTAATATGTGCAATATAAATTTGATTTTTTCTGAAGTGCAAAAGCTGTTGCAACGTTAAAAAGAGGGACAAGAGATCCTCATTCAAAGATGGTGTAACATATGCACCAGGGAGGGAGGTGACAATTTGACAAACATACTGACTATCTGAAATAATATTAAGGCCTTGAGTTGGAAAGGTTTGCAAAGCCAAAATTACCATGGCGACTTCTGCACGCTGAGCAGATTTTTGAGGGGGTGTGATTTTAGTAACCCATTTTCCATGCTCAAGCCAGGCAGCTGCACCCCATTTAGGTCCCCCATCAGTGAAAACTGTGAGGGCAGTCACCAAAGGTTTGAATGAGATACCATGCTGAACTACGATTTCTATCTGATTAAAAGCAAGCAGGCGCGGATCTGCAGGAATACGATAAGAGATTTCCCCAACGTAATCAGTCAGTGCTGCTTGCAAAGGAGAAGAGAGGCTAACCAATCTTTCAATGGCAAGGGAATGATGATATTAACAAGATCAAGACCTAGAAGGACCTTGCAGCGTTCCCTTCCCTTAAAAATTAACTCTGCAGACATTTGAGCTGTTATGCTAATAGTGTGACTTGGGCTATGTGGAAGATATAGCCATTCAATTATTAACAAAGAAGGTTTAGGCTTACTTTGTCGTTGGAATTCCTGAGCTAATACCGCTGTAGGTTGTTTTGCGGTTGGAATGATAATCATTAAGCAAGTAAATCTAGACTTTTTAGCCAGATGATATGAAATACAGCCTACATAGTCAGTGAAAGCACACTGAAGAGATAAATTATTCTGAAAATAAAGGTGAAAGTCAGATTTTGAAATAGAAAGAACAATATTTATTAAGTCAGTTACATTTCTTTGAGAGGCTCGAGTACGCCCCAAGTTTATAACTTCAGCAGTAGCTTAGATAGATAGATAGATAGCTTTTATTGCGGTCAGAGACCAAATTAAATACATATAAAAAGGGGGGGGTAGATTTTACAGTTGTAAAAAGTTCATGCGACAATACACCATGTACTACCTCAAATACAATCTATACTATCAATACTAGTGATCCTCTGCCATAGGAATTACCGGTCTCTTCCCCCGTTTTTTTTCCGCCGTGACTGCAGCGAAAAATTTTGCCACCTTTGAAGTTATATTAGGGTCTACATCCTGGAGTAGGAAATAAAGGCTGAACAGATCAGGTGATCCAGGGAATCTCTGGGAGATAGGGGAAATGAATCTTGATCTTATGTCTCGGTAGTGGGGACATACAAATGTAATGTGAAACAGAGATTCTGGGGATCGGCCATCACATGCACAATAGGAGGATTTTACTCCCCCCGAAAGCCTACTGTCGAGGACATTGGAGGGGATCACATTAAATCTTGCCTTCATAAATGCGAGCCTATGTTTGAAAGAATGTAACGCAGAGAGGTAAGGTGGAGGGTGAGGCAAGGGAACAATTCCAAGGGAAAATGGTGAGCACGTTCCCGATCCGTTTGCCAGATTTAGTTGTCTGTCAATGTCATCCAGCCGTTGAAAGATCAATGATTTAGCAGCATCAGGGCCTAAAGTAAAAGCTTCAATGGGGGAAATCCCGATCTTCAAAAGCTTTGTATGGATATTATGGGCCCAGGGACTATGAAAAGGGTCCCGCCATAGACATTGGCCTAGGTAATATCCTGGGAGTCTGGTCCATAGGGACAACCAATATCCAATTGCACGTTTCCACATGATTGTAGCAAGTGAGGATATGCCCAATTCCAGCTGGATTGCGGCGTTACTTACACAGGGAGGGACTCCCATCAAACGGCGTAGGAACTGGTTGTGGATGGACTCAAGAGAGGAGATGTTGGATTGGACCCATAGGGGGGCGCCGTAGGTGACAGCCGCTATCACCTTTGCCCTATAGACTTTTATTGCTGAGGGGATATGAAAAATCAGTATGAAATCAGTATGAAAAAAATGCAGGAGGGCATGGGTGGAAATCTTAGCCTTATTACAGAGAGATTCAACCTGCGCAGGCCACTTGGTATTAGATTGAAAGAGGATACCTAGGTATTGAAATCTGTGGACCTGTTCCACTGGGATGCCATCCAGGTTCCAGTGATAAATTTTCCTGCTTCTTGCAAAAACCATGATTTTAGACTTGGAATGGTTTATATGGAGTTGGTTAGCAGAGCAGTAAGCAGAGAGGATTTTTAGGGCTCTACATAGGCCCACCCGGGAAAATGAAAGTATTGCTGCATCGTCAGCGTATAGCAGGAGCGGACATCTGTAATCTGCTAGTCTAGGAGCATGGATATAGACCATGTGATCCGAAAATGCCTTTCTCCAGTCACTGATGTATAGGTTGAATAGAAAGGGTGCAAGTATACACCCCTGCCTAACCCCCTTGTTAATGGGGATAGCTTTGGTGAGATCCCCCTGTGGGGTAAGGCGCACTTTTGCTTCTGTCCCTTCATGCAGCTGGGATATAAGCCAAAGTAATCTTTTGTCAATACCCCAGGCGGAAAGTTTGGCCCACAGCTTGGCTCTAGGGATGCTGTCGAAGGCAGCCTTT
This sequence comes from Coluber constrictor foxii, assembly GCA_038048745.1. Taxonomy (NCBI): domain Eukaryota; kingdom Metazoa; phylum Chordata; class Lepidosauria; order Squamata; family Colubridae; genus Coluber; species Coluber constrictor. The sequence goes on from CM075966.1 coordinate 47,617,072, forward strand.
AGGTCTATGAAGGCAACGCAGAGACGGCCCTTCCTGGGGGTGGAGTATTTTATGGCAAGATGATGAAGGATCAAAGCATGATCAATTGTGGAGTGGTCTGGACGGAACCCCGCCTGCTCATAGCCGAGCAGGTCGGCCTTTTCAGCCCAGCACTCCAGTTTGGACAGGAGATAGCGGGCATAGAGTTTCCCCAAAATTGAAAGAAGACTGATGTTACGGAAGTTGCCGGGATCGGAGTGGGCGCCTTTCTTGTATATTGGGATAATTATAGCATCCTTCCAGAGCTTGGGGATAAGGCCCGTTTGGTTAATTGCATTGAATACCTCGGTAAGAACTGGGATCCACCAGTCCTTATGGGCTAGGATGGCTTCGGCTGGGATGAGATCTGGGCCGGGAGCTTTTCGAAGTTTGAGTTGTCCGATTAGCTTAGCAATCGTGGATGGTTCGACAGGGGACCATCTGGGAAGGTGGTTAGGGAGAGAGCCTGTGGTTGAAGAGACTGGCACATCAGTGTCATAAAAGACTCGGTGTAGAAAGAGTTCCCATGTAGTGGCCGAAATGGAGTGAGTAAGCCTACTATTTGCCCTCCTGTTTAACAGACTCCAGAAATCACGGGGGTTGCTGGATTTTGCGGCCTCTAATAATGCGTTCCACCTAAGCCGGTGCCAGTCTTGCTTAGCTCTTAAAAGGGCTAGCTTGTATGCCTTCTTGGCCTCGAAGTAAGCGGGGGGGAGAGGCATTGATGAATCTGTTCGTTTGTAGGCAGAATATATAGATCTCATAAGGTTCCTGGCTTGTTTGCATTCTGAGTTAAACCAAGGGGCTCCCTTCCTCCAGGAAACTCTACCAGGAATAAGGGTGGGAGACTGAAAGGAGGCTATAAGACCATTTAGACACTCAGTGAAGGCGGTCAGTAGTGCACCAGGTGTAGCCTTTGTTCCGATCAGGGCTGACAAGGTATTGGCTGCTTCTTGATGATAAAAGCGTGCGTGAAAAAGGGCCAGAGACTTTGACCATTTCGGCAACATTGGGGAGCCTCTGGGGTTAGAGTCTATGGAGACAGTGTGAGCGGGATGGCTTTGTGGTCTATATAGCCGTGCAACCGTAATAAGTGGAAGATGGTCACTGAAAATCCTGTCGTCTACTTTGAAGGAGGAAATGTATGGCAAAAAGGCTCTCGAAACCAAAATATAGTCTATTGTGCTGTTGCCGTTTTTGGCCAAGTGGGTAAATTCCCCGGGAACATCCGGGGCACATCTACCATTAAGGGGGAAGAGGTCTAGTTTGATGGTAAGAAGAGCTAGACAGGTCCCCGCTTTGTCAACTTTCCGATCCTTGGAAACTCTCCCTTTCAGGGTGTCCAGTGGGTGGTCATCCCTGGCCGGGCCTGTCCACCAACGGGAGGCAACTAGGGTTTCCCAAGTCCCTGCAGTGCGGGCATTTAGATCCCCCGCCAGAAGAACCAAGGAGTGTGGGAATCTAAGTATGATGGTAGCGAGAAAGTCTTCCAGACCAGCCCACAGCTCATCCAAGTCCCGGTGAGAGCCCCCGGGAGGGAGGTAGGCATTAAACACCAGGAGTGAGAGTTTCCCGACGGATATCAGATTTGCCTGGGCATAAGGGTGAAGAGAGTCCACTGGAACCACGTTTGCATGCAAGTCCAGGGAGATACCTGTTGCAAGGCCACCCTTCGAACGACCACCAAGCAGAGAGGGACGGGCTGGCAAGGATATGATTTCAAAACCACATAGTGAAATGTCGTTGATCTCCCACGTTTCCTGAAATATGAGGATTTGAAAGTTTTTGAGGTAGTTCAAAAAGTCCGGGTCAGCTTTTTTGGATGCCCACCCTGCGATGTTCCAACTCAAGATGGACCAAGGGGGAGTTGGAGGGTGAATCTTTGACTGTCATTTAGTAGCAACAGGGGGCTGGTGGAAAGACTGGGGGACAGTTAGACCAAAAAAATCTGTTATCTTGCCTTGTTTTTCTTGCTTGGTTTTGGGGTCATTTTTAGATCTTGGAGAATTCTGGTGGGAGGCCAGATTTGGACTGGGATTATCGTCCAGGTCTTGGTAATGGCTTGAATGACGTATAGGTAAAACTGTTGGAGGGGACGGCTGTATGGTGTTGTCGTCATCAAAATAAATGCTGCCGTTATGTGATTTGGTGATGATGATAGACGGTGAAAGAGGGGGAGCCCGAGGGGTCTGCACGGTCAAACCAGCCAGTTGTGGGGACTGATTGTGTGGCATTTTGAGAGGCGAGATTCTTGGAGCAGAAGGGGAACAAGTGGTCAAAGATAAGGGGCCGAGTCCTGTTAAACCTTCTGAATCCGAGGTAGAGAGGGGTTGATCTGGGAGCGCAACATTTCTGGTCCGGAGGTCATCCTCCTGTTGTGGTTGGGTCACCAGCGGATTTGTGGAATTGGTGGTTGAGGCCCTCAAGGAGCTACCAGCTTCCGTGTGAAGGTCCTTGCACTCTGTTCCTGTCCCGCAGCAGGTGTCCACATTGATAGTCTTCCTCCCGAGAGAAGATAGGTGGGTATTTATAAAGCATCTTTGAGGGAAGACTCCAAAATGGGTCAGATGGTTGCGAAGCCCACATAAAAGTGAGGGGGTCTTGGATGAGCTGAACTTGAGAATCAGACGTTTATGGTGGGGAGTGCTGGGAAGCCATTCCACTGAGAGCAGCTCATTGTCCCGGATGTAAGAACTGGATAAGAGTCTCAAAGTGTCTAATATGGATTTACAGTTGGTCCAGTCGTGCTTGTTAAAATGGGAATGGGCCAGGTTCAGGCATAAGTTGGCTGTGAGTAATTGGAGATTCACTAAAAGGTGTTGGAAGGAAAAAGAAGCCTTTCCCTTTAAGGATTGCTGGAAGGCAGAGCTTCCCTTCTTTGAATTCAAAACTCCCGGCTGGGAGATTGCTTCCAAATGATTGGAGGTTAGCTGCTTGAGAGTAGAATCAGTTTATTGTTTCTAGGAAGGCAGGCAAGAAACAAATGCAAGCACAGTGTTTGGAGGCTAGCCTGTTTGAACTGTAAGAATAACCCTTTTTTATATCCTAAAACGTCTTTTGATTTTTCTATGTGATCCTCATGTGTTTTCTCATGTGTTTAAAAATTCTACTTACTTTGACTTGATTTCTTTTCCTTCTCGGGTGTTTGTTCTTCCTTCCTGTGTCCCATATCTGCTTAAATGTTACCAGCCCCTGTAAGTTTGTCCTTCCTTTGTTGTGGAAAATAAGGTGGCTTCAGCTTCTTAATGGCCCATTGATAAAGGCGGGGGCTGAAACTCTGCCTGAGTTTCTGCTTAATATTAAGTTTCTTATATCTTTCAACAAGGGTAAAACATTTTTAGATGGTAATGAGGCAAATAAAGCCATCCAATACAATATATTTTTTTGCTGTTCTAAAACTCCCAATATTCTTGTGGGCAGTTTACTAGGAGAAAATATGAAGAAATAACTGACTATGAGGGATTCGATCCACAAACTAAATACTCAAGATGTTATCAATTTTCTCAACTGTAGCACATACTACAGCTGGAACTATAATTAAATCTCCTGGCTTAAGAAATAACTTTGGGTAACTTTAAATGAGGAAAAACTGGAGCAGAAAAAGACTGCAACAGTTTATGTCCTAAATACAGATAAGGAACGTGCAGCCATATTTATTCTGGGACAATTTACAATCCATAGGCACATAAATCATTTTATATTTTAGAAAGCCAATTAGGTTGTATTTTTGAGCTCCAATTAAAATATCATCCATACGATGATATACCAAATAAGATAAAAGTATCTCACGAAATAGTTGCAGTGCATTGTCCACAAAATACTGACACAAAGTAGGAGAATTAAGCATGCCCTGTGGTAAAACATGCCAATGATATCATTTAGTTGACATGCTATTATGTAAAACATCAGACGGTGGCAGCAGAGAGTCACTTAAGAGAAAAGAGCCATTATCCAAAATCAGTTTATATTTAAAAAAGAAAGAAAGAAGATTCGAACCCCAAATATTAGTATGAATATCCAAAATTTAAGATTACAGAGCAAAAGAATTTACCAATTGTTGTAGAGAATTAAATCTCTTATATGCTTCTCCAAGCTTCAGTATCATAGAGAATTAAGAAAGGAAGAAAGGAAGTAACAACGAAGTAAAGCCACAGAAGGAAAATAGAGTTTGAGGGAATAAACCTGAATAAAAAGATTTCCAATATAATCAAAATTCAAAAAATACCTCTTTTTATGAGAAGAAAATCGAGGTGAGGTAAGATCCATTAAACCAGAGAAAAGAAGGAATCAATTTAACTTCCAGGGGAGATTAACATTCCACAGATTCCTGAGTGATTAAATCAATCCCAGCCTTATCTGCTGTGGCTGGAACTGCAGGAAAAGAGACTGGGGGAGGGGACATGGCTATGAGAGAGATACTCTTTTTAGCTCTGTCCCAAACAATATATTGTATTGAAGTCAAAATCATTAGAAAAACTTGCTTCCAATCTTCAGGAAACATATGAGATTCACTCTTTATTCCTTCCACCAAGCCTCTGGCAAAATTACCACATTTAAAACGATTACCAGCAGGATGCTGTCTTTTTTGTATAGGAACAACTAAAAGATGCATTTTATAAGTTTCCTGGCAGACCTGCAGCATATCAGAGAAGATATAATCATTTGTAGCTTTTAAAGACTGCAAAACTTGCTTACAATTGTGAGATTTAAAATTCCCAAATTATACTCACAATTCCAAGACAAGTTTGGTTAACAAAATCAAAGATTTATTGGAGAAAAACATGAAAATAAAGAAAACAAGAAAAGTGGTTGCAAGCGCAGCCTCTTAGACTCTTCCCAAATGGATTGAGTTCAAAGAGCACAAAAAGCAGTTTTCAAGCTATACATTTTATACACCTTCACAATGCACGCCACGCCTAAGGAGCCCTCCCAAATCCCCCTTATTCTCTTAAATCATCCTTTAAGTTGTTTTACATTTTAAAAGGGTCTTCTTGACAATTTCCCTCCATCTCCGATGTTCCTGTCTCCTATAGCTTTTTGCCCAAGGCTTAAGTTCCTGTTTCCTGAGGAGCTCTTAGCAAGTCATAATGCATTGTCTCCACTGATTATCATTTGGAGTCACTTTACATAGTCAGAAAACAGCAGACAGATAGTTTCACACTTTACAATTTATAAAAGAATAACCTTTATTTATTTCCTTTACAATCAGCATTGGAATTTTGATAAGGTGGTCTTTCCTGTTCTGCAATCTGCTGTCCTGCTAATTGTCCCTGATGAGATTGACCAAATAATTTAGCAAGTTCTTCCATAGGCATGGAGGAACCCTGTTTACAGGATTTTACCACGCTTTGAAAAGAAGACTGAACAACAGAGTTAGAAAGTTTTGCAATCTGACCTATGTCATTAGGCAAAATCAGAGATTCTGGAGAGGAAGGAGTTAAAAGAGGGAGTTTATCAATTCCAAATTCTGCTCTGACCTCGCTAACTGGCTCCTGTGAAGAAGCAACTGATAATGGATCAGTCTGGGAGCTAATCTCCATTATCTTTAGCATAGTATAGGTGGAACACAAACCTTTCTCTGTGATGCCTTTCCTCTGCTCTCTCAAAACTTTATATGGCAAAGGATTCCACTTATATTGAGCTTGTCCCTGGGGATTAATCGTCTGTATGACAGGAAAAGCTTGGAGACCCTCTTCAATTTCTACCCCAGTAAGAAATTGTTGCTCTTCCTGAAACACTGCTCTGACAGCTGAAAACATCTCCTGTGAAGGAGAAATTGATAAGGGAGCTGTCGGACAGCTGCTTTCTACCGGCAAAGTCAGCTGAAAATAGGGAGGGGGGAGAGCAGCCCCCTGATCAGAAGACAGAGAGAGAGAGATGGCGACGGTGCCTTGAGTTTATAAGTCCCCATAACCTCTACTTCTTTCTTACATTTTTTCCATGGCAACAAATGCTTTACCTTTAACTTAATTCCTGCCTTTCCATTATTTTTAAGTATTTTCCTCAGTTCTTGTGCGTGAAGCTTCTGCGGAACTGAGATATCCCCCCCCCCCCCATACTCACGAAATTTTGGGAGCGAAGTTCGCTGAGGTGCACCTTGGCGCGTCCGGCCGAGTAAGCATAGGAGGAATCACGTCAGGGTCACCAGATGTTGTTTTGATGAACAAAGACGCGTAGGCAGGAACGATGGTTCATGAGAAGGCCCCTGAGAGGGCGCCTTGGTAAAAAGGCACCCCAACCCCATCCAAAAGGCTCCTTTTTATTGTCATTTTACAACTGCCATGGCAAAACATTAACCAACACTTGCTTTGTACTGATTGGCTAAAGAAAGCTCATGAATTCCACATGGACTCTTCGTGTTTCCCTCATGTCCTTCCTGTAACAGACAATGCCTTCATGCCGGGTCCTTATGCTTTGCATTTTTGAGATAAAGTCTCTGCCAGACATCCTGTTTTACTGTCCTGATGAGATTAAGACCTTGTGTAAACTTTGTCTACTCAGCGCGGTTTGCCGACCGCTGAGATAACATCGTCTCCACACAGCAGCACCAGTTTCATCCTGTTCCGGGTGTTTAACAGGGTGGAGTTCCTGCCCATACCTAAGTGCCCCCAGGGCTCTCCTACCCCAAGCAGTCCAAACGAGTGGGTAGAAACAATACAGGGAGTATGGGGAGTTGTGAAAACAGCATTAAAGAAAGCAGCAGAGACCTATAAGGCCCAGGCCAACAAAAAATGAGCTCCCCATAAGCTGTTCCAGGTGGGGCCCCGGATATATCTCTCAACAAAATACCTAAAGCTAAAGGTGCTGTGTAAAAAACTGGCCCTGAAATACCTGGGCCCTTTTATGATCGTTAGAGTGATCAATCTGGTTACTGTGGAGTGAAACTTCCTCGCCTACGGTGTTTCACAGCAACGTACTAAAGCCGTTAGAGGAGGCCAATATCCGGCCCATTCCCCAACCTCCGGGCCCTGTGGTGGGGCCCCATTATGAAATCGACCAGGTGTTGGACTCCTGACTCCATAGGGGCAGGCTATAATACCTAGTACAATGGAAGGGATATCCATCCACAGATGCTTCATGGGTGAGGGACACAGACGTGAGGGTTGATCGCATCCATCAGCGGTTCCATCGGCAACATCCCCACAAACTCAGGGGGGGGCACGCTAACTGGAGGTACGTGTTGAGGTGGGGATGGTCTTGTCTAATGCCTGTGCTTGCTATCTTCCAGGTGAGCCCCTGGTAAAGGAGAGCTGCCTGTTGAACCTCAGCACGCGGTTCACCATATCTGGGGGGGGGGGTGGAGGGTTATGACGCCAGCAGAGTCGGCAGCAGCTTCGGCAGCAGCAACTTCAATGGCGGTGGTTGCTTCCGGCTGCGTCGCACAGCTGTTTGTTGGATACTGGGCCTGGGCCAGTGGCAACAGGACATCACTAGTACATCAGCCGGCGTGGAGGTCTCCACCCACCTGCATGCCAGCTGAGGGGGATGGACATCACAGCCTCCAGAGAGAGGTGTGCACCGCTTTTCCATCCTGGGACAAAACACCAGAAGGGAGGCATTTGGCTGGGCATGCCTGGCCAGCTGGAGGGCGTGGGCCTACGCCAATAAAGTGAGCTGGGAGGTGGATGCTCCCAGTGCTGTCTTTACACCAATCGTGGACTTATTGTGTGGCGAGGCTCTGGCCTGCTGCACTCAATAAACAGAATGCTGGCTTAAAGGCTCCTGAGCACGTTTGCTTAGTTTTGCTTAGTTGCGGTCATGTCCGGCCTCGGACCTTTGAGACAACCAAAGGCTAGAAAGCTCAGGTTTACGAGCTATGAGCCTGGCTCAAAGGGCTATTGCTTTAGCGATGGATGGGAGCAAGAGAATAGTGATTTCCAGGTTTGCTAGCTTTGCAGAGCAAAATTGGAACAGAATTGATGCCGGACTTCCTGCAGAGATTCCAGCGCGTTAGGGGTGGAAAGGACGGGGCTCCGTCTTTGAATCCCTAACAAGCCCACTCCTGGAGCCGAAATCGGCGCTATCGGTTACGAAGAGATCGATAGCTTAAAGGGGAATATCTTAGGACCTCGGAGGAGAGCGCAACCCCTCCGAAGGTTCAAGACGATCCCTTAATCCAGCAGCGAGGAAAAACCAGCCCTCGGGCTGGCCAGAAGCGCTTGACACTGTATTAGGGGGAAGCGAAAATCAGAAAAGAGGAGAGAACTGTCAACAGGTGAAGGAAACAAAAAACTAGTCCCAAAAAATCCAAATAATCAAGAAGATTTTGACGCTGGAAGTAGAAAGCCGGGGAGGAGATTAAAGTAAAGCGGCGACAGTGAAAGTGATCGGAACGGGGCCATCTTGAAAGGACGAGTGACAGCGCAAAATGTGGATTAGAAGCCAGCGAACACAGAGTGAGTGAGTAAGGAAACAGATTTCAACGAAAGAGGGGACGGAACTTGTGCTTTTTGCTACAGTAAGGATTGGATTTATAATTGAGGTTTTTACGAAGTGGAGGTTGATTACTGAAAAGAGCAATATTGCAGATGCCAAACTGAACTGAGCAATTGAAAGAGTTTGGGGTGCAGAATCTCAGGGAATCATTCAGAATCGGAGGTTTGGGACTGAGCTCGAGAGCCCCGGACCTTATTGGAGTCGATTGGACTGACGAGGAGATCGACGAGAGAAATCCGGAGAGGATACTGAAACCTAGAGAGGATATTGAAGGTGGAATTGAGCAATTGAAAGAGCGTGGGGTGTAGAGTCCCAGAGGATTATTCAGAGCTGGAGGTTTTGAACTGAGCTCGAGAGTGCTGGATTTTATTGGAGTCGATTGGACTGACGAGGAGATCGACGAGAGAAATCCGGAGAGGATATCGAAACCTGGAGAGGATATCGAAGGTGGAATTGAGCAATTGAAAGAGCGTGGGGTGTAGAGTCCCAGAGGATTATCCAGAGCTGGAGGTTTTGGACTGAGCTTGAGAGTGCTGGATTTTATTGGAGTCGATTGGACTGACGTGGAGATCGAAGAGAGGTTTGGAGAGGATATCGAATGTGAAACTATATAAACTATATTAGCACTGGTGTTATATTGCTACCAGTAGAGACATCACTTGTGAAGAGAATGTGACTGAGAAATTAACAAACGATCAATAGCTTTACATATAACAAAGTAAACTGGATTGAAACCCGATTTACCTGGATATATTAAGTATTAATACGAAACTCTTACTTTTTACTTTATTTCTCTTTCTTTGTGTTTATCTCGCTGTCATTGAACTTTAAATAATTTGAAGAATTTATAGAAGGAAAATTTATAGAAGATCTGATAATTAATATAAGAAAAGTATATTATTCTGGATAGTATATAGAAGTGATGAATTTATAAATTTGAAGGTAACTAATAGAGAAACTATAGAAAATTGCAAAGTAGTTAATGAATATTAGAATATTTTAGAAAATTTTATATTCTTGAAGGTTTGATATAAGAATAATTGTGTTAGATTAAGATATACTTTAGGTTTTTAGGACTTTAAGAGGAAACTAATGAATTGCTAAAGAATTGATTATTCTCCACTGTTCCTATATCTACTCAGTTACCCCCCCACTTAGTAAGGAATTATTAAATAAGTTGATTAAGGCATAACCTATAAGAATTGCTGAATAAGAATAATTACTGAGAAATAAGTACATAAGAATACTATAAGGTATAAGATAGAACTACTTCAAGGGGAAAAAAAGGGGGGGTCTAAGGAAAAAAAAAAGGTGGTTGACAATTTCAAAATATTGTGGTTGAAAATAAGTAAGATATTAAAGATGGCAACATCAAGTTCATGGGCTACCACTAAAACGACCAAAAAGAAATCTCCAACTCAGACAGTACAGATAGCTTCCCCAGTATGTCAAAAGACAGGAGACACAATAGAAAAAGAAAAAGCAGATGCCATAATAGGAATGCAAAACATCCAGGCAGCCCTCGCTATGATCCAAGAGGGAATGAAAAGAATGGAGGAGAAGATGACCTATAATCACGATGAAATGAAGAAAAATCAGGAACAAATGAAGAAAGATGTGGGAGAAATAAAAGAAGACATTAAAAACATTGATGAGAGGATAAATACAATTCAGCAGAATATTACAGAAAATGAAAAAAGAATCCATTTAGTAGAAGACAAGACAGAAGCCACAAATATGAGATTGGAGAGGGTGGAAAATATGCAAACAATTAAAAACCGAGATACCGAGGACGCTTTAATGTACCTGGAGATGGAAAAGGCATCTTTTTACCTAAGATTCCAAAATATTGAGGAACAAAGAGAGGAAGAACTGGGAGAAATTATGGTTGAATTAATTGCAAAGGCAACCCATAAAGAAAAAAGTGAAATAAGGAATGGCATAGATGAAATATACAGATCATATACAAATTACGCAAGAAGGAATAAGCTCCCCAAGGAAGTCCATGTAAGATTTTCAAAAAAAGCAATAAAAGAAGAAATTTATAGAAAGATGAGGGAGGAAACAGTCATGTATAAAGGAAGGGAGGTACTAACACTGAAGCAAGTACCCAAAAGGGCCAGGGATAGAAGGAAAGATTATAACTTCCTAACCAACCGATTGAATAAACAGAGGATAAAGTTCAGATGGTTGATCCCAGAAGGTATCCTCATAACGTGGGAAGGAAGGAAGTTTAGAGTAGACAATATAGATAAGGCCCAAGACTTTATAGATCAACACTTGAGAGACGAAGAAGAACAGAGAAACAGAGAGAGCAAAGAGGATTCAAGTTCTATTGATCCTGATATACGGAAAATAAAAAATGGAGATAAAGAACGAGGAAAAGGGGGACAGGGAAGAGAAGGAACAGTGGAGACCACTCAAAGAGTAACAAGAAACACATCCAAAACCAAAGCAGCAGACAAGTAAATAAGGATTGAAATGGAAGAAAAACTAACACTTACATCTATAAACATTAACGGTTTGAATTCACCTAGCAAAAGACAACAGATATTCACCAAACTGAGGAAATTAGAATCAGACATAATTACATTACAAGAAGTACACATCAAAAAACAACACAAAACATTATTGGAAAATAAGAAACTAGGAATACTATACACATCATTAGCGGAATGTAAGAAAAGAGGAGTAGTAATTTACGTAAAAGAGCATTTAAGATCAAACTTAATTTATACAGACATGGAAGGCCGAGTGCTAATAATAGAAATCAAATTAGAAACAAAAATTATCTTGCTAGTATCGATATATGCCCCTAACGGAAACCAAATGGACTTTTATAAAAAACTACATGACAAATTAAAAGAATTTGACTATGATAATATATGTATTATTGGCGACTTTACGAACCCAAGGTATAAACATTGAATGGTGGCCTTATAACCAAATTCTTTCAAGATATCAATCAGATAAGAAAAAACCAGGAATTGCAAATAACCCAAATGAATTAGACAAGATATTACATGGACCACATCAAAAATGATAACTAAAATATATAATTTTTTACTCAGGCATAAATTACAAGAAGAAACAGTGAAGGACAATATGATTAGATGGGCAAGGGATATAGGACACAATATTGAACTAGCAAAATGGGAGAAACTATGGTTACAGAATCTCAAAATAACCAAAGCTACACCTTACAAAGAAAATTTAATAAAGATGTTCTATAGATGGCACTTACCACCGGCCAGAATAGCCAAGATGCACCCGAATGTTACCGATATCTGCTGGAAGTGTAAAACACAGAAAGGAACCTATTTCCATGTTTGGTGGAAATGCAGAAGAGCAGAACAGTTTTGGAAAACTATTATAAAAATAATTGAGGAGGTAGCAGATTTAAAACTAGGCAACAGTCCAGAAACATTTTTACTAGGCATGATAGACACTAAATGCACCAAAGAGACAAAATACCTCATAATACATATCCTAACGGCAGCTAGGTTATTGTATGCACAAAGTTGGAAATCTGATCAAACCCCAAAGGAAGACCAAATCATCTCCAAAGTAAATGATTGTGCTGAGATGGATAAATTAACGCTAGAACCCCGAGATAAGGAGGATAGTGAATATTATGCGATATGGCACAAATGGCAAAAATGGCTTGAAAGGAGAACTGAAATAAAAAACGAGAATAAAAATTAGGGTATAGAAGAGAGGAAGGTTATAGGAGAGATATTACCTTTGATGTGGGTTATATAATAATGAAGTACATATACAGAGAATTATAAAACCTGTTGACAGAAAAATTGCTATATGTTAGTTTCACAATTGGTGGTGGGAAGGGTGAGGTGGGGGTGGGTGTATTGTTTGTATGTATTGTTTATTTTTATGTGTATGTTTAAAAACTCAATAAAAAAAATTAAAAAAAAAAGGAACAGAATTGATGCCAATTTTTGGCATCACTTGGTGACGGTGTTAGCGTTCAGGGAGGAGCAGCTTAAAAAGAACAAGAAAAGGAGTCAAGAGAAGATGGTGACTCAGATATGAAGCAAGAGAGAGTTGAAACACAAGAGCAGTCAATGCCACACAGGTCAGAGCAATGGAACAAAGGGATTCCACCTGACAGGTATTCTGCTAGTGAAGTAAAGGTGTGTAATGTGTGGTATGAGCCAAGAAAGTATAAGGAGGTATTGGCATTACCCAAAATTGAACAAGTGAAATGGAAAGAAGCCATGGACAAAGAAATGAAATCCATGGGTGAACATAATGTGTTCACATCTATGACTTTGCCACAAGGCTGCAAAGCCAAAGGATGTAAATGGGTGTACAAAAAGAGAGAGAGAGAGAAAGAGAAAGAAAAGAGGAAGGGAGGGAGGGGAAAGTGAATGACATATAGTTGCATGGATAGATACATGAAGGGAGAGAGGAAGGAAGAGAGTGAAAAAAAAGGAGAGGAAGGAAGGACCACAAACCCTGGCACTAGATGTGGCTTCAGAAGACGCTTTGAAACAGCACAGCAATCTAGGGTTGGAAGGGATCTCGGAGGTCATCTAGTCCAACCCCCTGCTCCAGCAGGAAACTTTATATCATCTGGATTATTTTGGTGCCTCTAAAAAAGAGGAAAATTGCCAGAAAGGAGACGTTTACTAGGACAAGGCTGCCATGCAGAGGAAGGCAGAGATAGTGCTTGACTTATGTCCACAATTAAGCCCAAAATTTTGGTTGCTATGCAAGAGCGTTGTTAAGTGAGTTTCACCACATTTTACTCAATTCATGACATCTCCTGGCTCTAACAGTCATGTGCAGGCTAGGGAAGAACATCTGAAGACATGTGTAATGTTCTAATGTACAGAAGTTATAGTTAAATGTGTGGCAGAAAGTGGACTCTGGGTGTTTTTCCAAATGCAACAGGTGAGGTTGAATATGTATAGTTTTAGAAGAGAGGTGTGTGTGTGTGTACATAAACATCAGTGGTGGGTTGCTTCCGGTTCGGTCTGGTTCTATAGAACGGGTAGTAAAACCAGGGGGAGGCTCCACCCACCCACCACATGTCATCATGGATGATCTGTGCATGCGCAGCAGCGTGCACACTCCTGCTGCAAACCAGTAGGAAAGGTAAGTGGAACCCACCCAATACACATACAGTATATATAGTAGATAATGTATCTTTTTGTGTGCCTATACACACTCTATACTATGTAATATGTATGTACACATATGGCATATATACATAGCATTAAATAGTGTATTTTGGCTGTTCAGTAGTAGTAAATAAATAGACAGGGAAATTGTATCTCATTGAGGACTTTGAGGCGAGGAGAGGCCAGGCAAAGTGCCCCCTGACGTGAGTGATGTCAAGTTGCCCATGATCACCCAGTCACATGACCACCAAGCTACGCCCACTCAGTCACATGACCATCAAGCCACGACCACAGAACCGGTAGTAAAAAAATTTGAATCCCACCACTGCTTACCTCCCTTTTTCACTTCGCTCAGACTTGGCTCGGGTGAACGCGCTTGTGAGGCTGCGACTCCTCCCCCGCCCCTTTTTTGAGAGAGACGGGGGTGGGGGGGAGACTCTTTGGCGCGGAGAAGCGACAGCAACCATGACCTCCGACCCAGCCCTCTGCTAGCGAATAGGAGTGTAGCTCGTCTCCAAACCCAAAATTTCCACTTCGGCAAAAGTCAAAAGGGAGCAGGACTCGCGGGAGCCGGCCATGAGTGAGCAGGCACAGTGAGGAACCATGGAGAGAGAGCATAAAGAAGGCAGAGGGGTGGGCGGGCGCGCGCAGTGGCAGCCATAACAGCAGCCGCCGTTGCAACCACGGATGGGAGGAGGAGGTTACGGCACTGTCGCGGCAGTCCAGCCACGCTTCCCCCGGGCGCTTCCTATTTCTCTTTCTGGGGGAAGGCGGGCGCTGCAACAGCAGGAACAGTTGGAGGAGGCAGTTCACGGACCTGCCGCATTGGGTGCCCCGGTGGCTCCATGTGGTATGGGGGCGATGTTGGTGAGTTCCTTCACCTCCTCCCGTGCAGCGTGGAGGGCTTTTCTCTTTGCGGGCGCGTTTTTGCATGCAACTCAAATATGGTCGCCTTCCTATGCTTAAAGTCATCTGAGATGGAGGTTGGAGCAGGTCGGTTCCTGGATCCCCTACCTATACATCAGGATCAGCGCATAGAGCAAAGCAGGTGGGCTTCCTGTTTCTTGATGGGGGTTACTGGTCTTGCTTGCAAAAGTTACTTTCCATTTTCGGAGCTTACAGTAGAGAGGAGAAAGGGGGCATAGTATTCTTCCTTAAACGTTGTATACTTGGTGTGTTTTCTCTCCATTGTAGATGCATACGTGGCCTAATGGGGTCTTCCACATAACTGCTTTGTTAATTTGCTCCTGAAGCAAACTCCCTAGAGCGTATGGGCGCTAGCTTTTGCTTCCCTCATTCCATCTTTTCCCAATTGCGCTCTGTTTTGCGGGGCACGGGCCGAACGATTTCAGGAAGTTGGCGAGTTACCAATACAGAATAATGCTACCATCTCATGTGATAGTTGGCTGCACCATACCTGATCCTAGACCAGCAATCGTTTAGGAACCCAGCTCAGGATGATTGTTTTTAATAATTTGGGTGGTGACAAAGGAGCCTGTTTGTAGCTCAGGGTTGAAATGAGGAGGGGGTCCTTGGTGCTCTTTGAGCTTAGTTGTTTTCTTGCAGACGTTTTATTACCTAAACTAGGTAAATTCTAGTAGGGAGTGGGGGTTTACTGTCAATTTATATTCTAGTGGCTTGCCGTGTTAGTGGCAGTGGTCTTGGTAGTTACTCGTTTGGGCTGTTGTTTACTGTTAGCTTGAGTTGTGTTTGTGCTAATATAAAAGTGTTCTTACACAGCTTTTCTTATTCTCTGCCGATGAGGATATCCAGGAAGAGGCAGTGATGGCAAATTGATTAGGCTGCTTTTTTACTGTTACCTTCTTTGTCTGAGTTGGTAGTTCCTTGATTAGGGTATTCTTTGCTTCTTTTTAAAAAATTTTTATTAGTATAGATAAAAAGAGCAACATGTTCAAAATCCATATAAACAGTGTGTTGTTTGGTTATTTTTTTGAGTAGCATTCATCATAGTAATAATAATAGTGTCAGGTTTTCAGGCCTTCTACAAATAAATTGCATCTCAAACAAAGTCTTTTATGAAACAAATTTCCATTTTTTATTTAGCACGGCGCTTTTTACACCGACTCCTAGTAGCCAGCACTGATGTGCTGACCCAAAAACCCTCCTCTTCCTTCCCCCACTCCTCTGCATTCATTGGCCATTTTCCCAATCATTCACCCCTAATCTACTGCTCCAATTCAAGGAATTTCCCCCCTCCCATCCATCTCCTAAGGGACATTATCTCCAGAGAAAAATAAGTAGGTGAAAGGCAATCGTCCCGTAACAGATGCCTGTGTTCTCCTTATGTCAGCACTAGGATAAATACATCTTGACGTGCTGACAAATAGCATTCTCCAATAGTAATCTCATAATAGTGCTTTTCCCTCATATTAATACATATTAATTAATTTTTTTTCTAAATTTAATTTATATGCCACCCTTTTCTGGAGACTCAGGGCGGCTTACAACAATAAAACACACAAAGTTCAATTTTTTGTAAAAATACCCAATAAAACTATAAAAACCATTAAAATCCCCTCTAAAACCCCTTCAGTCCAAGCTGGCCAGGTGAAATAGCCATGTTTTAAGGCTACGGTGGAAAGAGTGAAGGTCAGGAGCCACCTGGAGCCCCAGGGGGAGCTGATTCCACAGGGTAGGTGCGTCCACAGAGAAGGCCCGCTCCCTAGGGGTCACCAGCTGTCATTGTCTGGCCAATGGCACCCCAAGGAGGCCCTCCCTGTGGGAACGCACCGGGCGATGGAAAGCTGTAGCTGGCCACAGATGGTCCACCAAATACCCCAGGCCTAAGCTATGTAGGGCTTTATAAGTGATTACCAGCACCTTGAATCTCACCCGGAGGGCAACTGGTAGCCAATGCAGATCCCGCAGGAGGGGTGTAACATGAGAGTGTCGGGACACTCATCACTACCAGTTGAAGCCTCCAAGTGGTCTTCAGGGGCAGCCCCATGTAGAGAGCATTGCAGTAGTCGATCCGGGAGGTGACGAGCACATGAGTGACTGTGCGTAGGGCATCACGGTCCAGGTAGGGGTGCAACTGGTGCACCAGACAAATCTGGGCAAATGCCCCCCTGGTCACAGTCGTAACATAATCTTCCAGAGTCAGCCGTGAATCCAGGAGGACGCCTAAGTTGCGTGCCCTATCAACAGGGGGCAACACCTCACCCCCTATAACCAGCGATGGAATAGTCCCTTGGAACCGAGATGTCGGTATCCACAGCCACTCCGACTTGGCAGGGTTGAGCTGAAGCCCGTTCCTCCCCATCCAGAGCTGCACCGCTTCCAGGCACCGGGACATCACATCGAGGGCATCACTGGGCTGATTTGGGGTGGATATAAAATGTTGGATATCATCAGCATACTGATGATACCCCACCCCAAAACCCTGGATGATCCCCCCAGCGGCTTCATATAGATGTTGAACAGAAGGGGAGAGAGGACCAACCCCTGAGGGACCCCACAGGTGAGGGGCCTCAGGGCACACCTCTGTCCCCCCGCCAACACCACTTGCGAACGCCCGGAGAGCTAGGAGGAGAACCACCGTAGAACAGTGCCTCCCACTCCCAACCCCTCAAGGCATCGCAGTAGGATACCATGGTCGAGGCTCTCAACTGTGTTCGGTCAGACTTGGAACGGCTGGATCTCCAACAACTCTCCAGGCCTCTCCTCCGATGCTTCATCTCCTGGAGCTCCTCACTAAACCAACGGGTCAACCTGGATCTGCGTCAGGTCAGAGGTCTCAAAGGCACAACCCAGTCGAGAGCCCCAGCAGTCACCTCTTCCCAGGTATCCACCAGAGTCTCGACTGGGGTGTGGGAAAGAGAGAGAGGTATAGTCCCAAGCTCCGTCTGGAACCGCTCAGGGTCCATCAGGCGCCTGGGGCAGAACCAGGTGGTCAGTTCCGCCTCCCAGTGGCGGGGGGCAGCATAATGGAAGCCCAGCCTAAGGAGATGGTGATTGGTCCATGACAGGGGGTAAATAGCTGGCATACCTCCACCGAACTCACTCCACCACTGCTCTGAGATAAAAACTAGATCAGGCGTGTGTGTCCCCAGATGAGTTGGGGCCTGTATTATCTGGGTCAGGTCCATGGCTGCCATGGAAGCCATGAATTCCCGGGCAGCTCCCGACGCCTCCCCCAGGGAGGGTAGGTTAAAGTCCCCCAGCACAATGAGTCTGGGAAACTCAACCACCAGCCCCGATATGGTGTCTAGCAGCCCAGGCATGTCCGTTGATACGCAGCTGGGAGATAGGTACATAATCAACAGGGCCAACTGACCTTGCGGTCCCCATCTCATGAGGAGGGACTCATATCCGTCTATCTGAGGAACAGTGACCTCCCGCGGACCATGGGTCTCCCTGATAACTGCCCCCCCCCCACCCCTCCCCTGGGTCCTGGGCTGGTGTAGCACCCGAAAACCCGGCGGGCAGAGTTCGTTCAGAGGGACACCTCCCTCCATGCCCAGCCAGGTTTCTGTAATGCAATTAATACTAATTAACCAAAATTAAGTTACAGTAAACAACCCTAATAATAAAATTAATCTTTCTCTTGTAATTTTCAAAGTTCTAACTCCTGTTTCTCTCATCCAACCATCAATAGAACAGATCCCATACCTCAAAATATTCACTGTCTTCCTTTTCTTTAATTTCAAATGTTACCTTATTCAATTTTGCACATTCTAAACTTTTTGTTATTATCTTCTGTGGGGATCTGATCACCCTTCCAATGTTGTGCGAACATGATTCTGGCCGCTCTTAACACGTATTATTAAGTATGCATTTCTTTTACTATATTTGGTATGATGCCCATCAGAAATGTTTCCGGGTTTAGATCTATATGTAGTATTTTTTGCTTTCGGACAAGTCTACCACATGTGATAATATGAGCCCAGGATTTGGTTGCACTTCCAACACTTGGCAGACATATTCTTAAACATTCTAGCTAATCTTGCTGGGGGGAAGTGTCATCTATAAAACATTTTGTATAAGTTTTCTTTGTATGCAGTGGACGTTGTCATTTTATAGTTTCTGTCCCACAACTTTTGCCATTTTGTCCAATTCTATGGGGGGTGGGGTGTCAGGGTTCTGACGGATGCCCTAATTAAATCATGAGCCTTGAGCTTCAAAAGAAATCCAGTTATTTATTAGGAGCTTTATGTCGGCACGTTCCAAGTGAAGCCAACTCTGACCCCACTTAACTTACGTCCTGGCTCCGACCCGGTTTCTGCATCCACCCAAGGTGTGTCATCAGTCACATTCTCCAATGAAGCAATTTTGTGGGTTGTAGAGATCACTCCCCTCCAGCCACTGTTGGTAACCATGGAGATGGCCTTGACGGAGAGGTGGCTGGAATGTGCTTTTGACTGAAGTGCTCCCTCACTGCAGCTGCAAAGTTCCTTTTCCCATCCCCCTTGCCTATGGCAACTCAAGAGCAAGCCAGGGATGCTTTGCGAGTTGACGGGGTATTCTTTGCTTCTTGTTTGTTGATGTTAATCTTGATGTTAAATCTATGCTCATCTGTTGATTGTCGCTTTTGCATAATATGTAGATACGATTTATGGCTATGTGCCTGTTGATGGCTGATTTATCAGAGTGCCAGGCTTCTGGGAATTCTCTACAGTTTTTGGACTTGGCTTGGTCTAGGATGGTCACACTTTCCCAGTTAAAATTATGGTTAGGTTTGTCCATGTATTGTGAAATTAAGGAGTTTTCATCATGTCTTCTGACTGCTAGTTGGTGTTCATGGATGCGTTCTGCTAGGCTTCTGCCTGTTTGTCCTACTTAGTGGCTGTTGCAGTCTTTACGCTGTATGTTGTAGATGACTCCTGTTTTTTCTTCTGGGGCTGCTGGGCATTTTGGTCTACTTAGGATGTTTTGAAGGGCTTCAGTTGGTTTGCATGCTATGCTGATTCCATGTGGTTGTAATAGTCTGTTAATTGTTTCTGAGATGTTCTTGATGTATGGCAGTGTCATAATTTTTACCGCTTGTGTTGGTTGAGTGGGTCAGGGACTTTTTGATAAAGTTGTGTGGATATCCATTTTTTTGGAAGATGATATATAGATGCTGTTTCCTTTTTCTGCTGTTCAGGGTTGCTGCAGTGAGTTTGTGCTCATTTAAATAAAGTTCTTAGGCAGCTTCTCTTATGGGAGGTTCAGATATTGCTTTGGTAGTGGAGCACTTGGTGGTTGTGGTGATTTTTCAGTACACTTGTGCTTCCAGTTTGCCATCATGGTTTCTGCTGATCAGGATGTCCAGGAAGGGGTACTGAGTTGTTTTCTTTTCTAGTAAACTGGATTTCTTTGAAGATGAGGTTGAACAAGAGGCACCTCGGACGACCAAGAGGAACAGGAAAGTTCCTCGAAAGATCAAACACAGCTCTTCGATCCGGTGGCGGGGGTGGCAGTCATTAAAAATGACTGCTTTAAAGCTAGGGGAAACGGAATAAGATTTTGTGCAGGAGCGATGTTTGAACGGAGTACTGGTACTGGGTGAGTGATTGGCCAACTCACAGGTAAAAAAGGATTTTTTTTAAAAAAAAAAAAGGTGTCCTGGCGAGGAAACGAGCGGCTAATTGGCACTTGGGAATTTTAATGGAGGGAGAAGAACAAAGAGGAAGTGAAACTACTAAAGCCCAGAAAAGAAAACTGTATATTTGGATTTAAAATTGGATTAGGAGAAATTAAAACTAATACAAGACAAAGAAACCCAAGGCAAAGTATTTTTTAATGAGGATTTGAAATAATTTTGACAGTTTTGAAATTTGAAGGAAGAACAAAGAGGAGGTTAAAATATTAAAGCCCAAGAAAGGAAATTTTACAACTGGATTTAAAACTGAATTTGGAGAAATTAAAAACAATAAAATGAAAAGAAATTTGAGAGAAAGTATTTTTTATGTGGATTTAAAATACTTTTGCAAGTTGGATACTTTGTTATTCTGAGAATTGTGGGTTGGAGAGAGACATCTGCTGGTGGAAAGAAAGCACTACAACGACCGGCTTAACTTGAAAGAAATAACAACAGTGACCTTGATCACTACAAGAGCTGTGAGAAATTTTAAGGAGTATTTGTTTCTGCTTAAACTGCTTGGCCTCGACTTCTAAAGGAGGTTGAAAACAATAAAGCTTTAAATTGGAGTGGATTGGACAAACATTTGATTTGGATATCATCTGGAAATAAAAGACTATATGGACTTAAATCTTAATTAAACATAAATTAAAATATCAATTTTTTTTAAATTGACAATATGGAGTCTTGGATGTGTGAGGAATTAATTGAGATGCTTAAAAATGTGCGTGAATCAAGGGCAATAAAAAGTTAGAAACTTTGTTAGAACACACTAAACAGGAAAAAGAATATAAATGAGAAGCAAGAAAACGATACTGAAGGTAAAGGAATTGAAGGTAAAAAATTAGATGATTACACTGGGATTTACAGTGGCAAAAAAAGAATGGATGGGGGGAATATTTTCCAAAAAAGAAACTATCAAAGGGAAGAGAAGGAAATGGGAAAAGATTAAGTAAAAACTGCGGGCGAATTATGCGAATAATAGACTCAAAAGTTAGAGAAAGGATTCAGGAGAAAAGATATAATAAATATAAAAAGAAAAAGACAAGAATGGGATGAAGGGAGAAAATTATTAAGAAGTGGAATTCTGGAGAGACCAAGAGAAAACGGTTAAAAGGGGAAAAATAGTGGAAAGGAGGAAGGGAAATAAGGTATATATTAGTAGATCTAAGGGAATCGTATTAATATTAGTAATTGTGAATGTAAAAAGCAAATATGATGTGTATTGTGTATTGTAAAATAAACAGATGAAATATGAAGTAATTTGGTTCAATTATGAAAATAACTGAAATTAAGAGATAAAATCAAAATGTAAAAAAGTGTGATGGGGACTTTGAAATAATATGTTGAAAAGATGAAATAAATTGATGATACAATAAATTAGGAATTAAGGGCGTATAGTGATATTGCTTATTATGTACTTAGAAGAGATTAAGATAAGATGTGAAAGGTTAATTAAGTTAAAGGGTTTCAATGTAAAAATTGAATAAGATGAAGTACATTGTTTATACAGGTGAAACTCGAAAAATTAGAATATCATGCAAAAGTTCATTTGTTTCAGTAATGAAACTTAAAAGGTGAAACTAATATATGAGATAGACTCATTACATGCAAAGTGAGATAGTTCAAGCCTTGATTTGTCATAATTTTGAGGATTATGGCTTACAGTTCATGAAAACCCCAAATTCACAATCTCAAAAAATTAGAATATTACATGAAATCAATAAAACAAGGATTGTACATAAAACAATATGGGACCTCTGAAAAGTATAAGTATGCATATGTACTCAGTACTTGGTTTGGGCCCCTTTTGCATCAATTACTGCCTCAATGCGGCGTGGCATGGATGCTATCAGCCTGTGGCACTGCTGAGGTGTTATGGAAGACCAGGATGCTTCAATAGCAGCCTTCAGTTCTTCTGCATTGTTCGGTCTCCTGTCTCTCATCTTTCTCTTGACAATGCCCCATAGATTCTCTATGGGGTTCAGGTCAGGCGAGTTTGCTGGCCAATCAAGCACAGTAATCCCATAGTCATTGAACCAGGTTTTGGTACTTTTGGCAGTGTGGGCAGGTGCCAAGTCCTGCTGGAAAATGAAGTCAGCATCCCCATAAAGCTTGTCTGCGGAAGGAAGCATGAAGCGCTCCAAAATCTCCTGGTAGACGGCTGCGTTGACCCTGGACTTAATGAAGCACAGTGGACCAACACCAGCAGATGACATGGCTCCCCAAATCAACACAGACTGTGGAAACTTCACACTGGACTTCAAGCATCTTGCAGTGTGGGCCTCTCCATTCTTCCTCCAGACTCTGGGTCCTTGGTTTGCAAATGAGATGCAAAAGTTGCTCTCATCAGAAAAGAGGACTTTGGACCACTGAGCAACAGACCAGTTCTTTTTGTCTTTAGCCCAGGTAAGACGCTTCTGACGTTGTTTGTTGTTCAGGAGCGGCTTGACAAGAGGAATACGACATTTGAAGCCCATGTCCAGGATCCGTCTGTGTGTGGTGGTTCTTGATGCACTGACTCCAGCCTCAGTCCACTCCTTGTGAAAGTCCCCAACACTTTTGAATGGCCTTTTCTTGACAATCCTCTCCAGGCTGCGGTCATCCCTGCTGCTTGTGCACCTTTTTCTTCCACACTTTTCCCTTCCACATAACTTTCTATTAATGTGCTTTGATACAGCACTTTGGGAACATCCAACTTCTTTTGCAATTACCTTTTGAGGCTTTCCCTCTTTATGGAGGATGTCAATCCTGGTTTTCTGCACAACTGTCAGGTCAGCAGTCTTTCCCATGAATGTGATTCCTGCTGAACCAGACTGAGAGACCATTTAAAGGCTCAGGAACCCTTTGCAGGTGTTATGGCTTAATTAGCTGATTAGAGTGGGACACTTTGAGCCTAGAATATTGAACCTTTTCACAATATTCTAATTTTCTGAGATTGTGAATTTGGGGTTTTCATGAGTTGTAAGCCATAATCCTCAAAATTATGACAAATCAAGGCTTGAACTATCTCGCTTTGCATGTAATGAGTCTATCTCATTTATTAGTTTCACCTTTTAAGTTGCATTACTGAAATAAATGAATATTCTAATTTTTCGAGTTTCACCTGTAGTTAAAAATGTGATGGGGATTTTGAGAAATATACTTTATAAATGGAGAAATAAGATAATTAATTGAAATAATACTAAGAAATTAAGATTTGAAGGGCGGATGGTGATACTGTTTATATATTATGTATTAAGAGATTAAGATAAGATTTAAAAGTAGGGAAAAAGAATATGGCAGAAATTGAAATATGTAAATATGTAAAGAGAGGAAAAAACAGATGGAGGCTCAATGTGAAATTGTTAAGCGATAAAGTGTGTAGAAAAACTTAAAGAAGAATTAAAATCTTTTTTCAGAGAAAACAAAAATCAAGAAACAGCTCGTGTAATAGTATGGGATGCAGTGAAGGCCTATTTAAGAGGGGTAGTAATATATATACAGCGCTCATAAAAATAAAAAAAAAGAAAGGCCCTGAAAGATTATTTAAACCACTTAGGAGAGGCTGAAAGGAAACTTCAAGAAAACCTGAGAGATAAAGCAGCAAAAGAAAGTTGGTTGATATGGAGGCATAAATTGAATATCATAGATCAAGAAGAACTGGCACATAAAATAAAAAGAACCAAACAATACTATTTTGAGAATGCCAATAAGCTGGGCAGATGGCTGTTTTGTAAATTAAAAAAGGAAAATGAAAAAGGGACAATTCACATATTAGAAGACTCCAAGGAAATTTGCTAAACAAAGAATTGGACAAACTAGAAATTGCCAGGGAATATTATGAAGCCCTATACAAAGAGGAAAAGATCCTGGAAGAAAAAATTGAGAAGTATCTGGCAAGCGAAGAGCTTCCACAGATAACAGAGGAAGAAAGGGAAATGCTTAATGGAAAGGTTACAGTTGAAGAATTAAAGACAGCACTTTCCAAACTCAAAAATAACAAATTGCCAGGCCCGGATGGATTCCCAGGAGAAATATATAAAAATCTAGAAGAAATATTACTAACAAAATTAGTGGAAATTTATAATGAGGCATTGATGGGTTCCAAAATTCCGGATTCATGGAGGGAAGCGCATGTCACACTACTACTGAAAGAAAGTACCGATCTAAAACAAATTCAAAATTACAGGCCAATTTCTCTTCTAAATACCAGTTACAAATTATTCATGAGCATAATAGAGGAAAGAATCAAAAAAATATTAAACACTCTGATACATAAGGATCAGAATGGATTCCTCCCTGGAAGGCAAATTAGGGATAATTTGAGAATTGTGTTGAACACCTTAGAATATTATGAAGTACACCCGGGAAAACAGATGGCCTTAGTCTTTTTAGACGCCCAGAAGGCATTCGATAATTTAAATTGGAATTTCATGATTAAACAAATTAGGATAATGGGATTTGAAACAAATTTTGAAAAGATGATAAAAACTATTTACGACAACCAAAGGGCGAGTATTCTATTAAATGGTGATAGGACCAAAACTTTCCAGATCAGGAAGGGGGTAAGACAAGGATGCCCCCTATCATCATTACTATTTATTTTGGCCCTAGAAGTTTTGCTATGGAAAATTAGAAATAATGAGGAAATTAAAGGCCTAAAGATTAGGAAAGAGATATACAAAACGCAAGCATTTGCGGATGATGTGGCCTTGATTTTGGAGGAGCCATTAGAATCCGGGCAAAAAAATTTAGAGGAATTGGGCAGATACGGAGAAGTAGCAGGATTTAAATTGAACAAAACTAAAACCAAAATATTAACCAAGAATGTAACTGAGATGCAAAAGAAAGAGATAGAGGAAAAGTTGGGACTACAGACAGTCAAAAAATAAAGTACCTAGGAATCTGGATAACAGCAAGGTGTTCATCCCTAAAGGATGACAACTATATGCCCCTAATTAAGAAAATAAAAAAAGATTTGGATAGTTGGAAGAAATTACAATTGTCACCAGTAGGCAAGATGGCTTCGATTAAGATGAGCATCCTCCCTAAACTATTATATCTGTATCAAACCATACCTGTAAATTTGGATAATTTTTTTTCAGAACTAAATAAAAATATCAGGAAATTTGAGGGGTGGGGGGCGGGGGGGTGGAAGCCCAGGATCTCATTCAAAATTTTACAGGGTAAAACGAATATAGGAGGATTTGGACTCCCCGATTGGGAAATATACTATAGGGCAGCCAAGTTAGTATGGATAAGGGAGTGGGCCACTCTAGAAAATAAAAGGATCCTAACCCTGGAAGGCCACGACCTTCAGAGAGGGTGGCACGCATATCTATGGGACACAGAGAAGAAAAAGAAAACATATTTCCATAGGCATAAAATTAGGGATACATTAATACAAACATGGACTGAAATTAGGCAGCGATACTACACAAAAGTACCAAAATGGCTCTCTATGATGGAGGCCTTGGTATATCCCAACAGGTGGGGAATGGAGAAAATTTGTAGATACAAAGACATTCTAGATAGTGGAGGAAATCTCAAATCCAATGTCTCCTTGAGAGATCAAGGTATTAATATGGACTGGTGGACATACCTACAAGTAAGGTCTAGATACCAGAAAGACAAGGAGGAATGTGGCATAGAATTAGGATCCAACGGGCTCGATAAGGTCTTGATGGGAACAGAAAAAAAGATACTGGCCAAACTATATAACTATCTACTGGATGATGACAGAGCAGAAGGTACAATCAAAAACCAAATGAGTGCATGGGAGAAGAATATTGGGCACAGCATAAATTTAAATGAGTGGGAAGAGGCATGGAATAAGAATTATAAATTGACCAGAGCAGTGACCTATAAAGAAAACCAGTACAAAATGCTGCATAGGTGGCATCTAGCCCCTGCAAGGCTAGCAAAGATTTATTCAAATATACACCCAAATTGTTGGAAATGTGGTCATGGCCAAGGTACCTTCTTTCACATGTGGTGGACATGCCCCGAAACGAAAAGATATTGGAGTAGGATTCGGAGATGGTTACAAGAAACAATTGGAGAAGATATTGAATTGACACCCGAAATATTTCTCCTGGGAATAGTTAAGAGGGCATATGGGGGAAAAAAAATTATCTAATAATACACATCACCACTGCTGCCAGCTTGGCATACGCACAATACTGGAAAGAGAAAGCTCTGCCACCAGAAGAACATATAATTAGGAAAATATTTGAGTGTGCAGAGTTGAGTAAATTAACCTATGAAATAAATGAGGATGAAAACTCAGATTACCATACCGTTTGGGAAAGGTGGTATAAATGGATGAATGATAAAGTAAAAGAAGGAGTAAAGGATGGTGTGTCTAATAAAAGGAATAAATAGATTAAGAGACACCAGGTATATATCTTGTATATATGTATAAACACTGCATATCCGATGTTAATAGAATTGTTACACAGTGTATTTGCATAAAATCAATAAAATATTGAAATAAAAAAATAAATTGATGATATAAGAAATTAGGAATTAAGGGCGGATAGTGATATTGCTTATTATGTATTTAGAAGAGATTAAGATAAAATGTGGAAGGTTAATTAAGTTAAAGTATTTCCATGTAAAAATTGAATAAGATGAAGTACATTGTTTATAGTTAAAAATGTGATGGGGATTTTGAGAAATATACTTTATAAATGGAGAAATAAGATAATTAATTGAAGTAATACTAAGAAATTAGGATTTGAAGGGCGGATGGTGATACTGTTTATATATTATGTATTAAGAGATTAAGATAAGATTTAAAAGTAGGGAAAAAGAATATCATGGCAGAAATTGAAATATGTAAATTGTATTTGGAAAAAACAAAAAAGAAGATTGGAACAGATTATAAAAATTATTATATAATTATGTTATAAGTCTGTAAGATGTGACCCGGTCAATACTCTGTTCATAACATCGGCATGTAAAAGAAAAACTTAATAAAACTTGTTCAAAAAAAGAGATGAGGTTGATGGTTTTGTGAGTGTTCTCTAATTGGTCCTTTTTTATTATGGTGAAAGTGTCGTCTACATATCTGATCAATATTTTGGGTTGTATTTGTGGAAGTGCTATGGCTTCCAGATGTTGCACTGTAGTGGGGAGTTGACTGCTTGCTTCCTTGTGTGAGGTGCCCAAGCTTTTTTGTTAATTCTTTTGTGATGTAGGTAGGGGTCTCTGGTAATGATACAATTGTATGTCAGATTTGTGTATTTTGGGGAATCTGTGGAAGTGTGGGAGGATAGGTCCACTGCTTCTCATCTGCCACTGTTCCTCTTTGGTAATTTGTCCTTTCTTGGTGCAGAATGGGAGTTTTTGCCTCCGCCACATGCTCACACCCCCTTCACCCCGCCCTCCAGCCGCAGCCAATTGACAGTGAGCGTTCAGACTCAGCTGAACCTCTGATGGCATTTCTCTGACACCAATGGAACCCCAGCCCTCCACCTCCGTCCGTCCCCTTCCCTTCCGCAGGTGTTTTGCAGAGGAGAGGGATCATTGTACTCCAGCGATTCGTCCCAAGGAACAAGCAGCCATGCCTCCCAACAGCCAATTGGGGCTCTGAGGGGTGGGCCTCTGCCAAGCAGTGAAGGCGTTGGCTGGTGGCAGTGGCAGGTGGGGCAGCAGCAGCAGTGGGACGCTTGGCTCAGGATCGGGCCCTTCGTGAAGACTCTGGGGAGGGAACTGCATTGGTAGGCAGCAGCTGTTCTGACCCAGCCTTAGCAGAAATAAGAAACAGACTCCTTGTCCCGAAAAACCCCTCTTTATTTGTGAGTTAATGGCATTTGCACACCAAAAAGTCCAGGCAATAATCCTTCAGAGTTAACTGCAGTAACAGACCTTATCAGTTCCTTGAGATAATTGCCAGGCCGGGAGCTTCCAGCTGCAAAACTGTAAATTAAGTTCTGGCAAGGAGTCTCTGAGGCACGAAACACGATGAGCCAAATCTTCCGAAATCCGAACGGTTGTCTCCTACAACCACCACTCCCCTTTCCTTCTATTTATTCCCCAGCCAGGGAGGGGCCATTCAGCATCCACATGTGCCTTGCTTCCCGAGTCGACTCCTTGTCCTCAGTTGTTCTCCTCTCCTAACAGCTCTCCGCATACACGCATCTGGAACAGGCCCCAGTTGGTCTTCCTCCCCACTTATCTCAGCTTCCAAAGGCAGCTGCCTCTCCAGTGGCTGGGAAATGTCAGACGGCCCTGGCTCCATCTCTGCTTCCGATGCAGAGCATCCATCAGAGCCTTCCTCAGACTCCAGAACTGGCAAAAGTTCCTCCCCAACCTCCTCATCATCCAAGTCTGGCAGGCCACAACAGCAGCATTCTTGCTCACTCACTCTCTTTTTTTAGTAAGGTTTTTTTTATTTTTTAAACACACAAAGAAACATACAATGCATCTTTACTGAACAGTGTATTGGCCCAGTTTTAAATTTATACAGATTTTTGTTCGTCTTTAACACAATTTTATATATAATTTTTCTCATATCCTTTATTCTCTCTAATTCTAAGAAACCAATATTACCCTTCATCTTAACTTCTCATCCTAATATAGTTCATTTTTTCTTTTCCCTCCTTAAAATTTGAACCCCTAAATTTGACTTCACATAACATAATACAACCCCCAATTATTACCTTAAATTCTCTTATTCCAATCACCAGATTCTTTTATCAACTATTCCAAATACATTTCAACAATTAAACATATTCAATAAAAATCAATTAAGTATCAATCTTACTCCAATACCTCTACATTTAAATTCATATAACATAATACAATTCCCAATTATTTTCTTAAATTCTCTTGTTCCAATCTCAAATAGTTTTTTCTTTATCGATTGTTCCAAATAGTACACTTCGACATTTTTATCAAAAACCAGTTAACTGTATCTAAGTAGTTCATAATCCAATTTCATTTCAACTCTCTTATTTAGTTAAATTCCAACTATATAATTAAGAATATTCCATTTGTTACAATACCCTTCATTAATTAAAAATATTCCAATTATTACATTCATCATACATCCATATTTTTTAAACTCACTTCATTAAAAATACAGTTCATTTCTGCGTATTGACTTCCATATAGTTTTGAAATCACTTCATTAAAAATACAATTTCATCTTTTCCCTAGTATTCATTTCCTTTACCCCATATTCTCCTTCCATCTCTTTCTCCCTTTCTATCTTTATATTTTACTTTCTTTTTCTTTCCCCATCTTCTTTTTTGTATTTTAAAATCCTGATCTCTCTTTTCCCTTTTTCTTATCTTCCCACTGTTAATCCCAATGTAATCATTTTGTTTTTTAAGATCATAAACTCCTTTTTTTTTTGGGGCAATTTTTTTTTTCCAAACATACAAATTACATCCTTTCGGAACAAAGCTTTGATCCAGTCATCACTTTGTTCAATTTTTAACAAAATCTTTAACAAAATTTTATCTATCCTATTTTGCCATAGCACTTATTTCTAAATCTTAAATCACATATACAACTAATACCATCTTAAAAAAAATTAACACATATTTACTTAATCAAAACAATAACCCTTCTATTAACCCACCTTAATTTTTAATTCAATTAATAACTCATAATACAACAATTCTTACCCTAAATCCTCACTATTAACAGTACAATTCAAACATATTTATGTTTCACTAGCTGTACCCGGCCACGCGTTGCTGTGGCTCAGTCTTGTGGGTATACAATATTTTTTGACCGAGTGCCAGTAATTTCCCTCTGTAGCTCAGGTCATGCCTACTTTGCCTCTGTCCCACCAGTCTTTTCACTCAGTCGATTGGATTCAGACCTGAGTTGCCTTTCTGTATGATGCTTTTTGGACTTTAACGTCACTTAATCAATTGCTTTCTTGGACTTTTACCTATTTGGTGTTCGTATTGGGAGAGCTGTGCGTCGTGGGATTGGCGGAGGCCTCCACCCAGGCTGCCGTTGGTGAGTTTGTGTTCCTGGGGCTCCGGAACACTGGCCGCCAACAAATAATTTGAATCCAGCAGCCACCCGGAGGTTTGTCTTCAGACGCCTCCGAGGATACTTTGCCACGGGTTTAAGGTGGTTTCCCGGCTTGCCGGTATAACCGCCTTCACCTTCACATCTCTCTGCACCACAGGTGGCATCGGGGTCCCTGCCAAAGGTATGACATACTCCATTAGCCGAGAGGACACTTTGCAGCGGTTGACATTTCCCACCATTTTGCTTGTGGGTTTGGCAGCGGTGCCTCTGAGGGGAAAAGACCCGGCTTGCGCCTGCCATTGTGGTGCTGCGACGTTGCTGCAACATTAAAGTTGTAAAAGATTTAGTATAACGTGTTGCTTTTATGTCCAACAGATGGCGGTTTTTCAAAAAAGCATGTTTTTACTGCTTTTACCTGTCACAGGTGTGACATCTGTATAATATAGGTATATAAAAACATGCACGTATTTGAATGCAACATTGTGTCAAAATTTCAAAGCAATCGGTGAAGAGATTTAAGATTTCGAACAAACGAACATTTACATTTTTATTTATATATAGATTATGCTCATTAAGACTTTATTCCATTATTACTTTATGAAAGGGGACACTCCCATGTGACACCTCTCCTGCGTGAGCTGCATTGGCTTCTGGTGGTCTTCTGGGTGCGCTTCAAGGTGTTGGTTACCACCTTTAAAGCGCTCCATGGCATAGGGCCTGGGTACTTGCGGGACTACCTTCTGCCCAGTGCTGTGGAGTCGGAGTCGAGGAGTCGGAGTTGGAGGAAATTTTGGGAGTCGGAAGTACAAAAAACTGAGGAGTCGGAGTCGGAGTCAGAACATTTATCTCCCGACTCCACAGCCCTGGCTACAGTGCTGTGGAGTCGGAGTCGGAGACGGAGTCGAGGAGTCGGAGTCGGAGGAAATTTTGGGTACCTAGAGTCGGAGTCGGAGTCGGAAGTACAAAAAAACCTGAGGAGTCGGAGTCGGAACATTTATCTCCCGACTCCACAGCCCTGCTTCTGCCACCGATAGCCTCCCACCGGCCACCGATAGCCTCCCACCGGCCAGTACGCTCCCACAGAGAGGGACTCCTCAGGGTGCCGTCAGCCAGGCAATGTCGGCTGGCGACGCCCAGGGGGAGAGCATTCTCTGGCAGCA
Organism: Coluber constrictor foxii; assembly: GCA_038048745.1. NCBI lineage: Eukaryota > Metazoa > Chordata > Lepidosauria > Squamata > Colubridae > Coluber > Coluber constrictor. The sequence goes on from CM075966.1 coordinate 47,648,394, forward strand.
CCAGCCCTCTGGAACGATTTGCCCCCTGAGATCCGTATGATACCTGATCTCCGGGCTTTCCGCCGTGCCCTAAAAACTTTATTTTGTCAAGCTGGGCTGGCGTAAACCCCCCCCCCCCCCCCTTTAGTTTTTAATTGTCTGTGGGTTTTAAATTTTCTGGGCCCAAAATTGTTTAATTCTTTTACAAATTTTAATTTTTGTATTGAAGTGTTTTTTATTCCTGGCTGTGCACCGCCCTGAGTCCACTAGGAGAAGGGCGGTATACAAATTTAATAAACTAAACTTAAATATTATCTTTTTAATTTTAGAAATATAGCAATTTAACATTTAAACATAGTTTTTAGTTCAAATAATGCTCTTTAACACAATTTCCCAATTATCCTAAATTCTATCTATCAAACCATACCATTTATATAACACCAATTAAGTAATTTTTGTTTATAAATCATAATCATATATTGTTTCAGTTTTCTTTTTCACTTAGGCAATAAATGTTCAAATTATCACAATTGTTATACATATTTAAACAATATCCCAATTATAGCTATCAATGTTCTAATTTAACCTTTTCTTCTATCCTTCCACTATTAATCCCAATGTACAAAATACATCTTTATTCCACTGTTAATCCCAGCATAATCATCTTTGTTTTTCTCACTGTTAATCTCAGTGTAATCATCTTTATTTTTCTCACTGTTAATCCCAGTGTAATCATTTTAGTTACTGTTAATCCCAGTATAATTATCTTTATTTTTCTCACTGTTACTCCCAACATAATCTTTTACTTTTCTAGTTATATTATTAAAAATATTCAAATTATAACAATTGTTATAAGTATTTAAACAATATCCCAGTTATAACCATCAATTTCCTCAAGTAGTATTTTAACATCTTAATAAAAAATGTGTTCATTATATCCATTGCTATATTTCTTTTAATGTAGCTTCTTTTAATTTAGCTTCAATCCCTGTTTCATTTCTAAATATAACATAATTCTTCTCATATTTGTTTATCTCAATATGGTCATTTTATAAATCCAGGTCCTGGACTTCTTTAAATTTCTTAATATTTTCCAACTTTTATTCTTTTATCATTCAGTATTAATCTCCATATAATCATCATTATATCATTATTAATCTCAGTATAATAACTGTGTTATTAATCTCAATATAATCTCTAGAGACCTCCTTTTTATTATTAGTATTCACATGTTCAATTATTTGTTCATATTTAATCACAATATTTTTATCTTCTTTATTTTCCACTTCTGTCTTATTTCTCCATCTTCATTTTTTTGTCCACACATGTATACTCCATTTCAATTTTTATATCCTCAAATTTTGCCCTCTCTGCAACATTATAGTTATTTCTTTTATTTCCATTCTCCAAATCAAATAATTGCTCCAATTATAAAAGTTCCATTGTATTCCCTTCTATTTTTTTATTCCTCCAAAAGTCAAGCCTCTTGTAGACAAGAAAATCCTCCTCCACAAGTTCCCACGGTTATTATCTGTGAAATTCACAATTTTCCAAAACAAAGAACCAAGTTGCAATGTTCCTTTTTACTCCACATGGTGTCTCTCTGCAATCCACAATTTCCAATTGCTTAATAAGTATCCATTTTGTTTCCATTACATCACAATCTTACTTGACTTCTCTTTTTCCTTTTTCAATTTAAAAATATCAAGTCATATTTAAAGTCCAGTCCAAATTTAAATAGCTCTTCTCACTTCTTTTTTTCTTTTTTCCCCTTTTATTTATACATCCCTTTTTTTTCCTTCTTAAAGCTTATTATCCATTCTTTTTATTTTTCTTGCCATTTAAAAAAGAAAGGGGGAAAAAAGGATCTCTTTATTTCTTTCCAATCCTTTGACCACGTCTAATTGTTTAAAGCTTCCAATTGGTTTATTCAGAAATCATTTTTCATTTGGGTTTTTGTCTTTTCCAAATTACGTTTCAAAATCCTCTTTGCCCCCATGCTCCTTAGCCGCTATTACACATTAGGGGTCTTATACTTGTAAGATGTTTCTCTTGTTGTTATTCAAGCCTGAGTTGGCTGTCACCTGGCTTCAAAAAAAACTCAGTTCTGTTTCTTTCTTCTCTCCAGCTCTATACTTAGCCTGGTTGTCTCAGCTTTGTGGCAGCCGCCATGGCTGCTGCCCCCTGCCGCCGACTCACAGAGAGTTCCTTCTGACCTCTGAGGAACTTGCCTGTTCCTCTTGGTCTTCCAAGGTGCCTCTCTTTCTTCCCTGTCCCTACAGGACAGGTCTGGTCCAAAGACCCCTCTGCAGCTGTTCGTCAGCCCGGGATTTCGAGGGGCTCATCAGAGCCTGCTAATCCCCGACTGTCTCGCCATGATGCTTCCGGTCAAATCTCTTGCTCTCTCTCTCACACACACACATTCCGTTGCAGGATCAGGCAGGTGATTCTTTTCTGTGGAAGGGGAGGGTCACACGCATACACACACACTTTGTTTTAATCCCTTGGATTCTGTGTGGATGCCTGGCAAGTGCGTGTGTGTGTGAGAGAGAGAAAGAATATGAGAATGCCGCTGCCTGCTAATGCAGCCCCCTCCCAAGTGCCTTCACGGAAGCCCTGATCAAGGATTGCATGCCCAGTCCTGCAGCAGAGTGTGTGTGTGTGTGTGTGTGTGTGAGAGAGAGAGAGAGAGAGAGAGAGAGAGAAAGAGAATGTCGCTGCCTGCAAATGCAGGACCCCCCCCCAGTGCCTTCACGGAGGGCCTGATCCTGGGCTGAGCGTCCTGCTGTTGCTCTGCCTGCCACCATCGGCCAGCACCTCCATGGCTCAGCAGAGGCCCACTCCTTGGAGCCCCAATTGGCTCCTGAGAGGTACGGCTGTTTGTCCCTTGGGGCAAATCGATGGAGTACAGTGAGCCCTCTGCGAAAAGCCCATGAGGGGAGAACGGAGGTGGGGGGCTGGGGGTCCATTGGCATCGGAGAAATGCCGACAGAGGATCAGCCAAGTCTGAACACTCGCTGTCAATTGACTGGCTGGAGGGCAGGGGTGAAGGGGGCACGAGCATGTGATGGAGATGAAAACCTGACACTAGACCAGTGATGGCTAACCTTTTTGCCATCACGTGCCAGGAGCGGGGGAAGCGCAGTGGGGGTGTCACGCGCAGTTGCCCACACCCATAATTCTATGTGCCTCGTGCATGTGCACGTGACCCCGCCCCTGCTCCTGGCACCCAATGGCCCGGTAGGCCCGTTTTTCACTCTCCCCAGGCTACAGAGCTACTCCCCAGGCTACTTTAGCCTTCTGGCAGCTCTTCTCATACATGCTGTCAGCGTTCCAGGGCTGATGTTAGAAGGAAGAGAAGGAGCGTGACATTTCACCTAGTTAAATCTTTCTGAAAACTTAGTCTCCCGGGAGATGCATGGGAGGGGCGACATTCCTGTGAACTGAGGTGGTAGCGAAGGGAAGAATGATTTGGAAGACAGCCAATGGGGAGCAGAGAATGGTGAAAAGGAAGAGGAGGGTTTTGGGGGGGAGAGGTCAGTGCTGACTGCGTGGCAGTCAGGTGCGGGCTGCATTGCTCAATAAAGAGAATATTTCCTAAAAGCTCCGCTGCTTGGAAATCCACTTTATTTTGAAAATGAAACCGGAACCCTGACACGTGCACTAGGAACAGGCTCCTCCTGTTCCTCTGCCTCTTGTGAAGTTTCCGAAAGATGCCCTAATTAACTCATGAGCCATGAGCCAAACTTCAAAAGAAATACAATCATTTATTAGGAGCAACATTCCAGCAATATTCGAATTTCAGTCAGAACTGATCCCACGTAGATTTACGTTCCCCTATGACCCTGTCTCTCCCCTCCTCCCTGGCCATGTCATAAATCACATTCTCCAATTAACCACTTTGGCTGGCTGTGAAATTCAACCCCCTCCCTCTGATTGCGGTCATGAAAAATGTATGGAATGTAACTTCAGTTAGTCCATCAGCTCTATCACTTCCCCCCTCCCTCCTGCTCATGGCAACTTGAAAGCCTTGCAAGTTGACATCTCTCTACTGTCAGCTTTGGAGGCTCTGGAGTCCGCACCTCACTCCCCGATGGCCCTGGCCCCGGCCCCATCTCTGCCTCCAAGCCCTCATCCAGGCCTTCCCCAGCCTCCAGGAATGGCCCATGTTCTTCCTCAGCCTCATTGCTGTCCGACTCCGCTGCCAGCTCCGCAGGCTGCTGGCAAACCACAACAAACATGCCCCATCTGTTCTTCCTCTCCACTTATCTCAGGTTCCGAATGCAGGTGCCTCTCCAGTGGCTGGGAAATGTCGGACGGCCCTGGATCCATCTCTGCTTCCAATGCAGAGCATCCATCAGAGCCTTCCTCAGACTCCAGAACTGGCAAAAGTTCCTCCCCAACCTCCTCATGTGGGACCGGAACTTGGCAAACGGGCCGTTTTCGGCCTCTGGAGGGTCTCCGGGGGGGAGGGGAGAGGCTGTCTTCGCCCTCCCCAGACTCCTAGAAAGGCTATGGAGTCTGGGGAGAGAGAAAAACGGGCCTTCCCCACCACCCCCCAAGGCCCTCCGGAGGCAGGAAACAGCCTGTTTCCCTACTTCTGGTGGGCCCAGAAGGGCTGAAAATCAGTGCTTGAGTGCCCACCGATATGGCTACATGTGCCACCTGTGGCACACGTGCCATAAGTTTGCCATCATGGTCCTAGACCCTCTTGGTGAGGTCACAGAGTTCTCTTCATCAGGTTGTCTAATTTTTGTATTTTGTTGGTGTTCACTGGTACGCACATTTCTTTGTCTTCTAGTGTGGTGACCCGGGGCGTGGCACAAAGGCAACACAGCCAGAAAGTAAGTACAAGTCCTTTTATTAGCTCCAAACTTTGCCCCCAACGTCCCTTTACTCTCTGGTCTGGAGAAAAACCCTTCCACAAACCTGTAAGCAGACAAAACTTCCAACCATAATTCCAGCAGGGCAAGATAAGGTAATTCATCCGGCAGGGCAAGCAAGATAAGGAATTCCAGAATTGAAGTAGCATGGCCGTAAATCAAACCAGTTGGGAGGATGCCAGGAAATCAGATAAAGCAGTCAACATGAATATGAACTCAGCGTTTGTTCCCGACAACTACCCCTCCCATTTGCCTCTCCTTTTAAACTCCAACTCCAGGTGTATCTTGTGAAGGGGATCGAGGCCCTTTCCTCCCTCGTAAGCCATGCAACCCATGTCGCTCTCCTCCGTTCTTCTCTGTGTGCCCTAGGATGAGGAGGGGGTGGGCTTTGGTCTTCATCAGAACCCTGACTTTGCCCTTCCCCAGTTTCCTCCACAGCCAATGGAGTCACTCTCTTGCTCTGTCAGCTGTTCCTCTTCCATCTCAGAGTCAGACTCCGACAGGGGCATGACATCTAGTAATGGTTTCACTTTTTGTATATATTGATGTATATATAATTTAGCTGCTGTTTGGAGTCAAAAGGTAGAATACTCGTAAGTGGAAACTGGCCCTGGCCAAATTATTTGTTTTCTTTAAAAGTACCAATTTGTATGCATAGTTTCCTTGGTCTTAATATATGAATTACTTCTCTCATTTCTGTTGTAGTTGACAAGAAATGGATGTCTCAAAGCTAATGGAACTAACTGCTTTAGTAGAAAATGTTTTGGTTTCTGGAAGCAAAGTTCTGTGACACTCAGACTCTGATTATAATAGAAGTCAGTGCACTACAGAACTTTCTCTTCAGGGGCTGCAGCAGCCAAGGAGTTAACACAGTACAGTATTCCTGAAACTCAGCTGGACAAGTCACTACTAGCTGCTTTCAACAGGATAGGATCAGAAGGCTGAAAGCAACTCTTGTGGGAAGGTGGCACTTCTCTAGTGGTTATGCAAAATCGCCTAAGGTTGATCAGATTAAAAAGCAGAGAGACAAAGACACCTAAAATCTACATTCTCTACCCAGTTCTAAGGACAGGGCACGACCGCCCAGCCACAAAGGGAGTCAGGCAACAATAATTAGAATACTAAACAGGGACACTCAAGCAGAAATTAAAGTACATTTCACAAGGAACCTGAGCATCTAAATCACAAAGCCCTAGAACCACATAAAAACCCATCCACTCACCAGACTCTGTCAGCTGTCCCAGAACAGATTGCTGAATGTCACTTCACTTCTGAACTCAATTAAAAGGGACCTCCTTTCTAGCAGCGGCTTTGTGTCCTCTTTTGCTACAGTGGCTCCTTTTTGCGTCCATTCTCCCAGCTGGAGAAGTGAGCCTGACTTTTTCCTTTCAACAAAATCTATGAAGGTACTATGCATGTTTCTGAATTAAGTGATTATGCTGCATTGAATGTGCTTGTTACTGAATTACTTAAGATTGTTGAAACCAATTACCTCTTGTGAATATTATAAGGACTTTTTCAAGTTTATATTTAACGTGCTGTGCAAAAATTTTGTATTTAACACCTAGGTTATTAAACCAGGTCTTCCTGATTGTCAACTTTGCAAAATCCTGTTAATAAAATGAATATTTAAACAAATCGTACAAAAATAGAGGTGTAAGAATTTCATATTTAAAATATAAAGGGCTGCAGTTCCTTCAGAAGACCTTTACTTTGATAAAGACACAGTTTATAGCAAATGGCATTTGCACTAAAGCTTGCTTAAAAATAATGCATTAAAACCAACTTTTGAGTTTATCTTTTGGTGAGCGAGCGATTGTGCATTCCGGCCCCCAATGCGTTACTCATTTCCCCGGTTGCTCAGAGTCTCTGGCCCCGAGTCTACGGCTGATGTTATGTAATGCCAGGTTGGTGGTAAATAAAGCCCCCCTCATTTGTGATCTTATTTCCGAGAGGGGTGCTGACGTGGCAGGGATTGTGGAGACCTGGTTGGGCCAGGAGGGAGGGGTCCCCCTTGTTGAAATGTGCCCGCCAGGTTTTCGTGCATTCCATCAGCCGAGGGCTCGGGGAAGGGGTGGGGGGGTGGCGGCGATTATTAGGGAAAGTCTTTGTCAGAGGGAGGCCACTGTTCCTCAGCCGGATGTGAGTCCCTCCTTGTGAAGTGGGGTCATGGGGTGCAGATGGGCCTGCTGACTACATACCTGGCTCCCTGCCATGTGGCAGCGGACCTGCCTGAGCTCGATGTTATAGCCGGGGTGATGGTGGATACCCCCAGACTTATTGTTATGGGGGATTTTAACTTAACATCCATCGGCAAAACGTTGGACACAGCTTGGGAGTTCATGGCTTCCATGATGGCCATGGACCTGACCCAGTTAGTTCAAGGCCCCACTCACACAGAGGGACACACTCTGGACTTGATTTTTGTCTCTGGTCAGTGGCTGAATGATCTAGGAATGGGGGATCTAGACATCAAGCCCTTGTCATGGTCAGATCATTCTCTCCTTCATGTGGATTTTCGAGCCGCTTCCCCCCACCGCAAGGAGACGGAACCAACCATGTGGTTCCGTTGCAGGAGCCAGATGGACCCGGAGAGGTTCCTGATGGAGCTTGGGCCATTTCCTGAGACCCTGGCTCACGACTCGACTGAGGACCTGGTGGCTGCCTGGGACAGGGCGGCCACCGGAGCTTTGGACAGCGTTGTGCCTTTGCGGCCTCTGACCCGATGCCAATCTCAACTGGCGCCTTGGTTCTTCGAGGAGCTGAGAGAGATGAAGTGTCAGAAAAGACGCCTGGAGAGCAATTGGAGGACAAGCCGCTCTGAATCTGACCGAACACTGGTGAGGACTTTTATCAAGACCTACCTAGTGGCGATAAAAGCGGCAAAATCTAGCTATTTTTCTCCTCTTATCGCATCTGCAGAGAACCGCCCAGCTGCTCTGTTTAGGGTGACCTGCTCTCTACTCCAGGTGGGAGTGCAGGAAGATCCCTTGCTGGTTCGGGCTGAGGATTTTGTGCAATTCCTGCATGATAAAGTCGCTCAGATTCGGGAAGGTATGGATTCTGACTGGGTGGGTCCAGGGGAGGAGACGGGGGTAGGTCCTGAGAGTATTATCTAGGAAGAGTTTGACTCTGTGGCTCCCGAGAATGTGAACAGGATTCTGGGTAGGCTTAGCGCTGCCACATGTTTATTGGACCCGTGTCCCTCCTGGTTGGTGCTGGCCTCCCGGGAGGTTACACGAGACCGGGTCCAGGGGATTATAAATGCTTCTCTGAGTGAAGGTGTCTTTCCCGCCGCCTTGAAAGAGGCGGTGGTAAAGCCCCTCCTCAAGAAGCCCTCCCTGGACCCGGCTGCATTAGCAAATTATCATCTAGTCTCCAACCTCCGCTTTGTTGCGAAGGTTGTTGAGAGTGTGGTGGTGTGACAACTACCCCAATACCTGGATGAATCTGTCTATCTGGATCCGTACCAGTTGGGCTTCAGGCTGGGATACAGCACGGAAATAGCATTGGTCACATTGGTTGATGATCTCTGGAGGGCTCAGGACAGGGGCTGTTCCTCTGTCCTGGTCCTATTAGATCTCTCAGCGGCTTTTGATACCATCGACCATGGTATCATGCTGCACTGGCTGGAGGGGTTAGGAATAGGGGGGACCATTCTCCGGTGGTGCAACTCCTTCCTCTCTGGCCGTTCACAGTTTGTGTTGGCAGGGGGGCAGAGGTTGACCTCGAGGCGCCTTGTTTGTGGGGTGCCGCATGGGTGTGTCCTCTTGCCCCTTCTGTTCAACATTTATGTGAAGCCGCTGGGCGAGATCATCCATGGTTTTGGGGTGAGGGTCCATCAGTACACTGATGACGCGCAGCTGTACATCTCCACTCCAGACCACCCCAATGATGCCCTTAACGTGATGTCCCGCTGCCTGGAGGCCGTACGGATCTGGATGGGGAGAAACAAGCTCAGGCTCAACTCCTCCAAGACCGAGTGGCTGTGGCTTCTGGCGTCCCAGTATAGTCAGCTGGTGCCATCACTGACTATTGGGGATGAGAATTTGCCCCCCACAGAGAGGGCTCGCAATCTGGGTGTCCTCCTGGACTCACAGCTGTCTTTAGAAGATCATATGACGGCCGTGGCCGGAGGGGGGGGGGGGGGCTTTTATCAGGTTCGCCTGATCCACCAGTTGCGTCCCTTTCTGGACCGGAACGCCCTGCGCACGGTCACTCGTCCTTGTCACCTCCCGTCTGGACTACTGTAATGCTCTCTACATGGGGCTCCCGTTGAAGAGCACCCAGAGGCTCCAACTGGTCCAGAATGTGGCCACGCGAGTGATTATGGGTGCAACGCGCCCGTGTAACACCCATCCTGCGCGAGCTGCATTGGCTCCCAGTGGTCTTCCGGGTGCGATTCAAGGTATTGGTCACCACGTTTAAAGTGCTCCATGGCTTAGGGCCTGGGTATCTATGAGACCGTCTTCTGCCACCAATAGCCTCCCACCGACCAGTTCGCTCTCACAGAGAGGGACTCTTCAGGGTGCCATCAGTCAAATTATGCCGACTGGCGACCCCCAGGGGGAGGGCCTTCTCTGTGAGGGCTCCAGCCCTTTGGAATGAATTGCCCCTGGAGATACGTAACATCCCCCACCTCCGTACTTTCTGCCATGCCCTCAAGACCCTGATGTTCCAACAGGCGGGGCTGACCATTTAAACGTTTTTTAATGTGTTATTTTTAATTTTGGGTTTTTTATTCAATTGGGCCAAACTATTTAATAATTTTAAATTGTATTTTATGTTGTTTGTATGTGTTTTTACCTTTGCTGTACACCGCCCTGAGTCGTATGGGAGAAGGGTGGTATAGAAATATAATAAATAAATAAATAATAAATAAATATCTTTATAACAGAAGAGGGCAACTATGGCAACTTTACGACCTGTGGACTTCAACTCCTAGAATTCCTGAGCCAGTCAATTCTGGGAGTTGAAGTCAACAGGTCATAAAGTTGCCATAGTTGCTCACAATTGCTTTTATAGCATATGCTTACAGCTTCCTATAAATTAGAAAAAAACCAGAAAAAATAATTAGGCTAACAATACAGTTTTTGTATTGACCTCTGTTTCAATAGTACAAAATTGTGAAATTTGTTCCGTCTCTGTGGTGTCTTGGGCCAACCACATGGTGTGTGGTCACTATGAAGGTGTGCAATCCCACAAGCCAAAGAGCCACCCAGTTTCCAGAGATCCTCCCAGCTATTGATGTGTTTTATGAGATATACTTGCAAGTTGCCTCTTGAATGGAAAGCAGTGATCAACCAGCATGTGGTCCACCCAAGACACCAATTATCCACAGAGTCTTGAAGAGTTCTAATATCCTGGTAAAGAATGACCTGGCCTGCTGTCTCTGTACCTTTGGGTTATCACTAAGGCTGGATCCTACTCTCTCTGTTGATGACCTGGATAATAGTGGCCAGGTTGGTACAGCAAGATACATGGCTTCTGAAGTCCTGGAATCCAGAATGAACTTGGATAATGTTGAATCCTTTAAGCAGACTGATATGGCTTTGGTTCTGTGGGAAATGACAACTCGTTGCAATGGTGTTGGAGAGGTAAAAGACTATGAGCCACCATTTGGCTCAAAAGTACGAGATCGACCAGGTGTTGGATTCTCGGATACACAGGGGAAGACTGCAATACCTGGTACAATGGAAAGGATACCCATTAACGGAAACCTCCTGGGTGGCGAGTAAGAACATTAGAGCTACCTGAATAATAAATAAATTCCACAAGGAACATCCCCACAAACCTGGGATGGATGTGGGAGGACAGGCGTGATGGCCTGCTAACGTGATGCCTGTGCTTACTGTCTTACAGGTGCAGCCCTGGTAGAGGGGAGGCGCCTGTCAAACCCTGGACCAGGGTTTGCCATACCTGGGGGAGGGACCCCTTCACAGGAGGTGGGTGATGGGAAGAATGTCCCGAACTCCATCAGTGTTGTGGCCCGTCAGCAGCCTGTGCAGATTGTAGCTGATTCTGACAATGAGGAGGCTGGTGTGGTGCTGCACCAGCAGCCTGTGCAGCTGGCGCTCGAGTTGGACAGTGAGGAGGCTGGAGAAGATGTGGTGCCAGAGGCAGGGATTCAGCCAGGGCCTTCAGAACCTCTAGAAGCTCCTTTACATGAAGAGGACGAAGAGGAGGAGCCTCTTCTCAATGCACGGGTGTGCAGAGCTGCCAAAAGGCAGGAGTGGCTCCTCAGGAGGAGGTCTCGTTGAGAGTAAGGCTTGGGGCTAATTGGCCACTCCCTTAGCCTATTTAAGGAGGAACGCCGCTTGCAGCAAACTGTATGGAACAACTTTAGTTCAATCTTCGCGTCTGGATTCTCTGCAAAATTGCTTCTGGGCTTTCTGCCAACTCTAGTAAGACTGTGATTACCTTATCTTAGAATTCTGGTAGGCTGTTAAGACAGTTTATTAACAGCCTTTGGTTGTTAAAGACTGAGTTATTTGAGTAAAATAAGTTTTGTATAGAGTTTGTGTGTGCTGCGTTCTTTGAGGCCCGTAGCTGGGGCAGAACAGTTTGTTCCCTACCCGAAAAAACACACACACAAACCTTGATTACAATGGAGCAGCTGAGAGAAGAGAATGTGCAGCTTTGGCAGCAGTTAACTGTGATGGCTGGCCAGCTGGCTGAGCTTCAAGCCCAAATGGCTTCATCTCCTCCTCCTCTTCCTCCTCCTCCTTGGAGAAACTGCCTGGTAGCTGTGCCTGATAAATTTGCTGGTAATTTGGAAACGTTTCCGGCTTTCCTTGGACAATGCAATTTATTTATGAGTTTGCGAGCTGAAGATTTTCCCCATGACTGAGATAAAGTCGGATTCATTATCAGCCTGCTCTCTGGCTCTGCAGCTCGTTAGGCCACACCCCTGTTGGTCCAGAATAGTCCGTTACTTAATTACTTTGGGGGGGGGGGTTGTGAGCACTTGCAGCAAATGTATGAGGACCCTATCAAAGCACAAACATCAACCAGACGGTTAAAGTCCGTGAAGCAAGGCAGGCTACCCCTACAGGAATACATTAGCAAATTCTGTTTGTTAAGCCAGGACTCAGCCTGGATTGAGGCAACACTTTTGGATGTATTCCAGGAGGGTTTGTCAGAGGCGTTACAGGATGAGTTGGCTAGAGTAGACATTCCTCCGACTCTTAACGAGCTGTTTCATCTGTGCCTCAGAATTGATGCAAGGTTACAGCGCCAGCCCTCTCGTCGTGCCCATCAGGAGCCCCGTGTGAACCCAGTTGTACGTGATGCTCCGGCTCCAAGGGAGGAGCCCATGGAAATTGGTGCAGCCAGACCCCGCCTGTCCATAGCTGAGAAGGACACAACGGGCAGGGGGGTTGTGTTTATATTGTGGGGAGCCTGGACACTTCGCTGCCTCTTGTCCTAAGAAGCGATGCGGGGTGTCGGCTCCTGGTCCTCTACCACAGTCACAGTCTACCCTGTCAGGAAATGGCCGGAGCCCGATCTAGGGGAGACCCTGTGTCGGGCACATATCAACACCGACTCACGCCCTGCGGAGGTGGATTCTGGACCCCCTCGTCATTTGATTTTAAACACCAAAGTTTTCATTGCCAATAACCCTCAAGGGATCCCGGCTCATGCTTTGGTGGACTCGGGTGTGATGACCAATTTCATGGACGAGGCGTTTGCCAATCACTTTGCCATTCCCTTGTGTCCAGTGGATCCTCCCATGGTCATGGAGACCATTGATGGTCAAGTGTTTCTGTCTGGGCCTATTAAGGCCGCCACTCAACCCGTGTGTGTGACCATCGTTAAGCATGAGGAGGCCATCCAATTTTATATCACGTCCAGATTACATTTTCCTTTGGTTTTGGGGCTGGCTTGGCTTCGGACTCATGATCCACGCATCCTTTGGTCTCAGAATTTCATGTCATTCCTGAGCCTGCAATGTGTGGATCATACTCGCCAAGTTTGCACAGGCCACGTGCAGGGTCCACCTGCGGTATCTGCCAGACGACTTCTCGGACTTCGTGGACGTTTTTAGCGAGAAAGGGGGATCAATTGCCCCCACACCGGTCGTACGATTGTCCCATTGACTTAATTCCGGATGCACCGCTCCCTGTAGGGAGGTTGTATTCTATGTCGGACCCTGAATTGGTTGCATTAAGGGCATTTGTGGACAAAAACCTGGCCCGGGGTTTTATCCAGCCCTCGTCATTGCCCTTGTCCGCTCCGGTCCTCTTTGTCAAGAAGAAAACCAGAGACTTGCGTCTGTGCTGCAATTACCGTAAACTGAATGCCATTACGGTGCGTAACTGGTATCCTTTACCCTTGATTCCTGAACTCTAAGAGAGACTTCGGGGGGCTACCGTGTTTACCAAGTTGGACCTGCATGATGCTTACAATCTGGTTCGGGTACGAGAGGGGGTTGAGAGGAAGACAGTGTTCGGCACCAGGTATGGCCATTTTGAATATACGGTCATGCCGTTTGGATTAACCAATGCTCCCACTTTCTTCCAGCATTTTATGAATGATATTTTCCAGGATCTTTTGGACTAGTTTGTTGTGGTTTATCTCAATGACATCTTGATTTACTCAACATCCCAAAAGTCATCTCCAACATCTCCGTCTGGTCTTGCAACGGCTTCGGGAATACCAGTTATATGCCAAGCTGGAGAAGTGCCAATTCTACCAGACGACCTTCGACTTCTTGGGCCATCGCATTTCTCCCAAGGGTATCGCAATGGATCAGAGGAAGGTCGAGGCGTTGAGAAGTTGGCAACCTCTCCATTGGGTGAAAGATGTTCAATGACTCCTTGGGTTAGCAAATTATTACCCGACATTCAACCCTGGCTTCGCCACTTTGACCGTGCCCCTCACTAGACTCCTGCAGAAGAAAGTCCCGTTCTGGTGGGGCACCCCCGAGCAGCAGGCATTCCTCGACTGAAAGCAGGCCTTCATGACAGAGCCGATTCTTAAGCATCCTGACCCTCACCGTCCATTTGTGGTAGAAACGGACGCGTCAGATATCGCGGTTGGAGTGGTGTTACTCCAGGCTCACATGGCTGGCAGTACTCTTTTTCCTTGTGCATACTATTCCCAGAAATTGAATCCTTCCGAGCGCAATTATACCATCTGGGAAAAAGAGCTACTGGCCATTAAGACTGTTTCTGAGACCTGGAGACATCACCTCGAGGGGGTTCAACATCAAGTGGAAGTCCGGACGGAGCACAAGAATCTGGAGTTTCTGCAGACTGCACGGAAACTCAATCAACGACAGATCCGGTGGTCCTTCTTTTTTACCCACTTCAACTTCAAAGTGACATACATTCCAAGTGGGTGCAATCAACGAGCAGATGTGCTTTCAAGGAAACCCGAATATGCCGAAGTCAAGGACCCACTTCCACCTCTGACAATTCTTCCAGTCGAGTCGTTCACTGCCGTCCTGGAACCTGTCGACCTACGGGTTCAGATCTGGGAGGCACAGCAGCAGGACGCCTACGTCGATCTTTGGAAGCATGAAGTCGGGCCCGACTCCCTGAATGTTGACCGACAATCTCTTGAGGTTCTGGGAGAGACTTTATGTACCATCGGGGCCGTTTAGGGGACTTATTTTGTTCCAGTGCCACGACAACCCTGCGGCGGGACATTTCAGTCTGTTTAAAACCCTTAATCTAGTGTCGTGGACCTTCTGGTTGTCACTGCGTTTTTGTATTTACCAGCTGAGCTTTTATTTCTGGACTTTCAGACTTATCGTAGCTTGCCAAGTTCTTATCTCTAATCTACTACGCATGTCTACATTCCTTTCTTCTTCTCTAAAACTTTTCTTTGTTCAGCTGCCAAGAGGTAGCCGGGGCACTTTGCCAAGATGTAACTAATTTAGATTAGTAAGATGTTTTATTTTCTTTATAACAAATAAATATGAGTTTAATTAGAAAATTCATTTTGATTTATTTTCTTGCAAAGGAAGGAAGGTGCCACGATCCGACTCTAATTGAGGGTAATTACCCCAAGCAAGGTAACGGGGCTGATTGCCGCTCTGACACTGGTGGCCTCGTCTCCATCATGATGTCCAGACATATGTGACGTCCTGCGGCCATTGTCGACAGGCCAAGTCAGCTGTGGGCGCTCCCCCAGGACTACTTCAGCCTTTGCTGACACCAGAGAGACCTTGGGGTGTCATCTCGATGGACTTTCTAACAGACTTGCCCCTGTCTTTGGGTTTCACGACTGTGTTTGTAGTGGTGGACATGTTGATGAAGATGGCGCATTTCATACCCTGTCAAGGATTGCCGACAGCTCGCACCACTGCCCGCATGTTCATTCAACATGTCTTTCGGGTACATGGCCTACCGGATAGGGTCGTGTCAGACAGAGGGACCCAGTTCACCGCCAAGTTTTGGAAAGGGGTGATGACGGCCTTAGATGTCAAGATCTGCTTATCGTCGGCTCATCATCCCGAAACTGATGGTGGGACTGGAAAAGTCATTGGAATATTGGAGCAATACCTGCGCTGCTTTGTCAATCAACAACAGCTGTCAGGTTTTCCGGCCGTCTTCAAATAAATTGAATCTCAAACAAAGTCTTTTATAAAACAGACTTCCATTTTATTAAGCACAACACTTTTTACACCAACTGATCTGTCCCCCCCTACAGAGACCCACAAAAACACAGCCAGTCGAGGGTTAAGAAGCACTTGGCACACTCCACAGTTCTTATCTCAAACTTGGCAGCGATATGCACACCGTCTGCCAAGGACTTTATTAGTTCACAAAAAGAAAATCACCTACGTAGCTTTGCGAAAATCCTTTCTTTTAGCTCCAAAGACTACTAGATTGCGTTTTTGTTCGTCACAGAGATCATGAACCACCCTCCTGTCTTATATAGGCTCTGGGTGTGGTCCAGTGACTCATTGATCCTGTGACTCCAGTCCAGTGACTCAGGTCTATTCCCTCATGTGCCTCCGCAGCTGCTGTAAGCGTTTATCTCGCCTTCTTTGGCGTGCGTCCAGGAATGACGTCTCTCCCTCACTCTCATCTGAGACACCTGTTTCCCCACTACTTGGCTGTCTTTCAGCTGGCACCTGAGACGGTGCCAGAGGGGGGGGGGGCTGGGAGATCTGGCTGGCTCCTCTTCCTCCTGCTCAGAGCTTTCTTCCTCCAATGGGATAGGCTCAGAGGACGGGGCCACAACACCAACTCCTAGTAGCCAGCACTGACGTGCTGACCCAAAACCCCTCCTCTTCCTTCCCACACTCCTCTGCATTCATTGGCCATCTTCCCAATCATTCACCCCTCATATACTGCTCCAATTCAAAGAATTTCCCCCCTCCCATCCATCTCCTAGGGGACATTATCTCCAGAGAAAAATAAGTAGGTGAAAGGCAACTGTCCCATTGCAGCCCCCTGCGTTCTCCTCCTTATGTCAGCACTAGGATAAATGCATCTTTACGTGCTGATAACAGGTTTTATATATTGCTAACCCAACAAGTTACGTAACTATCATTTCCTAACTTTCTCCCTTTTGGGTAGCATGATATATAATACCTTACATTTTTAAACCATAATTATCACAACACAATTTGTGCTTAACTGCACCCTGAGCCTTTGTAAAATGATCTGCAATATTGTGTTCAGTCATGCAGTACTCTAACTGAATCAATTTACTTTGTACACACTGTCTAACGTTTAACTATCGCAAATCAGTATGCTTAGACCATGTTCTTACAGCTAAATTAGTAGCCATGATAATTGCAGATTGATTATCTTCGTAAACTATAAACGGATCATTCACATTTAATCTTATATCAATTAATAATTGTTTATAATATATTAATTCCGTGCATAGCAAGGATAAACATGAAAATTCGGCTTCCATAGTTGATAAACTAAGATGCTTTTGCCTAATAGATTTCCATCCTATTAATGCATTACCTAACATTACTACTATACCTGATGTTGATTTACGAGTAGATAGATCAGTTGCAAAACTTGCATCAGCATATGCCGTTAAAACTAAGTCACTACTAGGCTCTAATTATAATGAATAATGAATCTTTTGTTTCAGATATCTAAGTATTCGCTTAATAGCTTGTCAGTGCCGTTCAGTAGGTTCATCATTATATCTAGCCAGTTGGTTTACACTATAAGATATATCTGGCCTAGACCAATTACTCAAATATGATGGACTGCCTATTAAGGATTGATATATTTCCTTATCGAATACAGGACTTTGAATATTACTATGTTTAAAATCCTGACTCGTTGGTGTTTTAGCAGACTTAGAGTTCCATGTTGTAACGTTTCAGTAATTGGCTAACTTTCTTGGCTTGCGAAATCTTGTAACCTTTACTAGTTTTAACTACATAAAGACCCAGATAATGCTTAATTTCTCCCAAATTCCTAATTCTGAATTTCTTTTGCAACATAGAAACAATTTCGGTTGCTTCATTTTCAGATTTTGTTATAAGTGCTATATCATCAGTAAATAGCAATAATAAAGAAATTAAACCATCTTTCTCTTTCTTGAACAAACATGGATCAGCTTTACCACCTACAAAACCCATTGCAACTAACTCATTTACAATACATTTGTTCCACTTGTAACCTGATTGCTTTAAGCCATAAAGACTTTTCTTCAGTCTCCAGCAATCAGTCTGTCCATCAGTTTTCAAACCTAGTGGCTTCTTCATATAGATTGTATGTTGTAATGGTGCATGCAGATATGCGGTTTCAACATCTATATGATTTATCTTGTATCTATTCTTAGCTGCCCACACTAATGCTGCTCGCAAAGTAGTCGCCCTTAGACTCGGTGCAAACACTTCATCATACTCCTTATCTGACTGAGCAAATCCTTGAGCAACTAATCTTGCCTTATGGGTAACAGTCCCATCTACACTAGTTTTCAGTTTATAAACCCACTTACAACCAATTGCATGCTCACCTGGTGGTAGCCTAACATTCTCATAAACATCTAACTCCTTCAATGATGTCAGCTCTTTGTCCATCGCTTTCTTCCAAACTATCTGATCCTTTTCAGGATACAGTTCAATTTCATTAAAGTTAGATGGCTCTATGTTCACCTGACATACTACGCTTGCTTGATATCTATCAGGTGGACATCTATCTCTAGTTGAATGTTTAAGCAACTCAGGACTCGGTATAGGTATTTCTTCTACCTCCCCTATAACCTCTTCCTCCTTTACAGTAATAGAAGGTTCTTCATCAATTATCTCATTATCAGGGTTATCAGCAAACAATGGAGTATCCACAATAACACTATCATTTCCCTTGTCGGATTCCTGCTCAAGCTTACTCCAACCAACATGCTCCAGAAACTTGGCACTAGCACTGCAGTACACACTAGTGGTACCTGGTGCCCAAAATCTATATGACCTGTGGTTGGATTCATAACCAACAGGTGGGAGTGCACCCCTCACAACAGTTGGCCAGATCAAGAACACTCTCCAGGAGATAGGTGTATGTGTGTCAAAGTCAACAATCAAGAGAAGACTTCACCAGAGTGAATACAGAGGGTTCACCACAAGATGTAAACCATTGGTGAGCCTCAAAAACAGGAAGGCCAGATTAGAGTTTGCCAAACAACATCTAACAAAGCCTTCACAGTTCCAGAACGAGATCCTATGGACAGATGAGACCAAGATCAACTTGTACCAGAGTGATGGGAAGAGAAGAGTATGGAGAAGGAAAGGAACTGCTCATGATCCTAAGCATACCACCTCATCAGTGAAGCATGGTGGTGGTAGTGTCATGGCGTGGGCATGTATGGCTGCCAATGGAACTGGTTCTCTTATATTTATTGATGATGTGACTGCTGACAAAAGCAGCAGGATGAATTCTGAAGTGTTTCGGGCAACATTATCTGCTCACATTCAGCCAAATGCTGCAGAACTCATTGGACGGCGCTTCACAGTGCAGATGGACAATGACCCAAAGCATACTGCAAAAGCAACCAAAGAGTTTTTGAAGGGACAGAAGTGGAATTTTATGAAATGGCCAAGTCAATCACCTGACCTGAATCACATTGAACATGCATTTCACTTGCTGAAGACAAAACTGAAAGGAAAATGCCCCAAGAACAAGCAGGAACTGAAGACAGTTGCAGTAGAGGCCTGGCAGAGCATCACCAGGGATGAAACCCAGCGTCTGGTGATGTCTATGCGTTCCAGACTTCAGGCTGTGATTGACTGCAAAGGATTTGCAACCAAGTATTAAGAAGGGAAAGTTTGATTTATGATTATTATTCTGTTCCATTACCTTTGGTCCCTTAACAAGTGGGAGGCACATGTGCAAACTTCTGTAAATCCTACACCGTTCACCTGAGTTGGATGTACATACCCTCAAAATAAAGCTGACAGTCTGCAGTTAAAGCACATTGTGTTTGTTTCATTCCAACTCCATTGTGGTGGTGTATAGAGCCAAAGATGTTAGAATTGTGTCGATGTCCCAATTTTTCTGGACCTGACTGTACATACATACATACATACATACCTAAGACTGGTGCTGGAGTGGAGTTAGCGAACAGTGATTGGAACTGGGTAAAAACATTCCTTTTTTTTGCATTTAGTCCCTAAATGTAAAGGAAAAAAGAAGAAAATCCAGAGAAGAAGAGACTCTTAGAATTACCCTTTTTAAAGCGGCAAATAACCATAGAGAGAAAAATCCTAGACTTGAATGAAAGGAACTGAGGGGAGAAAAGCTAAAGATCTTTTAATCAAAGATTCTAAACTGGGTAGGCATTGTTATGAAAAGGCATTAAAATATGCTGGAACTATGTACCTGAATTGATTTGAGTATTTAATTTTGTCTCTGTAAACTGAACTAATTTTGGATTTTAATTTATCATGTTTGAAATAATGCTGAAACCTCTGTTGATACTGCCATCTACTGGTGAATGGAATGTACTACACCCCTACAAATCTAGGAAGATTTTGATAGAAGAAATAAGCAACATCTTTTTGAAGGATTGTGGTGATGCTAACTGTCCTATAATTAATTACTTTACTATTGTGATAAGGAAGACTATTAAGCAAAGTGACTTTTGTTGTGTGGAAACTGTCTGGACTATTTAAATGGAATTGGTTAATAACCCTGAGATGTAAAGAGCTATGATTATTGAAGTCTTTGATGAGCAAAACTGGAACTGAATATATTGTTTGTGGCCTTGACTAAAAGTGGACTTATTAAACTAAAACAAGATGCCTTTTCAGGGGGAAATGAGTGAGATTTAGAGAGAAATGTCGTGGATGTTTCAAAGCATCAGGGATACCATGACAAAGAACCAAAGAGAGATAAAAGACTTAATCTAAGGCATAAGTGACAAAGTAGAAAATATGATACAACTGGCAATGAATGAAGATCAAAGAGTCCAGGAAAGAGAGGAGGTGGTGGAAAGAATGGAGGAAAAGATAGAACAGACAAATCACCAAATAAAACAAGAGGATGAGAAAAACCTTTTGAGAGATATAAAAATGGAATTGGAAAATCTGGAAGATTTTCTTTTAATTATATTAAAGAGTTTTACAAAAAATTTTCCAAATATTTCCGCCTCCCCCACTCCCTTCCTTACCCTCCCCCCACCCCCCGAACTTCCCAGAACAAAATACAGGGTATAACAATTAACAATCATATACTAAACTAAGCTAACTATCTATGGACTCCTATTCCCCCCTTCACCCTTTAACTCCCCTTTTATCTAACTAAATATGAATACTCTTAGCTTTTCTATTCATTCATAAGCTATTTGATACTTTTTAGTCCGATATTTGTTTTGAATATAATCAATCCATCTTCTCCATTCCGATATATATCTTTCTTGTGAATAGTCTTTCAAATATGCTGAAATTTTTGCCATTTCTGCTAAATTCGCTAATTTTAGTGTGCATTCTTCAAGAGTAGGCAAATCTTCCTTCTTCCAATATTGCGCCACCAAAAGTCTAGCTGCAGCTATTAAATTTAAAATCAATTTAGTTTCTATAACCGTGCAATCTGTAATTATACCCAACAAAAACAACTGTGGAGTAAACCTTACCTTCTATTTAAGAATATTTTGGATAATCCACCATATTTTTATCCAAAATGCTTTAACTTTTTTACAAGTCCACCATATATGATAATAAGCGGCATCATCACAATCACATCTCCAACACTTAGATTGCAAATTCAGATACATACAGGCTAACATTTTAGGATCTAAATGCCATCTATAAAACATTTTATAGACTTCCGGTGGCACCATTGGTGCTGAAAGACACTCCTTTGTGAGTGCCTGTTCTCGAGATCGCGTAAACCGCTAGAACAGCGAAAATCAGCTGTCTAGCGGCTTGGAACTCTCCCCCCGGGCAAAGGGGACAGAGGTGAGCAGGCAGCCGCAGGTTGAGCTCCCCAAAAAGCCTCAGGAGCAATTCTGGGGCTCAAAGGCTGAGGGCTCCCTGGAAGCTGTCAGAGCTCTGGACCCGGGACATCTCTGCTTATGCAGAGCAAGACGCCGCGACCACTCCTGCAATCAACATTTGGAATAAACATCAGACTGAAGCAGGCAGAACAAAGCCAGGAGAGACCAGATTTGCAAGTATTTACCTTTAACTCCAAATGACTATTACTTCCTTCTGAACTATTGAGAAAGGAAAGTAACAACAAGATGGCGATGGAGTGTTAATGGGGCATGGAAAAACAAAAGTTAAAACTTAGAAGCTGAAAGCAGAGCTCCGTTTAGCGCTAGCAGCCCTTGTTTAAAACTAATTTTTTTTGAAAGAAAGAAGATTTTAAGGCTAAAAAGACTGTAGTAGGGATTTTGAAAAGAAGATTTATTATTCAAGGGCTGGGAAAATTTGGAATTTGTGGAAGTCCTGTCTTGGCTACTGATTAAATTAAATTAAACTGAAATTAAAACCAATTTGAAAGTGAAAGATGGCCTCAAAACCAATAAAGACTATTCCTGTTAAAGGAACTGGTAGTGCTGGGAGTTCCCTAGCTCAGACCTCTAGATTGCAAGCTTTCGCTCCCCCAACAGAACCACAAACTTTAACTTTTGAAATGCTGCAGGAAGCTTTAAAAGCTACAGAAAATAAAATTGCCTCTGTGATTGATGAAAAAATGCAGAGTGTTGCTGAGGAAATGGCTGATATTAAAGAATTGATTTCAACCCGGAATCAGGAAATTAGAGAAGATATACTTATGGCATTCAAAGGTCTGTCAGGTCATATTAAAATTCTGGATGACAAAGTGGAGGAAATAAAGCAATCTAATGAGATTTTGGAAAACAAGTTGGGAGAGGCCCAGAATAAAATGGAAAGGGCTGAATCAGATGTAACAATGATACAATATAGAGACATGGAATTTGCTTTAAGAATAAGAGGGGTGAAGGAGAATAAACAAGAGAATCTGAAAGAGATTACGTCAGAAGCATTGGCTCAGCTATTGGGAGATCAAAAAAATAATTTGGAATGGCAAATTGACAAAATTTACCGGGTCAACTCTTGGGTGGCCAGACAGAAACATCTACCAAGAGACATTGTGATATATTTTAATACAAGGATACATAATGAAATCTTACAAGCAACCTTTAAAAATAAGCTACAAATGGAAGGACGGGAAGTTTTAACAATGAAAGAAATTCCCCACAAAATGTTGAGAGCTAGAAAGGAGTATGCCTTCCTGGTGGAAGAACTGAGAAATTGCCAGATACAATACAGATGGGAGGCTCCAGCTGGTCTTGTGGTGAGTTACTCAGGAGAAAGATATCGCCTTAACTCAATATGGAAAGCAAGAGATTTTTATACCAATGTGTTAAAAGCTGGTCTCCCGAAATCTCCAGATGTTAGAAGAAAGCCAGAAGCAAAGGGGGCAAGAAAGAGGGAGAATGAAAAATTATTGTCGCAAGCCCAAGGGGGAGTCTCAGACAAACAAGAAGATTTTATGCAAATTGTGACTGCTGTTCAAGATTTGGATTTAATTGATATAACAGAACAACCTAAGGATCAAAGATTGACCCGAGCAGCAACAGCCAAGCGTAAAGAGGAACTAAGAATGCAGCAACTCCAGATGATGACTCAAGAATCCACACAAACAGGAGTGATGGGAGGAACTAGGCCTAAAAGCCAAATGCATGAAAGCCATCAGCAAATGCTCCAGATACTCCAGAGGCCTAAAGATGGCAACTAGATTTTTAACTTGGAATGTTAATGGTTTAAATTCACCACAAAAGAGGAGGAAAATATTTCATTATTTGAAGCAATTTAAAAATGAAGTAATTTGTTTACAAGAGACTCATATTAGAACAAAAGATCAAAAATACCTAACCAATGCAAGGTTAGGTACACACTTTGTTGCATCTGCTCCAGAGAAGAAAAATGGTATAGTTATATATTTAAAAAA
The DNA here is from genome assembly GCA_038048745.1 of Coluber constrictor foxii. Classification (NCBI taxonomy): domain Eukaryota; kingdom Metazoa; phylum Chordata; class Lepidosauria; order Squamata; family Colubridae; genus Coluber; species Coluber constrictor. The sequence goes on from CM075966.1 coordinate 47,671,657, forward strand.
AGATTTAATTGCTAAACTAATCAAATCAGATGATCAAGGAAGATTTATAGCAATTGAACTTTTAATAAAAGGAGAAAAAGTACTTTTAATTGGAGTATATGCACCGAATCAGCAACAGGAAAAATTTTACAAGCTTTTACATTCCAAGTTATCACAATGGGATTACAAGTCATGTATTTTATTGGGTGACTGGAATGGAGTTTTGGACACTAAAAAAGACAAGAAAGGCCTCTTACAAAATATTTCAACACGTGCAAGACTGCCAAAATCTTTTTTTGAAATGATGGAAGATATGGAATTGAGGGATATTTGGCGAGAGAGGAACCCTGAAGAAAAAGAATTTACTTTCTTTTCTGATAGGCATCAGTCTTTTTCTAGGATTGATTTTATTCTAATTACTAATGATCTTTTTTTCAGGGTGAAGAAAACAAAGATATGTCCAAGAGTTTTAACGGACCATAGTCCAGTCTGGATGGAAATGGAGCAAGGAAACAGACCTAAAAGGTCCTGGAGATTAAACGAAAACTTGTTCAGATATGAGGAAATTATAAAAGAATGTAAAACATTTATGGAAGTTTCTTACTATGAATATGCATAAGGGTACATCCATGGAAATGGTGTGGGATGCAACTAAAGCATATATGATAGGTATTTTAATATACTTAAATAATAAATATAGGAACAAACAGGAGAAAAAAAGTGTTACAGGGAAAAATACCCAACTATGTCTATGTAAATGGATATAGAGATATAAGGGTTAATCTTATAGTGCATCCAATGTCCCTCCCATTAACTACTCCTTACCTTTGCTCCACCTCCTGTGTATATATACTGATGTTCTGTGCCATGCACTCACTTGCCTGATGATCTTCTGTAAATAGAAACAAACAAATAAATATGGTTAAACAATCTTAACTTGTATTCTGGTTACTGGGCCTATGCAATGGAAAATAAGCAACAGATTGGTAGCAGAGGATGGTTGGAAGGCCCAACCAACCATAAGATACAAGAAACACCAAAATTAAATGAAGAAAAAAGAAGACCTATCACCAGATCGTTAAAAAAAAGAATGGCTGCCCAACTAACGCCTACAGAAACCACTCCGAAAGAAAAGACTGAGAAACATGAACAGCTATCCATCACAGATGACTTACCAGATTTCGAGGAACAACAAACCGAAATTGAATACACACACAGGCACTGAAAGAGAAGACAACATTAAAAAGAGACTGATCAAACTGATAGAAACTACTCCGAATGATAAAAATCTGTTCGTGAAACTCCGCAACCTCTTAGAAGACCACAGAGCAGCAACAGATGAGGAAGAAACAGAATGCAGCCAAAATGAAGAAAACACGGTAGGAGAACCGAATACAGACTATTTTCTTACCAAAAAAACCCGTGAAGATTTCGTGCCTTTTTCATGGAGGCCATCTTGTAGAACAAGCCCATTAAAGATGGCCGACCAACAGCCAATAGGATTCATAGATTCGAATCCCAAGGCGGGAAACGGGGCCTATAGTAAAAACACCGACCCAACGCTAAAAACAAATGAAAAACTAAGAGATGAACCATCTAGCCCGCCTTCTGCGCTAGAAATAGATAATGCCATGTGAATACTAACCATGGCATTTGGAACAAAGCTCAAACTGCCAGACGACACAGAGAGATTCGCTGAACCTATCTATAACCAACGCAATCCAAAATCAACCTACCTAAGAAACGAGGCCACAGCCTACAAAAGGACCTATGGGCCGTCACCCACAGAAGATCATTGCCCGACACTCACACCAGCCACCCAAGAATCAAGAAATAAAAAATATTACTCACCAACCAGAGGACAACACGATAAGCAATCCGCCTATCCTGACAGAGACGATCTAGATCCGGTCCCATACTGCAGCCGCAATGAGGAACAGAACTGCTGAAACCCCCGAGAGGACTTCGCGGATCGCCG